>OX103971.1:14769450-15037575 GCA_944470395.2 Schistosoma turkestanicum
TAATAATTCATTCACCACTTTAAAATGTTTTCTGAAATGTCTAGGAGAATGTAACTTCACCAAACATCGTGTTATTTAAGAATATTGTGCATATTCGTTTGTGTTCAAAAAATATAAGTTAGACCTGTGCTCATTAGTGACTAGCTTCGTGAAGAATCTTCTTTGAATTGTAGTGGGAAGACGTGACCAGTAAAGATGAACCAGTTCGGGTGTAGACAGTATCTACCGACGACTGTGTATGAGGTTGCGCATCTACGTGAATTTTATGAACATAGACATTAAAACCGTTGGATATCGGCACAGTGGTCTATCGGTGAGGGCGTTCGCTCACAAAACCTAAGGTCCTGGGTTCGAACCCTGCGGGCTGCAGGAGTTGTGGATGCGCACTGCCACTGATGAGTCCCATACAAGGACGAAACGGCCGTCTTTCAGTGCTTCCAGGTTTCTAATGGTGTTGGTCTAACACTGATCGATTCATGATTTCAAAAAATGTGTAACTTAACAATCTTCACAACCTCGTAATGCAAATTAACATTATTGGATGCCGGTCGGTTCAGTGGTGCCAGAAGTTAATAAGCGTTCGCACGTGCAAGACTGAAACTCCTGGGTTTGACTCCCGCAAGCGGAGATAGTGGATACTCATTGCTGATCAGTCCCATACTAGATACAATGATTGGTTCATGATTTCAATGTGAAACAACAATCTCCATAACTCTGTAAATAAATATCAGGAGATTTCCATTTAATCGATTTATAAAAACTACTTTCAAATTTACCATTCTCTATAAAACCAAGGAATAATATTGTTGAATATGTTAGATCCCCAGAACGCAGTTGGAAAGTGCCCTAATTTTGGATTTTGTGTTTACGTGCATAGGCTGATCAGTTGACCTTGAGATTACATTTCCCACTGGGAAAATCCTTGACTGTCATCGGTTGATGTATTATTTTAGTACGCTATTTTTATGGCTCTCCCAAGGACTTTTCTATCAGGTATAAATAAACTAGATTTGTGTGCTTGTAGACTACACTTTATACGCCATATCAAGATTTCTTCTTCTACGTAGCGGGGGTTTGGGAAGCTCGGATTAGAGTAGCCTATCGTGTCACTGGATCATTTGTCTTCGCTCTTGTTTATCGACTAGCATTCAACCATATCAATTGACGAGCATAACAAACACGTTCATTTGGCTCCATTTGTTATTACTCTTGTTCTGTCAATGATCTAGCCTTAACAAGTTTGCTTATGGTTCTATTGATCTGGTTATCTAATATTTGAATTAGACTTAATGCATCCTTTTGCCCATGAGTATCTTCGCCAACCTTTTAAATCTAATCTTTGTATATTCATGACTCTACTGTAATGCACTATTTTTGTTTAGTTGGAATTAAAACTAGTGTTCTTCCCTGTCTTCATCGCCTTCCTCATAGTAGTAGTCTCCTATCGATTCATGAATATTATCATCACTTGACTCTTACCTCTTGTTCAAATTTCTTCATTCATCCCTAATGTTTTAAAGCATTGGTCGTGTATCCTGGGACACCCAAGTAAGCAACGCTGTTATTAGGAATCGGGTGCTAGGTAAGAATTGCAGATCAGTAGATGAAGTAATGAAACTTCATCCATTGAAGTGGTTGGAACATGTGTTACGTATGCCTAACCACCGACTGCCTCGTCGAGCTTTGTTTTGTAGTGCAGGAATAGGTCGGAAGAAAGTTAGGGGCGGTCAAACCAAAACATGGCACAAATCCATGAAGTCATTAACATGTGGACTTAGCCATGTCGGTAATTGTCGACTCCCTGGTTGGGGTCCACGAGATGATAATAATCGATGGCTAGAGACCTGAATGACATGGCTCAAAATCGTTTGCGATGGCGCCGGTGCATTTATTCTTTGTGTTCTCTCAAATCCTAATCTTCTTGATTTTTCAACCCCTCTAGTTTTAACTTTGTAAACTTTTCTCATTGAATCATACTTCTTGAATAATACCTTCTAATCTTAACCTCTCCGATTACTTCTAATACCTTTACTACCTCTTCTACTATTGGATTTGAATTGACAATTTATACCTCTTTGCTGATGTGGTATGGCAACATGAACTGATGTACTTACGTACGTACGAAGTTCTACGTTGCATCTAACTGACTGACTGAATGTTTTAAACAACGACTCTGGTGTTAAGACAGGAATTTCCACTATGAAATATCTATTCTATTGCGTTTTTTTTTCTTTGTCAAAAGAAGAAAACGTCCTCTGTGTTTTTGTGCATTGATTGTTGTTTTAATAGAATCCACCCCCCCAACCCCCCCTGCTCTTTTTAATCTCATAATTCATTTTGATCAATAATTTTTGTGTATTCCTTTTATTCTCTATCTATCTATCTACACACACACACACACACACACAAACACACAGTTAAATCATCTTGTTAAAGTTGGTTCAAATAAAGTATTATTATCGAATGAACATGATGGCGTTGATCAAACATCATCATCAGATCAATTCACATCAAATCATCAATTAATCAATGATTGCATTCAATATGCCATTGATTTAATTCGTAGTATTTTAAGTTTAGCTAAACAACGTGTCCTTTGGGCTATTGAACATTCAACATGGGCATGGTGTCCAACAAACAAACAATCGTCGTTGTATGATGATGAGGATGATGATGATGACAATGTGGACAGTGACAATGATTTACAAATTCATCGATCACGTCTACTACATAAATCAAATAATAAAACTCGTCTACAAGTATTACAACGTTTAAGACGATTAAAACATTGGTATGCAAATTTAAGAGAATATTTAATTTCCATTGTGGGTAAGTTGTTTGTGTTTTGTGTTTTTTCCTCCATCATTTATACTATTGTTTGTCATTTTATTACGTAATCATGATTCAATGTAGAATGATCTTTTTCTTTAGAAAATATTTTTTATTTTCAGTTTTGATAGATTTTGATTATGTGCTTTCGTTATATGACTATTTTGTTAAGTGGATGAGCACGTTTACTGAAAATGTCATGTGTTCTATAGTCTATAGAAACTACTGCATTGTTGTATTGTAGTGAAGGAAAACACAGGTGAGGGCAACCGAATTGTATTTAGCGAAAATTACAGAGTTACTCAGTAAAATAGGAAAACCATATCGTAAACGGTTAATTTGCAAATCTTCAATCCATCATCAATCCATTGTCTGACATTTCACTGTTGTTCATGCGTTTCATACAAATTCCATTGTGTTCCCACTCTTCTTCCTTTCTCTTGATCTTCCCCCATCTTCTGCTGCCAGACATTACGTTTTCACTCGTGTCATATACTACTTATAAGTAGTGCGCACCACAGTATATCTGTTCAGAGTATCAGAAATCTGAATGAATGCGTGATAAATAGCTTTTTATTATTTTGTTCTTGAGCAGTGCGATTCAGTGATTAATTGCGTTCAACTTTCAACCACTAGATCCTAGGTTCGAATCCTACTCCTGATATACTACGATCTAAGTTATCACACTTAGAATGTAGCTCATATCCAGATACTTGCTGAATGATTTCGTTTGTAGTATGTTGAGCCTACATAGTATTGGGGATGTTAGATCCCCAGAACTCACTTGGAAAAAGGTCCTGATTTTGGATGTTTTTACGTATAAGACGCTTAGCTGACATTCAGCTTACATTTCCCACTCGGAAAATCCTTGACTGTCATTGATTGATGAATTATTTTGGTATGCTATTTTGTGGCTTTCCTTAAGGGCGTTGCTGTCATTGTATAAATAAGCTTGATTTGTTTGCTTGTCGACCTCGTATATTCTGTGTGCTTGTAGAAAATACATTCTCTACGCCTTATCAAGACTTCTTGCTTTAGTTAGCAAGTCCTGGGACAATCGAATCAGAATAGCCTATCCTGTATCATTGACCTTCGTTCCGTTTCAATTGTAACTGATCGCATATTAATTATCAACTTTGTGTGTATGCGAAATATATATAGAGTTGTTATAGATAATTGTGAAAAGATAGTCAGCAGGTGAAAATCATCGACCTAAGTTTCATGTTTCCTCATGCAATTCAAATCCACCCTAGCTAGCCAGTTTCACAAGTCTGAGTCGTTGTCGCTGAGCATTATATCAATTTATTGTAACGCTGCTACGTATAGCTATTCAGTCCTAGCGGCGTCCAATTCAAATATCTCAATACGACCTAAAATGCTATTTCCAAATCTCCTATATATCAGAACGCAACACCATGGAATGGAGTTGTTTATTGGGTCGAATACAAAAGAGAGGTAGGCAGGAGAAACGGAATCGTAATCCGAATCATGAAGGCTTACAGATAGTGCGTATTTATACATTAAGGTCGAATAGGAAAGAGCATCAAAGTCTGTGACATTGGCAGTTCAGGACGACCAATAGGAAAGAACACTTGAAATGACATTGACAGTCCGGATGACCAATAAGAGATAACATTGAAGTATTTGACTTTGACAGTTAAAACGACCATAATTTTGACCAATAGAAATCGACCAATGGGATTACACTTCTAAAAATAGTACTCTTAGGATAATTGGTGAATATTCTAACACAATTGAAACTAGTTTTCTGTTGAACTGAAATGTTTACATGTCGACTGATCAATCTACTGATTAATATCATATTTCACTAACATTACAGGGGATCAATTGCGTAGACCTGAATCTGCTCTGGATTTGGCTGAACAATTTATTGATCGAGATCAAATTATGCGTTGGTGTTAC
Organism: Schistosoma turkestanicum; assembly: GCA_944470395.2. Lineage (NCBI taxonomy): Eukaryota > Metazoa > Platyhelminthes > Trematoda > Strigeidida > Schistosomatidae > Schistosoma > Schistosoma turkestanicum. The sequence continues at coordinate 14,774,203 of OX103971.1, forward strand.
TTATTGGAAGTACAAGATGAACAATATAGTTTAAATGTTGTTGATAATAATATTGTTGGTGATCATGATGACAATGATGATGTCTTGTCAACGAATGAAATGATTGATCAACGTAATCGTTCTCATCATCATCATCATCATCGGTTGGCAGCAATTATTAAACGTATTCCACCTGAATGGAAACTTCCAGATTATGCACTGCAAGTAAGTTATCTATGCATGCGCATACATATTATGCATTCACAGATATATAGCTAAGTAATTGATGTACTGTCTATCTATTCAATCATATTTCTTTTGTTTCAGTTAGATTTTTAATGTTTTACAAGATTAGTTAACTAGTTTAACTACGCATGTGTTGTAACGCTGCTACGTATAGCTAGCTATTCAGTCCTAGCAGCGTCCAATTCCAATATCCCAATACGACCCAAAATGCTATTTCCAAATCTCCTACATATCAGAACGTAACACCGTGAGATGGAGTTGTTTATTGGGTCGTATACAGAAGAGAGGTAGGCAGGAGAAACGGAATTATTAAGTCTTTCAGATAGTGCGTATTTATACATTAAGGTCGAATAAGAAAGAGCATCAACGTCTGTGACATTGACAGTTTAGGACGACCAATAGAAAAGAACATTTGAATGACATTGACAGACCAGATGACCAATAAGAGGCAACATTGAAGTGTTTAACCTTGACAGTTAGAACGACCATAATTTCGACCAATAGGATTGTACTTCTAAAAATAGTATTCTTAGGATATTTAGTGAATATCCTAACAGCATGTTTATTTCTAACTTAAACTACAGTTATATGTAGTTAGATTTGAATAACTTGTATATCAAAAGAATATTTGCTGGAATGCACATTTCTTGAAGTCTTATATTATACCAAGCAGGTTGGTTGGGCAAGTGGTAAGACTGGAAAATCACCAAAATTAAAATACTATTGCAGAAGTGGTACTGTTTTCTGTACAGAAGTGTATCTCTAGTAAGATGTTTCCCTTCGTGGCATTTCTACTTTCTCACGATGAATGAAGAAGGAATCAGTAAAGATTGACCGCCTAAAAACAACAAACTTCACTTTTTTTCGTGAATTCCCATTGCTGCTGATAATATCTGAAAAGTACAATCTGCTCCATAGATCGAGAACTACTCACAGAAAAAGTCTGCAAGTAACCACGTTCAAACAATTATCCCCCTTAAGCTCTACTACAATCACTCACCCATGTCATGTTTGACCCAGATTTTTTTTTATACAAACCCTGTCTGTTAATAATGGGACGAATATGAGGTTTAGAGATATTTTTCGGAATTATCATTATTATTACCCATATTTTTAGTGTACAGTTAGTGGATGATAACTGGGGTACATTGCATTTTTGTATCCTCCTGCTATTGTAAGCTTTCAATGGGCCCATTAAATGTCGCTGTATGTCATTCTTGACTAATTATTATGTATTATTTGCTCCGCCCACTACCATTTATGGTGTTATATGGTGTTTAAAGTACAATTTCTTATTTGGTGTATATATGTGTATATTATGTGATCAGTTATTTCAAGTTCGTCATTGTTATCGGTTTTGAGTCACGATTGAATTTGGATACAATAGAAACTTAGTCTGTCTACTATCTTATTGGCTTACTGGACTAGAAGGGATGATCTCAAAGACGATCAATAATCGTGTTAAGGCCTTGACTGTGTTGTTTGTTCACTGGGGTCTTACTAGTGTAGTGAAGGAGAACACAGATGAGGGCAACCGAATTGTATTTATCGAAAATTACAGAGTTAATTGGTAAAATAGGAAAACCATATCGTAACCGTTAATTTGCAAATCTTCAATCCATCATCAATCCATTGTCTGACATTTCACTCACTATTCATGCGTTTCATACAAATTCCATTGTGTTCCCACTCTTCTTCCTTTCTTCTTGATCTTCCCCCATCTTCTGCTGCCAGACATTACGTTTACACTCGCGTCATATACTACTTATAAGTAGCGCGCACCACACCAGTATCAGTATACAGGTGTATATCATTCAATAATTAAAATCCTCCTAACTAGTCAATGTATTCCAAGATATCGATTGAAAACTCAACAAACCCCCCTTCAAAAAAACAAAGTTTCATTTCACACTGTGACCCATCTCACTCAATGGTAACTTTCTTCACTCGCCACTTACTTATACATTTCCTTCCTCATTGTTTGTTATTCTCTCACCGTGTTATTTTCTTTACAACATTCTATAGTGGTTCCTTTCTCATGGAGAACGTGCACGAGTTCAATCTCTTCTTGCATTATTACATCGTTCAAATAATTCATTGAATAAACCGATAAATTCTACAACAATTCTACATGATGCTGCTACAGCCAAGACTATTACTACTACTACTACTACTCCTCATAGAAATATAAGTAGTATACAACAAACTACTACTACTACTGATAATTATCATCATCATCATCATCTTACTAAACCAAATAGTAGTTCACAACATAATTCACATCTCTTTGATAAATCACAATCAATGCTAGATGTGAATTTAAACAATGCTAATAATGCTGCATCACTGTCAATGAAACTAACCAACAATGATAATAATAATAATAATAATGATCCAGTCGAGAAATTTCTACATCGTAAAGATGTACAAAATTATGCATGGCCTCATTTATTATCAACTGGACAATATGAAAAGGTTGGTTTATGCATAAAAATCACTAATATTATTATTATTATTATTATTAGTTTTATGATGAATTGCATTATGGGGTTGTAAAGATTGTTAAGTTACACATTTTTTAAAAACCATGAATCGATCAATGTTAGACCAGTATTGGATACCTGGAAGCACTGGACGGCCGTTTCGTCTTGGTGGTATGGGACACACTCATCAGCAGTGCGCATTCACGATGATGAATTGTTTTACTTTTTAGATAATTTCATTTATTTTGTTTCAAAATTTCTGTACATTTAGTTTTACATGTTACAAGCAGTTTCATTTGAATCGATGAAACTCGAGCATCTTCCATGACTGGTTTTCACGGGACATTCCAGAAATGTTGTGTGTGGGAACACTTTGCTGCACCATCTTCCGTTATAGTAGTAGTGTAGTGAAGGAGAACACCACAGGTGAGGGCAACCGAATTGTATTTAGCGAAAATTACAGAGTTACTCAGTAAAATAAGAAAACCATATCGTAAACCATTAATTTGCAAAACATCAATCTATTGTCTGACATTTCAATATTCATGCGTTTCATACAAATTCCACTGTGTTCCCACTCTTCTTCCTTTCTCTTGGTCTTCCCCCATCTTCTGCTTGCTGCCAGACATTACGTTTACACTGGCGTCATATACTACTTATAAGTAGCTCGCACCACAGTAGTAGTAATAGTAATGAGATTTCTGTTTGCCCTCTCTGTCTTATCAATAGTTTGGGAGGTTGGGTCCAAGAGTCATCAGTGTGGGAAAGAGTGTGATGCAAACTCGATTGAACATTATTTTGTATTGTTGTTCCGACTTGTCTAGCTTATTATTATTGGTTAATGATAAGCACAATGAAGCTTTGAAAAAGCTACTTAAAAACGTATACCAATAACATTTCTATCTGGATAAGCCAGCATTCGCTTATAAATAAGGGCGAACGTTAAATTTATGGTTTTGTTTTGTACCCATTCCTGATTATTTACGTAAAAACTTATTGAAATAGATAATTTTTTTAATCGAAATGTTCCATGTGCTTGCTACAATCTATCACACTCAATATGTATCAAACTGATGTTTAATTTAAACTTAACACAACTAGGTTGTAAGTGATATGAAAGAGTAAATGAAAAAGTTTACAACTATTTGAGGCTATTGTGGTGGTGTTTCGTTCTCTGAGCTGTTTGTTTTGGTTGTGGAGCTTTCATTGTTCTTCTGAACAACATCATCAGCAGCACAAACTTCAGATAGAAGTGAAGCATTCGAATTTCTCCACGTTTGACTTGTAGCTTGTTCTGCTATCCTCGATCTTGATTGGTTGCTGTTGTCTTTTCACCTCTCGTTGTTTGCAACTTTGTTTTGATTGCACCCCCCTTTTGATCTGTTTCTTGATCCTATGAGTTTTCTGATTGGTTGATAGATTGAGTCAATGTCGATGTGTTTGTTGATTGCTGATTGACCTGAGTGTCAAGCTTCTAAAAATTCTCTAGTGTTCTTTGTCCTCCACCTACCCAGTATTTCCACGTTGTTCCAATCAAATGTGTGTCCATAGTTGTCGGTGTGTATTGATGTAAGCGAAGCGTTGTCGTGGCGTTTGACTGCTAATTGATGTTCACGTAAACGGAGTTGATGAAGAGGTCGTCCACTTTGTCCTATGTAGTATTTTTCACAGTTTGAGCAATTTATTTTGTACATGATATTTGGTTTTTCTTCCTTTTTCATTTTGTCCTTTGGTCTACAACATAGGATTGATTGAAGTGATTCTGTTGGTTTATTATGTGCCACACACCTATTCCAAATGGTTTCAGTAGTCGTGCTGTATGCTCCGATATGTCTTTGAGGCTATACTTGTTATAAAAGCTGTGAACTAAGAAGTAATTATTCTTTTCAATGAATAACTTGGCAATGCTAACTTATTACACATGGAATTAATATATTAGTCAACGGCAATTTTGTGTACACAAAATAACTTTATGTAGATTTTTTTTTATAAAATTTACAGTTCAATAATGTATTTGATTGCTTTCATCAATTGACATTAGGTTGTGAATTTCAAACCTTACATGTTTCAGTCTAAACATTATAGGTACTATATTACTTACTATTCAACACAGTGAGTCTGTTGCTACTGGTCAGTCAGTCAGTCAGTTGCAACATAGAACTTCGTACGTATGTACATAAGTTCATGTTGCCAAACCACATTAGCACAGAAACGCAAATGTCAAATCAAATCCCATAGTGATGAACATAGTAGAGGTATGAATGGTAATGAAGAAGAATAGGGTTCGAAGATATTATTCAAGAAGTATAATTCAGTGAGATAAGGTTAGAAAGACAAAGGTAGAGGTGCTGACGATTCCAGAAGATTAGGATTTGAGAGAGCTCAACGAATGGATGCACTTGCGCCACCGCAAACGATTTTGAGCCATGTCGTTCAAGGTCTCTCACCATTGGTGACTTTCGTACTACTGGTCAACAAAAATAGAATGCATTTTAGAAATAAAAGGATAGTATATTGTGATGAAGAAACAAGCAAGGTATGTAGAAACCACAATTAAAACAATGAATGGACAAAATTTAGTATACAAAGAAACATGCAGTCCAATTAAAAGCACAACCAAGAAAAGGAACTTCTTTCAGTTAACTGAGCTCCTCTCATTTTTCTGAAGAATGTAGACTATTATTGTTGTAACGCTTACTTAGATAATTCCCGGCTAATTCCTATTGCTTAGTATTCTCTGACCACAATACACTGGACACGTTCCAAAGAATCACGAACACGGTGGAACAGGAAAAAATTATATTCCAAATAGCAAGGTTAGACGGAAATAAGAAGCAGAAGGCGAAGGCAAAATAGATACAACGTTAGTTTCTTTATAGTATTTACATGAGGAGCTTCTGGATAGTAATTCACATGATCGACTGGATTAGATTTAGCCAATCAGAGTGCAGTTAGCAACACCCTGTTCTCCAAGAGTCGATCAGGCGCTGATTGGATAAGAAATCAGCCAATCAGCGCGCAGCAACGTAGTCATGCTTTAATTCCATCTATGTCCCATTAACAATTATTATGATAGAACAGCTAATGACTTCGATTCTGAACCGTTGTAGAATTTTAAAATATCTTTAGAAGTTCAGAAAATACTAAGAAATGTTTCACTTAATCAGCATTGAATAGTAGCTCTTCAAAAGTATCTAGAAAAATCAAGGACCCCCGTTTGTCACTGTTTTGATTGGTTAGCTACCTTTACCTTCATTATGTTTTAGTCTGTTTCGAAAAAGTTCCAGAAAACTGAAATCACACACAACTATATGATTACATTCAATCAGTATTCTGTACATGAACTAACCTTAGAGTAAAAGGCTTATTAGAAATAGTCCGGGTTATAAGAAGTAGCAAGAAAATCAGTTTTATGTCCCAGTAAACAGAATTATCATGAACCACCACACCTGATAGTGTCTCAAGCCACTAAAAGTTTTACTATCTCTCAGATCCCAACCACCAAAATGTAATAGACCAATGGGATGCCAGTTCCATACAATTTTTCTTTAATACAACTAATCATGTCTCCGTTTTTTTTGCGCACTTCCTACAACAAGACTAACATCACAACAACACCAAAGATGACCAGTGTAGATTTGACGGAGAATGCTTTAACCTTTCACTATGCATATAGACTAGTTTCATTGATCAAGCCTCATTCCAATTCCACTCACACAACTAGTTAAGTAGATCAATTTCGTGTATTTATTGATTTTTCTCTCTCTCTCTCTATCATACTACAGGCTTCCACTATATTATATGATGAAGCATGTAAAGAATTTCAATATTTAGGACGTCGTAAAACTTTATTCAGTTTGGCTAAATTAACTTATTTAACAACAACCACAACCACAACAACAAGAAATCATTTGAATTCATTAATGACGACAGATCAACAATCATTATCCGAATCAATATTTACTACTACTAATACTAATAATCATGAACAACAACAACTAGGAGCTCGTCGATATGTTGGCGAAGAAGAAGAAGAAGAAGACGACGATAAGCGGAAAGAGAAACAAGATTCATTTCTATTGAAAATTAATGCCTACCTCGATTGGATTTCATTACAGGTTTGAAAATATGGCTTGATTGCCTGATTGATTGATTTGTTTTTGGGTTTGTTTTTTTTTCGCTTTGGTTTGGTTTTCGTTTTATTTAAAATGATTGAACCGTTAGATACCGGCTCAGTGGTCTATCGGTTAGGGCGTTCGTGCATAATACCGAAGGTCCTAGGTTGGAATCCTGCGGGGTGCAGGAGTCGTGGATGCGCACAGCTGAGGATTCGCATACCAGGACGAAACGGCCGTCTTTCAGTGCTTCCAGGTTTCTAATGGTGGTCTAACATTGATCGGTTCATGGATTCAAAAATGTGTAACTTAACAATCTTCACAACCCCGTAATGTGAATTGTGTGAGTCAATAATCAGCTACAACGTAGAACTTTGTACGTACGTACGTACTTCCCGACCCATCGTAGCTGCTACCTTGATGTGGTGGTCGGACTTGCCTATCGTGATGACTTAACCGAGCTATATTGGATGCAATAATGCCATGCAGGTAGATTGGAGAACGATGAGACTAAAAGTAACTACTCAAGGTTTGAGGGCGAGGTTGTACCGCTGACTTAGAGGGGTGTGACAACAGTAAGGTGTTTCCCTCGAACAGCCAGCATCTGCAACGATGCTGGCTTTTTCACAAGGAAGGAAAGGGTTAGAAACGGTCTACCGTAAAATTGTCACACCTCACCCTACCTCACGGATTTCCATCTCCGGCGGTAAGGCCTTTTAAACAAGAGCGAAGCTACCAATTTAAATACTACCCTTAAAAAGGTCGTGCGTGACCGGCATCAAGCAGTTGTCCCTTGGACTCTGCGGTCACGCTCCTAGGTCGTTAAGGCCAACATTAATCTACCTTCCTTTTCAGGTTCCTCAAGGAACACTCTTCCACGTTGTGGTCAACCGGGAAGGAACATATTCCCTCATACCCTCGTAACAGCAGACGAGACCAAATTGGTCATAGGTTAAAAAAAATTGTGTGTACATACGTACATCAGAGTTCAAGATACCATACTACACTGGCACAGACAGATTGAATTTTCAATTCAAATCTGATAGTAGTAGAAGTATTAACAGTAATCAGAGAAAAAATCATAGAAAGAGAAATATAAAAGCGATAAGGAAATCAAAAGATTAGAATTCGAAAGAACGGACTAAGAAAAGATGCATTTATGCCATCACAGACGATTTTGAGCCATGTTATTCAAGGTCTCTAACCATCGGTTACTAATCATCTCACAGACCCACATTGTATGAGTAATTCTCTTTTTTTCGTTAGTCACAGTGTATAAATAATATTAATTCCTCAATCAAACCAAAGGAATATTTAGCTTTTGTCATAGATCTACCTCTCTTTCGTATTCAACTTTTAATTTAATAGCATGCTAATATGGAGTAAAAGACAAAATGCAGAGTCTTCTGACTACCTTGAGCAACAATACAAGCATGTTCGGGATGCGGCTTTGCCCCTCGCAATGCAAAATGTTGCTTCGAGATTGGGTTGCATCGGCACCTGAACTAGTGATAGGGAGTGATGTAGTCGAACGTGTAGACCGCTTCACTTATCTTGGGAGTCTCATCAGTGCCGATGGCCTGGTGACTGACGAAATCTCAGCTCGGATACAGAAGGCTCGATTGACTTTTGCCAACCTGCGTCACTTATGGCGTAGGCGAGATATCCGTTTGCTGACTAAAGGACGAGTGTACTGCTCAGTAGTTCGCTCCGTCTTACTTTATGGCTGTGAAATATGGCCAATGAGAGTAGAAGATATTCGTAGGTTACTGGTTTTCGATCATAGGTGTCTTCGAAGCATTGCTCGTATATCCTGGGACACCCGAGTGAGCAACGCTGTTATTAGGAAACGGGTGCTAGGTAAGAATGGCAGATCAATAGATGAAGTAATGAAACTTCATCAGTTGAGGTAGTTGGGATATGTGTTGCGTATGCCTAACCACCGACTGCCTCGAAGAGCTTTGTTTTGTAGTGTAGGAATAGGTTGGAAGAAAGTTAGGGGCGGCCAAACCAAAACATGACAGAAATCCATGAAGTCATTGACGAGTGGACTTAGCCATATCGGTAATTGTCGACTACCTGGTTAGGGTCCGCGAGATGATAATAATCGATGGTTAGAGACCTTGAATGACATGGCTCAAAATCGTTCGCAATGGCGCCGGTGCATTTATTCTTTGTGTTCTCTCAAATCCTAATCTTCTGTATTCTTCAACCCCTCTAGTTTCGACTCTCTAAACGTTTCTCACTGAATCATACTTCTTTAATAATATCTTCTAATCCTAACCTCTCCGATTACTTCTAATACCTTAACTACATCTACTACTATTGGATTTGAATTGACAATTATATCTGTGTGCTGATGTAGTATGACATCATGAAATGATGTACTTATGTACGAAGTTCTACATTGCATCTTAATATGGACTAAAAATGCAGAATAATTATACTACGTAATACAACATAACCCGTGATTGTTAAATGCATGTATTTATTTATTTAAACACATTATTATTATTGGTATAAAAAGGCAGCTGAGTCAATGAATTTGCCAATGGTATGGGATACTATCTAGCTGCCTGAACCAAAGCAGGTAGTCTCTTTAGGGAGCCACATCCCTCCCTGAACCTTTGATCTACTTGCCTAGTCCACAAGGCAGTGAGTGGCTCAGCGTAAGGAACTTCAGTCTGATAGTAGCCGGTGCCCCAACACTATTAGGTTCATACGTCATTTGTTCCGTGAGGGGATCCTGACACCCATTCGCATCACTGGTTTAGATCCAATGTTTTCTAACTCCTCTCAATTTCGTAAATAACACCTACATCACGAGAAGGTAGTAAGTGGGACTTCTTTGTCAGTGACTATATACAGCACTGGGAGTGGGAAAGAAAGCTAGGGGCGGCCAGACCAAAACATGGCAGAAATCCATGAAGTCACTGACAAGTAGACTGAGTCATGTTGGTAGATGTAGACTACCTGGTTGGGGTCCGCGAGACGAAAGTCACCGATGGTTAGAGACCTTGAACGACATGGCTCAAAATCGTTTGCAATGGCGCAAGTGCATCCATTCTTTGAGCTCTCTCAAATCCTAATCTTCTGGATTCGTCAGCACCTTTACCTTTGTCTTTCTAACCTTATCTCACTGAATTATACTTCTTGAATAATATCTTCAAACCCTAGTCTTCTTCATTACCATTCATACCTCTACTATCTTTATCACTATGGGATTTGATTTGACATTTGCGTCTCTGTGTGTTAATGTGGTATGGCAACATGAACTTATGTACATACGTACGAAGTTCTACGTTGCAATTGACTGACTGACTGACTGAAGGGGGAAAGAATATTCTCCGCACTTTGGGCTGTACCAGGGCATTATTATTATTATTCTAACTAAGCAATAGATTCAATTTACCTGTAAAACACTTTAGATAGATAGGTATTCAACAAGACAACGTCAAGGTGTGTACAACTAATCTTGAGCAAACTGATACTCCTTCGAAGACAATGAGAAAGATACTGTTCATGATAAAATGCTTTTTTTTGCCAATAGTATGATAGTCACAGTGTAGTGAACGAGAACACAGGTGAGGGCAACCGAATTGTATTTAACGGAAATTACAGAGTTACTCAGTAAAATAGGAAAACCATATCGTAAACGGTTAATTTGCAAAACATCAGTTCATCATATCGAACTGGACTGTTCCTGTTGCAAAACATCTAATCCATTGTCACTATTCATGCATTTCATACAAATTCCATTGTGTTCCCCCTCTTCTTCCTTTCATGATGTGTCCCCCATCTTCTGCTGCCAGACATTACGTTGACACTCACATCATACTATATACTACTTATAAGTAGCTCACACCACAACAGTATTGTGATTGTTTTGTTCCATGTTCATTTTCACTGTTTTTTTGTTTTTCAGGAATTAATTGATTTAAATCATACTAAATCAGAATCAACTTTTGACAACAACAATAATAACAATAAAACATTATCTGATGTTGATTGTAATGCACGATATAAACGTGTATTGTCAATACCAGTGCTAATCCGTCTATCTGTCAATTATGCTGTATCACTGAATGAAACATTGAATAAAATGCATCATCCTAACGGCGTAGATGACACTGACAATGATGATGTTGATGATGTTGATGTTGATGTTGATGAACCAATGTCAAATGGCAATAATGTAAAACAACATTATTTATCTGAAATGATTATGCATTTTCGACGTGCTTTCATGTTAATTGATATTTTAGAAATTTTATTAGATTTAAGACCAATCAGTAGTAATAATAATACTACTGGTGATGCTGATGATGACGATTGCCATAATCCAATGAATGTACGAGATGAATTGCTATTGCATATTTGGTGTCAAGCAATTCGTATGGATGAGTAAGTCACTTATAAATAATCATGTATGTATTTATTAATAATTTAATTACTGTTACGCTTGTCACTAAGTATGCTTGAGGCTATTACGAGTTTACCTTAGTCGATAAACGCGAACGAGACAAATGAACCAGTGTCTAGGTAGGCTACCCTAGAATCCCCAGGCTGAAGTAAAAAGGCTTTGTAAGCGTAGAAAGTATATTCTACAAACACCCAGCAATCACACAACACAATCAAGCATACAACTCTCGTTTATTTATACTACATAGAAACGTCCTTGAGACAGTTACGCAAAATAGCACACTAAAATACACAGCAGCCAATCACAGCCATGGATTCTCCTGGTGGGAATTGAAATCTCAAGGTCAACTGATCAGTCCATGCTGGCAACCGTTAAATCCAAAATAAGGCATTTATCAAGCGAATTTTGGGGATCTAACATCCCCAACAATTACGTGGTTGTAAAAATTGTTAAGTTACACATTTTGAAATTATGAATCGATCAATGTTAGACACCAGCATTAGAAACCTGGAAGCACTCGACTGCCGTTTCATCCCGGTGGTATGGGACACATTCATCAGTAGTTCTCAGCCACGACTCCTGCACCTCGCAGGATTCGAACCTTAAGACCTTCGGTTTTGCGCGCGAACGCCTAACCTAATTTAATTCACATTAGGAGCATCTGTTTCAGTTGAACAACATGTGACTCTTTATAACTGGGTCGTACCGGATTTTGTACAATGAAACAACTATGATATATCACTATCTCACTTTTGACCTGATATGCAATGCCACCAATCATCATCATCGTCATGCTAAATTGTAAATTGAATGTGAATTACTTAATGTCCGACTCATTGTTTTCAAGGTTTAAACATCCACTTGAAAAGTTTAAAAAAAGTCACTAGATTCAATGTCTGATCAAGTTCATGGGTACTCATTGCTAAATGTGATACTATAGTAAGGTGGTTGTTGCTCTTTATTTTTTCATGGTAACTTTAACTGGTAAAATCATCTGTCTCCTCTGTCAAAGTAATAATTTTTATAATTGGATTTTAAGTCACAATGAAAACATTAACAGGATTCGAATGTGTACCCAATGAACTAATCTCATCCATAATTCTATTAAAAAAAATATCAGCTGTCTATCATTATAATCAGCTTCTAATATAATGATCATACTATCGAAGTATTGTTGTAATTATTTGGTTGTTATTACCGTGTTAACTTCATATCCGTTACTTAATTGTATGTTTAGTAGTGAGTTATACATATTGAAATTATTTGATAGAAACCTATCCAACTAATACCAGATATCTTTTGCCCATGTTATTTGTTACGCCTGCATGTAAACACGTCAACTTGATACACTTGAACTATTACGAGTTTACCCTAGTCGGGAAACGAGAGCGAGGATCGAGGATCCGGTGACACGACATACTACTCTAATCCAATTATCCCAGCCCCCCATATTGAATAAAAATAAGAAGACAAGACTTGATATGAAGTAGAACCTGTATTCTACAAGCATCCAGAAAGTACGAGGTCCGAATCCAGAAGAGAATCAGGATTCCGGACTAGGGATTCGAGATCAGGTCCTGGTCCTGGTCATAAAACGTTACAAATAATGCGTATTGATACATTTCGGTCGAATAGGAAACATCATCGAAGTTTGTGACATTGGTAGTTAAGACGACCAGTCGGAAGCAACATTTGAAGTGACATCGATAGTCTGGACAACTAATAAGAAACAACATTGGAGCACGTGACACTGATATTTAGGACGACCATAAAATTGACCAATAATTCTCTTGGGATATTGGATGAATATCCTAACATTATTCCTCATAATCTTCTACATAGGAACTGATAAGCCAATTTTGCATAGGGAAAGAGTTCACCTTGTTTGCAAGAATCGTACATTAATTATTTAAAATACATTAGATTCAGCCTCATTGTATTACCTTATGTGTGTATCATAAGATGATCCCCTGATAATCATAACATCTAGTACGCTAGTTAGAACTGAAAAAAATCCAAACTATTGAGTTGTGTGATTATATTTCTCTAGAGTTATGTCTTAAGACATAGTCAACAAAAAGACTCTGTTTGACTTAGATTTGGGGCTAGTTATCGTCTGTTGTTAACAAAGCGTTTAACTTGTAGTATGTGTGTGTGTATAAATATATCGAGCCCATAGGGATTTCCTTAGCTTTCGGACAAACTAATTAACCCATTTTGTACCAAAGTTATTATTTATGCGCGTGTGACCTTGTCAATTATTTGCTCATAACCTTGGTTGTTTTCACTTGAGTCCATATGAACATTGCTTACTTCATTGTCAACTGGAGCTTATTTTTCTCTGATTTATATAGATACTTCATCATGCCTTATCTCAGTTGGAGTTGGTTCTTTCTACTTCTCTACTTCGTTTAACTTTGGTTTTATGCTCTATATATTCTCATGTCTGTCTGTCTGCTTGAATGATTGCATGAAATAAACTCATCCAACTGAATCCTTATTTGACTTTCTATTAAAGCCGTCGCACCCTAAACGGAGTTCTCCTAAGTTATGATTTATGGAAATTGAAGGGAAGATTTATTTCATAGCATTTTCGAGCTTTCATACGAATAGGGGTCATATCTCGGGCCATTAAATTAGTGAGCTCTACTTTGACGTTAACGCTTACTTACTTACTTATTTACACCTGTTACCCTCAATGGAGCATAGGCCGCACACCAGCAGCATTCTCCAACCAACTCTGTCCTGGGCTTCCTTCTTCAGTTCTGTCCAATGTTTGTTCATTCCTCTCATATCTTTCTCTAATTCTCGGCGTAATGTGTTCCTTGGCCTTCCTCTTTTCCTTTTGCCTTGAGGGTTCCATGTGAGGGCTTGTCTCGTGACGCAGTTAGGTGCTTTTCGTAGTGCGTGTTCTATCCACTTCCACCAACACTTCTTCCTGATTTCCTGCTCCACTGGAATCTGGTTTGTTTTCTCCCACAGTAGGTTGTTGCTGATCGTGTCTGGCCAACGAATACGAAGTATTTCACGTAGACAACTGTTAATAAACATTAACGCAACCACTAGGAACTGTAATCTTCAGAGAGAGAACTACTCCTTGATACGTTCATAAATCCACTATTTCTGTTATTATTATTATTATTATTAGTATTATTATCTGTGTGATTTATTTTATGTATGTATGATATTATAATATTAATTATAGATGGTCAACCGCTGGTGATATTCATGATCCTATTCAAATATGTACACAAAGTTTTATATGTGCACTTGTTTCAAATCTTTATAAAAATGGTAAGTTCTATCCTATCTGTCTAATTCAATGATGGATATTTGTCCTCGTCACTTGATATGCTTGAAACTATTACGGGTTCACCTTAGTTAGGAGCGGCCAAACCAAAAAACATGGCAGAAATCCATGAAGTTATTGACAAGTGGACTTAGCCATGTCGGTAATTGTCGACTACCTGGTTGAGGTCCGCGAGATGATAATAATCGGTGGTTAGAGACCCAGAATGACATGGCTCAAAGTCGCTTGCAATGGCGCCAGTGCATTTATTCTTTGTGTTCTCTCAAATCCTAATCTTCTGGATTCTTCAACACTTCTAGTTTTGACTTACTAAACTTTTCTCACTGAATCATAGTTCTTGAATAATATCTTCTAATCCTAACCTCTCCGATTACTTCTAATACCTTTAATACCTCTTATACTATTGGATTTCAATTGACAATTACACCTGTGTGTGTTGATGTGGTATGGCGACATGAACTGATGTACTTACGTACGAAGTTATACGTTGCATCTGACTGACTGACTGAGTACGGGTTCACCTTAGTCGATAAATGAGAATGAGACAATGAACCAGTGACACCTTATGCTACTCTGATCGGTTTCCCCAAAGGAACTAACGAAGAAGTCTTGATATAGCGTAGAAAGTGTATTCTACAAACACCCAGCAAACACAATCAATCAAGCACACAAATCGCGTTTATTTATACGTCATAGGAACGTCCTTTAAGAGTTACAAATATATCACACAGGCAAGGATTTTCCGGGTGGGAAATGTGATCTCAAGGTCAACTGATCGACAGATGAATAAAATCCAAAATTAAGACATTTATCACGCGAGTTCTGGAGATCTAACGTTCCCAAAAATATAGCGAGAGAAAGGGAGAGGAGAGTCCCACAAATCTATCCGACGCACTAACTCCAACATTCCTTAAACAATTGAGAAGAAGTATTGAAGGATAGGATATTCTCACATGTTTTTTTTTACACTG
The DNA here is from genome assembly GCA_944470395.2 of Schistosoma turkestanicum. Taxonomy (NCBI): domain Eukaryota; kingdom Metazoa; phylum Platyhelminthes; class Trematoda; order Strigeidida; family Schistosomatidae; genus Schistosoma; species Schistosoma turkestanicum. The sequence continues at coordinate 14,789,730 of OX103971.1, forward strand.
GTTACTTGTGATCACATTTCTAGGTAATAAGATATTATTCTAGAACAGTCTATTTAAAATTTGTATTTTCCTATCATTATTTCTAGGTGTTGATGTAATTTCTTTATTACCAAGTCCAGAGCAATTATTTGCTGCGGATGAATTGATCGATTTAGTCAAAAATCCACAATTTCATTATCTTATTGAATCTGGTTTTGAACATATGCGAAATCTTTTATTAACAAAACAAAATTCAACTTCATCAATACAAGATGTTTTAATGACTGATTTATGTGTATAGAATATAATTTTAACTATATATGTATGTATGTATGTATGTATTGATCTATTCTAAGATAACTTGTTTTCCTAGATAAAATATATGTATAATAAATTTATTGTTTTTGACATGCTGATCGATTTCTGATTACTATGGGACAAGTCGTGAAATTAGACCCTACCCGTGTTACTACTAGATACAAACTTCCTGAGTCAATCTCCCGTGGTGTAGTGAAGGAGAACTCCACAGGTGAGGGCCACCGAATTGTATTTAGTCGCAAATTACAGAGTTACTCAGTAAAATAGGAAAACCATATCGTAAACGGTTAATTTGCACATCATCAATCCATTGTCTGACATTTCACTATTCATGCGTTTCATACAAATTCCATTGTGTTCCCACTCTTCCTTTCTTGATCTTCTTCGCCCATCTTCTGCTGCCAGACATTACGTTGACGCTCACGTCGCATACTACTTATAAGTAGCGCGCACCATAGTGGTACTGTTAATTAGCATTCAGAAGAATTTAGTGACATGACACACCTCAGACATATCTTAAAGCCCATGCGATTAAATGGATAAATGTCAAGGGAAATATACGAGGCAACTTCATCTAGTTTAATCCACACTAAAAGGAGCGCATATAAAAATAGGGGTGATCGTCGAAAAGTAGGTGGAACAACACTTTTGTAATGATATGAAATATGTTCGTTTACACTGTATCCCTTCACTTTACAACCAATCAGAAACGTATTTTCTAAACGTTTGATTAAAAGCCTACTTTCAAACTTGCTAACTAATCATTATTGCTATCACGCTAGTTGTTATTTCGTGTGCCTTTTTTGAACAGTTAGGGGTTAGTCTATTTTTAAAGGTGTTTTGAAAATGCTTGGGAGATTTTTGGGGAAATTCACTTAAGGTTTTAAGTACCAAAGATGGCCTCTTTTTAAATTAACAATTCATCCTAGGCATTCGTCATCATATGTATCCCCGATAACCCTGTCCTTTGTGCTATTCAGCGAAGCTTAGTCAACTATACTCTGACGATTGTTGACTTCTGTGACCATATGATTGTTAACTGAGACTATCACTAATTAATTTGCTAAGCATAAAGGTTGAAACAGTTTTCTGAGTTAGCTAGCTTAAGTTTCAAATCAGATTACAATTCCGCCGCAGTGGCGGGAAGCAGTTCATCATTTCAGTTTCATACAGAAATGTGTACATAATTTACTGAGTTATAATTAGTCTGTTGTGTCCTGTAGATTGATTTGATTAGGATATGCGATTCCTATGCTTATCAAACCCACTGTTAATGAAATTACTGAATTGTACTGTACACAAATCACAGATATACATATCTTTGTCCTTTTGACTCTGACAAAGATATCGAGGGACAGTTGTGTTGCAAAGAATAATAAATGTGCGCATTCTCAACAATCCAGCCATCACAAACGCAGACTGAAGTTCACGGTTTTATATTGCATTTTAAAATTGAGTGTTTCAAAGTCTTTTTATTCACTCTTTGAGTGTCTAAATTAAGAAAGATACAGTAATATTGTGAACTGTCTGCCACGTGCGAAACTCCCACTTATTCCGCCATCTAGCTCTACCTTTGAGTTCCCCAAGATTGCGTCCCATTACCAACCTAATCGGGAAATTTATTGACTCTAAAAACATGTAATTTATCATTACATTTTAACTTTCGCAAACTGATTCACCCTTGAGCACTATCGGGATTTTTACGTGACCTTGAACGGCTTGGTTGACAGTCGTTATTTTGAGTTTGAGTTGATTGTTAAAGATTAGATAGGGTATTCTACTGTCAGACTATCTAAGGTTGCACTTCACATTACCAAAACTATGTTTGCTCGAAAATTCTTTATCTCAGTATTGTAAAGCTTTAAATAATAGTGTACCAACATTGCCAAATACTTTCCAACTTAGGGTTAGGGTTTAGTAGTATCCTCTGTGAGATTAAACAAGCATCAGAATTTCACGTTTTGCCAAACGTGGGAAAACTAAGTAAAACGTGGTTTGATTTATAAGTATGTAAAGGAAACTCATTGTTGCTTTTGATAGAATTAATCTTTCTCTATTAAAAATAGCTGACAAACCAATATAACTCTTTAAAATACTTACATACCCTTTCTCTATAATACTTCCCGTAAACATTCATCGCATATATTGAAAAGATCATTGTACAGAGATACCAAAACCTAGGCCTAGATCTTCTTCTAATACTAACAATTCGACACTAATGCTTCTATAAAGCTGGAGTCATATTTGGTCCTTTTTCTAATCGGCCTACAGAATTCGGACATTAAAATATGCTGTACATCTTTAACCGTAGACAATGATTTGAGTGCTAAATGTATCAAGCTAAGATTCGCGGATAACATGTCAAAACTCTGTTGACAACGATATCGGAGATAAGCGTTTTGTCGTATAAAGTTCAATTCGTTCTAGGGTGATTCCTCTATGGTTGAGCAGGACTACTTTGAGTTACAGGAAGTTAGATCTATGTTGTCAGAAATCTTACAAGTCTTCGTCATCCACTTTTTGGTAGGCTTCAAACTTGGTGGTGACTTAGTTGCTGGAAAGTCGGCATTATTGTATTATCATCTAGTACATTGGGTTGCCTTACGTGACAATTTTTCACAAACACAATTATAAGTTATCCTGTGCCTGCTGTAAGTAATTAAGAACTGCTACGCTTGCAAGCCCTTTTGACAGTTGACTCAATACCATTAATCAAAAATTACTAATTGGACTACTGAAACTACAGGCTTATCCAACAAAACGTAACGAATGTTGTCCTAATATCCAATATCTTTTTCACGAGTTAGTATAAACCAGTTGACTTATTTGAGTTCGATTCTTGATCTTTCGGTACGGTTCCATGTGTTTGGTAGAGTCCAATGGATGGGGTCTTGCCACTCGACCATTTAATTCCAGGCAGTTGGCAGTTGTTTGTGAGTTTGCGTGTCTCGTGATTTTACTGAAAACATTTGTTTCAGCGCAGTTCGGTTTCTTGATACCAGCAGCGATTACATCACCAGACAAGAGATCAGTTATTTGCAATGTGGAGAATAATAATCGGAAAATTCTAATGCTAGTAAGATTTGAGAACTAAGTAAATAATTAGATGATTTAGTTTAATAATTGGTAATGATGATTGTTATAGAGGACCAAAGAGTAATGGAGGGAGAAGAATCAGAGATAATAGGCGAGATAGATTAAGTTAGTGATCTGAGGTGTCAATAATAACAAGAGAGTCTCAAGGCATGCATCAGACACAGCTCTACACGACGGAAATGATAATCCGTATGTGGGTACGTGCCTATCAAGTCCCTTCTCAAAGCTGTCCACTGGGGAGGCTGCAACCACCTCGTATGGGAGAGAATTCCAAGTTGCAACGATTCTTAGCGATAAAAAGTATGCACGAACCTGAGTATTCGTATTTGAGGATTGCCTCGAGGAGAGTGGCGGTGATGCGTTGGTAAGATGCTCATGTTGGGATGGTTTAGAGTGCTTGATATGTTGTAAGCCATATTCGGATCACCTCTAATCCTCCTGTAACTCAGTGGGAATAATTCCAAGTTCTGGAGTTTATCTTCGTAAGGTTTCTTCTTCACTCCTATCAACCACTACCTTGCTCGTCTCTGCACTCGATCCAAAAGACTTATGTGTCTTTCGAGGAGAGGAGGTAAGGTGACATTAGGAACCTCAAGGTGCGGGCGTGAATATGTCTTAAACAACGTTAAGATTAATTCTGAGGTTATAGCACCAATTTATCTTCGCATAAAGTGAAGAGTTGCATTCGGCTCGAGTGGAAATGCAGTTTCTTATTTTAACCACTGGGCTCTAACCAAATTACTTAAGATAAGAAATATTATTTTACTACCACTCTTAGTTAAAACGATAGACTTGAGGACTACTACTGTTTATATCGTTCAGGAAATAAAACCTTGACTATTTCGCACCTTGATCCTGAAATCGCACTGACCTTTACAGCGCAGCCTTTAAACTGCCCTCTCAAGGTCATGGGGACCTCAATAATTTCTACTTGAAACGTATCTGTTACAAAACAGACTAATGCATGTAATGTCTCTATTTCTTTATTGTTCCCAAAATTTCGGCGCCTGAATCCATCTTCTGTCTGCTTTTAGTAACTTTTTCAAAAAGCTGGTACTAAAGTTCATTGAGCTGCATAGATAAATTACATTGTGTCTTCAAATATAGTCTGGTCAAACGAATCTTTAATATACTGGGACTTATTAGATACTGTTTATTGCATGAAGAAGTTCATAATCACCCGATTTCACGACTTCGAGGGTTTAAAAAAATAATGTACTTGTAGTACTCAGTATTTTTCGAAGCATACATCTAGTCACTTGAGGAGAAGTTTTGTCTCAGCTATGATGTACCATTCGGCTGGCGTTGGCTGTGCTAAACTCTTAAAAATCACAGTCTGTAAACCATAATACGTTTAGGAACTACTGTCAGAAATTAATTGTGTATTCATCACGATCTGACCTTAGCTACGCTAAAAAGACCTTAGACTACATACTCTTACGGTAAAAAAATTTTTTCAATTTGTTATATGGGTAGTTTTCAAAGTTCTGTAGTGTCGTATAGTTTTACCAATGCTTATATTAACTAGAGTTCTTTCTGTGTTAGATAATTTTCTGGAATATCATTTTCCTTCTACAGTGAATAGCCTTACAGTTTATGACCATGAAGCATATTTCTACTAGTCATCTATGTCATTCCAATAACCACCCATAGATGTAGCTTCGAGAAACAATAATTTGCTTATTATCTGAATCTAAGTGTAGATACACTATATAATACTCTGAAAATTTGATCTCATACGTACAAACTATTAGTTTTCAAGTGCATGCACTAAATATCTTACTTTAAAAATAATGAGGCAGATAAAAATCTACTTTTCAAAGTCCGGGTGACATGAATGAAAATAAATCTCATTGATTAGATTCAAATATGTATTATCCTTATGAGGATAAACATTATCGTATTCCTTATCTTATCACTCTTTGTCTTAACTGAAATTACTCTCAGAATGCTTCATTACAGTTTTTAATTAATAATTCCATACTATCTTATGTCTAAATCTAAACAAATACTGTTTTTTGGAGTACAGTAGTTAGTTTACTTCTGCTATTCGATAGTTCCTACTATTCACATCAATAAGAAACCATATCTTAGTCTAGATATTAACCTTATCTGTTAAGGCAACTCTGAAGTTCAGATATCCATAATTTGGTCATTTAATTACTTAATTGCTCTTAAACTTTTAATCTTTCAGGATTTAGAACATCAATCATTAAAACCAATTAATGAAGTCGCGATACGGTATTACAACTTAAAATGAAGGTAATTCAAACAAATAATAATTGTATGCTGTATATAATGGTGAATCATTTGTATTTTTTTTTTAAATCACTTATACGACTACATGCATACTCTTTACCTGTTCCACTTATGGTACAAATCAAATATTCTTGTACCTAGAAAACGACAAGCATTTGAAGTTGTAAATCTTTAAGTTCTAAGATCAAAAGTATGCACTAGCTGCTATTATTTGATCTTATTCAAGTACATAATACTGTTTTTTCGGTGTAGAGTAATAGGTCAATGTGGTAGTTGTATGAAAAACATGTAATATCTAAAGCCACTAGTATGCATTTGTCAAAACAAAAGCACACTAATCCTCCAGTTAGTGGAACTACGGTTTAGAGTTTTTGTTTTGTTCACTAGCACTCTTGTTTTTATAAGTAGGATCTAACGTCAATTGAATGCTACTCTCTAACTGTACGAAGTTCGTTTACTACAAATATATACAGTCAGTCAGTCAGTTGCAACGTAGAACTTCGTACGTAAGTACATCAGTTCATGTTGCCATACCACATCAGTACAGAGATGTAATTGTCAATTCAAATCCAATAGTAGAAGAGGTAGTTAAGGTATTAGAAGTAATCGGAGAGGTTAGGATTAGAAGATATTATTCAAGAAGTATAGATTCAGTGAGAAAAGTTTAGAAAGTCAAAATTAGAGGTGTTGAAGAACCCAGAAGATTAGGATTTGAGAAAACACAAAGAATAAATGCACCGGTGCCATTGCAAGCGACTTTGAGCCATGTCATTCAAGGTCTCTAACCATCGATTATTATCATCTCGCGGACCCCATCCAGGTAGTCGACAATTACCGACATGGCTAAGTCCACTCGTCAATGACTTCATGGATTTCTGCCATGTTTTGGTTTGGCCGCCCCTAGCTTTCTTCCAACCTATTCCTACACTACAAAACAAAGCTCGATGATAATACCTTGTTAATTAAAGTAGTATGGTCAGGGTGAATATAAACCTTATTCATTGATTAAGAATCAAGCTACCAGATCACTGGTTGGTTGTTTTACATTTACTGTTGTAGATATATTATTCACTATCTGTTTCATACTCAAGAATAATATATGGGAAATATCTATTATAATGGATAGTCAAACTATCTTATGAGTCAAATCTATCCAAGTAGAACATGTACTAAATTCAAAACCTTTCAGACTAAAAACCGAATTCATGATCCCACGAGTTTCAAGACTAAAAATTATTACATACAAAGTAAAAACTAATACCTTACAAAAATAACAAAACTTACCTTGTATCAATCTAATCTTATTCATAAAGGCCAGTAAATCACTCTTACTGTATAACTACAATGAACTATAATCATCTCTTTTCTTGTTATTTCTTTCTACACAACTAGTGTAGCTCTATAGTAGTTCCTTCTTACTCTTACATTTCATATTATTTTTATTACAGATGATTTACTTACTTATTGAAAAAAAACTGAAATGAATTCAAGTGGTTTATTTAAAGCATCATTCACATGTTTATCACAATTTCCTACTTTTATACGTTCAATTATGAATGTGGTATTTTTTGGTAGTGATCATTATGCATTGCCTCATTTACGGGCTTTGGAAGAACGTCAATCTCAGCATAAAGATATTCAATTACTATTTGTAGTTACTACTTCAGATAAAACTCCTATTGGATATCATTGTATTCAGAATAAAATAGGTATGTCAAGAGTTTAATGAGTCTAACAACAACAACAAAAGTTTAAGTTGAATAAATGAATTAGGGAATTTTCATTTGAATGCTAATAAAACTATTTACAATAACTTCCATATAAACTCTTGGTTCAGTTTTATACCATCCAAGCTATGAGATGTAATATTACATAAACTATCTATATGAGTTCAGTCAGTCAGTCAGTCAGATGCAACCTAGAACTTTGTACGTAAGTACATCAGTTCATGTCGCCATACCACATCAGCACACAGATGTAATTGTCAATTCAAATCCAATAGTAGTAGAGGTAGTAAAGGTATCACAAGTAATCGGAGAGGTTAGGATTAGAAGATATTATTCAAGAAGTATGATTCAGTGAGAAAAGTTTAGTAAGTCAAAACTAGAAGTGTTGAAGAATCCAGAAGATTAGGATTTGAGAGAACACAAAGAATAAATGCACTGGCGCCATTGCAAGCGACTTTGAGCCATGTCATTCTGGGTCTCTAACCACCGATTATTATCATCTCGCGGACCTCAACCAGGTAGTCGACAATTACCGACATGGCTAAGTCCACTTGTCAATAACTTCATGGATTTCTGCCATGTTTTGGTTTGGCCGCACCTAGATTTCTTCCAACCTATTCCTACACTACAAAACAAAGCTCTTCGAGACAGTCGGTGGTTAGGCGTGCGCAACACATGTCCCAACCACCTCAACTGATGAAGTTTCATTACTTCATCTTTTGATTCGCCATTCTTACCTAGCACCCGTTTTCTAATAACAGCGTTGCTCACTCGGGTGATATGGGTATAAGGGCTTCCCATACCGTAGAAGGGCTCTGGTTGTCAGAAGGGATATCGCCTTCATGACTTCCGAAGGAACTTGGCTTTCATCATGAGATGTCATAATTCTTCTAAATGAAGAAGATCTAACTCCCAGAGTAGAGTTTATATGGTTTGAATTATTGATTCTTGTTAGCGTTTTTTTGGCGAGTAAGTTTTTCCCCGGGATGGGGTCGCCAACCCCACATCTCAACCCTCCTCCTTTACCCGGGATTGGGACCGGCAGTAGCCCCGAAGGGTTTTTACAGGCGGAGTTATTATTTATGACATACTTTTATCTGATTAGAAAAGTTTTCTTATGTAATTCACTTACTAGTTACAGGTTAATTTACCAGACTTAAGGATTCCTTGTTTATATGGTCAGTCAGTCAGCAGCAACATAGAACTTCGTACGTACATACATCAGTTCAAGTCAGCATACCACCTTAGCACACATAGATGGAATTTTCAGTTCAAATGCCACAGTAATATAGATAATAGAAGTATTAGCAGTAATTGGAAAGAGTATGGTTCGAATAAATGATTCGAGAAGTATGATCCAGTGAAGTAAATTTAAAAAGAGATAAAACGTCATGAAGAATTTAGAAGGTTCAAAGTTGGGAGAAGACAAACAATGAATGCATCTACATCAATGCAAACGATCTGAGCCATTGCATTCAAAGCCTCTAACCATCGGTTACTGTTGTCTCGCGGATCCCAACCAGGTTGTCTATATTTACTAACTTATCTCATTCCAGTTTTCAGTGATTTCATGGGTTTGTTCCACGTTTTGGTTTGGCCACCCCCAGCAGGTGCAAATTTATATGGAGGCCCCGGACAGTAGCTGCTACCTTGACGTAGTGGTTGAGCCTGCCTATCGTGATGACCCAACCGAGCTATATCAGCAGGAACGTATGTTCCTGAAGATTCTACCATGCCAGGCAGGTCGATTGTAGAACGATGAGACTAAAAGCATCTACTCAAGGTCTGAGGGCGAAGTCGTACTGCTGACTGCAGAGAGGTGTGACAGCAGTAAGGTGTTTTCCTCAGACAACCAGCATCTGCAGTGATGCTGCCTTCTCACAAGGAAGGAAGGGTTAGAAAAGGTCGACCCTAAAAATGTCACACCTCACCCTACCTCACGGATTTCCGTCTCCGTCGGTAAGGGTGCCCACTAAGGGCTTTCAAGAGCGGAGCTAACACTCAAAAAAACCTTTCATCAAAAGGCCTTGAGTGACCGACCTTAAGCAGTTGTCTCTTGAACTCTGCGGTCACGCTTCCAGGTCACTAAGACCAACACTAATCTACCTTACTTTTCAGGTTCCTCAGGAAACACCATTCCTTGGTATGGGCATCCGCGAAGTGATATCCGCCCTCATATCCGTAACAGCACACGAGACCGAATTGATCACAATCAAATCCTCCCTATACCCTCTAACATCTCTCTTATCTCCATGACTCACCCTTCTCACATCTCTTTATCACACTGCATCGCTAATGCAAACGATTGGAGTTCACGAAGCGTTATTCCTGATCTCCTGTAACCCCGTTCTAAACTTTATGTTGGAGCATTTAATGTCCGGACATTGTGTCAAGTAGGGCAACAGGCTTCCTTAGCTAGTATTCTGGAATCTCGTGCCATTGTAGTATGCTGCGTTTCGGAAACGTGCCTATAGGTTCTGAGCAAAATCATTAATTTGATGTCAACTTGTCCAAATAGAGAATCAACTAGGTTTACGTTTCGTGTATTTGGAAGCCTTGCTACTACTTCCCGCGGCCACGCTGGTATGGGTATAGCATTAAGTTCTAAGGCAGAACTAGCTCTCCCAGAATGGATCACAGTAGATAGTCGCTTGTGCGTTGTCCGACTAAACGAGACAGTAAAGACTCAGAAAGACAGGGAGGCTCGCCGTTGCCTCTTCGTTGTATCTGCCTACGCTGATAATGAGCTTTACAAAAAGCCTTCAGAACTGCTCCAAAATTTTGGGTGCTCTGATATGGTAATGGTGGCTGGTGACTTCAATGCTCAAGAAGGTAGACTAAGTAGAAAGGAAAGACACCTTGGTGGATCTTATGGTCTCGCAGCCGATCGAAGAGATAATGACGACCGCCTGCTGCAGCTATGTTCAGATAACCGCCTATTCCTAGCAAATACTAACTTTAAGCACAAGGACAAACATCTTTGGTACGGCGATCCCCAAAGTCGTCTCAACGATGGACCCACCTAGATCACATCGATATCAGCCATCGGTGGACAGACTCTATTAAAGACTGTCTCTCATTCAGGGGGAAATGTTTAGATTCATATCACGCTCTAGTGTGAGTGCGTATTTGTTTGCGTCTTACCGGACGTAGAAAAGACGCTGCAAGGAAACCTCTTAAGGTTCTTCTTAATGATAGCTTAGCTAGGAATATATTTCAGGAGTAACTAGAAAAATGGTTAGGTGACCGTGTAAGTGATGCCCACCCGTAGGCAGCTTGGAATGATATCAAAAAATCTGTGGATTCGGTGGTGATATCTGCTAGTAAGGTTAACCATCTGCATCTGCAGATCTGATGGATGCTCAAAAACTCATCCCATCTGACTCTGAACATGATGAAGAGTTAAGTCAGGTTAAACGCAGGCTGACAAAAAGCCTACGCAATGATCCTGAACATTGGTGGGTAGGGTAAGCAAGAGCGATAGGAAATGCAATGGCGATAGGTGACAGTAGACAACTGTTCGGTCTTATTAAGGAAACCGGTACTAGAAATCCATCCATTAGCGAAACTATCTCAGAAAAGGATGGGACTACTATTCATTCTCAACCTAGGATATTGGATCGATGTGCAGAACACTTTAGGTACCAATTCAACTGGCCTTCAGCCACGTTTCGGTTGCCCACGATCCCGAGTCATCCTGAATGGCAAATCAATATAAGTCTTCCGAGTCTTTATGGAGTTGAGAAAGCTATAGGAAATCTGAAGCGAGGTAGAGCAGCAGGGCCTGCCTCTGAAATTTTTAAGGATGATGGTCCAGTTTTAACAGTTAGATTGACTGAGATTTTAGGTAGAATCTGAGAACTGGGCTTAATCCCATCTAACTGGTATCAATCGCTGATTCCCTCAGTCTGTGAGAAAGAACAAAAGTCCTCTTGTTCCAATCACAGAGGAATTAGTTTAACGACTATAGTGCCTAAATTATAAGACTCGATAATGCTTCAACACCTGACTAGAGCTCCTAAAGATCAGACTTCTAGACGTAAATGTATAGACCACATTTTCACACTACGACAGATCCTGGAACACAGACACACATTTAGACGTTTGATAATAATTGTCTTCCTGGACATTAAAGCGGTATTCGACTCTGTCGATCGTGAGATTCTTTGGCAGTGTCTGTCACTGAAAGGTGTACCAAAAAGTGCATTAACCTTATACGTGCTCTCTACTCAAACAATACTGGTCGAGTTAGAGCTTATGGTGAACTGTCATCGGAATTGATTACTTCAAGTAGTATCCGTCAGGGATGTCCACTTTCTTCATTCTTATTCAACTTTGTCATAGACATGCTTCTAGATATAACATTATATTCGTCTGACTTTTCAGGGGTGAACCCTCTACCAGGAGATTCGCTTGCTGACTTATAATATGCCGACGACGTAGTTCTACTTGATGATGACGCTGACAAAATGCAGAGTCTTCTGACTACCATAAGCAACAACGCAAGCATGTTCGGGATGCGGTTCTTACCTTCGAAATGCAAAATGTTGCTTCAGGATTGGCTTGTATGGGCACCTGAACTAGTGATAGGGAGTGGAGCAGTTGAGCGCGTTGACCGCTTCACTTATCTTGGGAGTCTCATAGGTGCTGATGACGTGGCGACTGATAAAATCTCAGCACGGATAAAGAAGGCTCGATTGGCTTTCGCCAACTTGCGTCACCTATGGCATAGGCTAGATATCCGTTTTCCAACCAAAGAACGAGTGTACTGCGCAGCAGTTCCGTCCTACTATATGGATGCGAAATATGGCCGATAAGAGTCGAGGATATTTGTAGGTTATTAGTATTCGATTATAGATGTTTGCGAAGCATTGTTTGTGTATCCTAGTACAACCGGGTAAGTAAAGCTGTTGTTAGGAAACGAGTTCTAGGTATGGATGGCAAATCGATAGATGAAGTATTGAAACTGCATCAGTTGGGACATGTGTTACGTATGCCTAATTTCTGACTGCCTCGACGAGCGATGTTTTGTCGTGTAGGAGTAGGGTGGAAGAAAACTAGGGGCGAGCAAATCCATGAAGTCACTGACAAGTGGATTAAGGCATGTTGGTAGGTGTCGACTACTTGGTTGATGTCCGCGAGATGATAGTACCCGATAGTTAGAGACCTTGAATGACGTGTTTCAAAATTGTTTGCAGTGGTGAAGGTACATCTTCTTCTTTGTGTTCTCTGAAATTCTAGTCTTCTGAATTTTTCATCACCTCTCTCTTTCTAAGTTTATCTCACTGAATCATACTTCTTGAATAATATCTTCAAACTCTAGTCTTCGCCATTACCACTAATACTTCTATCTCTACCACTATAGGATTTGAACTGACAAATGCGTCTCTGTGCTGATGTGATATGGCAACATGAACTTATGTACTTACGTACGCAGTAATTCTACGTTGTAGCTGACTGATTGAAGGTGATTGTTGTGTGTTCTATAGAAAATCGTGACTAGTATTTGTCATGTCATATATATATGTCCTTACGTTTTGTATAATTATTGATCTTCTTCAGATTATTGACTATCGAACTAATACATGTTCTAGTCAAGAAAATCACGTACTCTTCATCTGAATTGTATTAAAGTCTGATAGAATACTGCTAGTAGGATATCTAGGCATAGAATGAGCGAATTGTATACTTTCATTGCTTCATTAGTGTAGAGTAAGGAGAAATCTGAATGTCATTTTGTTAGGATATTCATCCAATATCCTAAGAGAATTATTGGTCTGTTCCTGTTGGTTAATTCCTACTGGTCAATTTTATGGTCGTCCTAGATATCAATGTCACGTGCTCCAATGTTGTTTCTTATTAGTTGTCCTGACTATCAATATCACTTCAAATGTTGTTTCTTATTGGTCGTCTTAACTGTCAATGTCACAGACTTCGATGCTGTTTCCTATTCAGCCTAAATGTATAAATACGCATTATCTGTAACGTTTTATTTCCAGGACCCGGTCCCGGATCTGTAGTCCGGGATCCTGATTCTCTTCTGGATTCAGACCTCGTACTTTCTGGATGCTTGTAGAATACAGGTTCTACTTCACATTCAAGTCTTCTCATTTTTTCTCAATATGGCAGTTGAGATAATCGGATTTGAGTAGCATGTCGTGTCACCGGATCGTCGATTCTCGCTCTCGTTTTCCGATTAGGTAAACTCGTAATAGTTCAAGTATATCAAGTTGATGTGTTTACGTACAGGCGTAACATATTTCATTAATAAATCTATTCTATACCCAAAATTCACCTTATTTTTTTGTCTCTATCTTTTTTCTTCAAATTCCAATTAAAACAAAAAGATCATATAATTTGGCCACGTACACTTCCACAAAATTCAATCATTATCAATGCTATTAGTGAACGTATAGAAAAGCTGCAAAATACTAATGACTATCATCGCTTCACCAAACCCCCGAAATTATTAGGTCTTATTGTATCATTTGGTCGATTTCTACCATATTCATTAGTATCTTTATTTAATTATGGATGTTATAATATTCATCCATCATTATTACCAAGATGGAAAGGTTCTAGTCCATTATTGTATACATTATTAACAAATGATCAAGTGACTGGAATCACTTTATTTCGATTGAATCCAATGCATAGAACATTTGATTCTGGTTCTGTGTTGTATCAAAAATCAATTCGTTTACCTTCTTCTATTCAAGAGAGACAATTCACTCCGGATCAATTAGCTACTTATTTAATGCCACATAGTATTAAAGCTATGTTTGAAGTAAGATTTAATTAGTTTCTATTACCATGCTTTACAATTGAATGTTTGAATTAATCTCTTGATATTATCTGTTGTTATATTATAATATTGAGATCATGGCGGTTGGCAGTGGTGGGGGGTGTAGTGAAGGAGAACACAGGTGAGGGCAGCCGAATTGTATTTAACGAAAATTACAGAGTAGTTACTCAGTAAAATTGGAAAACCATATCGTAAATCGTTAATTTGTAAAATATCAGTCCATCATATCGAACTGGACTGTTCCTGTTGCAAAACATCAATCCATTGTCACTATTCATGCGTTTCATACAAATTCCATTGTGTTCCCACTGTTCTTCCTTTCTTGATCTTCCCCCATCTTCTGCTGCCAGACATTACGTTTTTACTCGCGTCATGTACTACTTATAAGTAGCTCGCACCACAGGGGTAGGGTCTAATTTACTATGATGTTTTCCAACTACAAACGAAATGATTAACTCTTGTAGTTTAACGTTTTCGTCTAAGTTTTAATTTGACAAGCATCTTAAAAATCGACAAGCAACTAGACAATTCTTTCATTACGGTATTATAGAACTCTTTAACAGCGTTTATCCATTTTATCTCACCAATGATTGATTGAACTATAGACCTACTATTGACTTTGTGATAAGCATTAAAACTGTTAGGATATTCACCAAATATCCTAAGAGTACTATTTTTGGAAGTATAATCCTATTGATCGATTTCCATTGGTCAAAATTATGCTCGTTTTAACTGTCAAAGTCAAATACTTCAATGTTGTCTCTTATTGGTCATCCGGATTGTCAATGTCATTTCAAATGTTCTTTCCTATTGGTCGTCCTAAACTGTCAGTGTCATAGACCTTGATGCTCTTTCCTATTCGACCTCAATGTATAAATACGCACTATCTGTAAGACTTCACGATTCCGATTCCGCTTCTCCTGCCTACCTCTCTTCTGTACTCGACCCAATAAACAACTCCATCCCACGGTTTTGCGTTCTGATATCTAGCAGATTTGGAAATAGCATTTTGGGTCGTATTGGGATATTTGAATTGGACGCCGCTAGGACTGAATAGCTAGCTATACGTAGCAGCGTTATAACAAAAACCGATATGGTTATAGTTAAGTTTTCAATGAAATATGTTCTGAACCTAATGACTAGATAGTGTCAGAAATTGTAAGCAACATATTACTCAATGGAGTTGTTTTTCAAACAACTACATAAATAGATCGGAAGATGTTTACGTAAATCTCTACCTTTTTATTATAAAGCTGATTGATTTTTTAACACTTTTCGGGATAACCATAAATAATTTGACTTACTGAAATGTTTGACGCTTCAAACTCAAAATATAAGTTTTTAGATGATCACGTTTTATAAAAAGTTTGCCTTCCTTCCTTCCTGAAATCCACATCAGCAGCATATAAACATTAAACCATTATCTTACCAAAGAATATATATTATCGACAAAGGTTAAGCCTTCATTCGATCAAGGAAATGGTGTGTGCGATGTGCAGGAGTTGTGGATGCGCACTGCTGTTGAGTCCTATACCAAGACGAACCGGCCGTCCAATGCTTCCAGGTTTCTTATGGTGGTCTAACAATGATTGATTGATGATTTCAATGCGCAAAAAACACTAATCTCCACAACTCTAATTGAAAAACCGTAAAATGTGCTCACTAGTGACTAGCTTCGTGAGGAAGCTCTCGGTGTTCTAGTGAGAAGACGTGACCGCTGGAGTTCAAACCTGTCGGGTGTAGGCAGTAACTACCAAGAACAAATGGGTGAGGTCGCGCAAAATCTGTAGATTGATCAGAGTTCGACATTAACACCGTTAGACACCGGCCCAGTGGTCCAGAGGTTAGGCGTTTGCGCGCAAGACCGAAGGTCCTGTGAGGTGCAGGAGTCGTGGATAAGCACTGCTGAGTCCCATACCAAGACGAACCGGCCGTCCAATGCTTCCAGGTTTCTAACGTGCAAAAAACACTAATCTCCATAACTTTAATTGAAAAAAAATAAGAACTGAACTTTAAAAATAACTTGCTAATAATTAGGAAGAAACATCACTTCACTCAGTAGTTTAACATCAACGATTAGCAAAAACAAATTATGCCTTGTTTTTGAGAGATGAAACAAGATTTTAAATCGATATACATGAAAAAGAATACAAGAGGAACGGAATTTTTAAAAAAAACTATCAGCGAAAAAAAAGAATACATAAACGAAAATATTCAAACTAGATTTTAAATGGGTGAGAAAATATGGTTTGTTGTGACAACAACAGTGCAACTTAGTATATTCATAGTAAACATTATGGTGAAATTGATTGCGAATATTCAAACTATTGACTATTTTTTAAGTAGTATGGTGTAATATGAATAAAAACAAGCAACGAATTAGAAAAACAGGCATTTATAATATCATCTATAATCTATTCTAATATGATCATTAAAAATATTTATATTATTAACTATATATATATAGGTGATTTTATATCCTAATTTACCATATTTAATTGGTATTGATCAATCAGTGATTTCAGACAAATTTCAACTTCCAATAACTTATGCACGTAAACCTCATCCACGTATGGGTTTAATTAATTGGCATCGACAATCAGCTGAAGATATTATTCGTTGCTGGTATGCATTTCAAGGTAGTTGTGTAAATTTATTCACAGAACTTTGTCTGTTGAATACTGATGACGATGAAGTTGAACAAGAAGAAGAAAAAGAGAATCATTCATTAGTTGCAAATTTTCGTCTCCTTGAATGTCCATTACTGGTACCGCCACCACCCCATCTGGATTGTACTTCTAAGAATAATGATGGTCAGTATAATACTGAAGCTGACAATATCTACTGTCCAGATTATGAACCAAAAGTTTGTGATATATTATAATATTTGTTTTAAAATCAATATTTGTTACGCTCTTCACTAAGTATGCTTGAGGCTATTACGAGTTTACCTTGGTCGATAAACGCGAATGAGACTTTTACCAGCGTCCAGGTAGGCTACCTTGAATCCCCAAAGCCAGTAAAAAGGCTTTGTAAGCGTAGAAAGTATATTCTACAAACACCCAGCAATCACAGTACCATCAAGCATACAACTCTCGTTTATTTATACAAGATAGAGACGTCCTTGAGACAGTTAAGAAAATAGCACACTAAAATACACAGCAGCCAATCACAGCCATGGATTTTCCTGGTGGGAATTGAAATCTCAAGGTCAACTGATCAGCCCATGCTGGCAAACGTGAAAACCAAAATAAGGCATTTATCAAGCGAATTTTGGGGATCTAACATCCCCAACAATATTTCAGTCAATAATTGATCTGTAAGTTGATAAGAACTGTTAATAATCAGTAAATTATTAGTTAGGTATTTTTTTTCTATCTTGAAACTATTCAACAGGGTGTAATCACTCCCGTATCAATAAGATTGAACCTAGTACCTCCAAGTTTTACAGTTTAGGTATTGGTTAGTGTACTTGACTTTGTGATATGCTTGATTGCTATTACGAGTTCACCTTACTCGGTAAACGGAACGAAGGTCAACGATACTGTTGACACAGTAGGCTATGCTAATCCGTTATACTAGGCCCTGCTAGCTAGATCAAGAAGTCTTGATAAGGCGTAGTGTATTCTACAAGCACCCAGAAAATACGAGGCTCACAAGCACACAAATCAAGCTAATTCATACAATGATAGAGACACCCTTGAGAGAGCCACAAAATAGCGTACTAAAATAATCCATCAACCAATGACAGTCAAGGATTTTCCGAGAGGGAAATGTAAGCTGAAGGTCAATTGGCGCGAAAACATGTAAATTTAAAATTTCAGATTAAAATTAAAAAATTAGGAATTTTCCAAATGAGTTCTGAGAATCTAACGTCGCCAATAGTTTCAACCAACAGTTCACAGATTGAAAATCATTTGAACCTTCTTCATATCAGCTATTTAGTTAAAAATAGACTTGTACTTGGCATATAGTTTAGTTATCAGTCATTGTTAGACTACCATTACGAACCTGGAAGCAATGGATAGCCGTTTCATCTTGGTAAGGCGCTCATCAACAGTGCGCATCCACGACCTCCGCTTGCGGCAATCGAATCCAGGACCTTGTGTCTCGCTTACGAATTTGTATATATATATATATATATATATATATATATATATATATATATATGGGTATGAAGGGCGTTTGTCACTTCCCGGCTGCCCACACCGTGGAAGGTTGTTTGTTTCTTCAGGAACCTGAAAAGGAAGGTAGATTAGTGTTGGTCTTAGAGACCTGGGTACGTGACCGCAGAGTACAAGGGACAACTGCTTGAGGTCACGCACGGCCTTTTTATGAAAGGATTTTTGAGTATTAGCTCCGCTCTTAAAAGCCCTTATTGGGCACCCTTACCGACGGAGACGGAAATCCGTGAGGTAGGGTGAGGTGTGACATTTTTAGGGTCGACCTTTTCTAACCCTTCCTTCCTTGTGAGAAGGCAGCATTGCTGCAGATGCTGGTTGTCCGAGGGAAACACCTTACTGCAGTCAGCAGTACGACTTCGCCCTCAGACCTTGAGTAGCTGCATTTAGTCTCATCGTTCTCCAATCGACCTGCCTGGCATGGTAGAACCTTCAGGAACATATGTTCCAGCCAGTATAGCTCGGTTGGGTCATCACGATAGTCAAGCCCGACCACCACGTCAAGGTAGCAGCTACGGTCGGGATGGATTGTTGATAGATAGATAGATAGATAGATCAAAACCATGAAAGAATGAACATTTATTTTGTCATAGGACTTAAACTTCTCCTCAGCCGTATCCATTCCTAATCACAGTATAATGATTGAATACAAGACGTGCAGACCATTTGTTTCACTAGTTTACATTTGCTAGCTTTAGTTACTTCTCAGCATTATGCGCATATTAACTTTCTATTTGATTGGTGAGTAATAGCTCTTTACTATAAAAATCAGTTGAATGAAATTCATCACTCCACATCAACTTCATTGACTACGAGAAAGCTTTTGATAGCGTGGACAAGACAACACTACGGCGTGCCTGAGAAGATATTCAACATCATACGGTAGTCTTATGATGGATTAAACTGAAAAATCGTTCACGGAGGTCAGCTGAAAAACTCTTTTGAGGTGAAGACCGGTGTCAGGCAAGATTGCTTACTCGGACCCTTTCTCCTGGTAATCGGCTGGATTGTGATGATGTCAATATCTTTATGGAAGTACAGGATACAGTGGACAAATCGGACGCAGCTGGACTGCAGATGATCTGGCTGTTGTATCGCACATGCGACAACAAATGCAAGCGAAGACGACTAGTGTAGCAGCAGCAGGTCTCAACATCCACAAACGGAAAAGCAAGATTCTCCGATACAACACAACATACGCCAACCATATCATAATTGACGATGAAGCTTTGCAAGATGATGAGCATAGGGGATCTGATACGGATGTGTAAACACAGAGTAGCAAAGCAAGTGCAACATTCCTACAATTAAAGAATATCTGGAACTCAAAACCACTATCAACTAACATCAAAGCTACAATTTCTAATACAAATGTCAAGGCAGGCTGGAACTTAGAAAACTACCAAAGCCATCATCCAGAAAATATAAGTGTTTATTAATAGTTGTCTACACAAAATACTTCGGATTCGTTGACCAGACACTATCAGTAACAACCTACTGTGTAAGAGAACAAACCAGATTCCAGTGGAGGAGGAAATCGGGAAGAAGCACTGTAGGTGAATAGGACACACATGACGAAAAGCACCTAACTGCATCACAAGATAAGCCTTAACTTGGAATCCTCAAGGTCAAAAGAAAAGAGGATGGTGAAGGGACACATTACACTGAGAAACAAATACAGACATGAAAAGAATGAACAACAGTTGGACAGAACTAGAAAGGAAAGCCTAGGACAGAGAAGGTTGGAGAATGCTGGTTGGTGGTGGCCCATTCTCACCATTCGAGTTAACAGAAGTATGTAGGTAAGTAAGCAAGCAACTCTTCACACTCTCCAGTATGACTAAACTCTATTGGTTACATTTCCCGACTATAGCTGCTACCTTGACGTGGTGGTCGGGCTTGACTATCGTGATGACCCAACCGAGCTATACTGGCTGGAACATATGTTCCTGAAGGTTCTACCATGCCAGGCAGGTCGATTGGAGAACGATCAGACTAAAAGCAGCTACCCAAGGTCTGAGGGCGAAGTCGTACTGCTGACTGTGATGGAGGGATGTGACAGCAGTAAGGTGTTTCCCTTGGACAACCAGCATCTGCAGCAATGCTGCCTTCTCACAAGGAAGGAAGGGTTAGAAAAGGTCGACCCTAAAAATGTCACACCTCACCCTACCTCACGGATTTCCGTCTCTGGCGGTAAGGGTGCCCACTAAGGGCTTTCAAGAGCGGAGCTAATCCTCAAAAAACCCTTCATAAAAAAGCCGTGAGTGACCGGCCTCAAGCATTTGTCCCTTGGACTCTTCGGTCACGCACCCAGGTCTCTAAGACCATCACTAATCTATCTTCCTTTTCAGGTCCCTCAAGAAACAAACAACCTTCCACAGTGTGGGTAACCGGTAAGTGACAACCGCCCTCATACCCGTACCAGCACACAAGACCAAATTGGTTACATTTGATAATATAATATACAAAATATTTGCTGTTCAATAACTTTGTTTTTTTTTTCATTGTGTCTTTATTGATTATTATTATTCGTATAATTTTTCTTGTATATAGATAATGAATTATTTGAAAGAAGCTTCAATTCTTCTACATCAACCGTATACTTTATCATTACCACCGGGTAGTATTGTCTATTTACGTTCACAAACCGACAGAAAACATCATTTAATCCCGTATACATTCATTGCTTGTAAATCATCACATGAGGTCCATACTTCCCCTAATACAACCCCATTGAATAATCATAATCATAATAATAATAGTAATAATAATAATAATAATAATAATAATACGATGGTATCATCATGGATAGCTGTGAAACGTTTCCTAGTGAATTGGCCTAATTCATCAACAACAGATTATAGACATTTAACAGCGATTGACTTGTATAATAGTTATTTTTTAAAATATATTCATTGTATATCCTCATCATCATCGTCGACATTGGCAACATCTGTGATCGATAAGAAACGACCTTCACGACCATTAGGTATTCGTTTGATTGGTGAATTTCGATCATCATCACTGCTGAATAGTAATCAAGATTATATGCTGATTAAATCATGGAATGAATTAACACCGAATATTTTTCCTTCAGATTTACAATTATCATCATCATCAATATCGTCTGAGAGATCAATGATTGTACAAAATTGTAATACATAGATGATAGTTGAAATAAATATTTCTAATAATATTAATAATAGTAAAACAATTTGTTTTTTTATTCTTTTGTTTTTCATTGAAAACCTGAAAGTACTGAATTGACGTTTTGTGTTAGTGTATAGAACTCCTCAGCAATGTGTATTCATTCATTACCTTGCGAGCAGACAGACAGACAGATACAACGCAGAACTTCGTACGTACGTACGTACATCAGTTCAGGTTGCCATGCCCCATCAGCACAGAGAAGTAACTGTCAGTTCAAATCCAAGAGTGATAGCAATAATGGAAGTATTAGCAGTAATGGAGAAGATTAAGGAGCGAAGATATGATTCGAGAAGTATAATTCAGTGTGATAAATTTAGAAGGAGAATGGTAGAGATTATGAGTAATGCAAAAGCTTAGAATTTCATAGAACACAAAGAGTGAATGCACCTAACCATCGGTGACTACCGTCTCGCGGACCCCAACCAGGTAGTCTACATCTACCAACATGACTCAATCCACTTGTCAGTCACTTCATGCATTTCTGCCATGTTTTAGTTTGGCCGCCCCTAGATTTCTTCCAATCTACTCCTACACTGCAAAACATAGCTCTTTGCGGCAGTCGGTGGTTAGCCATACGTAACACATGTCCCAACCACCTCAACTGATGAAGTTTCACTACTTCATCTATTGATTTGCCATCGCTACCTAGGACTCGTTTCCTAACGACAGCATTGCTTACTCGGTTGTCCCACGATATACGAGCAATGCTTCTTGAACATCTATGATCGAATACTAGTAACCTACAAACATCTACTCTGACTGGCCATGTTTCACAGCCATATAGGAGAACGGAGCGAACTACTGCGCAGTACACCCGTCCTTTGGTTAGCGAACAGATATCACGCCTACGCCATAGGTAACGCAGGTTGGCAAAAGCCAATCAAGCTTTCTGTATCCGCGCTGAGATTTCGTCCGTCACCAGGCTATCAGCGCTGATGAGACTCCCATTGAGTTTTAGAATGTGCATATTTTGTAATTTTTTATTCTTTTCGAATTAAATCGTTTATTTCTGTAATATTTTCTATATTATCATTGATGTTGTTAGTATTGTTGATACTCTGATATTTTTATCTTGAGAATTTCCTCTCACTATATACAACTTATGTGATATGATTGGTTAAACTAATACATACATCAGATTCGACTTTACTTATAACTAACTGATTAAAGATTCCCATCGTGAAAATTCGAACAACACATATAAGCGAACAATATTACTGTTTTCGATTAGATCGTCATCAGGCTTTCTACTCTAATATACATGAATATTTATATTAAAATGTTAAACCAATCAAGGCAGTTTGAGTGATAATCACAATGAAATGAAAAAGATTACGTAACTACATATAATAGGCGAAAGTTCAAGTGGATAGTAAGAAGACATGTGTACTGATAGTAGTAAGAAAATTATAAAATATGATAACTAAATGTCTTCCTACTATCCACTTGAACTTTTGCCTATTTTATGTAGTTACGTAATCTCTATTTCATTTCATTGTGATTATCACTCAAATTGCTTTGATTGGTTTAACATTTTCATACATAAATATTCATGTATATTAGAGTAGAAAGCCTGATGATGATCTAATCGAAAACAGTAATATTGTTCGCTTATATGTGTTGTTCTAACTAACTGATTAACATGAATTATGAAATTCTACTGAAAAATAAGATTTGTATCCCAACTGTAGCTGATACCTTGACGTGATGGTCCGGGTTTGCCTATCATAATGACCCAACTGAGTTATATTGGCTGGAACATATATTCTCCTGTATGTTCTATCATGCCAAGCAGATCATTTGAAGAACAATAAGATCTATTTCTTTTTCATAATATTTGTGATAATAATCTATCTCGTGTTTCTTATTTGAGCTTTACTCTGTTAGTCCATTTTTTTGTTCAGTCAATTAGCAACAACGTAGAACTTCGTACGTATGTACAGTAGTTCAAGCTGCCTTATATACCATATAATTGAGAAGACTGAGGCAGGCTCGATAGATTGTATTTGGCAAATTTACACTCTTAGTCAATTAAAAACGAAAACATTACATTGAATACACTCTATTTGCACACCATCTTTGAGTCCTGACTTCCAACGCTCCATCCTTCTTCCATTCCTGCTGTTGCTTCCTTTCCTTCCTGTCGGTGCTCTATTATTTCTTGTTTTTGCTTTCCGTTTTCCTCTTCTGACCGTGAGACTTCTTCTTTCACGTCCATTCTTATACTACTTATATCGTTCGTATAAGTAGCACACACCACATAATCACAGACAGATCGAATTTTCACTTCGAATCCACTAGTGTTAGACGTATTTGGCAGTCAATTTTCAACCATGTCGTTCAATGTATCTAACCACCGGTTACCATTGTTTCGTGGACTTTAACCAGGTAGTCTACTAACATGGCTCAGTCTAGTAGTCAGTGACTTCATGGATTTGTGCCATGTTTTAGTTTGGCTGGTCCGAGCTTTCTTCCAGTTTACCCCTTCAATGGACCAAAATAAAGTTGCGCTTTACACCAGGACGGACCCAAAAATTGCCAATTATCCGGTTATGTCCAAAAAGGACGCGCTCTACACATGCTCTTACTCGCCATGTATTATTATAGGGAGACTACCCCTAACTCGGTGGTCTCCTACTAGCTGCAGAGATGCAGTCTATTTAATATTATAATAAGGGGGTATATATACTCGCCTATGGACAGTTCAGTACATACATGTGCATAGATCCAGTCCACAGCAAGTATACAGAACATGTATCTACAGCATACACAGGCCAATGCACAGCATAGTATACACATAGGTATAGATGCACTATTCTGCAAGTATACGGAACATGTACATCATGCTATTCATAGGCCTACTAGACCTATGAAAATATTGACAGTCTTACATGAAGTAAATACATTTTGATAGCTACTTAATGAATTAGTTCTGTAACTTTGGATAATATCGATTTATTTTTAAATGTTTCTCAAGCAGAGTCTACCTTGAAAAGTGATGCTTACCATCAACCATATCAATGGATCTAAGCTATCTAGTTTGAGTAAAGTAATTTATATGAACATTTGTCAATTTTCGAATGAATAGTTCAACCCTATCGGGGGTGTAGGCAGTAACTACCGAAGAAAAATGGATTGATTCAAGTTGGACATTAACATTGTTAGATACCAACTCACTGGTCTAAATGTTAAGTGGTCACATGCGAGTTCGATTCCCGCTAGTGGGGTTCGTTAATGCGCATACGCTGGTAAACCCCAGACTACGACGAAACGGCCATCCAATGCTTCCAGGTTTCTCATCGTGGTCTGGTATTATTGATCAATTCATTATTTCAAAGTTAAGCTTTTTAAATTTTTTCAAAAACAAAATTTATATTCATGGAAACAACAGTTCATTTGTAGTGAAGGAGAATACAGGTGAGGGCAACCGAATTGTATTTATCTCAAATTACAGAGTTAATTGGTAAAATAGAAAAACCATATCGTAAATCGTTAATTTGCAAAATATCAATCCATCATATCGAACTGGACTGTTCCTGTTGCAAAACATCAATCCATTCTTTGTCTGACATTTCACTGTTCATGCGTTTCATACATATCCCATTGTGTTCCCACTCTTCCTTTCTTGATCTTCTCCCATCTTCTGCTGCCAGACATTACGTTTTCACGCGCGTCATATGCCACTTATAAGTATGGCGCACCACACAATGATCAACACTTCACAGTCTCTAAAGAAAATATTAAGATTGAATGTAATTCATAAAGCTTTATTGAGAAATCTATGATTGACAATCAGTATTATAACAATATTCCTTTTTGTGATAAATTATTGAATTTTATGAGCTACATATGATCAGTAGTGTTACAATTTCAGTAGTTTATAACCATATTCCACAATGACTTTCAGAATTATCAATAAAATCATAGAAAGAAAGTATCATGAGATAGAATGAAAATTACTTACTTACTTACTTACGCCTTTTACACCCAATCGAGTATAGGCCGCCCACCAGTTTCCTCCGACTAACTCTTTCCTGGGCTATACTTAGGCTCTATAGAAAGTGAATAAGAAGTAAGACAATGTTAAAAAGTATGCGAAATTCACACTTAACTATCTGAAAAGAACAAAGCTTCGTGTGATAATAAAATAAAGAATAATTACAATATACGATAATGAAAGTGACAACCATTGACTGACTGTATCTATCAACAATCCAAATGCGAACTGCTATTTCACTAATATGGAAGCTGTTTTATTTGACAGTGATTGTTAAAAGTATTTGGAGAGATTAATTACAATAATAAATATGATAAGTATCATTAGTTTACACAAAATATTCTAAAATGTTAACAACTAAAGTTACATTAGGGGGTTGTGAAGATTGTTAAGTTACACATTTTTGAAACCATGAGTCCCATACGGGGACGAAACGGGCGTCTTTCAGTGCTTCCAGGTTTCTGATGGTGGTCTAACATTGATCGATTCATTGTTTCAAAAAATGTGTAACTAAAGTTACATCTTATATTCAGGAATTATTATAAATAAAACTGGTTACTCAAATATTAAAAAGTAGTATAAAAAATATGTCTGAAAAAAGTGGCCTGGGAAGAAAATAAAGACGGAGAATGCTGACGAACTTAATACTCGATAGTGATAATAATAATAATATTGTTGAAATATTTATACAATTGTCACTTTTCCTATTCCTACCCCACCATCATAATGATTTTCATCATCATTTCACCGTAATATAAACAACTTTCTGCCACATTTAAAATAATAATCTCTTTCATGTGACAACCGACAAAAGAAAGAATTTTAAATTTAAGAAAAATATTAACGAAAAAAAACTTATCAGACAATAATATAAAAAAATAATGAGACAAGACAAAATGAAACGAAGGGGATAAATATTTTATAAACTTAAAAAACATTAATTAGTATACTCTCTCTGTCTTATTTCATGGTGTTTACAAGATATAAACAGAACTATTGAAGCGTGAAAAAGAGGAAAGTTGACACTGATAAGATGACCTCATTTTGTCTACTTTTTTTTTCATAATTACTGTCTAGTAATATCGTCAAAAATGATGTGTGTGTGTGTTCTTGATTTCACTCCTTTTTTTATTTGAATTCAGCTATCGAGACACCGAAAATTGAAAAAGTTAAAAAAAGTAGGTTCAATGTTTAAGGTTTAAGATATACATCTAACCTGGGACATTGTAAGTAAAGAGTAGCGCGTCATATGAACTAGAAAAATAAATTAAAAACAGGACAAGAGAAAAACAAGTTAACAAACTATTTCGCACATAAAATTTACTTACATTCAAAACTAAACGAAATGTTACCAATTTTTGCGATTCAAATTGAATAGCATGCAGTTTTTAATGAAGTCGTTACATTAATTAAATGATAATGTTGAAATAAATAGAAAACAGATTACATGTTCAATATTCATTTGTGTTACCATGTTCATTGAATCACGATTGATCAACTTTCAATGTTTTAAAACATTCGATGATAATCATGAAAACTGGTTTAACAATTAATTGAATACAGCATTAATCTATCTTAAAAAATTCTAAGGAAATCCTCATTGGATGCCGGCACAGTGGTCTGATGGTTAGGCGTTCGCACACAATACCGAAGGTCCCAGGTTCCAATCCTGCGAGGTGCAGGAGGAGTCATGGATGCTCACTGTCACTGATGAGCCCCATACCATAAGGACGAAACAGGCGTCTTTCAGTGCTTCCAGGTTTCTAATGGTGGTCTAATATTGATCGACTCATGGTTTCAAACACTAAACCTCCAAAACTCTGCCCAAAAAAATCCTCATTCTCTGTTTCAATGATAATAATTAATAATCAATATATTCTGAAGAAAAATATTCTACTGAAATCTATAAAATTACAATAATTTACACATCTTTTTATTCTGATTAACTAGTGAATAGTAATCAATCATGTGTTTAGCCACCCCCACCCCTGCCCGCCTTAATGTTTGATGAATTGTATTAGGCAAGTTTTGATATAATTATCAGTTTAAATCTTATCACATAACAAATTTGAATGCAAATCATTTAAAAGTAGACAAATCATTTCGATCAATAATAGTAGTTATTCAGTTATTTGATTTACACAATTCAATCAACATTCAAGGGAATCAATATAACATTTGCATTACAGGGTTGTGAAGATTGTTAAGTTACACAATTTTGAAACCATTAATCGATCAATGTTAGACCACCATTATAGAAACCTGGAAGAACTGCAGGAGTCGTGGATGCACACTTCCACTGAGGAGTCCCATACCAGGACGAAATGGCCTCCGCTGGAATCTGGTTTGTTTTCTTCCATAGTACGTGGTGGCTGATCGTGTCTAGCCAACGAATCCGAAGTATTTTGTGTAGACAACTGTTAATAAACACTTGTATCTTCTGCATGATGGCTTTGGTAGTTCGCCATACAGTAGAACTGTCTTCACATTTGTATTGAAAATCCTTAGTTTGGTTTTGGTTGAAAATTGTTTGGAGTTGCAGATATTTTTCAACTGTAGAAATGCAGCCCTTGTTTTGCCAATCCGCGCACTCACATCTGCATCGGATCCACCTTTCTCGTCGATGATGCTGCTCAGATATGTTAAGGTGTTAACGTCCTCCGAAGAATCTTCATCAGGAGTGATTTGGTTGGTGCATTTTGTGTTGCATCGGAGAATTTTGCTTTTTCCTTTATGTATGTTGAGACCTACTTCTACTGCTACACTGGTCGTCTTCTCTTGCATTCGTTGTTGCATGTGCGATAGAAGAGCAAGGTCATCTACGAAGTCCAGATCATCCAGATGCGTCCTAACTGTCCATTTGATACCGTACTTCCCTCCAGATGTTGAGGCCTTCATAATCCAGTCGATCACCAGGAGAAAAATGGATTAATTAATTTACCTAAAGGTTGGTACATATTTGTTTACATTACAAAATTAGTAAATTCAAAATTCTCCTCAACTGATCTATATCGAAAAGTTTATTCTTCTAAATTGTAGAGTTCACTGTGATCTTAAATCATTCTACAGTTTATGACAATAGTTCAGTCTCATGAGAAACGATTACTTTTCTATATCGATCAGGATTCTTTTCTCCCCCTTTTTTTAGATAATCCCAATTAGTTGATAAATTTATCCAATCCAGATTTAGAGGTTGGTGATGTTTCGTTAATGATTGTACTTTATAAACAGAATCTATTTTTTCAAATACATAGTCTAACATTGATCGATTCATGATTTCAAAAATGTGTACACTGAGTAGAAATTGAATCAGTTTGAAAATAATATCTTCCTTTTAAAAAAAATGAGCCAAATTTAACTCATGTTAGTAACTAAAAACAGGTTAATTCATTCATCCCTTCCTTCTACTTTGAAACTTTTCCTCAAAAAAAAAAATCATCACATAAATAAATAAATAATTAAATTCAACACTTTCATATTTAACACTGCTTAATTACCAAAAAAACTTTATAGAAAACTTAATTCTCTATCAATATATGAATAAATCATTTTCAATGTTCAATTTCCAATGTTCAACGTTCAATTTTCAACGTTCAATTTTCAACGTTCAATTTTCAATGTTCAATATTCAATGTTCAATTTTTAAAAATTCAATTATCAATGTTCAATTTTCAACGTTCAGTTTTCAACGTTCAATTTTTAAAAATTCAATTTTCAATGTTCAATTTTTAAACTTTCAATTTTTTAACATTCAATTTTCAATGTTCAATTTTCAACGTTCAATTTTTAAACATTCAATTTTCAACGTTCGATTTTTAAACATTCAATTTTCAATGTTCAATTTTAAACGTTCAATTTTCAATGTTCAATTTTCAACGTTCAATTTTTAAACATTCAATTTTCAATGTTCAATTTTCAACGTTCAATTTTTAAACATTCAATTTTCAATGTTCAATTTTTGAAAATTCAATTTTCAATGTTCAATAACATTCAATTTTCGGTGTTAAATTTTCAAGGTTTGATAATTGAATGTTCAATTTTTAAAAATTCAATTTTCAATGTTCGATTTTTAATGTTCAATTTTCAACGTTCGATGTTCAACTTTCAATGTTCAATTTTCAATGTTTACTTTTCAACGTTCAATTTTCAATGTTCGATTTTTTAAAGTTCAATGTCCAATTTTCAACGTTCAATTTCGAATGTTTAATTATCAACGTTCAATTTTTCAAAGTTCAATTTTCAATGCTCAATGTCCAATTGTGTAACTTAACAATCTTCACAACCCTGTAATGCAAATGTTATATTGATTCCCTTGAATGTTGATTGAATTGTATAAACCAAATAAGTGAATAACTACTACTATTAATCGAAATGATTTGTCTACTTTTAAATGATTTGCATTCAAATTTGTTATGTGATAAGATTTAAACTGATAATTATATCAAAACTTGCCTAATACAATTCATCAAACATTAAGGCGGGCATCGGGGGGGGGGTGGGTAAACACATGATTGATTACTATTCACTAGTTAGTCAGAATAAAAAGATGTGTAAATTATTGTAATTATATAGATTTCAGTAGAATATTTTTCTTCAGAATTTATTGATTATTAATTATTATCATTGAAACAGAGAATGAGGACTTTTTTCGGGTAGAGTTTTGGAGGTTTAGTGTTTGAAACCAAGAATCGATCAATGTTAGACCACCATTAAAAACCTGGAAGCACTGAAAGACGGCCGTTTCGTCCTGGTATGAGACTCGTCAGTAGCAGTGCCCATCCACGACTTCCCCTGCACCTCGCAGGATTGGAACCTGGGACCTACGGCATTGTGCGCGAACGTCTAACCATTGGACCACTGAGCCGGTATCTAATGGTGGTCTAACACTGATTGATTCATGGTTTCAAAAAATTATTATTAATGTTATTATTATTATTATTATTATTATTATGAATTATATAAATGTCAAAATTTTTTTTTTCATTTCCCAAATGATTTCAATCAATGTTTATATATATTCCCAACAGATTATAATAAAATACTCTTGAAATCTATATATCTATCATCGTCAACATCAGCATCACTGAAATCATTAAAGCTATGATTGAATGTGATTTTAAACAAAATAAAATACATGTGTTTCTGTTTTACATTGAACATAAAAATCATTTGGAATATATTTTGAATTGACTTTTTCAATTATTTATTCAGAATAAACATGTAAAAAAAGTGATGTCAATTAAACTGTTTTTTCTTAAAACAAACAACTAGAAATGAATATTGAATGCTGTGGTGAAATTTGAATTTATTGAAACATTGAATTTTTCTAGATAATGCATCGTTCATTACTACTACTTGTATCTTCATTGATTTTTTCAGATATAAAACATTTGTTAACAATTGGACTGATAGGTGTATATAAATTACAATACTAACTGTGTAGTGAAGGAGAACACAGGTGAGGGCGGCACCGTCCAAGCTGTTGTATACGGTCTTGGCCTCACCTCCCCGCAGCGTCCATAGCACCACCAACTCCGCCTCAGGTCCCTTCACACCCACCAGCCCCACCACGGCCTCAAAATCCTCTGGGAAGCTCCGCAAATCTCCGTCCTCAAACTCCTTCGGCCATGGAATTTTCATCCTTTGTGTAGGCAGCGACACCAAATGTAGTGAATGAGAACACAGATGAGGGCAACCGAATTGTATTTAACGAAAATTACGGAGTTCTCAGTAAACTAGGAAAACCATACCGTAAACGGTTAATTTGCAAATCTTCAATCCATCATCAATCCATTGTCTGACATTTCACTCACTATTCATGCGTTTCATACAAATTCCATTGTGTTCCCACTCTTCTTCCTTTCACTTGATCTTCCCCTATCTTCTGCTGCCAGACATTACGTTTACACTCACGTCATATACTACTTATAAGTAGCTCGAACCACATTACGAGTTCATCATAGTCAGTGAATGAGAGTGAGCAAACAACTGATCCAGTGACACTGATAGTCTATTCTAATCCAAGCGTCCCAAGGTCCCACTAAGTACAGGAAGAAGAAGCCTTGCTATGGAGTAGAAAGTGTATTCTAAAAGCATCCAGAAGATATGAGGTTTCCTCAAGCACATAATTCGAGTTTATTTATACATCATAGAAACGTCTTTAGGAGAGCCATAAAAATAGCGTACTAAAGTAATATATCGACCAATAGCAGTCAAGGATTCTCTGGCTAGGAAATGTAATCTCAAGGTCAACTAATCGGCCAATGCTCGAAAACATAAAACATCCAAAATGAAGACCTTTTTCCAAATGAGTTCCAGGGATCTAACATCCTCAACAGGTAATTTATTTTTATTGAAGACGATATGAAATCTGAGTATTCAATGCTATGGATGGATTTGACAATTTCAAATAAATCAGACGTTAGGAGAGAAGTTATTTATGACTAATGTGAATGGAATTCATGGATATGCTCTGCTGATGAGTCGTCCCGTACTAGGACATGATCGCTGTCGATGCTTTCAGATTTCTAATATTGGTCTAACAATGATCGATTCATTGGTTTAATAAAACTCAACACTCTCCATCACCTGTCTGATGAAAAAAAAACATAAATGTATGCTCAGTAGTCACTAGCTTCATGATGGCAATTTTCGGAGTTCTAGTGAGAACGCGTGACCACTGGAGTTTAATCCTGTCGGTTGTGGACAGTTACTTACTTACCGAAGACAAAATAGGTGAGGTCGCGCAAAATTTGGGTAGACTAAGTTAGAGTTAGACATTAACACTTTAAGATGACGACTCAGTGATCCAGTGGTTAGGCGTTCGCGTGCAATACAGAAGAATATCTTGGGTTTCATTCCTGTGAGTAATGAGAGTCCTAGACGCACATTACTGATGAGTCTCTCATACCAGGACGAAACGACCTTTCAATACTTTCATGTTCTTCCATCGTCTACTGATGACTGATTTACAATTTCACTAATCTATTCTTCTCTTCAATATTTATGACAACAGCCTATATGAGAAAAATAAAATCTTAACCCCAATGTTTAATTAAATTCTTGCTTAAAAAATCATTCATTCATTTAAACAACACTAATATATATATTAGAACAACACATATAAGCGAACAATATTGTTTTCGATTAGATCGTCATCAGGCTTTACTCTAATATACATGAATATTTATATGAAAATGTTAAACCAATCAAGGCAATTTGAGTGATAATCACAATGAAATGAAAAAGGCAAAAGTACAAGTGGATAGTAGGAAGATAGGTGAACCGATAGTAGTAGGACAATTTATAAAATATGATAACTAAAGTAGGTCAAGGGTGGATGAATAGAAATCAAATAATCATCAAAAACATCAAAAACATTACGGAATAAGCAGATGTGTAAAAATAATAAAAATAATAAAATTAAATTAAAATAAATAAAATATATATATAATGTCAATCGTTAGTTACGTCATATCCGGCCACGGAAGAGATAGGGGTGTCACGAATTTTTTCTGAACACATAAATTAGGGTTGAATGTGCGTATTCCTATGGCTTCTGCAATGTGTAGGAGACGGGATCGAACTCCGTTGGGAAATGATGGAGGTATACGATAGATCACCCGAAAAGATCTAGATTTATCTACAATGTGACCACTATCTACCAGGTGTGCTAAGATAGAACTGCGTATTGTTTTTGACTGACCCTTTGTAAACCATTCTGGTAGATGTTCACTCATTCGTTGTGTAAGTTGCCTGGAAGTACGCCCGATATAGCTATCTCCACAGGAGCAGCTGAATTTGTAAATGCACATAGAGGAGGCCAGCTCAGGTAACTTATCTTTCGTTTGAGTAGACATCGCAGGTCGACTGGAGAAAGTCAATGCAAGTTTTGCAGCGTTGAATGTTCTGTTGATTACTCTTCTTAATCTATCCTGCAGAGTATCGCAGGCCACATCTCCGTTGAATTGTAGCTTCATAAACAAAGGCTTCTTTCGGGCAGTCGAAACCACCGGCTTCTTTTTTACGGCAGACATATACTTCTTTAAGAATGCGCTTGGATAACCAATCTCGGTTAGTGAGCCGTTGATGAATTCCAGCTCCTGACTTACAGTATCCATTGAACATATCATATTTGCTCTGTAAGTGAGACATCTAACCAAATTTCTTTTGTAGCGGATAGGTGTAAAACTACAAAAGTGAGTGTATTGGCAAGCACTAGGATTTTTCCTATACACGCTTCTACTTAGTGAACCATCCTTTCGCCTACTTAGTGTGATGTCAAGGAAAGACAGTTTTTCATCATATTCTTCTTCCCCAGTGAACGTGATTGCCGGGTGTACATTGTTGAATTGTTCTAAAAGTTTTTCTTTCCTGGTGTCCTGATCTACAATGATGAATGTGTCATCGACATTGGATTGCCCGAAGATTGCCTTAAGGAATTACTCCTAAGATGCACGATGAATGTCCATTTTGTATTCAACAATAATTATTATAGGCAGATAGACGGTATAGCCATGGGCTCACCTCTAGGCCCGATTCTAGCTGATCTCTTTCTAGCAAAGCTAGAAAATGGACCCCTGAACGAAGTTATTCAAAAACTTGATCTATATTGCCGTTATGTCGATGACACATTCATCATTGTAGATCAGGACACCAGGAAAGAAAAACTTTTAGAACAATTCAACAATGTACACCCGGCAATCACGTTCACTGGGGAAGAAGAATATGATGAAAAACTGTCTTTCCTTGACATCACACTAAGTAGGCGAAAGGATGGTTCACTAAGTAGAAGCGTGTATAGGAAAAATCCTAGTGCTTGCCAATACACTCACTTTTGTAGTTTTACACCTATCCGCTACAAAAGAAATTTGGTTAGATGTCTCACTTACAGAGCAAATATGATATGTTCAATGGATACTGTAAGTCAGGAGCTGGAATTCATCAACGGCTCACTAACCGAGATTGGTTATCCAAGCGCATTCTTAAAGAAGTATATGTCTGCCGTAAAAAAGAAGCCGGTGGTTTCGACTGCCCGAAAGAAGCCTTTGTTTATGAAGCTGCAATTCAACGGAGATGTGGCCTGCGATACTCTGCAGGATAGATTAAGAAGAGTAATCAACAGAACATTCAACGCTGCAAAACTTGCATTGACTTTCTCCAGTCGACCTGCGATGTCTACTCAAACGAAAGATAAGTTACCTGAGCTGGCCTCCTCTATGTGCATTTACAAATTCAGCTGCTCCTGTGGAGATAGCTATATCGGGCGTACTTCCAGGCAACTTACACAACGAATGAGTGAACATCTACCAGCATGGTTTACAAAGGGTCAGTCAAAAACAATACGCAGTTCTATCTTAGCACACCTGGTAGATAGTGGTCACATTGTAGATAAATCTAGATCTTTTCGGGTGATCTATCGTATACCTCCATCATTTCCCAACGGAGTTCGATCCCGTCTCCTACACATTGCAGAAGCCATAGGAATACGCACATTCAACCCTAATTTATGTGTTCAGAAAAAATTCGTGACACCCCTATCTCTTCCGTGGCCGGATATGACGTAACTAACGATTGACATTATATATATATTTTATTTATTTTAATTTAATTTTATTATTTTTATTATTTTTACACATCTGCTTATTCCGTAATGTTTTTGATGTTTTTGATGATTATTTGATTTCTATTCATCCACCCTTGACCTACTTTAGTTATCATATTTTATAAATTGTCCTACTACTATCGGTTCACCTATCTTCCTACTATCCACTTGTACTTTTGCCTTTTTCATTTCATTGTGATTATCACTCAAATTGCCTTGATTGGTTTAACATTTTCATATAAATATTCATGTATATTAGAGTAAAGCCTGATGACGATCTAATCGAAAACAATATTGTTCGCTTATATGTGTTGTTCTAATTTTCACAATGGGAATCTTTAAAATTCTTAATATATATATATATATATATATATATAACTATTCATATCATGAATGATTCATCGAACTGAATACTGAAAAACAATGTTTTCCTTTCTATTTCGTTTTATTTTTTGAAATTACAACCATATACAATGAATGACCTTATTTATTTCTTAAGTATACAACAATCTCGTATATATACTGACATATATCGTTAAACAGTAGAAAGACAGCACACACACATTACCCATATACCTACCTATATACCCATAAAAGAAAATAGGGTTGGGAAGAATCATCATCAACCCTAAAAGACTAGTGGTATACATTCAATTGTCAATGACCTAAATAATTGCCAATCATGAATATACTACAATGTTTACATATATATACATATAGAATGTATGGGCGTCAGTGTATGTATGTGCTTGTCGCCCGTCAGCACTTCATGATGATGCCCATATTTACTCTACACATACGCACACGCGCACACACACACACACACACTCACCACATTGACCTCTAAATGATTCAGCATTTTCATTTATATATATTTTTTTTTGTCAAAATAAAACTCTCGAACATGAATAATCATCAATACACCAACAAATACACAAAGATAGAGAGAAAAGTTATTTGTTTGTGGTAGTAGAAAATGAAAACATCACCACCAACAATAACAACAATAATGACATGCAAAAATAACTTTCTTATTATTTACTACTACTTATATATACTATTAAGTAGTAAAATAATATTAATAACAAAATTTAGTCCGTAGTATGTATAATAATAATAATAATAATAACACTTCTGTCTAACCTCTTGTTGTTATTGTTGTTGTTATTTGTTTCACCGTTTCACGCTTGACTTAAATCAACACTGATAATTCATTTTATAGTGTAAATTATGATTTAATGTTGACCATCTACTCGTCCCCACTCACAGACGCACACAACACACAAACACACACACACTAGATACGTATAGTCTGATTTACTGTATGCATACAAATTACCCACCCCCCGTTAAGTATAAATAATAAATAAACAATTCACATCTACCGTACAACGTAAACACTCACGCACGCACACACACATACATACATACAGATATCAACACACAGACAAACAAACATATTTCACAGATAATTGTCATTTGAAAGATAAAATAAAAAGAACGAACATATATGTAGAGAAAAGTGAAATAGCCCCCCTCCCAAAACTAAGAAAATACTGAAGGGTTTTGTTTTGTTCATGTGAAAAATAAATAGGTTAGTCTAATTATTAGACATCAATTTTTAAAAAAAAAAATAAGGCATGATACAATAGAAAGATAAAATCTTTTATTTTATATTCATTTTATTTGAAACTATGAATCGATCAATGTTAGACCACCATTAGAAACATGGAAGCACTGAAACACGGCCGTATCGTGCTGGCATGGGACTCCTCAGTGGCAGTGCGCATCCACGAATGATTTGGTTGTGAGTTTGTTGATAATAAAAATTTACTGAAATGATGAGTGTTAGATTAGCGTTAGAGTTTTTGGAAGCACTGGATGGTCATCAAGTCCTAGTATAGGATGCTTCAGCAGTGCGCATCCATGACCTTTTCTCAGTACCTTTGATCTATCATGCGAACACTTAACCCCAAGATCACTGATCATCCATTTTTCTTTACACCTGTTACTTTCAATGGAGCATAGACTGCTAACCAGTATACCCCAGCCTATTCTGTCCTGGAGTTTCTTTTACAGTTCTCTTCAACTGTTATTCATTCTTCTCATGCATGTTGTGTCCATTTCTCGGCGTTGTGTACTTTGATCTTCCTCTACCCCTTTGACTTTGAGGGCTTGCTTTGTGACGCAATCTGGCCGGCGCCCAAAGATTTTAGTGTCAGCTGAGATTGCGCAATAGCTTGGACTGGGCTCAACAACAAATTCTACATCAATTCCGCCAGTATGTTAATATTTTTGGGCAGAGTTTTGGAGGTTTGTGTTTTTACACATTTGAAATCATCAATCAATCATTGTTAGACCACCATTAGAAACCTGGAAGCACTGGAAGGCCATTTCGTCCTTATGGTATGGGACTCATCAGTGGCAGTGCGTATCCACGACTCCTGCACGTCACAGGATTCAGACCCGGGACCTTCGGTATTGTACACGAACGACTAACCATCGGACCACTGCGCCGGCCGGCATCCAACAGTG
Source organism: Schistosoma turkestanicum (assembly GCA_944470395.2). Taxonomy (NCBI): domain Eukaryota; kingdom Metazoa; phylum Platyhelminthes; class Trematoda; order Strigeidida; family Schistosomatidae; genus Schistosoma; species Schistosoma turkestanicum. The sequence continues at coordinate 14,827,441 of OX103971.1, forward strand.
TTAATGTCTAACTCTGATTGATCTAGGGATTTTGCGCGACCTCATATCAAAATTTACCATAAATGACAAACTTCGTTATGGATTCACTGAATGTTTAATTTAAAGTCCTGACCAGTGATATTCAATCACTCTAAATAACTCCATTGACTAAACTAGAACAGTAATCTAGCAGTAATACTGAGTAAACAAACTTATGCTCAAATTGGTGTGATTCTGGTTGTAAGACTCATTAAATTGCATCATTTTATATAGTCTAAATTTATTACGTAACAGCACTTGTCTATTACTCTGTTAATTTCCGTTGTCTCGCCAATTTGTGTGATTATTATTTCTTCATTTTTAAAATTTAGAATATTCTTTTACTTTATTTTATTACTGAATTGAATAACAATTTTATTCATTAAAACTCTATATTTCTCATTATAACTCTATATTTAACTGAAAATAAGGACCTGTTATCAACTGACATTAATGAAAACAGAGTACTTACGTTTATCCTATTACAACTGTTACTACTACTACAACAAAAACACCTACTACTACTACTACTCACACTACTACTACTACTGTAGTGAGTGAGAACACAGGTGGGGCAACCGAATTGTATTTAACGAAAATTACACAGTTACTCAGTAAAATAGGATAACCATATCGTAAATCGTTCATTTGCAAAATAACAGTTCATCATATCGAACTGGACTGTTCCTGTTGCAAAACATCAATCCATTGTCACTATTCATGCGTTTCATACAAATTCCATTGTGTTCCCACTCTTCTTCGTTTCTTGATCTTCCCCCATCTTCTGCTGCCAGACATTACGTTGACGCTCACGTCATATACTACTTATAAGTAGCTCACACCACAGCACCACACTACTACTACTCACACTACTACTACTACTACTACTACGCCTAATTAGTAAGTATATATGCTTTATCGTTAATGACAACCGTAAGGCTGTTATTTTTTTCACATTTCTACTCTTGTCTACTATGAATAATTAAGTAATATCTTAATTTATAATAAAATAAAATAATGTCCTAGGGTTTCAAAATTCGAAATAAATATCTCATGTTGTCTTTGGAATTAATTTTTCATTCTAATTTTTACAAGAATTTTTAAATATCTCATTAACTTGGTTAAATAATAATAACAATAATAATAATTTGAATAGAGAAATAAGAAGACATATTTTGTGAGATAGTACCATTTTGTGCTTTCTCGTCAGTCACATACTACAAGCAACATGTTATTTGTGTAAATACAGTTTTGAAGATAAGGTCAAAATTTCTTATTTAGTTTTATCCGGTAAAGCGAATGATTAGAGGCATTGGGGATAAATCATCCTCAACCTATTCTCAAACTTTAAATGGATGAGAAGCTTAACTCGCTGCTTAATTGGAGTTTTGCATTGAATGTGAGTGCCAAGTGGGCCATTTTTGGTAAGCAGAACTGGCGCTGTGGGATGAACCAAACGTTCGGTATGTGAATGTCATGCTAAATAAGAAATTTTGAACTTATCTTCAAAACTGTATTTACACAAATAACATGTTGCTTGTATGTGACTGACGAGAAAGCACGAAATGATACCACTATCTCACAAAATATGTCTTCTTATTTCTCTGTTCAAATTTATCAAAGGGAACCACTGTTTTGAATAATAATAAAATCGAATAAGTGGAAAACTTGAAATATCAACAACCATATTACTACAACACACTATAATATACATGTATATACGAAATTTTTTATACAGCCCTAGTTATTAGCTTTCCTTTTTAACTCATGAACAGTTGATTAATTATGTGTACTCGTTATTCATTTTCATATTCCCATTGTGAAAATTAGACCAACACATATAAGCGAACAATATTAATGTTTTCGATTAGATCGTCATCAGGCTTTCTACTCTAATATACATGAAAATTTATAGATGAAAATGTTAAACCAATCAAGGCAATTTGAGTGATAATCACAATGAAATGAAAAAGGCTAAAGTACAGGTGGATAGTAGGAAGATAGCTGAACCGATAGTAGTAGGAAAATTTATAAAATATGATAACTAAAGTAAGTCAAGGGTGGATGAATAGAATTCAAATAATCATCAAAAAACGTCAAAAACATTACGTAATAAGCAAATGTGTAAAAATAAAAATAAAATAAAAAATATAATGTCCATCGTTAGTTACGTCATATCCGGCCACGAAAGAGATAGGGGTGTCACGAATTTCTTCTGAACACATATAAATTAGGGTTGAATGTATGTATTCCTATGGCTTCTGCAATGTTTAGGAGACGGGATCGAACTCCGTTGGGAAATAATGGAGGTATACAAGATAGATTACCCGAAAGATCTAGATTTATCTACAATGTGACCACTATCTACCAGGTGTGCTATGATAGAACTGCGTATTGTTTTTGATTGACCCTTCTCCTATTTTTGAGTAAATACGATTGTGCAATGATTGCATAATGTTATGTAGCTGGTTATTGAGTCATATAATAACAGGATACTATTCGACTAGGCAGTTAAGAGTTCTAGTTGCTTAACTTAACTTAAGAGCAGGAAGAATTTGTGTGTGTGTGTGTCAGTCAACGTAAGTTTATTTAGTAGGAACAGGAGACAGAGTGAAAATTACTGCATATCTTTTTACTGTAAGTAGAGACCTCGTTAGAGATGACTTAATTAATATGAGATCATATTAACTGGAAAAGCGTAAGTGAATTCCTTACAAATTTGTATGCTTTTCATTGCATGGTTGAGGAGCTTGATGAGTTTCTTTCAAAACAAAAGGTCAGTTGAAGCTAGACCACTATTAGAAACCTGGGAGAACATTGGATGGCCGTCAAGTCCTATAGTATGGGACTTGTCAACGACTAATGCATTCGAGGATTAAAACCCAAGATATTTGGTCTTGCACGTGAACACCTAACCTGTAGATAAATGAACCATGATCCAATGGTATCAATGTCTAACTTCGATCAATTCAAGGTACTGAGCAACCTCATCCATTGTCTTCGGTAGGTAACTTTGCCTTCACCCAAACATGGTTGAACTTTACTGATCACGGATTCTTACTAGAACTCTGAGAATTCCCTCACGAAGCTAGTCACTATTGCGTAAATTATTATAATTTCACAACACCGCTTACATTTGATTTCTGATTTCTTTAGTTCTGATTATTGTATTTTGTTTAAGTTCAGTCTCTTTCGATTAGAAATTTCTAAAATGATTGAAACGTATATTTTCAGAATCTTTAATATTATTGATTTAAATATTCACTTAAAAAATGTCCTATTCGCATACCTTTACTACTACAATTCAATATTAACTGAAGTACCTGAACAATGAGATACAATATTGTTGCAAACCCTTTTATAAATTCCTTAGAAAAGTCTTCAAACAATCGCAAACAACTGAAAACATTTCATCCAATCAGCGTACAACACAGTAGAAACGTCTCATACAATCATAGGTAAACAATTCGTCTTGTGTCATATCCTAATTGAACAATTACTGATACTATTATCAATTTCTAGAATTTTTCAATTCGAGTTATGGAGACTAGTGTTTTTTGCACATTCAAATCATCAATCAATCGTTATTAGACCACCAATAGTAACCTGGAAGCACCGGGTGGCCTTTCCTTCCTGGTATGGGACTCATCAGAAATGCTCATATTCTACTCCGTTGTATACTGGCCCAGTTGTCCAAAGGTTAGGCATTCACGTGCAAGACAGAAGGTCTTAGGTTCAATTCATGCGAAGCGTAGGAGTTATGGATGCACACTGCTACTGATGAGTCCCATACCAGGATGAAATGGCCGTCCAGTGCTTCCATGTTTCTAATGGTGGCCTAACAATGATTGATTGATTGATGATTTCAATGTGCAATTTCTAGATTGTTTCCAGAAAACTCCAGTACTTTCAGGGTCACACCGAAACCTATAAATATTCATGTTTTATACAGCTACATGAAATACTGAAGTAAAGTTTTGCTTTCCTACACACACACACACTACACCTCTTATTTTCTATTCAACGAATCTAATGTGAGAAATTTCTGTATCTGAGTTAACTGGTAAAATAGAAAAACCATATCGTAAATAATTAATTTGCAAAATATCAATCCATCATCTCGAACTGGACTGTTCCTACTGCAAACAACATCAAACCATTCAGTGTCTGACATTTCACTGTTCATGCTATTTCATACAAATCCCATTGTGTTCCCGCTCTTCTTCCTTTCTCTTGATCTTCCCCCATCTTCTGCTGACAGATAATACGTTTTTTTACTCGCGTCATATATTACATATAAGTAGCGTGCACCACACCAATAGTACCGGTGTATCTTCTCATCTAGTTACGTTCTTATATATATCTAACAAGTGAGAAGACTGAGGCAGGCGCGATAGATTGTATTATGCAAATTTACACTCTGAGTCAATTAAAAACGAAAACATTACATTGAACACTCTATTTGCACACCATCTTTGAGTCGTGACTTCCAACACTCAATCATCCTTCTTCCATTCCTGTTGTTGTTTCCTTTCCTTCCTGTCGGTACTCCATTTACTTCTTGCTTTCGCTCCATCTGCTTTCCGTTTTCCCCTTCTGACAATGAGACTTCTTCTTTCACGTCCCTTCTTATACTACTTATATCGTTCGTATGAGTAGCACACACCACACAAGAATAGTTCATGTATTAAAGTTTGATTTCACTTGTAAAAAAATTTCTATCTATTTATTGTATGATTAATACCAATGCAATTACCCATAAGCACAAACACATTTAAACAAACTGTGGTTGTTGTTTACTAATGTATTGTTGTCATATTGGAACTTTGAACAACAACATATAAATGGCCTAATGCTTTTCTTTCAAAACTGTCGTAATTTTTTTTTTGTTTTACAGACATTTGACATTGAATGTGAAACAAAGAAGATTGTTATTTTCTTTGTGTGTGTGGAAAATATTTGTTTACATATGAGATGATTATAAATAAACAGTTTGTTTATTTCAATGTGTTTTCGTTGTGTTGGTCAGTTTTTATTTATTTTTATTTTTCAAAGTTTGTACTTTCTCATTGTTGTTTATATTTAAGATTATAATTAAATCATTCTTAGAATTTTCAGTGTATTTCCTTGATAATGTTATTTAATTACAATTGGTAGTCTAGTGATTCTACGAAGAAGAAGATACAAGTGTTTATTAACAGTTAGTTGTCTTCGAAAAATACTTCGGATTCGTTGACCAGACATCATCAGCAACAATCTACTGTGGGAGAGAACAAACCAGATTCCTTCAGTGGAGGAGGAAATCAGGAATAAGCGGTGGAAGTGGATAGGACACATATTGCGGAAAGCACCTAATTGCGTTACAAGACAAGCCCTCACATGGAAATGTTAAGGTCAAAGAAAGAGAGGAAGGCCGAGGAACACACTACGCCGAGAAATAGAGAAAGATATGAGAGGAGTGAAAAAACATTGGACAGAACTGGAGAAGGAAGCCCAGGACAGAGTTGGTTGAAGAATGCTGCTGGTGAGCGGCCTATGCTCGATTGGGTGTAACAGGCGTAAGTAAGTAAGTAAGTAGGTCTAGTGATCCTAGGTTTCTAATTGTGTTTTATTTGTAACCACGAATCGATCAATGTTAGACCACCATTAGAAACCTGGACATGCTGGACAGCCGTTTCGTCCTGGTATGGAACTCATAAGCAGTGCGTATCCACGACCCCTGCACCCCTCAGGATTCGAACCCAGGACCTTCGGTCTTGCGCGCGGACGCCCAACAATCTTGACAACCCCTTGATACAAATTGCCTGTGCTCACTAGTGACTAGCTCCGTGAGCAATCTTCTCCGAGTTCTAATGGGAAGACATGACCAGTGAAGTTCAACCTGTTCGGGTGTAGACAGTAACCACTACCGAACACTGTGTATGAGGTTGCACAACTCCGTGAACTTGATCAAGTTAGACATTAACACCGTTAGATACCGGCTCAGTGGTCCGATGGTTAGGCGTTCGCGCACAATACCAAAGGTCCTGGGTTCGAATCCTTCGGGGTGCAGGAGTCGTGGATGCGCACTGCCACTGATGAGTCCCATACCAGGACTCGACGGCTGTCTTTCAGTGCTTCCAGTTTCCTAATGGAGGTCTAACATTGATCGATTCATGCTTTCAAAAATGTCTTCATAATAGTCTAGTAACTTCAAATACCTATACCTTCAAATACATATACCTATAACCATATCTTCATTTCATAAATCATATTCTTTAAATTGTACAATAATTTATTAGTTATTATTATTTATATATATAATTAATTAGTCAACAATGATAGACAAATGGAAAAAGAAACTATAAAATTGTACAATTGGCGCCATTAAAAATTGAGTAAATTTTCTCAACACATTTCACATGTGAGAGCTTATCATCGATTCAATCAATCAATCAATTAGTCAATCAGTCAATCAGTCAATTTGTAACAAACCACTAACTAAATTTACCACAGTTATTCTTACTTGTTAGATTTTAATTGAAATATGTAAACAAACAATTTGTTTGTTTATTTATATTGTGGAATGAAATTCAATTGTTTGTGTTTACTTGTCCAGTATTAAATATGTATATAAATAACATGAACTAAATATACATCATTAGTAGTAGTAATATTGGTAGTAGTAGTAGTAGTAGTAGTATTAGTAGTAGTAGTAGTGTGGTGTGAGCTACTTATAAGTAGTATATGACGTGAGTGTCAACCTAATGTCTGGTAGCAGAATATGGAGGAAGATCAAGAAAGAAGGAGTTAGAAAACAATGGAATTTGTATGAAACACATGAATAGTGACAATCGATTGATGTTTTGCAACAGGAACAGTCCAGTTCGATATGATGGACTGATATTTTGCAAATGAACAATTTACGATATGGTTTTCCGATTTTACTGATTAACTCTGTAATTTCCGTTAAAAACAATTCCGTTGCCCTCACCTGTGTTCTCCTTCACTTCATTTGGTGTCGCTGCCTACACATAGGATGAAGATTCCATAGCCGAAGGAGCTTGAGGACGGAGATGTAGGGAGCTTTCTGAAGGAGCTTGATGCCGTGGAGGAGCTGGTGGGTGTGAAGGAGCCGAAGGCGAAACTTATGGTGCTCGGGACTCTTCTGAGAGGAAGGGCGAAGGCCGTAAATGACAGCTCGGACGGTGTTGGCGGGGAGACGACGTGGGAGACGGTTCAACAGCCCAGTATAACAGGGAGAAGGAGCTGTAGGAGTTCCGGTTGGTGAGGCTGTCGGCTGATGATGACCCGCCGGTGCTTGCTGTGGAGCTCACCAGATTGTTGCGCCGTGCTCTGCCGAACATCGATGAGGAGTCGGAGGCACAGTTGTTGGCTTCTCAGTCTATCGAGAGTGTGTCTGCCGCCTTGTCCCAGCAGCTGAGACTAGCAAACGTAGCGCGCACCACAGTAGTAGTAGTAGTAGTAGTAGTAGTAGTAGTAGTAGTAGTAGTAGTAGTAGTAGTAGTAGTAGTAGTAGTAGTAGTAGTAGTAGTAGTAGTAGTAGTAGTAGTAGTAGTAGTAGTAGTAGTAGTAGTAGTAGTAGTAGTAGTAGTAGTAGTAGTAGTATTGGTAGTACTATCATCAACGATAGGCAAATTTTCTCAGCAAAGTTACTAATATATAAAACCAAAAATAAGATTTGTTTCAATTCACTGTAACACTAAGTGTCTACTGAAAATACATTCATATTGTCTGTTTGATTTGTGTCAATCTTCTATTTGTCATAAATTTATCGTTCATTAAGAAATCACATGTTTGAAATCTAATTATTGGACTAGTTAAGATTAGAATGTACATTCTAAACTATCATTAGATAATAAAGTCAATTTACTTTATTAACTCAAATTCATCATATCTTCTGATTAGGTCGTTTGGGTGTGTGTGTGTGTGTCATTAGTTGAACTTTTTCTGTGTGCAGGTGTGTGTTTGTGTGTTTGTTTGTTTAAGTGTGACTAAAATGAATCTACGTTTTGATATTAGCGCTAATTTTTTGAATGTATACAACTATGTGTTTCTGTGTGTGTGTGTGCAGGTGTATACGAGCATGTTTATATTTATCTACGAATAAGTATCAGTATTATTATTATTATTATTATTATTATTATTGGTGTAACTGAACAAATGATCAATGTGTTCAATGCGCCTAACATTGACCAATACATGATTTGTAACAATTGTGGCGGGGCACTACAATTCAACTGAAAATAAGACACACAGTCACACTTATAATTTACAAGATAATTCATGTTATAATACCATCTTGTGTATGTATATCAAATGTTGTAATCATTCATTTTTTAAAAATTATTTTATTTACATTGTAGTGTGTACTACTTATACAAACGATATAAGTAGTAATATAAGAAGGGACGTGAAAGAAGAAGTCTCACGGTCACAAGAGAAAAACGCAAAGCAAATGGAGTAAAAGCAAGAAGTAAAGAGGGAGTACCAACAGGAAGGAAAGGAAGCAACAACAGGAATGGAAGAATGATGATGGAGTGTTGGAAGTCATGACTCAAAGATGGTGTGCAAATAGAGTGTTGTTCAATGTAATGTTTTCGTTTTTAATTGACTCAGAGTGTAAATTTGCATAATACAATCTTCCTCGCCTGCCTCAGTCTAAACAACATTAGAAGTAATGAACAACTTAAACACGATATTAAGAAGTAACAGTAATGATTGGACAGTAAGGATGTTCAATGTTCAATTGTCGCTTTCCTCTTCCGTATGAATGAAACTATAATGACTAATTCTTTTCAATTGTAGTAGAAAAAATAAACAAGAAAGTATAAGTTACATGATGATTGGAGAAATTCCGGTTAGGAATCCCTATAAGCAATCACTGTAGGATTTAATTTGTCCTGCAGATGTAATTCTAGAACGGTAAACGCAATATTTGCAAGCACAGAGTCTTTGGGAACGCTATAGGCAGAACAAGATCAATTTCGCTTTAAACTTTATCTGTTTCTAAACATAAAAACAATTAGATGAGTACAATAAATAAGGAAATTACAATTATCAAGTAAGAGGAGCAAACGTACCGATCAATATAACGTGTCTTATGGAAATGATGAGTACAGTTATGAGTCATATCAATATAATAAGATAAGAATGTCAATCAATTTGTTGGTCATTTACAACAATGAAGGTTTACAGATATGTCAGATCAGAAGATCACGCGGTGGGCGCTTAAAACCACAATTTGATTGGTTAGTTATGACATAACTACAATTGGTTATGGAAATAACTAACAATGACATCAGCATAATTCACAGTGACATCTAAGTTATGGTTAACTGAAAAGGATTAAGTTATCATTAGAACAGATCATACTTCTGGGATGTAAAATTGAACATTGTAGAGAATTTGTTAACATGATATTAATCTAGTTGATTTGTAGGTAACTCATTTTAACACGTATAGATCCAGTTGAATTCTATTGAAATATTTTAGCCATATCTCCTAACATAGCGCTTAACTTGCATCATTTCATAATGGTATCCAAGTATTGTGTAACTACCATGTATGAAAAAACCAAAAAAATCTTACAAGGGAAGTACATAGCGGAGTCATTGACAGATTTTTCAGTCTATGATGTCTATGAAGTCTAATTATTCCATTGTAAGATCCAAACTGAGGTTTGGACTGTAGAATAACTGTCTAGGTAGTTTAGATACGTGCTATTGCCCAGTTTAAAACCAAAACAAGTGATTTGGGTAAATAACAGTTCTAATATTCATCATAAATATAAATGTGTACATCATTACCTAAACAAATATTACCACTCAATTATTCCACCAACAATTGTTCAATTAATCAAATCAACAGCAACAAATAAAAGTTATTCTATCCCTCATGGATAGATCAGATTCGTTCGACAGATAATATTTGATTGCTTTATAACACAGAGTGTATTTCCAATTCTGGAAGAGTGTTTCAATTCAACAATTAAAATGCACAATTCCAATCAGTACAAGCAACCCAATCAAAAGAGGAACAAATCAATATGGCTGTCGCCATAACTAAGTACCGACTTAAACAACATAAATGCAGCTCAGAAAGAAACATAGAAACTCAGTGAATATTATCATCTCAAAATGGAATCGAACAGATAAACAAAATGTACAACTGAAGGAATCAATAAGGACAAATGACATATATATATATATATATATATATATATATATAAATATATATAAATATATAAATATATAAATATATATATATATATATATATATATATATATACATGAAAGGATTTTCACAAACAATGCCTTCAAAAAAACATCCATATTGATTATCCTTAGCAATGTTCAATGATCTGTTGTTAAATAAAGAAATGATTAATTATACCGAATAATTTTTAGTTAAGGCCAACAGATTTACTATTGTATTGCGGGGTTGTTGTGAAGATTGTTCAGTTTTATTTGTAACCATGAATCAATCAATATTAGACCACCATTAGAAACATGGAAGCACTAGACGGCCATTTTATTCTGGTATAGGACTCATCAGCAGTGCGCATCCACGACTCCTGCACCCCACAGCATTCGAACCCGGAACCTTCGGTATCGTGTGTGAACGCCCTAACCGTTAGACCACTGAGCCGGTGCCTAACGGTGTTAATGTCTAACTTGATCAAATTCACGGAGTTGTGCAACCTCATACCCTGTATACATCGGAACAGGTTTAAACTTCACTGGTCACAACTTTCCACTAGAACTCGGAGAAGATTCCTCACCAAGCTAGTCACTAGTGGTCACATGTAATTGCATTGCGGGGTTGTTGTGAAGATTGTTATTTATAAAATTTATTCTAATAGGGGGGAAATTCTCAGTAATAATTTGTACAGTTTTTGTAACAAATTTTCATTGAACATGATGTACACATTTAAATTATAATAATACAAAATAAAGATAATGGAACTCTTAACACTATTCACTTATTCAAACAAACAAATTTTCATATCTATTGAAACCATTGAATGGATAAATTTCAAAGTTTATTTTTAAGTTACTTTGCCATCTTATCCAATCGATATTTGTTATGCTCGTCACTTGCTATGCTTGAATGCTATTACAGGTTCATTTTACTCGATAAACGAGAACTAGACAACCAACTAGTGTCCATGTAGGCTACTCTGATCTGTTTACTCAAAGGAACTAACGAAAAAGATTTGATGTAGTGTAGAAAGTGTATTCTACAAACACCGAGCAAGCACAATGCATTCAAACATACAAATCGAGTTTCTTTATACATTATAGAAACATCCTTGTGGGAAGGTCACAAAATAGCACACTAAAATAACACATTAATCAATCACAGCCAAGGATTCTTCTGGTGGGAGATGTGATCTCAAGATCAACTGGTCAGCTCATGAATAAAATACAAAATTAAGACACATTTATCAAGCAAGTTCTGGGGAACTAAGCGCCCTAACAATATTACAAAGAAGAAAATACCTCAATAAATTGGTATTTCGGTTGGGGATGTTAGATCCTCAAAACTTGCTTGTTAAATGCCTTATTTTGGATTTCACGTTTTCCAGCATGGGCTGATCAGTTAAATTTGATATTTCATTTCCCACCATGAAAATCCATAGCTGTAATTGACTGCTGTGAATTTTAGTGCGCTATTTTCGTAATTGTCCCAAGGATGTTTCTATGATGTATAAATAAACAAGAGTTGTATGCTTGATTGTATTGTGTGATTGCTGGATGTTTGTAGAATATACTTTCTACGCTTACAATTCTTCTATCTTCAGCTTGGGATTAAAGGTAACCTATCTGGACGCTGGTTCATTGTCTCGTTTGCGTTTATCGACTAAGGTGAACTCGTGATAGCTTCAAATGTACCTAGTGACGAACCCTACAGTTTCTGATTGGCTTTGTTTTACAGTGTTTAGCATTCTGAAAGGTTATATACTTTATAGGAAAGTTAATAAATGCATTCACAATTATTCGATTGAAACAAAATTTAAATAGGAAAGTTTATTGTATTGGAAATAAACCATAATCGATTCATGATTTCAATCAAATTCAACAACTTGAAATCATCAATCAATCATTGTTACTAGACCACCCTTGGAAACCTGGAAGCACTGGACGGCCATTTCTTCCTTATGGTATGGGACTCATCAGCAATAATTGTTAGACCACCATTAGAAGCCTCGAAGCACTGGACGGTCGATGTGCCCTAAAACAGGACGAAATGGTGGTATAACAATGATTGATTGGCAATTTCAAATGTGTAAAAGCACTAATTTCCATAACTGTAATTAAAAATATCGTAAAATGTACTCACTAGTGAGGAAATTCTCGAAGTTCTAATGAGAAGAGTGACAAATGGAGATCAACCATGTCGGTTGTAGGCAGTAACAACTACCTAAGACAAATGGATGAGGTCGCGCAAAATCCCTAAATCAGTCAGAGTTAGATATTAACACCGTTGGATGCCGGCCGGCCAATCGGTGCAATGGTTAGGCGTTCGCGCACAATATAGAGGGTCCCGGGTTCGAGTCCTGCGAGGAGCAGGAGTGGTGGATGCGCACTGCTGATGAGTCCCATACCAGGACGAAAAGGCCGTCCAGTGCTTCCAGGTTTCTAACAATGATTGATTGATGATTTTAATATGAGTTGAGGTATGATCCGGTCGTGAAATGTGGAACATGCATTTCAGTCAATATGGGACTTATCAGCTAGATGAATATGGATCTTAGTAGTTAAGTTCACATTGCTTCTTATAAAGAGCACAGTGCTCACTAGTAAGGAACTTCTTGGAGTTCGAGTGAGAAAATGTGATCAGTAGTGTTCAGTTGTATCGGATATAGGCAATATCTACTGAAGACAGTGAGTATGATTTCACAAAATTCTTAGATCGATTAGAGTTAGACAATAAATACCGTTGGGTGTAGGCCTAATGGTCTAGAGGTTATGTGTTCGCGCTCAAGACCAAAAGTCCCGAGTCTGAATCTTACGAGTAGCGAAAGTCATCAATGCGGATTGTTGATGAGTTCCAGGATCGCCGTCCAGTGTTTTATGGGATCTAATTATGGTCTAACACACTGATTCACTCATAATTTCAAGATAAAACTACGATCTCCATGATACTCCAATGCAAAATCTTTTATGATTGCCATTTCATATCCAACGGTTTCATTATTTTAGAGACAAGCTAATCGTTTGTTTGTGTGTGTGTGTTTTGAGGTGGTTGGGACATGTGTTACGAATGCCTAACCACCGACTGCCTCGACGAGCTATGTTTTGTGGTGTAGGAGTAGATTAGAAGAAAGTTAGGGGCGGCCAGACCAAAACATGGCGGAAATCCATGAAGTCACTGACAAGTGGACTGAGTCATGTTGGTAGATGTAGACTACCTGGTTGGGGTCCACGAGACGAAAGTCACCAATGGTTAGAGACCTTGAACGACATGGCTCAAAATCGTTTGCGATGGCGCAAGTGCAGCCATTCATTGTGCTCTCTCAAATCCTAATCTTCTGGATTCATCAACACCTCTACCTTTGTCTCTCTAACCTTATCTCACTGAATTTAACTTCTTGAATAATATCTTCAAACCCTAGTTTTCTTTATTAACATTAATACCCCTACTATCTTTACCACTATGGTATTTGATTTGACATTTGCTTCTCTGTGCTTATGTGATATGGCAACATGAACTTATGTACATACACGTACGAAGTTCTTACGTTACAACTGACTGACTGACTGTGTGTGTGTGTGTTAATTAATTAAATGTCTATTCCAAATATATTCTTTGAAAAAGTCATAATTCATGGGAGAACTTTTCACTTAAATAAAACTGTAGTGAAAGAGAACACAGGTGGGGCAACCGAATTGTATTTAACGAAAATTACAGAGTAGTTACTCAGTAAAATAGGAAAACCATATCGTAAACGGTTAATTTGCAAATCTTAAATCCATCATATCGAACTGGACTGTTCCTGTTGCAAACAACATCTCATCCATTGTCTGACATTTCACTCACTATTCATGCGTTTCATACAAAATCCATTGTGTTCCCGCTCTTCTTCCTTTCTTGATCTTCCCTCATCTTCTGCTGCCAGACATTACGTTTTCACTCACGTCATATACTACTTATAAGTAGCTCGCACCACAGCACCAAAAAAACTACCAACTCAATGAAGTATATACTTTAAATTTCTAATCAACAATAATAATAATTGAAATAAACAACTCTACATATTATTGTCTCATAAATAAAAAATAGGTCATTTTCATATAAGTAAACAATATATATATATATCAAGAGTAATCATTTGATTGGATTGCATGCATTATTGAGTACACAAATAAACAAATAAATGACGGAAAAAAAAAACAGTTGAACAATGAAATCATTATGTCTGTGTTGTTGTTTTAAAATGTGTCAGTATGAGGATTCATTCACATTAAACCTCCTTTTCTTATATATATATATATATATATATATATATATATATATATATATATATATATATTGTAATAATAAAGTAATCTATGCAAAAAAACGTACTCATTTTCCCTGTGTGTGTTATGTTATATTGTGTTGTGTATGATATGAAAGATATCGGTGTTTGTTTGTTTGTTTTTGTTACTCTAGGTCAACCCTTCATTGTTTTTTTTTTTCTGTATACAACCTTTTTTTGCAATTCTGCTTGTGTCTGACTTGATTATTCTACAATTTCGACACAATGAATGAACTTTATCGAAAAAACAAACAAAGTAAGCTTAATTTGCTCTACATACATAGATATATTTTGTCTGTCTGTAAAATAATTTGTTTTAAACAAACAAACAAGCAAATAAAAAAGAATATTAGAAAGCTAAAACAATTTTTCAGTTTTGATCAAGTGTCAATTTTTTTTTCGTTCAAAATTCAACATTCTTATAGCATGTTTTTTTGTGATGATTGATGATTGATAGATGTGTAAAATTGGGTATTAGTCACAACATACACTTACACGTACATGTACACAAAACAAGTAGGTTAATGGTGCGTAGGGGGGTTGGGGGAGTGTTGTTTATCACACATACTTAAACATGTAGCAGTGATTTTTTGAGAATAATGATGATGATGATGATGATAGTTGAAACATGAATAACATGATGGGAAAAAATGTTTGAAAAGGGCAAAAAAAGTTAAACACCATGAATGTCAATAACATGCGAACAAACAGACAAACACATAAACACACACACACAAACGAACAAGTAACATTATGAAAATCAAGGTGAATAAACATATACAACCACCCAACATGATGTGATATTAATTCATTCTGATTTAGAATTTAAACGAATTGATGATGACAATGTACTTTAAAGTATAATTCGTTTGTTTTTTTTCTATTTTGATTAAAATAAACAAGTAATCATATTGAATGTTGAACACTTGTTTCGTCGTTGATGAGATTCATTAAGAGTTTCAATTTGAGTTATGTAGATTACTGTTTTAACAGATTGAGATCATTAATCAATCATTGTTAGACCACCATTAGAAACCTGGAAGCACTGGATGGCCGTTTCGTCCTTATGCTATGGGCGTCATCAGCAATCGGTACCTTGTAGGATTCGAAACCGGAACCATCGGCCTTGTGAGCAAACGCCCAACATATGCACCATTGTGCCGGCTCTCGACAGTGTCAATGTCTAACTCTGATTGATCTAAGGATTTGGCCCGACCTTACCCATTTGTCTTTGGTAGTTGTTACTGACTACACCCGACAGAATTGAACACCACTGGTCACTTCTTCTCACAAAATCTCCGAGAAGCTCCTTACGAAGCTAGTCACTAATGAGCATATTTTACGATATTTTCAATTAGAGTTATGGAGATTAGTGTTTGTACACATTTGAAATTGCCAATCAATCATTGTTAGACTACCTACATCAATCAGAGTTAGACATTAACACTGTCGAGTGCCGGCACAGTGGTGCATAAGTTGGTAGTTTGCGCACAAGGTCGATTGTCACGTTAAAGTACATTGTCATCATCAAATTGTTTAAATTCTAAATCAGAATGAATTAATATCACATCATGTTGGGTGGTTGTATGTTTTACTGACCCTTGATTTTCATAATGTTACTTGTTCATTCGTTTGTTCGTTTGTGTGTGTGTGTGTGTTTGTAGTTTACACCATGGAGAAGAATTTCGATAGGGAAACATTTAAAAAACCCAGGAAACACTTAAATAGATATTCACAACCACATTCACAGTTTCAGCTAGGATTAGAGAAATTAATTATAATTACGCAATAACTAATCCTGAAACGTAGTTCCACGATGGATTAACGAATAGAATGAAATTCAACCACTGTAACTATGAAAAAAATATTACTATAAGATATCTGTCCATCATTGTGATTTTAACAAGTTTAAAAATTCAGGCTACTGAATATCAATTCACTTGTCTGATGATTAAACTCCTACCACTATGTAGTGAAGGAGAACACAGGTGGTGAGGGCAACCGAATTGTATTTATCATCGCAAATTACAGAGTTACTCAGTAAAATAGGAAAACCATATCGTAAACGGTTCATTTGCAAATCTTCAATCCAATTCATCAATCTATTGTCTGACATTTCACTCACTATTCATGCATTTCATACAAATCCCATTGTGTTCTCACTATTCTTCCTTTCTAGATCTTCCACGATCTTCTACTGCCAGACACTGCGTTGACACTCACGTCATATACTACTTATAAGTAGCGCGCACCACACTACTAGTTGTTTCACAATTAAGGCAAAGTTCACAATTTCAATAAGATTAAATTGTCTGTTCAAAAAATGCATTATTGAAATCAAAGATATAGTACTGTATTATTATAATTGCTTTAAATATACAGTATTATTGAGAAGACTGAAGCAGGCGAGGAAGATTGTATTATGCAAATTTACACTCTTAGTCAATTAAAAACGAAAACATTACATTGAACACCACTCTATTTGCACACCATCTTTGAGTCATGACTTCCAACACTCCATCATCATTCTTCCATTCCTGTTGTTGCTTCCTTTCCTTCCTGTTGGTACTACTCCGTATACTTCTTGCTTTTACTCCATTTATACTTTCCGTTTTCCTCTTGTGACCGTGAGACTTCTTCTTCTTTCACATCCCTTCTTATACTACTACTTATATCGTTCGTATAAGTAGCACACACCACATTAAGAAGGTCATTGTTTTACATTGAAATCATGAATCAATAAATGCTAGATCACCATTAGTAAAACTTGAAAGCACTAGAGTACCGTCAAGTCCTGGTATGAGAATCATCAGCAGTGCGCATCAACCACTCCCGCTACTCGAACCCAGTAGTATCTTCGGTCTTGTGTGTAAACGATTAAACTCTAGACCATTGTGCCGGCATCCAACTGTGTTAATGTCTATCTCTGATCAATCTAAGGACTTTGTGCATTATCATTTATTATCTGCAGTATTTACTGCCTACTTCCGACATGATTAAACTATACTGGTCATATCTTCTCACTAGAAATCTGAGAATTTCCTCATGAAGCTAGTCACTTGTAAGCATATTAGAGTAGTATGCTGATTACCTGTGCTCACTAGTGGCCAGCTCCGTGAGGAATCTTTTCCGACCTCTAGTGAGAAGTCGTGACCAGTGATGTTCAACCTATTCGGGTGTAAACAGTAACTACTACCGAAGACTGTGTACGGCGTTTCGCAACTCCATGAATTGATCAACTTAGACAGTAACAACGTTAGAAATTGGTTCAGTGGTCCAGTGGTTAGGCGTCCGTGCGCAAGGCCAAAGGTCCTGGTTTCGAATCCTACGAGGTGAAGGAGTCATGGATGTGCACTGCCACTAATGAGTCCCATTTCATAAGGACGAAATGGCCGTCCAGTGTTTCCAGGTTTCTAATGGTGGTCTAACATTGATCGTTTCATAATTTCAAAAATCTTCACAACCTCCTAATGCAAAAAAACTGTTATTTTAGCTTTGATCATTAGCGTTTGTTTTTTTCAATTTTTTTTGTAAAACTACGTAATATATAATATGTCTCGTCAGTTCAGCGTACCCTCCTACTATAATTTACATTGAATCAATCTATCTATCTTAATGGCTATGACATTTGTACATTTTAGGATACATTTTAATTATTGTCCATTTTTATTTCTGTATATGATTCTACAATCTTGATGATATATATATATATATGTTAATCGACATACGTAACACAATTAAGTGTGTGTGTGTTCATTTTGGCTTCTCTCCTTCTTAATATTCCACGAAACGATTAACATACAATAAAAAATGAATAATCTCTTCACCTTATTTCTTTTTAATCTATCGGCAATTTCTCTTTGTTCTTTTTTTCTATTTCAAGATTTCATGCATTACTTACTATCTCATCTCCTATTTATATTATTATTTTATTGTTAAAATCAAAGTCATTGAACATTTTTGAAACTCTACGTATTTAAATGATAATCAGAGTTAATGTGTATGTGTATATGTGTATGCTTGAATGTTAGTTTGTCTATTTGTGTCAGCGAGAGAGAGAGAGAGAATAGACACACAAACATACATATAGAAAATAGTAAAAGAATTTAACAGGCTAGTTAGTTTAAATGAGTCATCATCATCATCAACATTATCAAACATTGACGCGCTTTTTTTTTCTTTAAATAATTAATTTGTTTGCTTGCAATAAACACCTGTTCATTTGACAAAAAAAAAGTTTCGATTTGATAAATGTAGTTTTTTTTATTTTAAAGAAGTAAGTAGTAAATGAACCAACCCTTACGCTAATAATAATAATAATAATCATAATAATTCATTGAATCTTGAAACTCTCTACATTGAACATTGAATGATATCGGTATACAATTAAAGTTTTGTTTTGTTTTTCACGTATATTTTTAGTTTATTTGAATTGGAGAAAAAAACAATTCCCAGGTGGAATAAATGTTTTATAAATATATGTAAGTAAATAAATAAAAATTTAATATAAATACATTTTCGAAATCAAATAATAAATAACTTGAGACAAAAATAAAAAACTTGACTAATTTGTTTTTAAAAATCTAAAAACATTAAAAACATATTTTACTATTTTGAAAATAATTTTTCATCATATTCATCAGTGACTGTATGGTTAATTCAATGTACACAAGTGTGAATTTTGTTTTAATGATATTTAGCTATGAAAAAACATCTTATATTGTTAATTATTTTATATGTTGGTTGAAAAATTTATTCACTGACTGATTAATTTCTGTCATTATTATTATTATTCTCACAGGTGTTAAATGGCCCGCCAATTGGCAATCAATAACATTAGAGACGATGAATTCAAATGAAACGTTAGGATTTAACTTGTTCTTTGCTATGAGTATTTTAAAATTAAAATAGTGATTGCCCAGTGGAATTCAGAAAGTATGTTTCGTGTTTTTATTATTTGGAACTTCTTAACTGAATGTCAATGTTGATGTTCACAGTGAGAGATTTATACCCCAGTGTAATCACTTTCAGAATGAAAGCTACAGTTTTTTTATTGATGACATCTGGTATTTTGATTTCTGCCCCCCTTTGTTCAATCAATAGATTTGGATGTAATAAAATATTGTGTTCGAACGGGTTGGTGTCACCATCTCAATGCCCAAGCTTCCTCCTTTATGCCGGGCTTGAGACCGGCACTACCCCCCTGATATGCTTGAATGCTATTCCGAGTTCATCTTACACGTTAACGGACGAAGCAATGAATCTGTTACACAATAGGCTATTCTAATCCATTTGTTCCGGCCACGGGCTTACTATATCTAGAAGTCTTATAAGGCAAACAAAATGTATTCTGCAAGCATCCAGAAAATACGAAGTTAACAAGCACAAAAATCGAGCTTATTTATCCATGACAGAGCCCAAAAAATAGCGTACTAAAACAATACTGTACTGAAGGAGAACACAGGTGAGGGCAATCAAATTGTATTTATCGAAAATTACAGAGTTACTCAGTAAAATAGGAAAACCATATCGTAAATCGTTCATTTGCAAAATATCTGTTCATCCTATCGAACTGGACTATTCCTGTTGCAAACAACATCAATCCATTGTCGCTATTCATGCGTTTCATACAAATTCCATTGTGTTCCCACTCTTCTTCCTTTCTTGATCTTCCCCCATCTTCTGCTGCCAGACATTACGTTTACACTCACGTCATATACTACTTATAAGTAGCGCTCACCACAATACATCAACTAATGACAGTCTAGGATGTTCCGAGTGAGGAGTGTATAATCTCATGGTCAACTGAGCAATTTATGAGCGAAAACATGAAAAAATTATCCAAAATTAGGACCTTTTCCAAGTGAGTTCTGGCCAACTAACGTCCCCAACTGCACCAGAGGAGCTCCAGACAGAATTCACAGTTTTAGCATTCTCCGTAATTCTCAACCGTTTAGATTATAGGGTCCATGCACTTCAACAAAACATTTCTACTTTTCAGTAACTAAATTAATCATCTTGACTAAAAGTATACAAATGAACTGAAAATCAGTAAATTTTCTTAATTCAATCCTCAATCTTGAATGATCCATTCAACCGGCTACTTTTAGGACTCTGTCATGATAAATTTCATTACTCTAATATCAACAAAAATACCATGTTGATAATTTGTGCGTAACTTTTTTCTGCAAAAAGATAACTCTATTGTATCATTTCATTATTATCACAAAAACTGTTGCAGAAACTTAAGTGTCCTACTTATTAGATACTACATGGTCTTGTCTCAAAAAAAAGATACGGTTACACCCACCACCTTCTGTCTATTTTATTACAATAATTGTCATGACCGACAAGTCAAACAAGATACTTTATAAAGTAGTTTTTCATGTTAACCCTGTCCTAGTTTGTATTTCATCATCTAAGCGGTTGTTTGTGTGTGTTATAGTGTAATGTTACCGATTTTAGAATCATTCTGGTTGTAGTCAGCTGAAAAAACAACATGCAAACGAACAAACGATTATGTGTGTGTATATGTGTGTTGTGCGTGTGCGGCCCGACAAAAGTAGATGGTCAGTTTGATATTTTATTTAATGAGTGATTAGTATTCAGTCCATGTACGCAATGCTAGCACACTGAGTAGTAATCACATTTTTAAATGAGACGTACAAAAAAAATAGTCTGTCTAATTTCTCATTTAGATTAAGGAGATGATAGTCAGCTGAGAAATAAAACATCTATGTCGCTTTCAAACTAATGTCAGTCAAAATGAATTCATTTGAAGTCGACATTTAATAATAAGAAGACGAAAACTAATCTACCGATCGTTTCAGGTGTATATTTGAAAGTTGGGTACGCTAGTGTAGTGTGAACAGTACTCATTAAGCAGAATTCGGAATGGATAGTAATATCATTACGTCATTATCCGTTTATGATAAACTGCATTATTGGATTGAGAAATTTTTTTAGCTTTAATGAAAAAAAAATGTGTGTGTGAATATAGGATATGAGTTTTGGAGTAATTGAAAAGAATTTTCCAGTCAGTTCTTAGTCAATCAATCAATTAAAGCACTCTGAATAAAATGAATAATTACTGTAATTGAAATCTTTCTCAGATTATGTTGCTTGTATTTATCAAAGGATAGTTGCATATAACTTCATCTTTATCTGTGCACTCATTTCCCTATAAGCTTTCAAATAGATAGTTGAGAGTCCTCAGATTGTACATATTTACGGTTAGGTTTTGGTTATCCTTACAACTAACATCAGCCCTAGTGCAAGCAATTCACAGTAGCCAAAGGGTCGAATGAATTTCATTTAAAAATCCTAAAAAAAGAAGAAACTATCCAACTTGTTTGTTGAATAAAATCTAGTGTGGTGCGCGCTAATTATAAGTAGTATATGACGTGAGTGTCAACGTAATGTCTGGCAGCAGAAGATGGGGGAAGATCAGGAGAAAGGGAGAAGAGTGGGAACACAATGGAATTTGTATGAAATAGCATGAATAGTGAGTGAAATGTCAGACAATGGATTGGTGTTTTGTAAATTAACCGTTTACAATATGGTTTTCCTATTTTACCAATTAACTCTGTATTTTTCGATAAACACAATTCGATTGCCCTCACCTGTGTTCTGCTTCACTACACTAGTACTATCAGGTTGATGTTAGTTTCATGACCGAATACGATAAAAGGGTAGTATCTATCCGTTTGTTAATATACAGTCTGAAAAGACCGACTATCTGTAAAAAATAAAGTTTCAGCTAAACAAAAACCAAATATTATTCGATTGAGAAATAGACTAGGTTCTTCTGTACGGCGGACAAAGTGATTTTTGAACAACTTCTGTGCTCGATTTGATCAGTTCAAATTTAAGCAAGGGAAAAAATTACATTAATATTAAAATGTATTTCAAACAGTATAGCCTGTATTTGAAAATTGATGAGTTTCTCTACCAGTAAGAGGAATGGTTAATAAGTAAGTGTTCTTTGAATGAATATTAACAATTGTGTTCCTATAACAATGGTACCATGCAAGTGTGCCAACGCTTAACAAATAGATTACTCACTGAGACGAAATAAAACAGTGTTGATATGTATCTTGAATCGATACTGCATAACCACACCCATTGTCTGCGTTGGGTCTCACACTCGTCAGTGTTGAACTCTGCTAATCACATTTTCTCATTGTAAAGCGGAGAATTTTTTTTCACAAAAAAGTAGTCACTTGTGAGTACATTTTAGGATTTTCAGTATAAAGTTATGAAGATTGTTGATATTTTCAGTTACATTTTGGGATATTTGTGTTTTTACACATTTTGAAATCATCAATCAATCATTGTTACTAGACTACCATTAGAAACCTTGAGGCACGGGACGGTCGTTTCGTCCTTATGGTATGGGACTCATCTGCAGCTCGAATTCATTTTAAATGTATAAATACACAAACCTCCAAAACTCTGCTCCAAAATATCATATTAAAATGTCGAAAAATAAACGATCACTTTTTAAATATTTATAAAAAATAAGGAAATTAAAAATTATTTTTAGAAAAAAAAGAATTTATTCCTTTTATTTACTAAAATGACTTGAAACTAGTTTCCGAAAACAAAAAAAACCAATTTAAACGGAGTAACAACAACAACAAAGAATCTAACGATAGAAATCTGTTCTTGTATTTCCTTCTATACAGAAAGAATATAATTTATATCAACCACTCTGTCGTAAGCACACACACACACGCACACACGGGGGCATCCTTTTTCCATTTTCCCATTTTCTCCACACAAACATGACAATATTCACACATACACACGCACACACAAAGAAAAATAGCCAACTTATACATTTTTTTCACAAAACTCATTTATCTTAGAGTACAGCTATCCGCATAACTTCATTATCTTCACTTATCTTCACTTATACATGTGTTATGTAATCCTGACAAAAACGTTATGTCATATCCAAAATTTATCTTCATGTTCACAGTTAAATTAATTATGCTTCTTTATCTTGTCTTTTTAATTTCTCTGTAAAAAAAATAAAGATTTACAACTATTCAAAATTAGAAGAGTACAGTTCAAGCAGTATTACTAATAATAGTAATAATAATGATAATAGTAATAATAATAATTTATTACTATTTTGTTTTAGTCATTATATAAATTGCATGTTAATTTTTGGACAATATATATATATATATATATATATATATATATATATATATTTATCCAATAAATAGTCTTATCCTCCCTACATATACACACTCTGTGTCCCGACCTTCCACCACCCGCCGCCCTCAACCCCTCACGCTCTACCAATAACCATTCTGTTACATCATCAATATTTTAAACACAGATCATAATTAAAATTCAAACAAATATATGTTTATTTTGTTCAATTGTTCAAGTAATAAATCATTTGAACGTAACTCAATGAATATAAACAGTAATGTATATATTTACAGTTCAAAATAACTAATAGTGATTTCATTGATAATATAAGTGAAGAAATCTTCGTGTGATAGATGAAGTATTAATAAACTGATTGTTAGACCACCATTAGAAAACTGGAAGCACAGAAAGACGGTTGTTTCGTCCTGGTATGGGACTCATCAGCAGTGCGCATCCACGATTCCTGCTCCTCGCAGGATTCGAACCCGAGACTTTCGGTATTGTGCGCGAACGTCTAACCATCGGACCACTGAGCTAACGGGCATCCGAAGGTGGCAATGTCTAACTTCGATTGATCTAGGGATTATTACCCATTTGTCTTTGGTAGTTGTTACTGCCTACAACCGACAGGGTTGAACTCCATTGGTCATGTCTTCTCAACTAGAACTCCGAGAATTTCCTCACGAAGCTAGTCACTAGTGAGCACTGTAACGATTGTTTTTGGGGCAGAGTTTTGGAGGTTTGTGTTTTTATACATTTTAAATCATCAATCAATCATTGTTAGACCATCATTAGAAACCTGGAAGCACTGGACGGCTGATGTGTCCTATACCAGGACGAAACGGCCGTCCAGTGCCTCCAGGTTTCTAATGGTGGTCTAACAATGATTGAATGATGATTTCAAATGTGTAAAAACACAAACCTCCAAAACTCTGCCCCAAACTAATAAACTCATTGAAATGTTATTTCCCCTGAAAAATGCGGATAATTACTAGGATGAAACAGTTTGTAAGCAGATGTAGGAAATGGGTGCTAGGTAAGGAGGTAAGTCAACTGATGAAGTTATTGAACTTTGTTAGTTGAGGTGGATGGGACATGTGTTACTTATTCCCAAGCTCCGACTGCATCTTCGTGCTACGTATTGCGAAGTAGGAAAAGGTTGGAAGAAAGCTAGGGATGGCTTAAAGGAAACATGGCACAAATCCATGAAGTCATTGACAAGTGGACTGAGTTATGTTGATATATGATGACTACCTGGTTGGGACTAGCGAGATGATAATAATCGATGGTTAGTGACCCTGACTGACATGTCTGAAAACCATTTGCAATGGCGTGTGTGCATTCATTCTTTGTGTTCTATCAAATTCTAATCTTCTGAGTTCCTCAACACCTTCATGTTTTTCTTTTTAAGTTTATCTTCTAATCTTAAAATTTTCGATTACTACTGATACTTCAACTACCTCTACTACTATGGGATTTGAATTGAGAATGACATCTCTGTGCTAATGTGATATGGCAACTTGAACTGATGTACATACGTACGTACGAAGTTCTAGGTTGCTATTGATAATGATGAGATGTAAATGAATATATGAGTCGAACCCAGGACCTTCGGTCTTGAGAGAGAATACTTAAATTCTGGATCATTAGGCCGGTATACAGAGGTGTTAATATCTATCTTGCATCAACCTGGGGATTTTGTGCGGCCCTAACCATTTGTCTTCAGTAGTTACTGCACACACTCTACAGGGTTGGTCACGTCTTCTCACTAGAACTCTGAGAATCTCCTCATGAAGCTGGCCACTAGTGATCACATTGTACGATTTTTCTAATTAGACTTATGAAGATAAGCGATTCTACATATGTAAATCATCAGTCATTCATTGTTAGACCACCAACTGAAAATTGAAAGCTCTGGACGGCCGTTTCCTCCTGCTATATGACTCATCAGCAGTGCACATCCATATTTCTAATAATGGTCTAACAGTAATGATGGTTTCAGTGTGTAAAAACACTGGTCTCCATAACTCTATTTGATTAATATATACTTACTTATTTTAAGAGTGTTCTCTAGTCTGGATTGTTCAATCTTACATCATTTGGCTGAAAAAACTGAAATGGAAAATTTGAAGCGAATGTGAACGAACATTGATGAAGTTTCGTTCTCTATGCCGGATGTTGTGGTTGTGGAGTGTAGGGTTCGTCATTAGGTACGCTTGGAGTTATTACGAGTTCACCTTAGTCGATAAACGCAAACGAGATAATGAACCAGTGTCTAGGTAGGCTACCTTGAATCCGAAGCTGCAGATAAAAGACTTCATAAGCGTAGAAAGTATATTCTACAAACACCCAGCAATCACACAATACAATCAAGTACACACAACTCTCGTTTATTTATACATCATAGAAACGTCTTGGGGAAAGTTACGAAAATAGCACACTAACATACACAGCAGCCAATCACAGCTATGGATTTTCCTTGTGGGAAATGAAATCTCAAGGTCAACTGATTAACACATGCCGGCAAACTTGAAATCCAAAATAAGGCATTTTTAACAAACGAGTTTTAGGGATCTAACATCCCCAACATGGAGCTTTCATTGTTCGTCTGAAACAACAACATCATCAGCATAAACTTCAGGCAGAAGTGAAGAATTCAAAATTCTCTAAAGTTTAACAGATCAAAGCGGCATATAATCAAAATAAAAATGCAAACGATGACAGGTCCATGACAACCAATCAAGTTTGAAGTTAACAGAACACAAACTTCGAATGATACATGGAGAATTTCCAATACTTCACTTCTGCCTGAAATTTGTGTGCTGATGATGATGTCGTAGCGAAGAATAATGAAAGTTCCATAACTAAAACTAAAACATCCAGCTCAGAGAACGAAACTCCACATCTCTATTATGAGAATACAGAATATTTTGTAAAAAGAAACCTACTAGGCAAAATGAATCAAATCCCATGCTGAACATTGGTACATTCCAAAATTGAAAATAAATATATCCCGATAAGAAAATTCCTACTAATATCACGTGATACAGATGAATGGTTTTTCTATTTATTCTAATCTCTATTGATTCAAACTATCAGCAGGATCCTTGTGATATCGAGTCTTTTAGACTAATATGGCCACGTGACAATCTAACCGATAGAAGAGGATTAATACTAATGACCAAACAAATACTATAATTTGTATTACGAGGTTGTGAAGATTTTTAGGGTTACACATTTTTGAAACCATGAATCGATCAATGTTAGACCACCATTAGAAACCTGGAAGCACTGGAGGGCCGTTTCGTCCTGGTATGGGACTCCTCAATAAAACTTAACAATCTTCACAACCCCACAATGCAAATTACCTGTGCTCATTAGTGACTAGCTTCGTGAGGGATCTTCTCCGAGTTCTAGTGAGAAGAAGTGACCAATGAAGTTCAACCTGTTCGTGAGTAGACAGTAACTAACGAAGACTGTGTATGAGGTTGCGCAACTCCGTGAATTGATCAAGTTAGATATTAACACCGTTAGATACCGGCTCAGTGGTCCGATGGTTAGGCGTTCGCCTACAATATCGAAGGTCCTGGGTGCGAATCCTGCGGAGTGCAGGAGTCGTGAATGCGCACTGCTGATGAGTCCCATACTAGGACGAAACGGCCGCCTCTCAGTGCTTCCAGGTTTCTAATGTTGGCCTAACATTAATCGATTCATGGTTTCAATAAATACTATAATGATGACTAGTCAGTGTAGTTTTTCATTGTTCCTCTTCAGTTCATGAATTTGCAATGAAACACATGAATGATTTTTGAGAGGATTGACACACAATATTTCGAAATATATACATATCAATAAACATTTCGACTAATTTTAATTCTATTCAGTTAAAAATTAACTTTTCGTTATCAGATTAGACTTTTTAAAAAATTTTGAATTTTTACAGTTTCTGTAATTGGGTTGACGTTAGCTAAACAATCAGTGAAAATGACAAATACTTTTGTTGTTGTAAAAGACAGCTTAATAGTAAAAGTATTCAACAACTCCATATTTTGTAAGAGAAGAAGACAACCAGTGTCGCAACAGCCTCAGCAGTAGCAGATCTCAACATACATAAAAGGGAAAGAAAGATTCTCCGATATAACACAACATCCAACAATCAAATCATTGTTGATGGAGATGCCTTGGAGGACACAAGAACTTTTACAAATCTGGGTAGCATCATTAACAACAATCAAGGTGGATCTGATGCAGACGTGAAGGCGTAGATCAGCAAAGCGAAGGCTGCATTTCTACAATTGAAAAACATCCTGAAGTCAAAACAACTATCAACCAACACCAAAATCAGGATTTTCAATACAAATGTCAAGACAGTACTATTGTATGGGCTGGAAACTTGGAGAACTGTGAAAAACATCATCTAGAATATACAAGTATTCCTTAACAGTTTTCTACGCAAAATACTTCGAATCCGTTGGCCAGACAGCATCAGCAACAACTTACTGTGGGCGAGAACAAACCAGATACCAGTGTAGGAGGGAATCAGGAAGAAGAGCTGGAAGTGAATAGGACAAACATTGAGGAAATCGCTTGAGCCACAAGACAAGCCCTCACATGTAACCCTCATGGACAAAAGAAAAGTGGAAGACCAAAGAACATATTACGCCCAGAAACAGAGAAAGAC
Organism: Schistosoma turkestanicum; assembly: GCA_944470395.2. Lineage (NCBI taxonomy): Eukaryota > Metazoa > Platyhelminthes > Trematoda > Strigeidida > Schistosomatidae > Schistosoma > Schistosoma turkestanicum. The sequence goes on from OX103971.1 coordinate 14,855,835, forward strand.
ATAAGAAGAATGAACAAAAATTGGACAAAACCGAAAAGGGTGAATACTGACAGGCAGCCTATGCTCCATTGGAGAAAGGGGGGGTAACAGGCGTAAGTACTCCATATTGGACACGAGACAGTTACCTACCAATGATATTATTGAAAGCTGAGTACTTAATATCCTGAGTAGAATGAAACTAAATATACACGCCACACTGAATACTGATTCAAGTGATTTCAAGAATATCTGCACGTATTGTATGACCAGAACTTAGAAGATTCAATCCCAAGCACAACTAAACTGAAGAGTCCTATACTAGTGTAGTGAAGGAGAACACAGGTGAGGGCAACCGAATTGTATTTAACGAAAATTACAGAGTTACTCAGAAAAATAGGAAAACCATATCGTAAATCGTTAATTTGCAAATCTTCAATCCATCATCAATCCATTGTCTGACATTTCACTATTCATGCATTTCATACAAATCTCATTGTGTTCCCGCTCTTCTTCCTTTCTTGATCTTCCCCCATCTTCTGCTGCCAGAAATTACGTTGACACTCACGTCATATACTACTCATAAGTAGCGCGCACCACACTAGGGCACAACATCTTTCCATACTTACTTTATTTTTTCAACAACTGTTTAACTCAAATCATACTCCCTTAAAATAATAAACCACTAAATTTTGGACAACAATTTTATTTATGACTTGTAAACATAGTTTATATGTTGTTTTTTATTCAGAAATGTTGAAATAAAAACCATAATGGTAAATTCAACACAACACTAATACAAATTCCAACAATACACTTTGGCACATACACACAATTTGAAAGACAGACGAACGATTACATAATCCGTTGATATGTTCATGTAAGCTGTTTTGTTTCATTTAAACACACTATGTTCAATTATTCAATTGTCATTATATAAATATATTTCTTTCAAAATTATCAATTTCAAAATGATTTATTACACTCAGTATTGAAGTGTGGGTGTGTTTTCCGGATTCATTGTTGCCAATAGAAGAAACCATTTAAAATAAAATGTTCATAATTATCAATGTTAAACTATCGTTTACCATTATTGATAAGAAATAACAGTTGTAGCCAAGTAACTAACCAACTAACTAACTAACTAACTAATTAAGTTATTAAATAAACAAACGCCCAACCTAATGAATAATTCAAGCTTTTATGTACGTACCACTTACTCGACGGATATATGTGTGTGTGTTGGCGCGTATATTTGTGCGCAAGTATGTGTGAGTAGTAATCATCATCTTGACTATTCCTTTGATTATCTTTCAGTTATTCTTATTCATTGATCCTAGAAATATGACAAAATGTTCATTCTGTTATTAGGATAGATGATTATTTGTGATTATTAGTGAAACATTTTCATTACATGTGAACATTTGTCATCGAGAATAATTAAAAATATTTTTTTCTAGATTTAACACATAAGTTATTAACTATTATTAGTACAGCCTGAAAATGAATAAGTACAAGAACAGTGTTTTGGTGTGTGCTACTTATACGAACAATATAAGTAGTAGTATAAGAAGGGACGTGAAAGAAGAAGAAGTCTCACGGTCAGAAGAGGGAAACGGAAAGCAAATGGAGCAAAAGCAAGAAGTAAATGGAGTACCAACAGGAAGGAAAGAAAGCAACAACAGGAATGGAAGAATGATGATGGAGTGTTGGAAGTCACGACTCAAACATGGTGTGCAAATAGAGAGTATTCAATGTAATGTTTTCGTTTTTAACTAACTCAGAGTGTAAATTTACATAATACAATCTTCCTCGCCTGCCTCAGTCTTCTCATCGTTACTTCATTGTCATTTAGCAGTATTGCAGTTAAATTCCTAAGTATTCGATAATTAGCATAAATCATTGAAATAAGGAATCGATCAATGTTAAGAGCACGATTGGAAATCTGGAAACATTGAACGGCCATTTCATCCGTCTATATGTGAGGAACAAATGCAAGATCTTTAGTCTCGCGCACGAACTCTTAACCACTAGACTATTGAGCCAGCATTCAACAGTGCTAATAACTAACTTGAATCAATTCAAGGTATTGAAAAATCTCACCTACTGTCTTCGGTAGGTAACAACGGCCTCATATTCGATAGGGTTGAACTCTACTAGTCATATCTTCTTACTAGAACTTACTAGTCACTAGTAAGTACATTAATCGATTCATGATTTTAATTAAAACATCAGTTAATATGATAATGAATCTACATAGGCTGAAGTGGATAAGATATTCATTACATTATCGTTCAAGTACTACTGACCTTGCCAGGCATTGCTTGTGAATACAGAATTAGGTTGAATGAAATCCAGAATAGGCTAAACTAAAAAATGGGATCAGTTAATGGAGTCAATGAATTTTCGTTTGAGTAATGCTTACATCTCTATTGAAGACTATGTTTCAGTGAACCCGATTATCGTATTCAATTATTTGAGACTTTGAATGATATGACTAAGAAGAAATGGTCAAATTAGTGTAAATAGATTTACAATTTAATCTTAAAATGATAATGCTTTTGTGGTGCGCGCTACTTATAAGTAGTATATGACGTGAGTGTCAACGTAATGTCTGGCAGCAGAAGATTGGGGAAGATCAAGAGAAAGGAAGAAGAGTGGGAATACAATGGAATTTGTATGAAACGCATGAATAATGAAATGTCAGACAATGGATTGATGATGATGATGATGATGATGATGATGATGATGATGATGATGATGATGATGATGATGATGATGATGATGATGATGATGATGATGATGATGATGATGATGATGATGATGATGATGATGATGATGATGATGATGATGATGATGATGATGATGATGATGATGATGATGATGATGATGATGATGATGATGATGATGATGATGATGATGATGATGATGATGATGATGATGATGATGATGATGATGATGATGATGATGATGATGATGATGATGATGATGATGATGATGATGATGATGATGATGATGATGATGATGATGATGATGATGATGATGATGATGATGATGATGATGATGATGATGATGATGATGATGATGATGATGATGATGATGATGATGATGATGATGATGATGATGATGATGATGATGATGATGATGATGATGATGATGATGATGATGATGATTTGCAAATTACGCGTTTACGATATGGTTTTCCTATTTTACTGAGTAACTCTGTAATTTGCATGTATCATGAATTCATACGTTTTAGGAAAGATATTCGGTTTTGCGAGAGAATGCTTAACTTCTAGACCACAGAGTCAGCATCTAACGATGAGGTTGCGCAAGAACGTGGATTGATCGAATTTAGACAATAATACTGTTAGTTGCCGTTCTCGTTAAGTCCCCATGTGTAGGAATCATAGATGCACACTACTAATGAGTTCCGAACCAGGACGAAACGGCTATCCAGTGCTTCCAGGTTTCTAATGCTGGTCTAACACTGATCGATTCATGATTTCAAAAATTATCTCAACAATGATCTGACATTTTAAATATTAATTATCACTTATAGTTGTACTATGACTTGGCTATTTGTTTCACTATCAACCTCAAAGCTTTGGCTAATTAATACACCAATATTCTTATTCTGAATATTGTTTGATAACAGAGTTGATAATTGACATCTGACATTTCACAAATACCTATTCAGTTGTTGAGATTAGTCAGTCAGTTCTTGAAATCATGAATTTATCAATGTTAGACCACTACTATTGAGAAGACTGAGGCAAGCGAGGAAGATTGTATTATGCAAATTTACACTCTGAGTCAATTAAAAACGAAAACATTACATTGAACACCACTCTATTTGCACATCATCTTTGAGTCGTGACTTCCAACACTCCATCATCATTCTTCCATTCTTGTTGTTGCTTCCTTTCCTTCCTGTTGGTACTCCATTCACTTCTTGCTTTTGCTCCATTTGCTTTCCGTTTTCCTCTTGTGACCATGCGACTCCTTCTTTCACGTCCCTTCTTATACTACTACTGATATCGTTCGTATAAGTAGAACACACCATACTATTAGAAACATGGAAGCGCTGGATGTCCGTTTCGTCCCACTATCCGATGCATCAACAGTGTGCATTCACCAAACGATGTTCAAACACTGTTAGATATTGGCTTAACAGTTCAGAGGTTTGACGTTCACACGAAAGACCGATGGTACGAATTCGAATCCTACGAGTTTTAGAATTGATAGGTGAGCACAATTGATGAGTTTGATTACTGGGATGAAACGGCCATCTAGTGCATCCAGGTTTCTAATAGTGGTCTAACACTGAATGATTCATGAATTCAAAAAGAAAAACTATGGTCATGTTTTTGTTCTTTGTAAGTGAAGAACTTGATCATCTGATATACTTTCTAACACTGCATTGCTCGTATATCGTGGGACACCCGAGTAAGCAACGCTGTTATTAGGAATCAGGTGCAAGGTAAGAATGGCAGATCAATAGATGAAGTAGTGAAACTTCATCAGTTGAGGTGGTTGGGACATGTGCTTAGTATGCCTAACCACCAACTGCCTCGACGAGTTTTGTTTTGTAGTGTAGGAGTAGGTTGGAAGAAAGTTAGGGGCGGCCAAACCAAAACATGACAGAAATCCATGAAATCATTGACAAGTGGACTTACCCATGTCCGTTATTGTCGACTACCTGGTTGGGGTCAGCGAGATGATAAGAATCGATGGTTAGAGACCTTGAATGATACGGCTCAAAATCGTTTGCAATGGCTCCGGTGCATTTATTCTTTGTGTTCTCCCAAATCTTAATCTTCTAGATTCTTCAACACCTCTAGTTTTGACTTTCTAAACTTTTCTCACTGAATCATACTTCTTGAATAATATCTTCTAATCCTAACCTTTCGGATTACTTCTAATACCTTTACTACCTCTTCTACTATTGGATTTGAATTGACAATTGCATCTCTGTGCTGATGTGGTATGGCAACATGCATCTGACTGACTGACTTTCTAACACGGTGTTAATTTTTTTATATCATTTAAGCGTATCATATCTTTTCGACGTTAAAATCATTTCACTAAACTAACGAAAACATTAATAACATCAGATTATCACGTGATTTTTTGTTAAGTCTGCTACCTGATACGGTTAATAAATACTCAATCACAACCTTTGACACTAGAACGAGTAGTACCGTACCGACCCGCCCGTAAACAGGTTTTAAATCAAAAGCTGGAGCAAAATGTCTACTGAAAACACCAGTCCTGGAACATTAATGTTACGATATTCTACAGTTACTACATAAATATTTCCAAAATTCTATCGAGCTATGACTGGATGAAATGTCTTCAGCTTCTTCAGAGATTGTGGAAGCTTATGGAAGCTATCCGAATATTTTTCAGCTATTGTTAACTTCATAAAAGATTTACTCACTTATGAAAATGGAATTTATTTGAGACATATTTCTACTGAATAAAGTTTGTTCTGTTAACTGTCAAGGAGATATTTTGGGTGGTTTTTGAGATAAAAAATTAGGATTTGGCATTAAAACTTTTAGTAAACGTCGATATTTCAACAATTTCTTACCTAACAAGAAAAATATCTTCGTTATTCGTTCTGTAAATTTTAATGTTTTTTTTCTCGCGTTCGCGCACAATACCAAAGGTCCTGGTTTCGTATCATGCGAGGTGCAGGAGTGGTGGATACGCACATGTGATGAGTCCCATACCATAAGGACTAAACGACCGTCCAGTGTTTCCAGGTTTCTAATGATGGTCTAACATTGATAGATTTATTGTTTCAAAAATGTGTAACTTAACAATCTTCAGAATCACGTAATGCAAATTACCTATGCGCATTACTGACTAGCTTCGTGAGGAATCTTCTCCGAGTTCTAGTGGGAAGACGTGATCAGTGAAGTTCAACCTGTTCTGGTGTTGACAGTAACTACCAAAGACTGTGTATGAGGTTGCACAACTCCTTGAACTGATCAAATTTGACATTAACATCGTTAGATACCGGCACAGTGGTCCGATGGTTAGGCGTTCGCCTACAATACCGAAGGTCCTGGATTCGAATCCTGCGATGTGCAGTAGTCATGGATGGGCACTGCTGAGTAGTCCCATACCAGGACTTGACGGCCGTCCAGTGCTTCCAGGTTACTAATGGTGGTCTAACAATGATTGATTGATGATTTCAAATGTGTAAAAAGTCACAAAATCTCCGTAACTCTAATTAAATTAAAACCCATTACCACATAAATTTACGCAGAATCAACTCTAAGTAACAAGTAAATTCATCCGATAAATCTCGCTATCCTTCTTATATAAACTTGTATCATAATGACTATATATTAAGGCAATCCACATAGCATAATCATATACCAACCCAACAACAAGACTGAAAAAAATTTCAATCAAATTTATTAACAACTTCATAATCCAAAAAAAACTATTTACCAAATCGTCTAATCTTATCTAATCATATATACAATCTTGTCATATTATGCTGTTTGGTTTTGTTTTGTTACGTTAATCTGTAGAAAATAAGGAGGTTTAAAGATGAGATGTTAAAGATTTGTCGGTATATATATATATATACGCAATTATTCATTGACTGTCATAACAATCCATGTATACAAATGAAATAATAATATACACCCAAAATGAAATTTCTCAACACATACATACACATACACACCTACTAACTGTGTGTGTGTGTGTGGTTAATACATCAATAGAGAAGAGAGGCTTTCTTTTTAGCGAATAGACAGACGCCATTTTTTTCTGCTCACATGACCTTGACCTGAAATGATGACTCATCAGGTTTTAAAGATGTGACAAAAACACTAAACTTTTATGCCTAAAGCTGCGGTATAATGTGTGTGTATGAATTTGCGTATAAACATTTTGAAGTTTTAAACTTAAACACACATTTGTTAAATCATAAAAATATAATTAATTCCATTTAATAATTTTAATTCTTTTCAAACAATTTGTCTTAATACAGGGGTTAAATATACCTAGTTGAACAAATAAATATGATGAAGCTTAACATAAATGCTGGTAGATATCGTTAAACTAATATGGTCTTGCACAATTACACATACGCTATTCAGTCAGTCAGTTGCAATGTAGAACTACGTACGTACGTACATAAGTTCATGTTGCCATACCACATTAGGACACAGAGACGCAAATGTCAAATCAACTCCCATAGTGATAAATATAGTAGAGGTATTAATGGTAATGAAGAAGACTAGGGTTTGAAGATATTATTCAACAAGTATAATTAAGTGAAATAAGGTTAGAAAGATAAAGGTAGAAGTGCTGGCGAATCCAGAAGATTAGGATTTGAGAGAGCTCAAAGAATGGATGCACTTGCGCCATTGCAAACGATTTTGAGCCATGTCGTTCAAGGTCTCTAACCATTGGTGACTATCGTCTCGTGGACCCCGACCAGGTAGTCTACATCTACCAACATGACTCAGTCCACTTGTCAGCGACTTCATGGATTTCTGCCATGTTTTGGTTTGGCCGCCCCTAGCCTTCTTCCAACCTACTCCTACACCACAAAACATAGCTCGTCGAGGCAGTCGGTGGTCAGCCATACGTAACACATGTCCCAACCACCTCAACTGATGAAGTTTCAATACTTCATCTATTGATCTGCCATCCTTACCTAGTACTCGTTTCCTAACGACAGTATTGCTTACTCGGTTGTCCCACGATATACGAGCAATGCTTCTTAAACATTTAGGATCGAATACTAGTAACCTACGAACATCTTCTACTCTTAACATACACTATTGAGCAATAATGAAAATAAAATAACAATATTTTCTAATATATAGTTAGTTACATGGAGATGATTGAGTTTCGTAGATATTAGAAAATCTATCATTGTTAGATCAGTGTTAGAAATCTGAAAGTACTGTACAGAGGTTGCGTCTTGGAATTGGATTCATCAGTAGTGCGCATTTACGAATCTTGTCACCCGTAGGATTCAAAACCTGGATTTTCTTTCTTGTGCCCGAGCCCCAAACCTCTGGACCACAGGGCCGGCATCCAACTCTGATCAATCTAAGGTTTTTGTGAAACTTCACGATATATGAATTATAAATTACACTGAGGAGATGTGATCAGTTGAGTTCAGACGTATGTCAGACGTATGCAGTAACTAACGAAGACAGTGGGTGACTTACTTACTTACGCCTGTTACCCCAAATCGAGCATAGGCCACCCGCCAGCAGCATTCTTCAACCAACTCTGTCCAGGGCTTCCCTTTCCAATTCTGTCCAATTTTTGTTCATTCTTCTCATATCTTTCTCTATTTCTCGGCGTAATGTGTTCCTTCAAATTCCTCTTTCCCTTTTGCATTGAGAGTTCCATGTGGGGGGCTTGTCTTGTGATGCAGTTTGGTGCTTTTCGTAGTGTGTGTCCTATCCACTTCCACCACTTCTTCCTGATTTATTCCTCCACTCGAATCTGATTTCTTCTCTCCCACAGTACGTTGTTGCTGATCGTGTCTGGCCAACGAATCCGAACTATTTTGCGTAGACAACTATTAATAAACACTTGTATCTTCTGCATGATGGCTTTGGTAGTTCTCCAAGTTTCCACTCCATACAGTAGAACTGTCTTGACATTTGTATTGAAAATCCAGATTTTGGTGTTGATTGATATTTGTTTGGAGTTCCAGAGTGGGTGAGGTTGAGAGAAATTCTTAGACTGAACAGAGTTAAACATTAACACTATTGAATGCCGACCGGCTCAGTGGTATAGAGGTTAGGCTTTCAAGTGCAAGACCATAAGTCTCGGATTTGAATCCTGGGAGTAACAAGATTCGTAGCTGCTCATTGCTGATGAGTCACATAACAGGATGAAACGACCGTCCAGTGCTTCCAGGTTACTAATGATGGTCCAACAATGATTGATTTATGATCTCAGTAATAAACAACGATCTCCATAATTCTATAATCAAAAATATAATTCTGTTTGAGCATGTTTGTACAAAACAAAGACCTTACGTAATGTTGCATTACTTAAAAAGGCATTGAAATTAACTAACGCACTGATCAAATTCAAATGTAATTGTATAAGAGAAATTTTTGTGACTAGTTGTTTAATTTACACCTGATATGACTATATTTACTCAATTTACAAGAGGATCTATACCGAATAACACAATTTTAAATAATCAAATACCTAATTATGCAGTTACAATCTGAATTAGTTGTATTGTAGTGAAGGAGAACGCAGGTGAGGACAACCCAATTTTATTTAACGAAAATTACAGAGTTATTCAGTAAAATAGAAAACCATATCGTAAATCGTTAATTTGCAAATCTCTAATCCATCATCAATCGATTGTCTGACATTTCACTATTCACGCTATTTCATACAAATTCCATTGTGTTCCCGCTCTTCTTCCTTTCTCTTAATCTTCCCTCATCTTCTGCTGCCAGACATTACGTTTTTACTCGCGTCATATACTACTTATAAGTAGCGCGCACCACAGAATTTCTAATTTGTTTAAATATATGTAGACATCCAGTGTACTGTTAAGAGTATAAGGGTGGATGTCATTTCTTGGTTGCTCACAGCATTGGATGGTAATTCCAGAGTAACCTTAAAAGGAAGCTAACATACTGTTGGTCCTGGTGTTACCACAAAGGAACAACTGCTTGAGGCTGGTATTTTTATTGTGGAAATTTTACAACGTGTTATCTGCACTCATAAAAAAGGATTTACAACCTTCTAATGATGGGCCAACAATGATTGAGGCAACATCTCTGCAGATGCTAGTTGTCCGAGAGAAACACCTTACTTCTGTCACATCACTCTAAAATCAACAGTTCGATATCGCCCCCAGACCTTAAGTTATTGCTTTAATCTTAACGTTCTCTGAACTATTTCTATTATCGGACGATTTTTTCTATTTCTGATTAGTTCCTATAACTTGATATTTTTCCTATATGCATTTTATCGCTACATATAAACAGAGTTGACCTGCTTCAGTTTGAACTTTATTGAATATGAAAAGTAAGGCTTTGTTGCTGACGTTAGATCCTCAGAACTCGCTTGATAAATGCCTTATTTTGAATGTCACTTTTGCCAGCATGGGCTGATCACTTGACCTTGAGATCACATTTCTCACCAGGAATTTCCATGGCTGTGATTGGCTGCTGTGTATTTTAGTGTGCTATTTTTGTGATTGTCCAAAGGACTTTTGTATGATGTATAAAAAAACGAGATTTGTGTGTGCTTGATTGTATTGCTCTTGCTGGATATTTATAGAATATACTTTCTACGCTTATTAAGACTTCTGTTTTGCCGTTTTAAGATGAAAGTAGCCTACCTGGACGTTGGTTCATAGTCTCGTTCTCATTTATCGACGAATTTGAACCCATAATAGTTTCAAACGTACCTATTGACGAACCTAAGAGTCTTTAATATAGCAATTAAAATTTTATTCTTCTCTACATCAGATTAAAAAACTCATTAACTGGAAACATTCAGAGATATTACACAATCTTATCCATTAGACGTTAACTCATTTGGATCCCGGCATTCACATGCGAACCGAAGGTTCTAGGTTCAATTCTTGTTTTCAGACGTCATAGATCCCCATTGCTGATGAGCCCCATACTCTTATGAAACAGCTGTACAATGGTAATCTAACATTCATCGTTTCATTATTTCAATAAAAATCCATAATAGATCATTTGTAATAAGTTTCTTCAGCAAAAATTAACTAGCCAATCAGATTGACCTTTTAGTTATAGACATTTATATCAAAGAAGTGATTATTATCAAAGATAGTTAATTGGTAAAATAAGAAAACGATATCGTAAATCGTTAATTTGCAAAATATCAATCCATCATATCGAACTGAACGGTTCCTGTTGCAAACATCAATCCATTGTCTGACATTTCACTGACTATTCATGCGTTTCATACAAATTCCATTGTGTTCCCACTCTTCTTCCTTTCTTGATCTTCCCCAATCTTCTGCTACCGGACATTACGTTTTTACTCGCGTCATATTTACTACTTATAAGTAGCGCGCACCACATTGGATCTGTGACAATTTGTATTTAAATGGTCGTCATGATAATCTGATAACATTTTTTTTGTATACAAGAAGTACTGGACACTTGTATCATTTACATTAATCCCCTATTCATCAGATAGGATCGATTGAATGTGAAGCTGTGATTTGTCTAAACAACTGAAACATTTAATTCAATAATACTATTGACTGACTGACTGAAATTTTAAACTGTTCATTTCATAGCGAATGATGTTAAGAATGAATCCTCAATGACTGAATTGAAAATCTTGAATCAACTAGCAACTAAACATTAGTGTGAATTGCAAAAGCTGAAACGAAACACCAACTTAATATGATTGTATATTTTCTATAATTCTGTATTATCATACGTCATCAGAAAATGTTTATTAACAGGACATGTATGACAACTCACGCGTTCACGTATACTTTTGATAATATCGATCGGATAAAGAAGGACACTGTCTTCAGTTATCAGTAACATGTTTAAAATACTGAAAAAAAGAGTTATATTCAGTGTTTCTGACCCATGTTCTTCATCAAAATAGAATTACACTGTAGAAGGTATCGTAAACGTGTTACTTATTATTTATAAGTAGTACAATTATCTACTGCTAATTCTATAGTCGACGTTATTGTTACAAACATTTTCCATGAAGGAATTAACAATAGTAATATTAATAATAATAATAATAATAATAATAATATGAACGAATGATTTAATTTGTTTAAGTAAAATATCACTTGAATAATCGTATGTTCGCATTATTGAAAAGTCTCATCTAATGTAAGAAGAGCTTTCTATATCTTGATATTCAATGATACCTTGACTGTGTTCAGCTCTGTGAAAGATAATAACATTAATAAAGTCAACAATAATGATAATTTATACTTATGCAAGATTTTCTTTGGTTGGTAAACTTATAACCAAATATAATGAGGATAAATACTCTTGAATTGAATATTGAACCGAATTCTAAAATACAAAAACCTAACAAATGTGTAAAAAGACAAATCTCCAAAACTCTAACTGAAAATATAGTAACATGTAATCACTAGTGACTAGCTTCGTGAGGAAATTCTCGGAGTTCTAGTGAGAAGATATGACCGATGGAGTTCAACCCTGTAGGGTGTAGGCAGTCACCTACCAAAGATAAATCGGTGAGGTCGAGCAAAATACCTAGATCAAAAAGAGTTAGACATTAACACTTTTGGATGCCAGCCGGCCCAGTGATCCAAAGGTTAGGCTTTTGCTCAAAATACCGAAGGTCCTGGTTTTGAATTCTGTGATGTGCAGGAGGAGTCGTGGATGCGCACTGCTGATTAGTCCCATACCAGGACGAAACGACTGTCCAGTGCTCCCAGGTTTCTAGTGGTGGTCTAACAATGATTGATTTATGATTACCATTAGAAACCCTGAAGAAAGTGAGAGTTGTGGATGCGCATTGTTGAGGAGTCCCATACTCAGACAAAATGACCGTCTAATGCTTGTCAGTTTTTTGGTCATGATCTAACACTGATCGATTGATGAATACACTGTAACTCAACAGTCTTTACAAGTGAATAATGAAAATCTTGCATTGAGTAGCAGTAAATACCAGAGCAATACAAAATACATCATCATGCTACATAAATTATACTTAATGTATATATATATATATATATATATATATATATATATATATATTGTATACAACATTTCTTAATCAAAGAACACTTTACCTCGAGAAACGGAGACAGACATGAGAAGAATGAACAATAAATTCAACAGAACTTGTAAGAAAGGTGAAAGACGAAGTTGTTTGAAGAATGCTAGTCAGCAACCTATACACCTTTGAGTGTAACAGGAGCAAGTAAGTAATTAAGTAATAATATATTTCTTTTAAGAACTTTAATGAATTAATCACAAGGTTGTTCAAAGTAGAAACTAACTACTATAGTATTTCCCCTTGGATTCTTCTAGCATCATGATCTGATATGTATACATTTGAAATCATGAGTCGATCAATGTTAGACCACCATTAGAAACATGGAAGCACTAGACGACCGTTTCATCCTGGTATGGAACTGATCTGCAGTGCGTATTCACGACTCCTGCAACTTGCAGAATTAGAAACTAGGACCTTTGGTCTTGAGCACGGACGACTAACCTCCGGACCACTAAGCCGGTATCTAACGGTGTTAATGTCTAACATCTCTCAATTCACGTAGTTGTGCAACCTCATACACAGTCTTCAGTAGTAGTTACTGTCTACATCTGAACAGATTGAACTTCACTGATCACGACATCACACTAAAACTCAGAGAAGATTCCTCACGAAGCTAATCACTAGTGAGCACAGTTAATTTGCATTATGTGATTGTGAAGGTACACATTTTTGAATCCATGACGTGTCCCATACCATGTCGAAACGGCTGTCCAGGGCTTCCAGGTGTCGTCTAATGGTGGTCTCATAACATTGATCGATTCATGGTTTCAAAAAGAAGAATGTATCACCCTAACAATCTTCACAACAACCCCGTAATGCAAATATGATTTTTTAACAAAACTACAAATTTTTAATATTGTGTTTTTTCTTTTCTCAAATGTTTGTTTTCTCTTTGTTTACTCATTTATTTGTTTTCATACTTTTGTTTTTTTTTCACATTAGTAGTTGTATTCAATGTTTAATGTCATTTTTTAAAACACAGTCTTACCTAATGTCAATCAACAGATTAGTCAGAAGTGCTATCCAACAGAAACCCAATTGACTTCAATGTTAACAGTTTTTAATCTTGTCTAAGCATAACTATCTATGTATATAGATTAGTTAACTTGAAAACCGGAATTATTCATATATACGGGTAAAATAAATTTATAGTTAGACGAAATGACCTTATAAGGTTATATATATATGCTTTGCTTCTTCTGACTAAGGTTTGTATATTAGGTCAAGGTCAAACTAAATCAAGTCAGCATGACTTTTTATGAAATTTTCTGCCATATTGAATGAGTCATCCTTAATAATTAAATTAAGATGTCTATAGTGTATATGAAGAAGAAGAATATAGAATCACGCCTTAGATTCACGTAATTTATAAATTTAATGACATTTAAATAGTTATTTATGTTATCTGAATTGAACTGTTCAAGAATGAAGAGACAAATTTTTAACTAATACAAGTATATGATAAGTAATTATATATGACCAATCATATGTACATTATTATGAATGAAATAAGTTAATTATTTGAAATTAAAGTTTTATTGAAATAATGAATTGATAATTGTTAGACCACTGTAGTGAAGGCGAACTCAGGTGAAGGCAACCGAATTGTATTTAACGAAAATTACAGAGTTACTCAGTAAAATAGGAAAACCATATCGTAAATCGTTTATTTGCAAATCTTCAATCCATCATCAATCCATTGTCTGACATTTCACTCACTATTCATGTGTTTCATACAAATTCCATTGTGTTCCCACTCTTCCTTTCTTGATCTTCCCTCATCTTCTGTTGCCAGACCTTACGTTTTCACTCGCGTCATATACTACTTATAAGTAGCGCTCACCACACCACTACTAGAACCATGTAAGCACTGTATGGCCGTCAAGCCCTAACATCATACGCATCCATGATACCCGTACGTTTGGATCGAATCTAGGACATTCGATCTTGGGTGCAAACGCTTAAGCTCTAGACCACTGTGTGGGCATCTAACGGTGTTAATGTCTGACTTTGATCAAGCCATGATCAGTGAAGTTTAATCCTGTCGAGTCCTGTCGAGGCAATTATTACCCACCGAAGTCAATGAGTGAGGTTGCGCAATACCGTGGAATAATTAACGTTAGCTATTTACACTGTAGTTCTAGAGATAAAACGTTCTCATGCAAAACCGAATGTCCTGGAATAGATTACTAGGAGCTTGGATCGTACATATGCACTGTTGATGAGTCCCGTACTGGTATAAAAAAAGGCTGTTTAGTTGTTCCCATGTTTTTAATGGTGATCTAACAAAGATCGATTTATAATTTAAATCAAACGTTAATAAACTCCATAACTCTAATAATGAAAAATCATAAAATTAAACTCATATTTACAAAATCATATCTTTAATATTATTTATAAGTTTGAATTGTAGTGTAATGAAGGAGAACACAGGTGGGGCAACCGAATTGTAATTAACGAAAATTACAGAGTTTATTGGTAAAATAGGAAAACTATATCGTAAATCGTTCATTTGCAAACTAACAGTCCATCATATCGAACTGGACTGTTCCTGTTGCAAAACATCTGATCCATTGTCACTATTCATGCATTTCATACAAATTCCATTGTGTTCCCACTCTTCTTCCTTTCTTGATCTTCCCTCATCTTCTACTGCCAGACATTACGTTGACACTCACGTCATATACTACTTATAAGTAGCTCACACCACAGTAGTAGTGATAATTAACAGTTTGAAATAAATAGTTTTTGGGCTACATTTGACTTAGTACGTTGACCATGTTAATGTTAACTAAAGTTACTTGATCAGCTATCACTACGAGATCATTAGCACGACTCAATATAAAATAATTTTCTTTTTCTGAATATACACTTGAAAAGTTTCACATCTGTCAGCTTCGAATTTTAATAATACCTGCTTTACTTCTGAACCGGTTTAGTGTTCTTCGGGGAGAAAAAAATAGTTTAAATAAATTGGAAAAACCAGTATTATTTGAATTTATGTCATGAAATGTAAAACAATCTATCATATACTTTTAATGCTTCCAACTGTTGATAGGCTTGTGGATTCAGATAAAAATTGATTGATTCTATAGATAGATTACTTTGAACATTAAGAAACATAAAATTATTTCTTACAGTTTTTTTGTAAGTAGCTCTAGGGATTAAAAAGTGTGGTTAATTTCTTTCATCAAATATGCATCCTAACAAGATTAACTTGACATCATCATCATAAAGTCATGCATAGTTTAACATAAAGCTGAATATTAGTTATCAGTAATAATTCAAGATAAAACCTGGTATGGACTCAACAGCAGTGCGCATCAAAGTTTCTAATGATAGTCTAACATTGATCGATTCATGATTTCAACAATGTGTACATTAACAATCTTCACAACCCAATAATGCAATTACTTGTGCTCACTAGTGACTAGCTTCGTGAGGAATCTTCTCCGAGTTTTAGTGTGAAGTCGTGATCAGTGAAGTTCAATTTGTTCAGATGTAGACACTAACTACCTAAGACAGTGTATGTGGTTGCGCAACTCCGTGAATTTGATCAAGTTAGACATTAACGCCGTTAGATACCGGCTAATTAGTCCAGTGGTTAGGCGTCCGTGCACAAAATCGAAGGTCCTGGGTTCGAATCCCAAGGGATGAAGGAGTCGTGGATGCGTACTGCTGAGGAGTCCCATACCGGAACGGAACGGCCGTCCAGTGCTTCCAGGTTTCTAATGGTGGTTTGACATTGGTCGATTCATAGTTTCAAAAAAATAATATTTGCATTACGGGATTTGTGACGATTGTTAGGGTTATGCATTTTTGAAACCATGAATCGATCAATGTTAGAACACCATTAGACAACACCTGGAAGCACTGGATAGCAGGTTCGACATGGTATGGGACTCTTCATAGTTTCAAAAATGTGTACATTCACAACCACGTAATGCAAATTACCTGTGCTCATTACTCACTAGCTTCGTGAGGAATCTTCTCAGAGTTTTAGTTTGAAGTTCAACCTGTTCAGGTGTAGACAATAACTACGAGAGACAGTGTTGATCAAGTTAGACATTAACACCGCTAGATACTGGCTCAGCGGTCCAGTGGTTAGGCGTTCGCCTACATTACCGAAGGTCCTGGGTTCGAATCCTGCAGGGTGCAGGAGTCGTGGATGCTCACTGCTGATGAGTGCCATACCAGGCCGAAAAGGCCGTCCAGTGCTTCAAGGTTTCTAATTAAGGTCTAACATTGATCGATCCATGGTTTCAAAAATAATACTTTTGACTCATTTGTCAAAGAAATGAAAATGATTTAAAATAATTCTCATGGTGTTGTACAATATTGGAAAAAATATTTAATGTAAAAGGTCTTTCAAGTAAAGAAAAATTAGTATATATTGGGTTATATAAGTAACTTTCTCTGTTGAACTCATCAGTTGAGTATATTCCAGGAATCTACTCATGATGTACATTTGTCTTTTGAGACAAATTCATAACAATTCTGAGTATCACCAACCAGAAAAACTCTATTAGAAACCTAGAAGTACTGGACGGCCGTTTCGGCCTAGTAAGAGACTCATCAAGAGTGCATACAAAAGACTCCAGCAACTGGCAGGATTCGAACCCAAAACCTTCAGTTTCACTTGCTAACACCAAACCCCTGGACCATTGAGCTAGCCGGCATCCAAACGTGTAAATGTCCAACTCTGCTCAATCTAAGGATTTAACGCAACTTCACCAATTGTCTTAAGTAGTTACTTCCTACAGCCGACAGGATTGAACTCTACTATTCACATCTTCTCTCTAGAACTCCAGCAATTTCTTCATGAAACTAGTCACTATGTAGTGAAGGAGAACACAGGTGAGGGCAACCGAATTGTATTTATCGAAAATTACAAAGTTACTCAGTAAAATAGGAAAACCATATAGCAAACGGTTAATTTGCAAATCTTCAATCAACAATCATCAATCCATTGTCTGACATTTCACTCACTATTCATGCGTTTCATACAAATTCCATTGTGCTCCCGCTGTTCTTCCTTTCTCTTGATCTTCCCCCATCTTCTGCTGCCTGACATTACGTTTTTTACTCTCGTCATATACTACTTATAAGTAGCGCGCATCACAACAACTGAGCCCAGTTGTTTATTTTGCATTATAGCACTATGGAAATCGTTGTTTTACAATGAAATCATGAATAAATCAATCGTTTTCACAATTTTATAATCTTTTTTAAAGTTAAATTCATGAACAGATTTCAATAAAAATAAACGTCGTTAATTACCGTCTTAATGGTCAAGAGGTTAAGAGTTCATCTCAGTCAGATGCAACATAAAACTTCGTACGTAAGTAAATAAGTTCATGTTGCCATACCACATCAGCACAGAGAAATAATTGGCATTTCAAACCCAATAGTAGAAGAGGTAGTAAAGGTATCAGAAGTAATCGGAGAGGTTAGGATTAGAAGATATTATTCAAGAAGTATGATTCAATGAGATAAGTTTAGAAAGACAAAACTAGAGATGTTGAAGAATTCAGAAGATTAATATTTGAGAGAACACAAAGAATAAAGGCACCGGTGCCATTGCGAACGATTTTGAGTCATGTCATTCAAGGTCTCTAACCATCGATTATTATCATCTCGCGGACCCCAACCAGGTAGTTGACAATTACCGACATGGCTAAGTCCACTTGTCAATGATTTCATGGATTTCTGCCATGTTTTGGTTTGGCCGCCCCTAACTTTCTTCCAACCTATTCCTACACTACAAAACAAAGCTAGTCGACGCAGTTGGTGGTTGGGCATACGCAGCACGTGTCCCAACCACCTCAACTGGTGAAGTTTCATTACTTCATCTATTGATCTGCCATCCTTACCTAGCACCCGTTTCCTAATTACAGCGTCGCTCACTCGGTTGTCCCACGATATACGAGCAATGCCTCGGAGACACCTGTGATCGAAAACCAATAACCGACTAATATCTTCTACTCTCACTGACCATGTTTCACAGCCATAAATTAAGGCGGAGCGAACCACTTCACAGTACACTCGTCCTTTAATCAGCGAACGGATATCTCGCCTAAGCCACAAGTAACGTAGATTGGCAAAAGCCAATTGAGCCTTCTGTATCGGAGCCGAGATTTCGTCAGTCACCAGGCTATCAGAGCTGATGAGACTCCCAAAATAAGTGAAGCGGTCTACACGTTCGACTACTTCACTCCCTATCACTAGTTCAGGTTTCAATGCGAACCAATCTTGAAGCGACATTTTGCATTTCGAGGGTG
Source organism: Schistosoma turkestanicum (assembly GCA_944470395.2). Lineage (NCBI taxonomy): Eukaryota > Metazoa > Platyhelminthes > Trematoda > Strigeidida > Schistosomatidae > Schistosoma > Schistosoma turkestanicum. Next base: position 14,874,884 of record OX103971.1, read on the forward strand.
GGAACCGCATCCCGAACATGCTCGCATTGTTGCTTAGGGTGGTCAGAAGACTCTGCATTTTGTCAGCGTCTTCACCAAGTAGGACTATGTCATCGGTATATTCTAAGTCAATTAGCGAGCCACCTGATAGAAGGTCTACTTTACTTCATCTATGAAGCTTAAGGTCCTAGCTTCAGCTCCTGTGCGTAGGATCATGGATTTAAACTGTTTAGCAGTCACTTATTAGACCGAAACATATTTAGCTAACATCCGTTAGTAGTTTCAACTATAGAGATACCACTGTATTTCAGACAAATCCCCAATTGTTAATTATATAACAGTTATCCTCTCAGTGCTTTATTTTATTCCACTAAGGTAACTTGGATGCATTATATATATATATATATATATATATATATATATATATATATATATATATATATATTGATCGGGTAATTCACTGACTAATTCTCTTCATTTCTACCAATCAACTAAACGATCAATACCAATTCCGACTGACTAACTATAGAATCTAAAAATTTATTACTATAATTAGTATTAAGTCAATACCTTAAACCCTGTGTCCATTTGTCTTTATTTATACTTGATGAATCAATCAATCTAAAAGCATATTGATAAAAAAAAATTAGGCCTGTCTGTCTATTTTTAAAATCAATACATGATGAATAACACTTGTAGGATGAATTAATCCACATAAAAACTATATTTAAATTATAAATCAGCTAACTCATTCATGATTTTTCTTTTTTAGTTTCAACAATTGAGAAAAATACTGATCAATAGTGTTCAACACTACTTGGAGTATGTGTGTGATAAAAGCATTGACCAATGAAAAAAAAACAAAGGATGATCATTGTTGAATATCGATCGATTTCAAGCATTAGATATCGATCTTAGTGGTGTGAGTTTTTAAAAGATTTCTACAGAATATGAAAATCTTAGGGTTCAACCTCTTTTTTAACGGTTTACGACTGGAATTTAATGTGGACGAATGATCGAGTGTGCGCAATGAAATAAATTTCCCTATTCATTTCCGTGACCGGTGTCAGGGAAGGTTGCTGCTTACTCTCACCCTTTCTCTTTCTCCTGGTCATCAATCGACTGGATTATGAAGACGTCAACATCTGGAGGGAAGCACGGTATCAATTAGACAGTTAGGACGCAGCTGGACGATCTGGACTTCGCAGATGATCTGGCTCTTCTATCGCGCACGCAACAACAAATGTAAGAGGAGACGACCAGTGTAGCAGCAGCCTCTGCAGCAGTAGGTCTCAACATACATAAAGGAAAAAGCAAAATTCTCCGATGCAACACAACATGCACAAACAAAACACTCTTGCTGGAGATGCCTTGAAGGCACGGATTGGCAAAGCAAGGGCTGCATTTCTACAGTTGAAAAATATCTGGAACTCCAAACAACTTTCAACCAAACCAAAATCTGGATTTTCAATACAAATGTGAAGACAGTTCTACTGTATGGAGCGGAAACTTGGAGAACTACGAAAGCCATCATCCAGAAGATACAAGTGTTTATAAACAGTTGTCTACGCAAAATACTTCGGATTCACTGGCCAGACACTATCAGCAACAACGTACTGTGGGAGAGAACAAACCAGATTCGAGTGGATGAGGAAATCAGGAAGCAGCGGTGGAAATGGGTAGGACACACACTACGAAAAGCAGCTAACTGCGTCACAAGACAAACCCTCACATGTAACCCTCAAGGTCAAAGGAGAAGAGGAAGGCCAATGAACATATTACGCCGAGAAATAGAGAAAGATTTGAGAGGAATGAACAAACATTCGACAGAACTGGAGAGGGAAGCCCATGACAGAGTTGGTTGGAGGAAACTGATGGGCGGCCTATGCTCCATTGGAGGTGATAGGCGTAAGTAAGTAAGTAAGTAAGTAAGTAAGTCTGGGAATCTAACGTCTTCAACACATCCATATTAGGAAACAAGTGAATTCATTCTCACTCATCCCAAGATAGATTAATAATTGTTGAGTATCTAAATTAGAAAAGCTGATACAACCAAAACAACCAGCTCAGAGAACGAAACACCACCACAATATTTTATTCATAAATAGATTTAGAATAATAAATTATAAAGTTTCATTGAAAATTATAAATTGATTATTGTTAGACCATCATTAGAAACCTGGAAACATTGATTGACCGACCGTCAAGTCCTAGTTTAAGATTCATCCACAACCTCCCCACATGGGAATCTATTATGCTTCTCAATTGATATATGATGAGTTCACTTTAGTCGGTAAAAGAGAGAGAAGACAAATGATCCAAAGACACGATAAGCTAATCCAATCCGAGAGTCCTAAGACCCTACTAAGTAGAGAAGGAAGTCTTGATATGGCTTAGTACGTGTATTCCACAAGCACCCAGAAAATATGAGGTCGACAAGCATACAAATCAAGTTTATTTATACATCACAGAAACGTCCTTGACAGGGCCACAAAAATAGCTTACTAAAATAATAATACATCGTCAACCAATAACAGCAAACGTACTCTCAAGGTCGAGTCATCAACCCATGCTGGAAAAAACACAAAAATCTAAAATTAAGACATTCATCAAATGAGTTGTTTGCGGATCTAACATCCTCAACAGAATCAATACCCAGAACATCTGGTCTCGTGTATAAACACTTAAACTCTAGACCACTGAGCTGGTGGTATCCAACAGTATTCATATCTAACCTTTAACCAATCCAATGTATTGCCTAACTAACTACATTCTATACATTCTAAAAAACTACCTCCAAAATAACAATTCCTTTTTGTCTGTAAAAATTTCTTAATCCATTTCAAATATATATTTACACGAGAAAATAGTAAAAATTAAATCAAAATATATCAACCAGAATGTCAATGACGCCAATGTCATTTACATATTAAAAAAAGGGTAATTGTAATTGTATATGACAAGTATGTCATCTCTTGATATATAAACGTATTCGGCTATGTACTAGTATTACTACTACTGCTAAGACTACTACTACTACTACTACTATTAATAGTAATAATAATAATGACTGAATTTGTCACAATCCAATCTTCATAACACCGACTTAATTACTTGATTTAATCACTAAGTGATTTGTTTTTGTTTTTTTACATGATTTGAATGAAAAAGACAAACAGATTGTTTACAAAATCCTACAAAAGAAACAAAACAAGTAATCATAGTCAACATATTGTTTGTTATCAATGAAAATGATTAAGTCATAGGAACATCAGAATATTTTGGTTTGATTTTGATCACACGAAAAAAAAATAACAGAGTTTATATCAGATTGTCAAATAATATGGAGAATGTTTGATTGAATATAATAAATAGTCTTGTGTAATTTCAGCTTTTGGTTTGGTTGTGTTTAGCCAATGAGGTACCTTGAGGGTGTGTGTGTGGACCGGTGGTATTGTGGTGCGCGCTACTTATAAGTAGTATATGACGTGAGTGTAAACGTAATGCCTGGCAGCAGAAGATGTGGGAAGATCAAGAAAGAAAGAAGAGTGGGAACACAATGGAATTTGTATGAAACGCATGAATAGTGAGTGAAATGTCAGACAATAGATTGATGATGGATTGAAGATGTGCAAATTAACCGTTTACGATATGGTTTTCCTATTTTACTGAGTAACTCTGTAATTTTCGTTAAATACAATTTGGGTTGCCCTCACCTGTGTTCTCCTTCACTACAGTATCTGTGGAGTAGCATGTGTGGTTATCTGGAAGAGGAAAGAACAAGAGGATAAAGTGAGCTGACCAGCTGATCAGTTAGGACACAGAATGCAATTACATTTTTTAATAGAGAAGAGATCAATAGACAGCAACAAGAAATAATGTATCAAACCTAGAAGTTGTTAAAGTAAGGTTTCGGTCGAGTTACACTTCTATAGACAACATTGTTATGCTCGTCTCTAGGTATGCTTAAACTATTACCGGTTTCAACTTAGTCAAATAACGAGAATAAAACAATATACGAGCGTCCAGGTAGGCTACTGTGATCCCTTGACCAAATTGAATCAGTAAGAAGTCTTGATATAGTGTATAAATTGTATTCTACAAACACCCAGCCAACACTCAATGAATCCAAGCACTCAAATTGTGTTTGTTTATACTACATAGAGACATCCTTGGGACAGTCGAAAAAATAGCACACTAGAATGACACAGTAACCAATCACAGTCAAGGATCTACTAGTGGGAAATGTAATCTCAAGGTCAATAGATCGGTTCATGAAATAAATGCAAAATAAAGATATTTATCAAGCGAGTTCTGGGGATCTAACATCCCCAACAAACATATAACCACATAATATAATATTTTATTGATTGAATTTAACGGGTACACACTGATACAGAAAGGCAACTAAATATTTATGTATCACACAGTCCGGACGATCAAACAACATGGCCTTTGATCCAAAAATTTAATCTACACTGCAGTGGAGCAATGTAAACAATTGCGGTACCATGGTAGCCGGCCACTAGCAGCAGGTATACATGCCATTTGTTCTATCAGGATCTTAAGGCTTATTTGCACTGGTGGTTTGGAATCAGAGCATCCTAACACACCTTGGTGAATGCTTTCTACCCAATTTGGATAAAACACAGGACTTTCACTTTTCATCCTTTCAACAACAACAACAATCATATCAGAAATTAGAACTTGATATTATTCATGTAGGATAAGTTAAAATGATATAGCTCTGTAGGCGTAATAACGAAAATATGACCTTGAAACATACAAAAAGTTACCAGGCTAAAAGAAGTAAACCAATTAGTCAAAACAACGCGAAGGTTATGTGTGTAACGAGATGATACAGTCATAATGTTTAAAATTGTGATATATTAAATTAAAATCTATATCGCCATAGCTTATACAGGAAATAATTTGAACAAAGAATAACATATTATGATGATGGAGTTGTAAAGATTGTTGAATTTCATTGAAATCATGAATCAATCATTGTTAGACTTGGGTTCGATTCCCGCAAGTACAAAAATCGTGAATGCATATTACCATCCTAGGATGAAACAGTCATTCAATGGTTTCAGGTTCCTAATAGTGATCTAACACTGTTTGATTCATGATTTCAATTTCAAAATTAACATAGTTTTCATAATCTTAGCAAAATCTTAACTAAGGTAATTAATCAGCCAACATTTACATAAGGAGAATATTTCAAGTACATTTGTATTAGACTAATTGTGATGTTTAGGTATAGAGAAACCGTCAGTTCAATCATAGTTTCAAGTTACATTTAAAGTACTCATAAGTAGTGAGAAAAGTTATGTGGTGCGCGCTGCTTATAAGTAGTATATGACGTAATGTCTGGCAGCAGAAGATGGGGGAAGATCAAGAAAGGAAGTAGAGCAGGAACACAATGGGATTTGTATGATGTTTAGATATTTGCTACTTCATATAACTGAATCCTAATTCATTTCTATTGCATAAGTCAGTGTCTATCGAGACTAACTACCCTAAGTGAATGATCCTCCTGGATTTAAATCTTCTGGTGAACATCAACACTAAGATGAAGGTTGTTGAACCAACTGAACTAGTTCCAGTTGGAATTATTCAATAGTTTTCATAGAATTCATTATAAGTTCAGAAATTTTTATTGTTCATAGCCATAGGATATCTTTTGTCTCTTAGTATATGTACCATTTATATCGTACTGTTTCCGAAATTTATCGAGTAACTCTTTATATTACTTAATTAAACAACGTTATTAGGAAACAGGTGCTAGGTAAGAATTGCAGATCAATAGATGAAATAATGAAACTTCATCAGTTGAGTAGTTTGGGACATGTGCTGCGTATGCCTAACCACCGACTGCCTCGACGAGTTATGTTTTGTAGTGTAGGAATAGGTCGGAAGAAAGTTAGGGGCGGCCAAACCAAAACATGGCAGAAATCCATGAAATCATTCACGAGTGGACTTAGCCTGGTCGGCAGTTGTCGACTACCTGGCTGGGTTCCGCGAGATAATAATAATCGATGGTTAGAGACCTTGAATGACATGGCTCGAAACCGTTTGCAATGGCGCTGGTGCATTTATTCTTTGTGTTCTCTTAAATCTTAATCTTCTGGATTCTTCAACACCTCTAGTTTCGACTTCCTAAACTTATCTCACTGAATCATATTTCTTGAATAATATCTTCTAATCCTAACCTCTCCGATTACTTGTAATACCTTTACTACCTCTTCTACTATTGCATTTGAATTGCCAATTATTTCTCTGTGCTGATATGGTATGACAACATGAACTGGTGTACTTACGTACAAAGTTCTACGTTGCATCTGACTGACTGACTGACTTAATTAATTAAACAAACTGCTGATTTGATATTAATTTCAGCGATAGAACTATAAATTTAAGCTTTAGGTCAATCGACAGTATATTAAATATATTAAAGCCAAAAACTTGATTGAAGAACTAGTCAGATAACTATTGTAAATCAGGAATCACTAAAAAATATCTATTTTAAATTAACATAGAACTCATCCATCATAAGTGTGCGCTTTTAATGCCCTACGAGAATGTAGCAGCATCTCATCATTCATTCACTGTACTTTAATTTTGTATTTGTAATGATTCGATTACAGTATCGATTATTGTATATTTGATTGTGTGTGTGTGTGTATGCTTACTTGCTTATAACATGTCTAGCCTATTATTGCTTGACTATAAATACTCAGCCATTCTTCAGCACATGGAGAGTTGGCTTACTCGCCTTGTCTAATTCACTTCGTTTTACTTGTACGCTTTTCCCTTCTCAGGGTTTGTCTGCATAAATGAAAGCATGAAATAAATTCATTGACAACACTGTGTTTGGCTTCTTACTACTGCCGTCGTACAAACGGGCTTAGCCTAAGTATAAATATACGGGAATGGATTACTTACTTACTTACGCCTGTTACCCCCAACGGAGCATAGGCCGCCCACCAGCAGCATTCTCCAACCAACAATGTTCTGGGTTTCCATCTCCAGTTCTGTCCAATGTTTGTTCACTCCTCTCATATCTTTCTCTGTTTCTCGGAGTAATATGTTCCTTCGCCTTCCTATCTCCCTTTTGCCTTGAGGGTTTCATGTGAGGGCTTGTCTTGCGACGCAGTTAGGTGCATTTCATAGTGTGTGTCCTATGCACTTCCAACGCTTATTCCTGATTTCCTCTTGCACTCGAATCTGGTTTGTTCTCTCTCACAGTACGTTGTTGCTGATCGTGTCTGGCCAACGAATACGAAGTATTTTGCGTAGACAACTTGTATCTTCTGCATGATGGCTTTCGTAGTTCGCCAAGTTTCCACTCCATACTAGTAGAACTATCTTGACATTTGTATTGAAAATGCTGATTTTGGTTTTGGTTGAAAGTTGTTTGGAGTTCCAAATATTTTTCAATTGTAGAAATGCAGCCCTTGCTTTGCCAATCCGCACCCTCACATCTGCATCGGATCTACCTTGACTGTCAATGATGCTGCCCAGATATGTAAAGGTGTCAACGTCCTCCAAGGCATCTATCTCCATCACGAGTGATTTGGTTGGTGCATGTTGTGTTGCATCGGAGAATTTCGCTTTTTCCTTTATGTATGTTGAAACTTACGGTTGCAGAGGCTGTTGCTACACTGGTCGTCTTGTCTTGCATTTGTTGTTGTGTGTGCGATAGAAGATCCAGGTCATCTGTGAAGTCCAGATCGTCCAACTGCGTCCTAACTGTCCAGTTGATACCGTGCTTCCCTCCAGATGTCGACGTCTTCATAATCCAGTCGACCACTAGGAGAAACAGAAAGGATGAGAGTAAACAACCTTTCCTGACACCAGTCTTCACCTCGAAAGAGTCTGTTAGCTGTCCTTCGTGTACAATTTTGCAGTTGAATCCATCATAATAATTCCGTATGATGTTAACTCACTTGATAAAGATCCTAATTTTGATCCTAATTTTATTCTGAAATTTTGAATTTCCATGTTTTTGCGCCAGTTGACCTTTAGCTTATATCCCCCCATCGGAAAATCCTTGATTGTCATTGATTTTGTTCGGTTATTTTAGTACTCTATTTTATGGTTCCTAAATGCACCTGTATCATTGTATAAATAAACTTCATTTATATGCTTAGAAACTTTGTATTTTCTGGTTGCTTGTTGAATACATTCTCTCTCTCTCTCTCAGCCTTATCAAGATTTCTTGCTTTTGTTAGAAGGTTCGGGGACAATCGGATTAGAATAGCCTATCATGTCACTGAGTCATTGCGCTTCGTTCCATTTGCCGAGTAAGGTGAACTCGTAATAGTTTTGAGCATATCAGAATGTTCATACTGAAACTTAGACATAGTGTGGTGTGCGCTACTTATAAGTAGTATATGACGCGAGTAAGAACGTAATGTCTGGCAACAGAAGATGGGGGAAGATCAAGAGAAAGGAAGAAGAGTGGGAACACAATGGTATTTGTATGAAACGCATGAATAGTGAGTGAAATGTCAGACAATGGATTGATGATTGTTGATTGAAGATTTGCAAATTAACGATATACGATATGGTTTTCCTATTTTACTGATTAACTCATGTAATTTGCGATAAATACAATTCGGTTGCCTTCACCTGTGTTCTCCTTCACTACAATCATAGTAACAATAATAATATTCATAATAATAATAACTAAATGAATAAGTTTACATCAAAGATTACTTACTACATACTTGTCATGTGTAACTATCATTTTAAAATTGTAAATGACATTGGCGTCATTCAACCAAATAGTTATTCTATTATTGTTGTTGATTTATATATTTACGTTGTTTTCTCCTGTAAAATTAAGAAATATTATTGGTAAACCAGAACAGATTGAATTGTTTGAAAGATATCAGATTTATTTGTGGATAAACAATTTTCAACAAAAAATCTATTTGATATCACTATGTAAAAATATATTTTTATCAGTAAGTCAATCATAATAGTAACTATGGTAATAAAAATTACTTTGTAGAGTATGTAGAGTACAGTTATGTAATACAATGGAATGGTTAACACTGTTGTATACCGGCTCAGTGGTTTAGAGGTTAAGAGTTTGCGAGCAAGACTGAAGGTCTTGGGTTCGATTCACGTAAGTAGGAGTCATGAATACTCACTGTTTGATGAGCCCTATACAAGGAGGACTTGACGGTTATTGTTAGGTTCGTCACTAAGGATGCTTGAAATTATTATAGTTTTACCTTAGTCGATAAACGAGAACTAGACAATCAACCAACATCCAAGTAGGCTATCTTGATCTGAAAACATCAAAATAGAAGTTTTAATAAGCATAGAAAGTATATTCTACAAACATCCAGCAAGCGTAATGCAATCAAGCATACAACTCTCGTTTATTTATACATCATAGGAACGTCCTTAGGACATTTACGAAAATTGCACACTAAAATACTCAGCAGCCAATCACAGCCATGGATTTTCATGGTGAGAAATGAAATCTCAAGGTCAACTGATCAGCCCATGCTGGCAAACGTGAAATCCAAAATAAGGCATTTATCAAGCGAGTTCTGAGGATCTAACATCCCCAACACTTTTCCAATGCTTACAAGTTTCTAATGGTGATCTAACTATGATGCAGATGTTAGGCGTTCACGAACATTACCGAAGGTCCTGGGTTCGAATCATGCGGGTTGCAGTGCGTAGCACTGCTGATGAGTCCCATATCAGGACGAAACGGCCTTCCAGTGCTTCTAGGTTTCTAATGTTGGTCTAACATTGATTGATTCATGGTTTCAAAAATAGGTAACTTAACAATCTTCACAACCCCGTAATAAAATAGAAAATTATGAGGAATTCATTTGAATTGATTTGGAAATGTTTGAATAGTGGGAAATATATGGAAAGTAATAGGGACTTTTGTGTGCATACTTTTGATGAATCACAAACGAAGACAGAAAAACTGGTCAGTAAGTATTCTGGTTATCTTTAATTCTTCATTAATTCTCACACTATGAACTTATAGTGTTGTGAAGCAGAACACATGTGAGGGAAACCGAATTGTATTTAATGAAAATTACAGAGTTACTCAGTAAAATAGGAAAACCCTATCGTAAACCGTTAATTTGAAAAACATCAATCCATTGTCTGACATTTCACTCACTGTTCATGCCTTTCATACAAATTCCATTGTGTTCCCACTCTTCCTTTCTTGATCATCCTCCATCTTCTGCTGCCAGACAGTATGTTTTTCACTCGCGTCATATACTACTTATAAGTAGTGCGCACTACACTAGTATCGTATATTTGATCATTTCAGTCTCACATGTTTAATTACCAGTTGTTATCAGTAGGTTTCATGATGAAATATCAGTATCTCATGTATGCTTACTTAATAATTATCTCCTTTTCTGTTTAGTTTTTTTTCCTCTCCTAGATTCGCTTTCCTTCTTCACTCAAAAACACACACACGCGCGCAATGTCTGTCACATCGCTGTAACAATCTAGTAAAGACTTACTTACATGCATTTTTTACTTCTAATGGAGCATAGGACGCTAACCGGCGTGATTTCCACAATATGTACCCTCTCAACCTCAAACGTTTTTTCCGAATTTATTTCTCAGCTGGAATCTGATTTTGCCCATCCCATAGTAGGTTGTTACTGATGGTGTCTGGCCAACGGACTAGAAGTATCTTTTGCATAGAAAACTGTTAATAAACTTTTGTATCTTTTAGATGATGGCTTTCACTGTTCTCCAACTTTACTTTTCACACAATAGAACGGTTATGACATTCTGACTTTGGTGTTGCTTGAAAGTTTGTAACACATGTAATCAACAGTCGCTGAAGGGTGGATAGAATCTAAAATCACAACATACAAGGTTAGTTTAACATCGCACACCAAGAGAAAACACGAAGTGGTAGCCATGGCACTCTTTTATTTAAAAATTAAAATACGCGGGGTTTGTACCCAAAAGGGTGGCTAGTGTAGCAAAGCATTATGAGTCATCCTATAATTTCAGAGCTTTCAGGGCTTCTTCAGCTTTCAAAGCGTTTATGTTTGATCGCCCTGAAATAGAAAGAAAACAGAATGAGTTAGCAACATCATACATGGTGATTTTGGCTCCGTAACAAATTGTTTAAAGATTCAATTGTAGAAATACTACCCTTGCTTTGCTAATCCGCGTCTTTACATCTGTATCCTATCCTTCTTGTTTATCAGTGACGCTGAACAAGATATGTAAAGGTTTCCACATCTTTCAAGGCTTCTCCGTCAAGTGTAATTTCTTTAGTGTAGGTCGTGCTGTATCAAAGAATGTTGCTTTTTCTTTTATGTATGTTAAGACCTACTGCTGCAGAGGCTGTTGCTACACTGAACGTCTTCATCTACATTTGTCATTGTGTGGGGAATAGAGGAGCTAAATCATCTGCGAAGTCCAAATCGTCCAACTACATACAAGCTATCCACAGTATTCTGTACTTCTTCTAACATTTCGATGTCTTTATAATCCGTCCAACCACCAGAAGAAAGAGAATGTAAGCAAACATTTTTACATCAGTCTTCACTTTGAATGTATCTGTTAGTTGCCGTCCATGCACAATTTCTCTGTGTAGTCCGTCGTAATAATTTCATATGATATCAACTATCTTCTCACGTACACCGTAGTATCGAAGAGGCCCTCGTAGTGTCATCTTGTCCATGCTGTCGAATGCTTTCTCTTAGTCAAGACAGTTGATGTATAACTGTAAGTTCCATTCAATTACTTGCTACACAATAGTCCTTAGTGCCGCAAATTGATCTGTTGTTACTGACTGCTGCCTTCATGTTCTTACTTTCTCGAATCCTACTCAAAGTACCAGTAATTATCCATTCATTATAACTGTAGTTCTTATAACCCAGAACCTCATGACATGCTGAACTTATTACTTATTTACTTACTTATTACTTACTTACTTATTTCCAGATGTTCTCAATGATAGTCTCCTCTCCATTAAGTCAACTGCGAAAAGCTTGTTTGTAACTTATTACTGAGGGCTATCTTGAATTCATTGAGTTTGACAGTACTCAAAGAAAGGCCGTATTAAACTTTTGTGATGCTGTTCGACCAGTTGTTCAGTTTCGTCTTAGCCACTACCAAGTGATGGTCAGCTACTCTATTTGGTTCTCACATCTTGCATTGTTCTTCCCCACCTAATGTAGGTGTGATCAGTTTAGTTCTCCATAGTGTGTGATACAGTGAAACTCATATAGCTTTGCGTCTGCGTTTATGTTGGAATATGGTGAGGCCTATAACGATGTCATCTTATCCAGTGTTGTCCATTCCAAACACATAGTGTGTTTAGGTCTTCCATCAGAATGGTCAAATCTTTTACTGAGTTAGCAGTTCTCGACTACTGACTACAGCCTCTCATTGCTATCGTTGGTGGGTACATTACCCTGGATGATGTTCATTGAAACCCCCCCCCTTTTTCTTTGTTTTGAAAGAGACTCAAGTCACAATAGGGCACTACAAAATTTCCACAAACTTACATTGACATGAAAATTAATAATTTCCCACTTGCTTTGCGGGGTTGTTGTGAAGATTGTTAAGTTTTATTTGTAACCAAAGTTCAAAACTAAAATCGAAAGCGAGGTTCAGGAGTCATGGATGAGCACTGCTGATCAGTCCCATACCAGGACGAAATGGCCGTCCGTTAGATATTGGCTCAGTGGTCTAACGGTTAGGGCGTTCGCGCACAATACCGAAGGTCGTGGGTTCGAATCCTGCGGGTGCAGGAGTTCTGGGTGCGCGATGCTGACGACCCCATACCAGGACTTGACGGTCGTCCAGTGGTTCCATGTTTCTAATGGTAGTCTAGCATTGATCGAGTCATGGTTACAAATAAAATTTCCCATTTGTCTTTTTTTATTATTGTTATTCTTGTTGTTATTGCTAGTCCTAGTTATTACGAAACGACTATGATTCATTCTCATAGACTAGACATCATCATTGACCTTTAATTGAAAAAAAAAAAAGATTTTTGACTGTAACTTATCTATCTACATTAGAATGATGATATACAGTTAGTTAATTGAGACTGTTGATGCTTATTGTTGCTTATATTTAAGCTAAGCAGCATTGATTCTGAACAGTCGAAATAACAAATAATATGATTCATCCTATGTACCCTTGATGTTGTAATAATAATAATAATAATAATAATAATAATAATAATAATAGTAGATGTCTTGTAAACTCACATAAATCAACATACACACACACACAAACACACACGCACACACACATATGTATAAAGCACTTATGTAAGGGAACTAGAAAAACAGTGACATCACTGATAGCATGAATACAACTTAATATTGTTCAGTTAAGAAACAGAAAAGTATAATTAGATAATGTGAATTGTAGAATCAATCCTTCAAGTTATATATGTGATGAACACCTGCAGGTGTGTTTGAGTATGTGTACGCGCGCGTGTGTGTGTGTTAGTAATGTTTTAATCTATGGCATAAACAGGTACCATAATTATCATTACGATGCTGAAGGTTTGTGGTGGTATCCTGCTGAGAAAAGGATTAATTAATAATTGGTTTTGATAACAAAATTAACGAGGGTGGGGTGGGGTGGGGTGTTGATGGTAAGTGAGTTAAAGTGAAGAAATTCACATTGAAATAATCACTACAGTTTGTATGTTTGTACATAAGATGAATTGGACAGTTAGTTTTTCAATTTTAATGATTTTTTCATCATATCATCGAATCACATGGAGAAATATTTATTTAAAAAAAATCAAATATTCATGTCTCGGTTATCCTCATACAAAAAAAACTACACTATAATTTCAAATGTGATGACAACTTGTGAATTGTGGATTCTGATGTGTGACATAAGAATGTGAACAAGATTTATAAAAAACAATTTTCAGATTCCTTCTAGTGAGAAGGTGTGACCAGTGAAGTTCAACCCTGTTCACGTGCGAGGCAATCTCCTACTGAAGGCAATCGATGAGGTTGTGCAAGATCCTTAGATTGATCAGAGTTAGACATTAACACTGTGTGGATGCCGGCCGGCCCAGTGGTCAAGAGGTTGGGCGTTCGCACGCAAGACCGAAAGTCCTGAGTTCGAATCCCGGAGAGGTGAAGGAGTGGTGGATGTGCACTACTGATGAGTCCTAAACCAGGACTCGACAGCCATCCAGTTCTTCGAGTTTTCTAATGGCGATCTAACAATGATTGATTAATGATTTCAATGTGCAGAAAACATTAATCTCCGTAACTCGAATTGACAAATAAGAACTACCTAACTAAGTATGAACCGAAATAAAAAAGCACTCAAATATATTATGATTAACATAACTAACTGAATAAGTTGTTTTATTTTTTTTAAAGAATATAAAAAAAGAAACGTTACATTTAAATTTAGTCCACGTTTTTAATTGAAACAATAAACTTTCAGTACATAATACATGTATTCACAATCGACACACAAATGTCTAGTATTCATTTATTTTTTAGAAAAATCCTAGTTTTAAGACATTTCTGTTAACTAGGTTTCACTTGATTTTTTATTGGTCAATCAACCACTAACTACCACCTGATGATAACACATTGATTATGATTCAACAAAACGATGACTCATTCATTCATTCATTCATATTTGAATATGAATATGCGAGTCATTCATATTGAACCCCAACCACACCCACATTATGTGCTTTCTCAAAATCATATATCATAAATATAGATCGAATACAGACATATCACAGAAAAAAAATTCAATAATATACACTCACCTCCTCCATCGTAGAAAATAGAATATTATTATAAGATGAGTGATCTGATGAAATCACACTACCAGCTGGGGTCTTCTGTAGTGCAATGCGTTCAGTTCGTATATATGTATAAAACAAACAGTCAAAGGAAACACAACAGCAGAGTGAAATAATAATGCCCACACCTCCATTTTCTTTTTACTTCCTATATTACCCCCCCCCCGACTACTTTTTGAACTGGGGCTAAACTTGATGAATAATTGAAATTATTCACAAACGACAAAGAGAAATCGAGGTTCAATGAGAGATTGAGAGAGAGAGAGCTACACAATGTTGTATGACTAGTAAATTGGTGGTTTAAAAGCACAGTCAGTCTGTCGACTATGATAATAATCATAATAATAATAATAATAATAATAAGTATTATTATTATTAATATTAGTGTTTGTACTGAGAGTTAAGTAGATATTGTTGTGTGTGTGTGTGTGTGTGTGCGTGAAAATGGAATGACCAAAGTCCGAAAACTAGGTTATTCGTTTGTTTATAATTTTTTTGTTGTTGGTAAGTTATGATATTTCTTAGCCTAGAAAATGAGAAACTTCAAGTTTTGAGAGATCAGCATTTAGTTGAAAATTACTAATCTTGTTGAGAAGAAAAAAAATTCAATTTTTGAAAAATTTTTATAGTCAATGTTAAAACGAATGAAACGTTGACAAGATTGTATTTAAAGTAAAATTTTTTATGAAAGGGAGAAAATCTTATTGGGTTCTGTCTCGATAAAGATGAAATCTAGGGCTTTGATTTTGTCTCAATTCTGACGCACCGATTTAATCTACATATATAAATTTAATCCTAACAATCTTGCGAATGTGTAAACTCAAGATTCCATTCTAATGGTACTCATCACCTGTTCTACTGATACTTACGCCTGTTAACCCCAATTCAGTATACGCCTCTGACAAGTATTCTCCAACTTACTCTGTCCTAGGCCTTCTTTTCTGGTTCTGTCCAATTTTTGGTTCATTCTTCCCACGTCTTTCTCCAGTCCTTGGTGTAATGCATTCTTTGGACTTCCTCTTTTCCCTTGACCTTGAAATTCCATGTGGGGATATGTCTTTGTCACCTAGTTGAATGCTTTCTTCAGTGTGTGTCTTATCCAGTTCTAGCGTTTCTTCCTGATTTCCTCTTTCCAATGGAATCGAGTTTGTTCAATAGATATAATGAAATATAACTATTACCCCTAATGGAGTGTAGACTACTGACCAGCATTCTTCAACCAACACTGTCCTGGGTCTTCTTTTCCTAATTCTACTCAATTACTATTCAGTCTTTCCACGTTTGTTTCTAAATCTTGGCACAATGTGTTCCTAGGTCTACATTTATTCTATTGACTATGGGGGTTCCAAGTTAGGGCTTGCATTGTGATGCCATTGGGTGATATCCACAATATTGCTAGGTTCCATCTTAAACCTAATCAATTTGAAATAAAGAAGATTTGTAGCTTAGATGAAGATTATTGCTTGAGTGTTTTCTGGATCTGGTTTTCTCCCATCTTTATCAATAATAAAACTGAGGTAGCGTACACTCTGCATGCAAAAGTCGCATTTTTCCACCCGAAGACGGAATCCATATTCAGCTATTCTTGATAGCACCTGGTCGAGCTTCTTTTCTAAGTCTATTCTATCAACGCCCATAATTATTATATCATCCAGGTAAGCTGCAACGCCAGGGAGATCATGTAGCATAGTATCCATCACCTGTTGAAATATGGAGGGCGCAGTTTTGACTCCAAAAGTTAACCGATTATATCGGAATAGGCCCTTATGTGTGTTTATAGTAAGGAGATCCTTACTTTCATCAGCGACAGGAATCTGTACATAAGCTTCCGATAAATCCAGTTTTTCAAACACCTTGCCTCCATTTAGCGTAGCTAAAAGATCCTCAGGTATAGGCAAGGGATACTGGTGGGGTTCTAGAGCATCATTCAGTCCAGTAGATTAATCAGCACATAGACGGACACTGGCGTTTGACTTCTTGACCACCACAATCGCGGCAGCTCATTTGGAGAAACTCACAGGTTCAATAACACCCATTTTTTGAAGTCGAACCAGTTCCTGTTCAACTACTGGGAGAGAAGCATAAGGTTACCGAATTATTATTATTCCAGAATTATTGTGGCATAAAACCCTCAAGCTATTTCATAGTGGTCACCCTGGAATAAACAAGATGAAGTCATTGGCGTGCAGCTACGCCTACCGGCCTTCGATGGATGAAGATATAGAACCCAAATGCCTTTCAAGCTTACAACCCGCAAAAATTCCTTGAAATGTGAGCCCCAACAATGGTAGAAACCTACTGGAACTTGGGAGAGAATTCATGCAGATTTCTCTGGCCCAATCCAAGGTAAAATGTTCCTAATTATTGTAGATGCATATACGAAATGCCAGAAATATACAGCATGCCGAACTGTACAGCCTTGGAAACTATTCAGAAGCTGTCTACCTTATTTAGTTGTTTCGGAGTGCCAGAAACCTTGGTAACTGATAATAGATCACAATTTGTTGCGGACTCATTCAAGCGATTCTGAAGTTCAAACGGCATAACGCAATGGTCTAACATTGGTTGATTCATGAATAGGTATTTGTGAAATGTCATATGTCAATGATCAACTCTGTTATCAAACAATAAACAGAATAAGAACATTATTGTAGTAATTAGCCAATACTGTGATGTTGGTAGTGAAGCAAATAGCCAAGTTATAGTACAACTATAAAGTAATAATTAAATGTCAGATCATGAATCATGAATCGATCAATATAGGATTATTATTATTATTATTATAAATCTGTAAGCACTGGATGACTTTTACGTCCTGCTGTGGGACTCATCACCAGCGTGCATCCAAGAAAGTCCTAGATTTAAGTCTAACAAGTAACAGAAGTCATGGGTGCATGCACGTTAATGATGAGTCCTCTAGCAGGACTTCACCTGGAGCCTCTATGAAGTTACTATCAGTTCCAAGCCTGAATAAAGCAGGAGGATCAGGCATATTATACAGGGTTAGAGTCCGTGCCCGTAGAAAAAAACCGACTCGCTTAAAAAACGTCTAACCACAAAAAAATGAAAACCTTTTAATATAGTCTAAATTTTTTCATTACTTGGTGAAGACGCTGACAAAATGCAGAGTCTTCTGACCACCCTAAGCAACAATGCAAGCGTGTTCGGGATGCGGTTTTCCCCGTCGAAATGCAAAGTGTTGTTTCAAGATTGGGTTGCATCGGCACCTGAACTAGTGATAAGGAGTGAAGTAGTCGAACGTGTAGACCGCTTCACTTATCTTGGGAGTCTCATCAATGCTGATGGCCTGGTGACTGACGAAACCTCAGGTCGGATACAGAAAGCTCGATTTGCTTTTGCCAACCTGCGTCACTTATGGCGTAGGCGAGATATCCGTTTCCTGACTAAAGGACGAGTGTACTGCGCAGTAGTTCACTCCGTCTTACTTTATGGCTGTGAAACATGGTCAGTGAGAGTAGAAGATATTCGTAGGTTACTGGTTTTCGATCATCGGTGTCTTCGAAGCATTGCTCGTATACCGTGGGACAACCGAGTGAGCAACGCTGTTATTAGGAGTAATCGGGTGCTAGGTAAGATTGGAAGATCAATAGATGAAGTATAGAAACTCCATCAGTTGAGGTGGTTGGGACATGTGTCGCGTATGCCTAACCACCGACTGCCTCGAAGGGCTTTGTTTTGTAGCGTCGGAGTAGGTTGAAAGAAAGTTAGGGGCGGCCAAATCAAAACGTGGCAGAAATCCATGAAATCATTAACGAGTGGACTGAGCCATGTCGGTAATTGTCGACTAGCTGGTTGGGGTCCGCGAGATGATAATAATCGATGGTTAGAGACCCTGAATGACATGGCTCAAAATCGTTCGCAATGGCGCCGGTGCATTTATTCTTTGTGTTCCTTTAAATCCTAACCTTCTGGGTTCTTCAACAACTCTAGTTTTGACTTTCTAAACTTTTCTCACTGAATCATATTTCTTGAATAATATCTTCTAATTCTAACCTCTCCGATTACTTCTAATACCTTTACTAACTCTTCTACTATTGGATTTGAATTGCCAATTATATCTCTGTGCTGATGTGGTATGGAGACATGAACTGATGTACTTACGTACGAAGTTCTACGTTGCATCTGACTCTGACTCTGAAATTTTTTTCATTATTCAGTAACTAATCTGATTATTTTTTTATATATTTTGAAATGTACAAACATTAACATAGCACACAGATGAGCACGTGTTTTTACTTCTATTTTTAGAATCAAAAAAAAAAAAACACAATAAGAACCTGAACCATAATTTGAATTGTTTGTCTAGACAATAATATTGGTTGACATATTATAAAAAGTTATTTGGTAAATTACACAAAATATGTATGTATCAATGTATCAATGTATCAATGTATCAATGGTGTATTTTGTTTTTAATCTCCTTCTTAGTGTATGAATGAATAAGCAGCCTGTGTGTATGATGATGAGGATGATGATTACATACTTACTTACTTTCTTACTTACTTAGGCCTGTTACCCCCAATCGAGCATAGGCCGCCCACCAGCAGCATTCTCCAACCAACTCTGTCCAGGGCTTCCCTTTCCAGTTCTGTCCAATGTTTGTTCATTCCTCTCATATCTTTCTCTATTTCTCGGCGTAGTGTGTTCCTTGGACTTCCTCTTTCCCTTTTGCCATGAGGGTTCCATGTGAGGACTTGTCTTGTGATGCAGTTAGGTGCTTTTCGTAGTGTGTGTCCTATCCACTTCCACCGCTTCTTCCTCATTTCCTCCTCTGGTTTGTTATCTATCAAAGAATGTTGTTGCTAATGTTGTCTGATAAACAGATCCTAAGTATTTTGCGTAGATAACGAAATATATGTCTAATGACAGTCCATGTCAATCCATGATGAATACTACCCTGGATACTATAACATGTTTCAAAACCTTTCTTTCGCATCCTCTAAACTTTACTGAACTTCGATTTTAATAAAAATTTGATCTCCGATTCTAGTCTTATGTAACCTGAATACTAATCTTATCATTTCTAATTATTTTATGAATAACAACACTTTGAATTCTTATTCTTACCGTTATGTAACTGATTATGTAAGTTCTTCACAGTTTTAATTCTAGTCGTTCAGACATTATGTAACTAGCTAACTATTACATTGTTAAACTGCCTCACCATCATCTAACTGGCATTGACTTTTTATGCACTTGTATATATCTAGGGATACTTACTTACTTACTTATGCCTGTTACCCCCAATGGAGCATAGGCCGCCCACCAGCAGCATTCTCCAACCAACTCTGTCCTGGGCTTCTCTCTCCAGTTCTGTCCAATGTTTGTTTATTCCTCTCATATCTTTCTCTATTTCTCAGCGTAATGTGTTCCTTGGCCTTCCTCTTTTCCTTTTGCCTTGAGGGTTCCATGTGAGGGCTTGTCTCGTGACGCAGTTAGGTGCTTTTCGTAGTGTGTGTCCTACCCACTTCCACCTCTTCTTCCTGATTTCCTCCTCCACTGGAATCTGGTTTGTTCTCTCCCACAGTACGTTGTTGCTGATGATATCTGGCCAACGAATCTGATGTATTTTGCGAAGACAACTGTTCATAAATACTTGTATCTTCTGGATGATGGCTTTCGTAGTTCTCCAAGTTTCCACTCCATACAGTAGAACTGTCTTGACATTCGTATTGAAAATCCTGATTTTGATTTTGGTTGAAAGTTGTTTGGAGTTCCAGATGATGATGATGTTACAGATTTACTTTCTATCAATGTTTAGATGGTGTCGTTGAAGTACCAAATTTTTTTTTAAAAAAAAATATTACCTTTTACTGATGATGCGATTTGGACTAAGAATTATTTGATAATATAGACTGTATTACGGGGTTGTGAAGATTGCTAAGTTACACACATTTGAAACCATGAATCGATCAAAGTTAGACCACCACCATTAGAAACCTGGAAGCACTGGATGGCCGTCCAGTTCGAGTGTAGACAGTAACTATTACCGAAGACTGTGTATGAGGTTGCGCAACTCCGTTAATTTGATCAAGTTAGACATTAACACCGTTAGATACCGGCTCAGTGGTCTAACGGTTAGGGCGTTCGCGCACAATTAATTAATTGTACGTGTATTTTTGTGTTGATATTCACAATGGAAATGTGAAAACTCATTCCTTATTTCTTTTAATACTTAGAGTGTTATTCTAATATAGACTAGTTAAATTCAATTCTGAATATCTATAAAACAAAGTAATCATTTAAACTCTAGCTAATAATAATAATAATAATAATATATAAATCAATATTATGATTGAACTGTGTAATAGTTTGTTAAAATATGTTTAATACAGGATAATATGAGGTTATCCTCTAGATGTATGCAAGTATTGATTCTATTTGGTGTGCATTTGTAAATTCGTTTTGAATAGCATTAATCTGTGGTGTTGGACTTTCGTTATCTTCGATTTCCCGTATATCTCCGTCTTGATGATCTCGAACTAGGTAACATGAGTCGTTGCCACAATTTCTTTATTATTCAAATTATTTAATGATCGATGATCAGTCAGTCAGTCAGTTGCAACGTAAGAACTTCGTACGTATGTACATAAGTTCATGTTGCCAGACCATATTAGCAAACAGAGACGCAAATGTCAAATCAAATCTCATAGTGATAAAGATAGTAGAGGTATTAATGGTAATGAAGAAGACTAGGGTTCGAAAAGATATTATTCAAGAAGTATAATTCAATGAGATAAGGTTAGAAAGACAAAGGTAAAGGTGCTGACGAATCCAGAAGATTAGGATTTGAGAGAGCTCAAAGAATGGGTGCACTTGAGCCATTGCAAACGATTTTGAGCCATGTCATTCAAGGTCTCTAACCATTGGTGAATTTCGTCTCGCGGACCCCAACCAGGTAGTCTACATCTACCAACATGACTCAGTCCACTTGTCAGTGACTTTATGGATTTCTGATTTAATGATCGATTTAATTTAAAAATGTATAGTCGATATTGCCAGCAAATTATTCAAACTGTTAATCTATAAAAAGCCAGTCAAATAACTATATATGTGTAGGTGATAAGTAATGTCCAAGCGTACATGCGCATAAAAGCTCAACAATCATAAAAGTACAAGATATATATGAGGTGCTACAAATCAATAGCCACTTATATCTTGTACATGGTCGCCTACATATTCAGTCACCTAAGCACTAGGGCTGAAAATCTGACTCACACCTCCCCCAAAATGATCTGAGGAATGTGGCTAGGCAGAGTTTCGTGCTAAGCCCTATTTTGTTTGAAAAAAAACCATAGAGATTATAGAGTTAATGGTAGTTCGTCTCATTCTATCGTAAATATTAAACTATTGTGAAAAGTTTAGGATAAAAATTTATGAGTAATTTATAATAATGAACTACTTTTCAATAGGATTCAAATAAGAATGTACAAATTTCTAGTTATTAAACAAGCCCATTTCATTAATGTGTGTATTCAACCAGTTAGCAACTGGTGTATCATTGAGAAGTGTAGTTGTCTGTATCTAAGACTCTATTTTAAAGTGAAGAGGCATTAGACAATTGTTTCGTTCTCGTATGCGATTCATGAGGAATGTTAAGGCAACCAGCAGTACTCTAGGGATCGAGTCCAGTATCATTGGGTATATAAACAAATAATGCAGCGTTCTAATCACTGCATTGGTTCCAGTGACACAATCCCAACTTCAATTGACTGGTAATATATATAGTTCATCGATTGTCATTGATGACAGCAATTTCTTTGTGGATTGATCAGAGTTAGACAGAAACACTGTTGGATGTCGGGTCAGTAGTCCAGAAGTTAGGCGTTCGCGTGCAAGACCGAAGGTCGTGGGTCGGAATCCTGCGTGTTGAAGGAGTCGTGGATGCTCACATCTGATGAGTCTCATACCGGGAAGGAACGGTCATCCAGTGCTTGTGGGTTTCTAATGGTGGTCTAACAATGACTGATTGATACTTTCAATGTGTAAAAATACTAATCCCCATAACTCTGATAGAAAAAACAAACGTTGGAGATTGAACTTAGTACTTCCATGGTTTCGCAGTGGTAGGTGCTTAGTCATTAAATAATACTGTGTTCTCATCCAGTGAGAAATAAATAAATGAATAAACTGATCATTCAATTAAACTGGAAGAAGAAATTTTTCAACTCGAAAAAACGGGGTGGTTGGGGGGGGTGTTTGTATACAAATTGAAAAGCAATCATTCTAAGATGATACGGTATGAAACACTATCTACAAATGATAACTATTGATATTACTCAAAGATAGGCTTTCATCTTAGTGTAAAAACCAAATAAGATAATCATTGAAATCAAAAGGACACTAGATAGTTGTTTTACGCTAGTTGCCGATTCTCAAACACTGTATCAGTAGCCAGTGTGGTATTTTTCGCTGAACTATATCAAATAAGGCTTCAAATGGGAATGTTCAAAATTCTAGTTTAAGCAAGCCTCTTTCATAATGTGTGTATTCAACTGAGCAACTGGTATTTTAACGAGTTTTCTAAATTCTTGAATATAAAAAAGTATGAGTCATTTTGATAAATGAATCGCTCATTATTTCAGTGTACATTGAAAGGTGTAGTTTCTACAAACAGGTAAATATTAACTGATAAATCGTATTTGTCACAAATATATTGATCTTCATTTAAGAATCTATTTTAAAAATAAGGAAGCATTCGACAATTGTTTTGGTTCTCGTATGCAATTCATCAGGAATGTTCAATCAACCAACCAACCAACCAACCAATAGTCCTCTAGGGATCGAGTTTAGTATCATTGGGTAGAATACAGAAAATAATGAAACGTTCAAATCACTGCATTGGTTTTACAATGAAACAATTCCAACTTCAATCGATTCGTAATATAAAGTTCATCCATTGTCATTGATGACAACTGCTCTTTTGTAGACTTACTTACATTGGTTACAATGTTTCACTAGAATTTTAGGAACTCACCTGAAATTAAGTCACTATTGAATTGATATTAGTATAGTGTTTAGTTGAATATGACTTTGTAGTGTTAGCATTCCGTTACAAAGGCCAATAACTGAATTGAAATACGTATTATGAAGAAAAAAAAATCTATTTAAAAGCAGATTAGTTTAGTTTATCAGAGAGAAATCACTAGATTTCTTTTTGATTTAGTACTTTTACTAACTGTGGGGGGTGTAAGAAGGATTTGATTTTGGCCAATTTGGTCTCGTGTGCTGTTGCAGGTATGAGGGCGTTTGTCACTTCCTGGCTGCCCACACCGTGGAAGGTTGTTTCTTGAGATACCTGAAAAGGAAAATATATTAGTGTTGGTCTTAACGACCTGAGTGTGTGACCGCAGAGCCCAACGGACAACTGCTTGAGGCCGGTCACACACAACCTTTTGATAAAAGGTTATTTTAGTATTAGCTACACTCTTTGAAGCCCTTAGTGGACTCCCTTAACCGACGGAGACGAAAATCCATGAGGTAAGGTGAGGTGTGACATTTGTTGGATCGACCTTTTCTATCCCTTCTTTCCATGTGAGAAGGCAGCATCACTGCAGATGCTGGTTGTCTGAGGAGAACAACTTACTGCTGTCACACCTCTCTGCAGTCAGCAGTGTGACTTCGCCCTCAGACCTTGAGTAGCTGCTTTTAGTCTCACCGTTCTCCGATCGACCTGCCTGGCATGGAAGAACCTTCAGGAACATGTGCTTCAGCCAGTATAGCTCGGTTGGGTCATCAGGATAGGCATGACCGACCACCTTGTCAAGGTAGCAGATACGGTCGGAAGCTATGTTTTGTGATATAGGAGTAGGTTGGAAGAAATCTAGGGGCGAACAAACCAAAATATAGTACAAATCTATGAAGTCACTGACAAATGGACTGAGTCATGTTGGTAGATGTAGGCTATCTGGTTGGGGTCCGCGAGACGAAAGTCACCGATCGTTAGATACCTTGAATGACATGGCTCAGAATCTTTTGCGATGGCACAGGTGCATCCACTCTTTGTGTTCTGTGAATTTCTAAGCTTCTGCATCCCTCATAATCTCTGTCTTTCTCCTTATAAATTTATCTCACTGAATTATACTTCTTGAATAATATCTTGGAACCCTAATCTTCTCCATTGCTGCTAATAATTTTACTATCGCTATCACTCTTGGATTTGAACTGACAGTTACGTCTCCACGCTGACGTGATATGGCAACCTGAACTGATGTACTTATGTATGAAGTTCTGTGTTGTATCTGTTTATCTATCTACTAACTGGGGGGGGGGGGTGGAGTGGTGGGTTGTTTAATTTTGAACTATCCATGATTGGTTGTGAAGAAAATTTCCTATCTATTCTATCATAGCGATGAAGTGCTCTCATCAAATCGGTACATTTTATAAAATCGATCGACAACTTTTAATGTAAAATACATATTTAAACATTTATTAAATGAGCTATGCATATACAAAGTTTGATATTGTTCTTTTCAATAGGTATTGACTATTAAAACCACAATTCATTAGTTTACAACGGTAATGTTTTTTTAATAACTTCTGACTATAATTAACAATTTCACTCCTCGTGAAGTCCTACCAGGATTACTGTCAGCCCCAAAGCCTGAACTGAGAATGAGGATGAGGCATGGTGTTGGCGACCCTAAACCATAGAAGATCCGACACGCTACAAAAATGCTAACCAGAATAAATAATTCTGATTGGCCACTTATGCTCCAGTCTGAGTAACAGACGTAAGTAACTAATCATAACATTCTAACCTTTAACTGAGTAAAATTAAAAGGTATTTTTAAATTCTTACTTATCATGGCCTTACAAATTTCATGACATTTTATTTTTGGTATTTTAGTGTTGCCATCATCTGGTCATTGAATAAATATTTTGTTCAAATATGGAACGTTTTTACTCAATGGACATGATTCCATTAGTGTGATCAGGATTAAAAATTTCATGTTACGTCATATTGCGAATCGACTAATGTCCTTAGTTGGTGTTGGGGATGTTAGGTCCTCAGAACTCGCTTGATAAATGCCTTATTTTGAATTTCACGTTTGCCAGCATGGGATGATCAGTTGACCTTGAGATTTCATTTCCCATCACGGAAATCCATGACTGTGATTAGCTGCTGTGTATTTTAGTGTGCTATTTTTGTGACAGTCCCAAGGACGTTTCTATGATGTATAAATAAACGAGAGTTTTGTGCTTGATTGCATTATGATTGCTGGGTGTTGTAGAATATACTTCCTATGCTTATCAAAACTTCTGTTTTGTCGTTTTCAGATCAAGGTAGCCTACCTGGAGGTTGGTTCATTGCCTCGTTTGCGTTTATCGACTAAGGTAAACTCGTAATAGCTTCAAGTGTACCTAATGACGAACGTAACATTTGGCGACGGTATTTTTGAAAACACGGATCCTGCCAAACATGAATTATTACTGGAGCCCAAAATTGTTACGCCTCAGTCGGAATACGAGAGCGAGGATCTGGCGACACGACATGCTACTCAAATCCGATTATTCCAACCCCCATATTGAGTAAAATATGAAGTAGAACCTGTATTCTACAAGCATCCAGAGAATACAAGGTCCGAGTCCAGAAGAGAATCAGGATCTCGGACTAGGGATCTGGGACCGGATCCTAGTCATAAAACGTTACACATAATGCGTATTTATACATTTTGGTCGAATAGGAAACAGCATTGAAGTTTGTGACATTGACAGTTAAAATGACCAATAGGAAGCAACATTCGAAGTGATATTGATAGTCAGGCCGACTAATAAGAAACAAGATTGGAGCACGTGACATTGATATCTAGGACGACCATAAGTGTGCATTACTAAACGTTATCATGCAAAGATGAGACAACTGTTTGTTCCTGTGTAGCTTTCACTGATATCCATGAAATTACAAAGATGCTGGAGTAAAGGTGACAGCAACAGAAATAGAAAGTTTGCGCGTAAACAGTATTAAACCAATCACATTCTCTTCATAAAAGTACATCACTACAATCAATATCAATCCATAGTTCACATCACCTACCGATCATTACTATTATCATTACTAATAATACATAAATTCGAACCCGCGACCTCTGGCATTGTAGGCGAACGCCTTACCATCGGACCACTGGGCGGGCATCCAACGGTGTTAATGTCTGACTCTGATTGATCTACGGATTTTGTGCGACCTCACCCATTTGTCTTTGGTAGTTACTGCCTACAACCGACAGGGTTGAACTCCATTGGTCACGTCTTCTCAACTAGAGCTCCGAGAATTTCCTCACGCTGATGAGTCCCATACCAGGACGAAACGGCCGTCTTTCAGTGCTTCCAGGTTTCTAATGGTGGTCTAACAATGATTGATTGATGATTTCAAATGTGTAAAAACGCAAACCTCCAAAACTGTGCCCCAAAATACTAACATTAATCGAACTTCAGTGTAATGATTATTTTAAAATTATTAATAGAAATTTATATAAATCAAGTTACAATTCGATTAAAATACCTCGGTATATTAAATAAAATTACTCAATTATACTGAGTGAGTCATTGTAGATTATGTATGATCTAAAATGAAAATGGAGGAAGGAATTGATTGATCGATTAGTTATTTAACCACATCCATCACAGACTTAGTAGTTATTCAATGAATAACATATTGATCATTGTTCAATGTCAACTTTGTCCAATATTAAGGATTCAATAATCAATTTTTCAAGTTGATTTGATGAATCACTAAATAAAAAAAATTAAACAAAAAAATATTTTAAAATTACATACAAATCAGTGAATCATTCATTAGTTGATTAAGATAGAATCATTGTTAAAAGTTTCACAAAAAAGTACATCATTGTATGCAATATTGTAATATGAAATTTATTGAATATAATTGTGATTAGCGATGATGTTCAAATTACACAGCTAAAAACAAAATGAACTCACTCAGTCGGTAGCTTATTCGTTCACTACATTTGGTGTCGCTGCCTGCTCGAAGGAAGGAGCTCCTGTGGCCGAAGGAGTTGGAGGATGGAGATTTGCGGAGCTTCCTGGAGGAGTTTGAGGCCGCGCTGGAGCTGGTGGGTGTGAAGGGGCCCGGGGCGCAGTTGGCGGTGCTGGGGACGGCGCGAGGAGGTGAAGCGAAGGCGGTATACGACAGCCTGGACGGTGTCGCCAGGAAGACGGCGTAGGAGATGGTCACCGTGCGGCCGATGACGGAGTTCGACAGCCCGGTGGACAGGGAGGAGGCGCCGCAGAGGTCCCGGTTGGCGAGGCTGTCGGCTGATGGTGACCGTTGGTGCCGACTGTGGAGCTCACGATGTTGCTGCGCCGCACGCTGCCAATTATGGATTGGGAGTCGGGGGCACAGTTGTTGACGTCGCAATTTATCGAGAGTGTGCCTGCCGCCGTGTCCCAGCAGCGGGAACTAGTAAACGCTACACGTTGGATAGATGCCGTACCCATTCCAGACCAGCGGGCAAGAACAATGACCGAAGTAGTAATCCGGCATATTGTAGCGCGTCACGGAATACGGAAGGTGATATTAACTGACCAGGGTCCCTGTTTTGAAAGTGACGACAGCTTATTAAAAGGGGGGACGAGTGTGGTGCGAGCTACTTATAAGTAGTATATGACGTGAGTGTAAACGCAATGTCTGGCAGCAGAAGATGGGGGAAGATCAAGAAAGAAAGAGTGGGAACACAATGGAATTTGTATGAAACACATGAATAGTGACAACGGATTGATGTTTTGCAACAGGAACAGTCCAGTTCGATATGATGGACTGATATTTTGCAAATTAACGATTTACGATATGGTTTTCCTATTTTACTGAGTAACTCTGTAATTTTCGTTAAATACAATTCGGTTGCCCCACCTTGTTTTCTCGTTCTCTACACTAGGCTCAATTCAAAGTATTTATTCATGTGAAAAGATTATTGTAAAGTTTTACACGAGAACAAAGTAACGATCCACTGTAGTTAAAGTCTTCAATAAGCATTCAATTTTTTATTTGACACTTGTGCAAATTGTTATATTTCATTGTTTATTCAAAAAAACAATAGTAATCACTGTTTATTGAACTGTCAATATGAAAATCTCATTCAAGTTAGTAATTTCAGACAGACAGATACAACGCAGAACTTCGTAAATAAGTATATCAGTTCAGGTTGCCATGCCCCATCAACACAGAAACGCAACTGTCAGTTCTAATCAAAGTGTGATAGCAATAATACAAGTATTAGCAGTAATGGAGAAGATTAGGAAGTGAAGATATGATTCTAGAAGTATTATTCAGTAAGATAAACTTAGAAGGAGAAAGAGAGAGATTATGAGGAATTCAGAAGCTTAGAATTTCATAGAACACAAAGATTGGATGCACCTGCGCCATTGCGAACGATTCTGAGCCATGTCATTCAAGGTCTCTAACCATCGGTGACTATCGTCTCGCGGACCCCAACCAGATAGCCTACATCTACCAACATGACTCAGTCCACTTGTCAGTCACTTCATGCATTTCTGTCATGTTTTGTTTTGGCCACCCCTAGCTTTCTTCTAATCTACTCCTACACCACAAAACATAGCACGTCTTGGCAGTCGGAGGTTAGGCACTCGTAACACATGTCCCAACTACCTCAACTGATGAAGTTTCACTACCTCATCTATTGATTTGCCGTCCCTACCTAGTATTCGTTTCCTAACGACAGAATTGCTTATGCGGTTGTTCTACAATACTCGAACAATGCTTCAGAGACACCTATGATTGAAAACCAGTAACCTACGAATATCTTCTACTCTCACTGGCCATGTTTCACAGCCATATAGTAGGACGGAGCGAACTGCTACACAGCACACTCGTCCTTTAGTCAGCAAACGGATATCTCGCTTACGCCATAAGTGATGCGAGTTGGCAAAAGCCAATTGAGCCATCTGTATCCGAGCTGAGATTTCGTCAGTCACCAGGTCATCGGCATTGATGAGACTCCCAAGATAAGTGAAGCGGTCTACGCGTTCGACTACTTCACTCCCTATCACTAGTTCAGGTGCCGATGCAACCCAATCCTGAAACAACATTTTGCATTTCTAGGGTGAGAACCGCATCCTGACTATGCTTGCATTGTTGCTTAGGGTGATCAGAAGATTCTGCATTTTGTCAGCGTGTTCACCAAAAAGAACTATGTCATCGGCATATTCTAAGTCGGTAAGCGAGACTCCTGGTAATAGGTCTACTCTTGAAAATTTCAATGGTAACGACTCATACCATTTCTCTCAGTATCTCAAATATACCTAATTGACGAGTACCATTTGTTGAGTAACTACAAATATCTTACAACAAAGTCTTTGAAAGATTAGAAAATTCCTAGAAACAATTAATCGAGTTAGTATTGAATAAAGAGAAGTCTCAGAAATATCTAAAAGATTATCATCATTTGAAATCTTATAAATTCACTCACCTCTTTATACATCGATCAATAAATCTCTGAGAAAAGCTTTTATTCATATTTTTCGCCTTTTATCTGTTATTTCAGGTCGATTTGTTAAATAGTCGTCTAGGGTTATAAGAAGCAGCTCAATGTTCAAGCATTTAGAATGATCGTCAAAAAAAAAACATGAGATATAGATTAAAAGTTTTCTGTCAACTATGTTCAAATTTTGACTATCAAAGTATTATGTATACAGTGTTAGAATTTGATCAGCATTAATAAATATGACATTAATCATTGCTCAGTGATCAATCAATATATGATTAACTGCTTGTATTACTATTTATACTACTTATGAGTAATAAATAGATAACATAAAACTGATTATATCATCCAACCAGACATGATAGAAATGATGAAATTGTTTTCAAATGTTGAAATGTATAAGCGGTGATTGCATATACTAATTAATTAATTGTATGATCTGAATAGTTTAATTAATGTAGACTAAATCATACTGACCTTGTAGTGAGGGAGAACACAGGCGAGGGCAACCGAATTATATTTATCTCAAATTACAGAGTTAATTGGTAAAAATAGTAAAAACCATATCGTGAATCTTTATTTTTGCAAAATATCAATCCATCATATCGAACTGGACTGTTCCTGTTGCATAACATCAATCCATTGTCTGACATTTCACTACTGTTCATGCATTTCATACAAATTCGATTGTGTTCCCACTCTTCTTCCTCTTTCTTGATCTTCCCCCATCTTCTGCTGCCAGACATTACGTTTATACTAGCGTCCTATACTACTTATAAGTAGCGCGCACCACACTACTACTACAACTACTGCCACTACTACTACTACTGTGGTATGTGCTACTTATACGAACGATATAAGTAGTATAAGAATGGACGTGAATGAAGTCTCACGGTCAGAAGAGGAAAACAGAAAGCAAATGGAGCAAAAGCAAGAAGTAAATGGAGTAGTACCAACAGGAAAGAAAGGAAGCAACAACAGGAATGGAAGAATGATGATGGAGCGTTGGAAGTCACGACTCAAAGATGGTGTGCAAATAGAGTGTATTCAATGTAATGTTGTCGTTTTTAATTGATTCAGAGTGTAATCTGCATAATCATCCGCTCCTGCAACTACTACTAATAATAAATGATACTTAAAGTTAACAAAATCATTGTTAACCATTATGCCCCACCCACTTTTTAATGGCAACTAGTAAGTATCCTTTCTAATGTTTATCCTAATCATCAGTTTATTTAATTATTCATGAAATCAACTACTTCTTCTCCTTCAAAATGAATATGATTCTTTATTTTACATTTCATAAATTACAATGTAGTCATTTTCATGGTTGTTAAAGAATTTTTAATCAGTAAGTAGATTGATGTGGCATAATGTTGTTGTAGTTCATGGTTTTTTAATATTTAAAACACAACCATATCAATATTACTACTGCTATTACTACCGATACTACTACTACTATTACTACTACTACTACTAGTAATAATAATGATTACTACTATACATTGGTGTTTTCGGATGAATGCAATACTTATTCAAAGTATTTTATTTTTGAATTGTCTTAAAATAAGGTTAACTGTGAATCTTTTTCTGTTTTTAAAAGCAATTGAAACAAACCAAGGGAATCATTTCAACAATAACAGTAAATAACAAATTTCTCATCCATGACAAAAAAATTAACATTTTTTTTTTCAATTGTAAAACTATCATGTCATCATTCTTTACTTTTTTTCAAAAATTTTTATACCACATGAGGAAAACAATTCATTTACTTGTTTAGTATGCATTTGTTTCTATGAGGTAATGTGTGCTATGTAATATGATATTCTGAGTATTAACTAAGCAGTATAGTAAAGGATTAGGTTTTTATAGTTATTTTGTAAAGATTGAAAGTATGTTTTGTTAAATAATACCTACTAGTTTGAAAATTATGTCTTGAGTTCTTGGCCAATTATCTTTCTACTTACTTACTTACTTACTTCATATGCACTTACTTACTTACTTACTTATGCACTTACTTACTTATGCGCTTACCTACTTACTTACTTATGCACTTACTTACTAACGTCGCCACTTACTTACTTACTTACTTACTTATTTACTTACTTATGCACTTACTTACTTACTTACTTACTTACTTACTTATGCACTTACTTACTTATGCACTTACTTACTTATGCGCTTACCTACTTACTTACTTACTTATGCACTTACTTACTAACGTCGCCACTTACTTACTTACTTACTTACTTATTTACTTACTTATGCACTTACTTACTTACTTACTTACTTACTTACTTATGCACTTACTTACTTATGCACTTACTTACTTATGCGCTTACCTACTTACTTACTTATGCACTTACTTACTAACGTCGCCACTTACTTACTTACTTACTTACTTACTTATTTACTTACTTATGCACTTACTTACTTACTTACTTACTTACTTACTTATGCACTTACTTACTTATGCGCTTACCTACTTACTTACTTACTTATGCACTTACTTACTAACGTCGCCACTTACTTACTTACTTACTTACTTACTTATGCACTTACTTACTTATGCGCTTACCTACTTACTTACTTACTTATGCACTTACTTACTAACGTCGCCACTTACTTACTTACTTACTTACTTATTTACTTACTTATGCACTTACTTACTTACTTACTTACTTACTTACTTATGCACTTACTTACTTATGCACTTACTTACTTATGCGCTTACCTACTTACTTACTTACTTATGCACTTACTTACTAACGTCGCCACTTACTTACTTACTTACTTACTTACTTACTTATGCACTTACTTACTTACTTACTTACGCTTGTTACTCCTAAAGGAGCGTTTATCTTTTCATTTCCGTACCAACCTGAATCGTTCTTCTCGTCTCACACATTTTATGAACTTTGTAAGTACCTACATTAATGGTAGCTCTGGTTTTCAAAGGAAGCATTAGTCTCATGATTGCCGGAGAATTTCGGGTTTCATCAAAAGGTGTCATAATTCTTCTAAATTAAGGCCTTGTAATTCTTAGGGCAACGTTTAAGTGGTTTGAAATATTTTTTCTAGGTAGTGTATTTTGAGCGAGTCGGTTATCTGTGGAATGGTGTCGCTAACCGTATGTTGTTACGTGTTGACATCATAAATGAATGATTGTTAGACCACCGTTAGAAACTTCGAAGTATTGGACGGCCGTTTCGTTCTGTTATGAGATTTGTCAGCAGTACGCATCCACAACTTCTACTAGTCATAGGATTCGAACCCGGGAGCTTCGATCTTGTGTGCGAACACTTAACCTATTGACCATTGAGTCGGCAATCAACAGTATTAATGTCTAACTTCAATCAACACAACATTACCCAATCTCTCTTTGGTA
This sequence comes from Schistosoma turkestanicum, assembly GCA_944470395.2. NCBI lineage: Eukaryota > Metazoa > Platyhelminthes > Trematoda > Strigeidida > Schistosomatidae > Schistosoma > Schistosoma turkestanicum. The sequence continues at coordinate 14,908,563 of OX103971.1, forward strand.
GGTTGTAGTGAAGGAGAACACAGGTGAGGGCAACCGAATTGTATTTAACGAAAATTACAGAGTTACTCAGTAAAATAGGAAAACCATATCATAAACGCGTAATTTGCAAATCTTCAATCCATCATCAATCCATTGTCTGACATTTCACTCACTATTCATGCGTTTCATACAAATTCCATTGTGTTCCCACTCTTCTTCCTTTCTCTTGATCTTCCCTCATCTTCTGCTGCCAGACATTACGTTGACACTCACGTCAGATACTACTTATAAGTAGCGCGCACCACAATACTACAATTGTGATGAAAATCCAATTAGAAGTTAGAATATAAATGTTTGTTATTTATTAAGCTGGAATAAGGATTTTATGAAGATTGTTGCATTTTCTTAATGTGTTTAAATCACAGATCGGTTTCTAATGTAGACATCCAGTGAAAGTCAATTATTTTCCTAGTATGAGACTTACATTAACCGTTTGAAGTTCAACTTGAAAACTTTAAACTTACTCTCTAAACTATTAGATTAACAACATTCAAGCTACGATCGGTAAAATTCAAACAGGTTCAAATGTTAGATACTGACTCATTGGCCTAGAGGTTAGGCGTTCTCGCGCAAATCATATCTGGATCATAAATTTTCTGATTAAACTGTTACTTGCATTACGGGGTTGTGAAGATTGTTAAGTTACACATTTTTGAAACCATGAATCGATCAATGTTAGACTAGTGACTAGGTTCGTGAGGAATCTTCTCCGAATTCTAGTGGGAAGACTTGACCAGTGAAGTTCAACCTGTTCGGGTGTAGACAGTAACAACTACCGAAGACTGTGTATGAGATTGCGCAACTCCGTGAATTGATTAAGTTAGATACTTGCTCAGTGGTCCGATGGTTAGGCGTTCACGCGTAAGACCGTCAGGTCCTGGTTTCGAATCCTGCGAGGTGTCTAGGAGTCGAGGATGCGCACCGTCACTGACGAGTCCCATACCAGGATGAAACGGCCGTTCAGTGATTTCAGGTTTCTAATGCTAGTCTAACTGTTGCATATCAACTCTAATTTGAAGTTTAAGGGCTCACCAGTAAGACTTGAAGGTCATGGTCGTCAATATTTTTCATACTAGGACAAAACACTTACTTATGACTGTATAATTTACAAAAAAAATGATCCACTTCAATTTATATCTGTATATTGGTAAAAATAACAAAATTAAATCCCTTCAATGTTTGCTTAGAAAGAACCACGTACAATACATATACATATATCAATATTGTATTTGTTGAGATAATATTTCAAATGCTAATATAATTTATTAACCACATAAATTTTTCTACAGTTTTGTTTAATTTTCCTCTCTTTCTCTCTCACTCTCTCTCTCTCTATACAAACATGATCATTTCTGGAAGTACGCTTTAAAAAAAAATCAAAACTTCCTGATTCCTAACTTTTTTTTATGTGTGTGTGATCAATGATGTATCAATAAGTTTTGACATTGAATTCTTTTTACTGTGATTATTTTTCTTTTCATGAAGTGTATATATATATTTTTTTAATGAGTGTTTGTTTATCTTTCCCCTTCACTCACACTCTCACTCTCTCTCTCACACTCTCTCCCACACACACTCTCCTCCTCCTCATTGTGTGTGTAGATGGGATTAAATTTTTTTTGATTATCGTTCAAATTCAATCAACCTCTTCCTCTTTCTTTAAAACAAAAAGATTCACGAATCCCGTTAATTAAGAAATGAAATATAAATCATGAAGTTAAGTTTATTTATTCAGTTAGTTAGTGAGTTAGTTATTTACAACTGTAAGTATTGTATTCATACAGTGCAGGCTTTGTATTTTTTGGATTTGATCTGTTTATTTTACAAATATATTTGAGGTTGAAAAACAAGAATTGACCGAAAACTAGGTTATTATTATTATTATTATGCTTATTATTATGATTATTATTCATACTTTCTTTGAAAGGAAGGATCATTATGAATAATGGATCACTTGTTTTATTGGTATAATTGTTATTTTTTTGATTGTAAAGTGAGATAATAATAATAGTAAATAATAGATTTATTGTTATACCAATGAGTATGTGGAACTTCAACACAACTATCGACATACACCAAAATTGGATTTTTCAATAAAAATGTTAAGATAGTTCTATTGTGTGGAGAGGTAACTTCGGGGAGGAAACCACAAGATACAAGGTGTTTATTAAAAAGCCGATGACATAGTTCTACTTTGTGAAGACGTTAACAAAATGTAGAGTCTTCTGACCACCCTAAGCAACAATGCAAGCATGTTTGGGATGCGGTTTTCCCACTAGAAATGTAAAATGTTGCTTCAAGATTGGGTCGCATTGGCACCTGGGGAGTCTCATCAGTGTTGATGGCCTGGTGACTGACGAAATCTCAGCTCGGATAGAGAAGGCTCGATTGACTTTTGCCAACCTGAGTCACTTATGGCGTAGGCGAGATGTCTGTTTGCTAACCAAAGGACGAGTGTACTGTGCAGCAGTTCGATCCGTCCTACTGTACGGATGTGAAACATGGCCGTAGAGAGTAGAGGACTTCCGTAGGTTACTAGTATTCGATCATCGATGTCTCTGGAGCATTGCTCGTGTAACATGGGACAACAGTATAAGCAATGCTGTCGTTAGGAAACGAGTTCTGGGTAGGGATTGCAAATCAATAGATGAAGCAGTGACACTTCATCAGTTGAGGTAATTGGGACTGGCTAACCACCGACTGCCACGACGAGCTATGTTTTGCAGTGTAGGAGTAGATTGGAAGAAAGGTAGGGGCGGCCAAACCAAAATATGGCACAAATCCATCAAGTCACCGACTAGTGGACTGAGTCATGTTGGTAGATCTAGACTACCTGGATGGGGTACGTGAGACGATAGTCACCGATGGTTAGAGACCTTGAATGACATGGCTCAGAATCGTTTGCAATGGCGTAGGTGCATCCACTCTTTGTGTTCTCTGAAATTCTAAGCTTCTGCATTCCTCATAATCTCTATCTTTCTCTTCCTAAATTTATCTTATTGAATTATAATTCTCGAATCATATCTTCGCTCCCTAATCTTCTCCATTACTGCTAATACTTCTATTACTGCTATCACTCTTGGATTTGAACTAACAGTTGCGTTTCTGTGCGGATCTGGTATGGCAACATGAGCTGATGTACTTATGTACAAAGTTCTGCATTGTATCTGTCTGTCTGTTTATTAAAAGTTGTCTACACAAAATACGCCTCATCTGTTGGTCAGACACCATCAGTAACTATACTTACTGTAGGAGAAAATAAATCAGATTCTATTTGATGAAGGAATTTGGGAAAAATCACTGGAGGTGGATAGGATACCACACATCGAGAAAGTTACCGAACTGCAGCACAAGATAAGCCCTAATTTTCAACCCTCAGGGTCAAAAAGGGATAGAAGTAAACGTAGGAACACATTGTGCCGAGATTTAGAAACTGACGTACAAAAGACTGAACAGTAATTGCATAGAACTAGAAATGAAGGCTCATGATAGAGTTGGTTAGATAATGCTGGTCGGTAGCCTATGCTCCAGTAAGTAATTAAGATCCATCACTCAATGGTTCTATTTGTTTAAATTCAATCAGTTGTATAATTCCTATATACATAACGATCAGTTCTGATTTGAATTTACGCTTTTTTAATAGTAAACTTAGAAAAATACATTTTCACTGGGACTGCTAGTATTATTGTAGTGAAGGAGAACACAGGTGAGGGCAACCGAATTGTATTTATCACAAATTACAGAGTTACTCAGTAAAATAGGAAAACCATATCGTAAAGGGTTAATTTGCAAATCTTCAATCCATTGTCTGACATTTCACTATTCATGCGTTTCATACAAATTCCATTGTATTCTAACTCTTCCTTTCTTGATCTTCCCCCATCTTCTGCTGCCAGACATTACGTTTTTTACTCGCGTCATACACTACTTATAAGTAGCGCGCACCACATTATGTAGCAGCGATATTTTCACAATATTATAATTGTTAAACTGATCATTAATTAACGTTTTGAAATCAATAGAAACTTTTTAAAACCACCAAACTAATAACAGAATGGATTATTTTTCTTTTTATGGTAAAATACCTTTTTGATATACAAACTATCTGGTCATATACATGATAAACTGTTTTGAATAGTGGCTTAGCCGATGGAATCCTGGATACTCGTTTCGTCCTTTTCGGGATATGTCAGTCAAATGTACATCAACACATATTTTGAAAGACACTGACTGATCCATTGCAGCCCTTCACATCGATGTAAGGATTGTCTGTATAGCAAGCCGATGGCTACAAAATTCATATTATCATTTTACCAAAAAATTGTTCAAGGTCATTCTTCCTATGCTAAGCATGTACCATTTTGAATCACGTGTTAGTACAAAACAATTCAGCCAATAGAGGGAGATAGTATGCTCATATGCAAAATTACTAACTTATAGTAGTTGTTTTATGTTATGAGTACTAAACTAAACTTTTCTTGAATATATCAATCAACACTACAAAATGTCCATGGTAGTGTTAGACTGAATTAATTCTATGCCGACTGACTTTGTTTTTTTTTTCTGTCCGATCAATTGATGTCATTAAAATAGAATTTAATAGAATTATGGAGAGATGACTTGTACATTAGAGCGGAGAATGATTCGTTTATTGATAGCATTGAATTGACTAGACGTCAGACACTCGCTGTAATACATGTGCTCTGCACATTTGTATGTGTATACTGGCGTACACGTGTAACATGTGAAGAAAACACCAATGAATGATCTGATTTACTTATTATTCATTTTCAAAAGAACATGTTCTCACTTGTATTGTTGTAACGTACTGAAAAAGATTACTAAAAATATAGATATCAATACGAATCATTGTGTTATGATACTTTGGATGTTAGAAAAGATAATTATCAGTGTATTTTCTCTTAAGGAATGAATTGTCCTAAAATAGATTCCTTTTTTAAACATAAACTTATACTATATACTTTAATTGTAAGGGTTGTCCGAATATTCTCCATGACACATAGAAATCATGAAGCACAGTCATTGTTAAACCGGCATTAGAGATCAAGGAAGCACTGGACGGTCGTTTCATCTTGATATGGGACTCATCAGCAATGTGCATCCATGACTCCTGTTACTCGTAGGATTCGGACCCAGGACTTTTGGTTTTGCGCATGAACACTTAAGCTCCAGACCACTGGGCTGGTATTCAGTGGTGTTAATGTATAAATAAGTCTTGGGATTTTGCGAGACCACACCCTTTTATTTTCGGTAGTTAATGTATATACTGAACAGCGTTGAATTCCAGCGGGCATGTCTTCTCACTAGAACTCCGAGATGTTCCTAACGAAGCCGGTCACTAGAGAACACATTGTTCAATTAATTCTTCTACTGTCACCACTGGATGCCAACCCAATGGTCAAGAAGCTTGGCGTTCGCACGCATAACCGAAGGTCATGGGTTCAGTCTCTATTTGCCGGAGTCGTAGATACGCACTGTTGTTGAGTCCCATACAGAATGAAATAGCCGTCCAGTGCTTGCACGTTTTTAATGGTGGTCTAACAATGATTGATTCATGATTTAATTATTCAGAGATAAGAATATGATGACCTTTTAGCTTTTTGAGTGAAATTCATTTATCATATATGATGAACACATTGAAAATACCATCGTATACTACTTAAATCGTTTGAAGTGACAATGATAATAAAGAGTTATTTCTTGCAAACACAGAGTAAAAATGACAATATTAATTAAAGGTGTTGAATGCTGGCTGATCTCTCTCTTTTTAAGTTATGTATAACAGTCAAATCGATCATATCCTTAAATTCTAATCATAAACTTTCACTTTCACTGAAATAAACTTCAACATTATATTTCAAAGCGAAATTCCCTCATTCATTCATTCATACATCCGTATTAGAACAGCACAAACTAATCCTGCTTGATCTTGTAATTCTTATCCTTAACCAACAATAATATGGAAACTCGTAGAAGTGTCCTTTTTTAGGTCTTCAATTTACAGACACGATAATTTGTAGATGTATCTCATTCAAAACCTTACCATATCAACACCTAAATTCATTTATCAGTTTGTCTTAATCTCACACTGGCTTTATTTCTACTTGCTGTCTATTTATTCCTCTATTTCATCATGTAAGTGCATCATTCTATGTGCTTACTGGGTCGTCGGCTCATCTTATTTTTCTCTTGTTCTTTCTTCTTACAGATAGATATGATCTCACACGCTGCTTGCTCTTCACATCCCTCCCCCAGTACACAAGGTACCTCCTTGGCAAGACGCAAACCAACCAAAGGCAGGAGTTACATAGGAAATATTAATCTATTGATTGAGTAAAATATGTTTACATTTTGTAAACTATTGTTTCCTATTGTTGGGGATGTTAGATCCTCAAAACTCGCTTGATAAATGCCTTTCTTTTTGGAATTCACGTTTGCCAGCATGGGCTGATCAGTTGACCTTGAGATTTCATTTCTCACCAGGAAAATCCATAGCTGTGATTGGTTGCTGTGTATTTTAGTGTGCTATTTTTGTGACTGTCCCAGGGATGTTTCTATGATGTATAAATAAACGAGGGTTGTGTGCTTGATTATATTGTGTGATTGCTGGATGTTTGTATAATATACTTTCTACACTTATCAAGACTTCTGTTTTGTCGTTTTCAGATCAAGGTAGCCTATCTGGATGTTGGTTCATTGTTTCGTTCGCGTTATTGACTAAGAGATACACGTAATAGCTTCAAGCATAGCTAGTGACGAACCTAACATCTTTATCAGAAATTACTCAGTGGTTATAGTTGTTTTTTAATTGGTCTATAAAACGAGCTAGTGATTCATTGTGATTGTTTTCAACTCATTGTTACATGAGAGTTTTATCAAACTTATTTAATGAACACAATATTAAATCAATGAATATGTTATATTTTGTAAAAATATATTCCCGCTATAATAAATCTGTTATAATAAAGTCATTTTTGACAACAATGATTGACTTATTCTATCTCTTGATCTCTGAACATTTTCCGATCAGTTCTACTCTCTTACTCAATATTCATAATATACTCGACATTGTCATCAAGTTTCGTTTCATTTGAAAACTAGATAAGACATAAATCATTTAAGCTCCAGTGGTATCTCTGTTCCACTGATGTAATGCTTACAATAATTGTATGTTTCATAAATTTTAAAAGAAATGTTAGTCAGTAACATGATTAATTAAAACACATTTTAGATTGTTACAATAACTAGTTATTTATTTATTTCTTTTTGAAACCATGAATCGATCAATGTTGGACCAACATTAGAAACCTGAAAGCACTGAAAGACGGTCGTTTCATCCTGGTATGGGACTCATCAGCAGTGCTCATCCACGACTCCTGCACCCCGCACGATTCGAACCCAAGACCTTCAGTCTTGCGCGCGAACGCCTAACGTCTGGAGAACTGGGCAGGTATCTAACGGTGTTAATGTCTAACTTGATCAATTCATGGAGTTGCGAAACCTCATACACAGTCTTCGGTAGTTACTCTCTAAACCTGAACAGACTGAACTTCACTGGTCACGACTTCCCACTAGAACTCGGAGAAGATCCCTTACGAAGCTAGTCACTAGTCTAACATTGATCGATTCATAGTTTCAAAAAAACATAACAATCTTCACAACCACGTAATGCAAATTAACTGTGCTCACTAGTGACTAGTTTCGTGAGGAATCTTCTCCGAGTTCTAGTGGGAAGACGTGACCAGTGAAGTTCAACCTATTCGGGTGTAGACAGTAACTACTACCGAAGACTGTGTATGAGGTTATGCAACTCCGTGAATTTGATCAAGTTAGACGTTAACACCGTTAGATACCTGCCCAGTTCTCCAGACGTTAGGCGTTCGCGCGCAAGACTGAAGGTCTTGGGTTCGAATCCTGCGGGGTGCAGGAGTCGTGGATGCTCACTGCTACTCAGGAGTCCCATACCAGGACTTGACGGCCATCCAGTGCTTCCAGGTTTCTAATAGTGGTCTAGCACTGATCGATTCATGGTTTCAAAAATTGTGTAACTTAACAATCTTCACAACCCCGTAACTCAAGTAACTGTTTAATTAGAAAATTAATGACCCAGATATGGTTTTACAAAATGATCATGAAGTATATAGTTTTTGTTTTTTGCGCTAATTCATTGATAGTTATCAATAAAAAATTTAGAAATTGAATGTCCATTGACTATCAGTTTCACAGAAATCATGCATGAATCGATCGATCATTGTTAGACCGTCATTAGAAACCTTGAAGCATTGAACCGACCATTTTATCTTAGTATTATTGGATTCATCAAACAGTGCTCATCGACGATTGACGTTCGCAAGAATCGAAAACACAGGACTTTTGGTTAAGCATCAGAACGGTTAATCTCTGTGTAGTGAAGGAGAGCACAGGTGAGGGCAACTGAATTGTATTTAACGAAAATTACAGAGTAAAATAGGAAAACCATATCGTAAACGGTTAATTTGCAAATCTTCAATCCATCATCAATCCATTGTCTGACATTTCACTGGTGTTCATGCGTTTCATACAAATTCCATTGTGTTCCCGCTCTTCTTCCTTTCTCTTGATCTTCTCCCATCTTCTGCTGCCAGACATTAGGTTTTCACTCGCGTCATATACTACTTATAAGTAGCGCGCACCACATCTGGACCATTGAGCTGACGTCTATTAATTTACTAATTGAATGTATTATTGTTCAATTCATTTTTGTTGAAAAATTTTTACTGAAATGTTAAAAATTATTTAATAAGGGTTTCGAAGCTTAGACATTGAAAATTAATAAGAGCGAGAGAGAGAGAGGGTTGAAGCTGTCTGTAATGCTTTCATCACAGCGTTCACTAAGTATGTTGTATTCAAACTTATAGGTTTTTTGACCATCTATTTAGAGGGTAATTGCTGAGTACGAAAACATAAAATTCTCACTGAATATTTTATTTTGACATCTAATCGTTATTGAGAAGACTGAGGCAGGCGAGGTGGATTGTATTAAACACTTCCACTCTGAGTCAATTAAAAACGAAAACATTACATTGAATACTCTCTATTTGCACACCATCTTCTTGAGTCGTGACTTTCAACACTCCATCATCATTCTTCCATTCCTGTTGTTGCTTCCTTTCCTTCCTGTTGGTACTCCATTTACTTCTTGCTTTTGCTCCATTTGCTTCCCGTTTTCCTCTTCTGCTTGTGTGATTTCTTCTTTCATGTCCCTTCTTATACTACTTATATCGTTCGAATAAGTAGAACACACCACATTATAATATAAGTGTTTTCGTTCAGGATATTAATCATTGCCTACGCTAAACTGGCAAGCTCATAATAAATTGTTGTCTATAACTTTAGACGCTTGAAATGAAATCTCTAATAGCATTTACATTTCAATATACGACACTTATTATCCTTCCTTGTGAGAAGGCAGCATCGATGCTGATGCTGGTTGTCCGAGGGAAACACCTTACTGCTGTCACACCCCTCTGCAGTCAGCAGTACAACTTCGCCCTCAGACCCTCGTTCTCCAATCGACCTGCCTGGCATGGTAGGACCTTCAGGAACATATGTTCCAGCCAGTATAGCTCGGTTGGGTCATCACGATAGGCAAGCCCGACAAGCACCACGTCAAGGTAGCAGCTAAGGTCGGGAGCAGTAGTAGTTGTAGTAGTAGTGTAGTGAATGAGAACACAGGTGGAGGCAACCGAATTGTATTTAACGAAAATTACAGAGTTACTCACTAAAATAGGAAAACCATATCGTAAATCGTTCATTTGCAAAACATCAGTTCATCCTATGGAACTGGACTGTTCCTGTTGCCAAACATCAATCCATTGTCACTCTTCATGCGTTTCATACAAATTCCATTGTTTTCTGACTCTTCCTTTCTCGATCTTCCCCCCATATTATGCTACCAGACTTTACGTTGACACTCACGCTATATACTACTTATAAGTAGTTCGCACCACACCACCACAGTAGTAGTAATAGTAGTAGAAAATATACACTGCTATGGTAGAGTGAACGAGACTTCAGATTATCTAGACTTTTTGACAGTTCTTTATTTTTAGTTTAAATTTGATGATATTTTTTTAATACTCATACTTGTTATAATCTTTGTTGTCATCTGATTGGTCATAATCGTAGTTGGTTATGTGCTTCAAGGCCAATGCAGGTTTTTATATAGACTGAGTTGTTCCTTTTCAATTTTTCATTTCTTTTCAAAATATAAAACGATTATGAAATTCCTCTTTTTTCTATTGTATATTAATGCATGCATTATTAAAGTTGAATTGTAGTTTTATGTCAGATCTCTTGTTAATATTCACTTTCATTCGTATTTGCAAAGTCTTCAGTTGTTTGTAAATAGAATTACTATTAGCCAATCGGAAAGCTCAACTCGTCATCACTTTTATCAAGATTTTTTTTAGGAAGCCTCTTATATCAATCAACAATAGACTTTAGTAAGGTTGTGGTAGTATATGATGCGAGTGAAAACGTAATGTCTGGCAGCAGAAGATGGGAGAAGATCAAGAAAGGAAGAAGAGTGGGAACACAATAGGATTTGTATGAAATGCATGAATAGTGAAATGTCAGACAATGGATTAGATGTTTTGCAACAGGAACAGTCCAGTTCGATATGATGGATTGATATTTTGCAAATTAACGGCTAACGATATGGTTTTCCTATTTTACCAATTAACTCTGTAATTTGAGATAATAAATACAATTCGGTTGGCGTCACCTGAGTTCTCCTTCACTACAGGAGTGTAGCAAAATTCTGTATTTGATTAGTTCTCATTTAGACTGAAGGTGTATTATGTAATAGAGGGTTGCATGTAGAGTAGCATATGTGTAAGGATATCTGGAAGAGATAACAAGCGAAAAAGTTATCCGATAACTTGATAAGTACACATAAAATAAAATATTTACATTCAATAGTAAAAGAATTGATCAATACCGATTCACTTAACATACAAGTATGAGATTAAGACAATCTAAAATCACAATTGGCTCACAAGTGACTAGCTTCGTGAAGAAATTCTCCAAGTTCTAGTGAGAAGATGTGACCGGCGGAGTTTAACACTCTTGAGTTTAGATAGTAACTATGGACGAAAATAGGTGAGGTTGTGCAAAAACCTTAGATTGATCAGAATTAAATATTAACATTATTGGATTCCAGCTCAGCAGTAGTCAAGAGGTTAAGCGTTCATTCTCAAGATTGAAGGTCCTTAGTTCGATTCCTACGAGTAGCAAGAATTGTAGCTACTCACTGATGATGTGTCTCATGTCAGGACGAAACGGCTGTTTAGTACTTCCATGAATCTAATTCATCATTTCAATAATCAACAACAATCTTTATAACTTTCTAATGAGAAAGTCGAAACTATTTATTCATATCATGTGATTTCAAATGAGTACTTACTTACTTACTCCTGTTACCCCGAATCGAGCTTAGGCCGCACAGCAGCAGCATTCTCCAGCCAACTCTGTACTAGACTTCCCTTTCCAGGTCTGTAAAATGTTTGTTAATTCTTCTCATATCATTCTCTATTTCTCGGCGAAGTGTGTTCTTTGGCCTTCCTCTTTTCCTTTTGCCTTGAGGTTTCCATGTAAGGGCTTGTCTCGTGACGCAGTTAGGTGCTTTCCGCAATGTGTGTCCTATCCACTTCCACCACTTCTTCCTCATTTCCTCCTCCACTGCAATCTGGTTTGTTCTCTACCACAGTAAGTTGTTGCTGATCATGTCTGGCCAACGAATACGAAGTATTTTGCGTAGACAACTGTTAATAAACACTTATATCTTCTGAATGATGGCTTTGGTAGTTCTCCATGTTTCCACTCCATACAATAGAAGTGTCTTGACATTTGTATTGAAAATGCTGATTTTGGTTATTTTGGTTGAGAGTTGTTTGGATTTGCAGATATTTTTCAACTATAGAAATTTCAAATGACTGACAATGTATAAAGAAAAAAAGAAAAACAGGTCACCTCTTAATCAGATTGAATCAATATATCGTAACAGTGCTCACTAGTGACTAGCTTCGTGAGGAAATTCTCGGAGTTCTAGTTGAGAAGAAGTGACCAGTGGAGGACTTCAACACTGTCGGGTGTAGGCAGCAACTACCAAAGACAAATGGGTGAGGTGGCGCAAAATCCCTAGATCAATCAGAGTTAGGCATTAACACCGTTGGATGCCGGCCCAGTGGTCCGGTGGTAAGGCGTTCGCCTACAATACCGAAGGTCCCGGGTTCGAATCCTGCGAGGAGCAGGAGTCGTGGATGCGCACTGCCACTGAGGAGTCCCATACCAGGACTTTACAGCCGTCCAGTGCTTCCAGGCTTCTAATGGTGGTCTAACAATGATGATTGATTAATGATTTCAAATGTGTAGAGCGATAAACGTTTTGAAGTATATACACGCTAATTGGTTGCATGACTAGTTGTTAATGAGAAAACTAAGGTTATCAGCGTTTCTTTTTTTTTTCTTTCCGGTAAGTATTTGCATAATTCATGATGATATTGATGTATCTACTCTAGGAATATGATATTACTTTGCAAGAAACATAACAAACCTTAATTATATGTAGAGTACATATGATAAAGTTTCATTTTCAAGCATGAGCATGTTACCATTAAAAGTTATATATATACATATTTATATATATAAACAGCAATTCTGTCAGTCTGAATATTAACTTATCTGTCAAAATACAGTAGTATGGGGCATTTAACTTTGAGTAATATATCATAACATCATGTGCGGTAAATTATGCATATACATATATATGTATCTATGACTTGACAGATACGTACACCAACTCATCTTCTACACGCATGGACATACATACATACATAGTAGGCATTGTATACAACGTACACACGGCAAATACGAATAGATTGATTCAGATAATAGGCGTGTATATGTGATGAGTATTCAATGTGTAGTGTACAAAATGAAGTGTTTCTATATATGTACATTTCAGTGTATAAACAGATTCACCTGTACCTGATAAACTAACATATAATATGATGTGTATATATATATATATATATATATATATATATATATATATATATATGTTAATTTAGTGACAAACAGTTGCTGTGGTTCACTTAATCACTAACTAACTAACTAATCAACTTGTGATTACTCTATCAAGACATTCATTCCACGTGACTACTACTATTCAATAATAGAATTTTTTTTGTGTATAAATAATGGTATAATGTATACAAGTGAAGGAAACAATTATTAATTGGTCAGTCATTTGACTATGGGGAATGCGTTGACGATTCATTTACTTTTTCTGTGTGTGTGTGTGTTTGTGTAGATATGAGTACAAACAAAAAGACGAGTTATAAAATGTCTGATTCTGGTGAATTCCTTTAAGTATATTGTCTTTCCTTTTTTTCTCGTTGACCTGAATAAAAGAGAGTACAATTGAATACAATGTACTCTCCCCAAATTGACATGATGTGATGATATACTACTCATTTGATGATTGAACAATTTGTTTTGAATAATACCGATGGTTGGAGAAAAATGGTGAGCAGCCTATGCTCCATTGGGGGTAACAGGCGTAAGTAAGTGCATAAGTAAGTAAGTAAGTGCATAAATAAGTAAGTAAGTAAGTAAGCAAGTAAGTAAGTGCATAAGTAAGTAAGTAAGTAAGTAAGTAAGCAAGTAAGTAAGTGAGTGAGTAAGTGCATAAGTAAGTAAGTAAGTTAGTTAGTAAGTGCATAAGTTAGTAAGTAAGTAAGTTAATAAGTAAGTAAGTGCATAAGTAAGTAAGTAAGTAAGTAAGTAAGTAAGTAAGTAAGCGCATAAGTAAGTAGGTATGTAAGTAATACCGATGTACAGCAATTTGCCGAAAACCTTTTTTCATAAATAATCAGTGATTAACATAGTGATTAACTTTGAGGAGGGATTTGAGGAGTTGTAATAACAAATTTCATTGATTAGTAGAATTTTTTCGTGTCGTATTTTAGACAATCAACCATCAGAGATAATGGAAAAACAGTTGTACAGTATGATGAGTTTTATAGATGTTAAGGATGTAAAATTTGGGATGTTGACTAAACAGTTAATTAAGATTGATCGCTTTTTTTAACCAATTTTCATTTGATGTTATCATGAATTGATTCTTTGAATTAAAATTTCCTTAGTCTAGATTTCAATGGAAAAATATCTCCCGGAGGTAACATACCAATCGATCAACAGCGACGTAGAACTTTGTACGTACGTACATTAGTTCATGTTACCATATCATATAAGTACAGAGATACAATTGTCAATTCAAATCCCATTGTAGTGAAGGTAATAGAATTATTAGCAGTAATCAGAGAGATTAGGGTTCGACGATATTATTGAAGAAGTATAATTCGGTGAGATAAATTTAGGAAGAGAAAGATAAAGGTGATTAGGAATTCAATAGGTTAGGATTTGAGAGAACACGATGAATGAATGCACCTGCACCATTGTAAACGGTTTTGGGCTATATCACTCAGGATCTCTAACCATCAACTATTATCTTCTCGCGGACCCCAGTCAGGTAGTCGACACCTACCAAAGTGACTCAGACCACTTGTCAGTGACTTCATGGATTTCTGCCATGTTTTGGTCTGGCCACCGCTAGCCTTCTTCCAACCCACTCCTACACTACAAAACAAAGCTCGTCGAGGCAGTCGGTGGTTAGGCATTTGTAACACATGTCCCAACCACCTCAACTGATCAAGTTTCAATACTTCATCTATTGATCTGCCATCCTTACCTAGTACTCGTTTCCTAACGATAGCATTGCTTACTCGGTTGTCCCACGATTTACGAGCAATGCTTCTTAAACATCTATGATCGAATACTAGTAACCTACGAACATCTTCTACTCTTAACGGCCATGTTTCACAGCAATATAGGAGAACGGAGCGAACTACTGCGCAGTACACTCGTCCTTTGGTTAGCGAACAGATATCACGCCTACGCCATAAGTGACACAGGTTGGCAAATGCCAATCGAGCCTTCTGTATCCGTGCTGGGATTTCGTCAGTCACCAGGCCATCAGCAATGATGAGACTCCCAAGATAAGTGAAGCGGAGTACATACTTGACTACTTCATTTCCTATCACTAGTTCAGGTGCCGATGAAACCCAGTCTTGAAACAACATTTTGCATTTCGAGTGTAGGAAACTGCAACCCGAACATGCTTGCATCGTTGCTTAGGGTAGTCAAAAGTCTCTGCATTTTGTCAGCGTCTTCACCAAGTAGGGCTATGTCATCAGCTTATTCTAAGTCAATAAGCGATCCTCCTGGTAGAAGGTCTACTCCTAAAAATTCAGACGAGGATAAGGTTATATCTATGAGCATTTCTATAACAAAATTGATCAAGAATGGAGAGAGGGGACATCCCTGACGGACACCACTTGAAGTGAAAAATTCCGGTGACAGTTCGCCATAAGCTCTCACTCGACCAGTGGTATTCGATTAGAGAGCTTGTATAAGGTTAATGTACTTCTCTGGTACACTGTCTCAAACATTGTGAAGCGATACCTCGTAAACTTTATATACTCGACTTACTTACATCAATTTAAATAATCAAATAGTATACTTATGTGTTTGTTGAAATTTCATTGAAGTTATGCATTGCGCATTGTTAGACCACCATTAGAAACCCCCCAAAACTATGGATGATTGTCAAGTTCTAGTATCGGATTCATCAACAGTACGCATCCATGACACCTGCTAGCAGGAATCAAACCCAGAATCTTCGATCTCGCTAGTGGACGTCTGACCCCTGGATAATTGAAACGGCTTACAACAGTATGAGCGTCTACGTTTAATCAGTCCATAGTGTAAGATCCACTTTTTGAAGGCTTTGTTTGTGAAAATCCCTCCATGTATAAATACATTTGTAATTTGTCTTTTTTGATTCCTTCAGTTGTACATTTTGTTAATCTGTTTGATTCTATTTTGGGGATGATAATATTTGTATTTTATAATAGTTTCTATTTCCTTTGCCTTCACTGAGTTTGTATGTTTCTTTTTGAACTGCATTTGTGTTGTTTAAGCTGATACTTAATTATGGCGACAGCCATATTGATTTGTTCCTCTTTTGATTGGGTTGCTTGCTTTGACTGGAATTGTGCATTTTGATTGTGAATTGAAGCACTCGGGTATTATAAAGCAACCAAATATTATCTGTCGAACGAATCTGATCTATCTCGGAGGAATAGAATAACATTTATTTGTTGCTGCTGATTTAAATAACTGAACAATTGTTAGTGGAATAACTGATTGGTAATATTTGTGTAGGCAATAGCGCGTATCTAAACTACCTAGTCAGTTATTATTCCATCCAAACCTCAGTTTGGATCCTACACAACCTAACCAATTGTCATCGATAAGTAACTGCCTACACCCGACAAGGTTGAACTCAATTGATAACTGCTTCTTACAAGAACTCTAAGATTTTCCTCACGTTGTTAGTCAATAGTGAGCATATTTCATTAAAATTAACGAAATCAAGCGTTTCCTATGACCTTCGAGCTCTACATCTCCATATTGATTTTTTATAACCTCTTAGTGTTAAACCATGAATATTTTTTATTATGAGGTCTCATCACTTTATTCGATATAATCAAGGTTTAGATTCTTCAGTTTTGAATCACGTGACCCTGATTTGATATGAGCATGTGATCATTGAGGTGATGTCATATAATTTACCATTTAGTATGTGAATAAATTCAAAAAGGATTTTATATTGAATAATTTGAGGAATCATAACAAAATGTAAGAATCTTGTAAAGATTGTTAAGTTTCATAAGTTGCATTAAGAAAACTACTTAAATGCTAGGAAGTAGTGGATAATTGTTTCATATTATTAGTATGGGATTAATTATCAACATATACTTATGATTTATTGGCAAAGCAAGGGCTGCATTTCTACAGCTGAAAAAATATCTGTAACTCCAAACAACTTCCAACCAAAACCGAAATCAGGATTTTCAGTAGAAATGTAAAGACAGTTCTATTGAATGGAGTGGAAACTTGGAGAACTACCAAAGCCATCATCTAGAAGATACAAGTGTTTATTAACAGTTGTCTACGCAAGACTGCGGATTCGTTGGCCAGACACTATCAACAACAACGTACTGTGGGAGAGAACAAACCAGATTCCAGTGGAGGAGGAAATCAGGAAGCAGAGGTGGAAGTGGATAGGACACACACTACGAAAAGCACCTAACTGCGTCACAAGGTCAAAGGAAAAGAGGAAGGCCAAGGAACACATTACGCCGAGAAATAGAGAAAGATATTAGAGGAATGAACAAACTTTGGACTGAACTGGAGAAAACTGGTGAGCGGCCTTTGCTCCATTGAGGGTAACAGGCGAAAAGTTGAAGTAGACTTATGATTTAATTGAGAGTCGAATCCAAAACCACTGAAACTGTTGATTCAGGAGTCAACAGACTAATCACTTGACTAGAGATTTGAAGGTTGAATGTTTGTTCCTCGGCACGTTTGTGGATGAATACTGATGGGGAAAACCATAATAATGATAATTGAGAAGCTTGTCAATACTTCTTAGTTTTCAGTGGTTGACTAAATTAAGTCAGTTCAAGATGGGAATAATGAATAAGATTATCACTGTACCATTATTGCGTAATCTAATCATCACTACTTGATTGGATCAAAGTCATCGTAATTTGTTTCAGTTCGATAGTACATATTGGTAGTTGTAAAAGATATTGGATAAACTGCAATTGTTTCTGTAAAATCTGATATTCTGGAAATTATTGATGAAGAGTTTTCTCTTCCTATCTTGATAATTGTTGAATGTGATGACAGAAGAAAATGATTTAGTTGGGCGATTTAGCTGATGTATTTAATCTTACAGTTTTCCCAGTTGAAAAATTCTAATGTACTACTGTGGTGCGCGCTAATTATAAGTAGTATATGACGCGAGTGTAATGTAATGTCTGGAAGCAGAAGATGGGGGAAGATCAAGAGGGGAAGAAGAGCGGCAACACAATGGAAAAGCATGATTAGTGAGTGAAATGTCAGACAATGGATTGATGATGGATTGATATTTTGCAGATTAACGATTTACGATATGGTTTTCCTATTTTACTGAGTAACTCTGTAATATTCGTTAAATACAATTTGGTTGCCCTCACCTGTGTTCTCCTTCACTACACTACTACAATAAATCAGTTTGATTACTTTAGTTCTGTTTACTAATTTTTTTTATCTTTGAAATCGTGAATTGATCTTTGTTTGATTATCGTTTGAAAAACAGAAGGACTGAACGGCCGTCTCGCTCTAGTATGGGAGTCATTGACAGTATGTAACCACGATACCCGCCCACAGCAATCGTGTTCAGGGCATTCGGTTTCATGATTTCAATGAAAAACATCAATCTTTATAACTCTATTGTGAAGATCATAAAAATATACTCACTGATGACTAGCTTCGTGAGGAAATTCTTGGAGTTCACCCCTGTCGGGTGTGAGGCAGTTACCTACCGAAGACAACGGGTAAGGTCATACAATACCATGGATTGATTAAAGTCAGACAGACAGACAGACAGATGGATACAACACAGAACTTCGTACGTAAGTACATCAGTTCAGGTTGCTATGCTCCATCAGCACAGATACGCAACTGTCAGTTCAAATCCAACAGTGATAGCAATAATAGAAGTATTAGCAGTAATGGAGAAGATTAGGAAGCGAAGATATGATTCGAGAAGTATAATTCAGTAAGATAAATTTAGAAGGAGAAAGAGATTATGAAGAATGCAGGAGCTTAGATTATCATAGAACACAAAGAGTGGATGCACCTGTGCCATCGCAAACGATTCTCAACCATGTCGTTCAAGGTCTCTAACCATTGGTGACTTTCGTCTCGCGGACCCCAACCAGGTAGTTGACAACTACCAACATGACTCAGTCCACTTGTCAGTGACTTCATGCATTTGTGCCATGTTTTGGTTTGGCCACCCCTAGCTCTCTTCCAACCTAATCCTACACCACAAAACATAGCTCGTCAAGGCAGTCGGTGGTTAGGCATACATAACACATGTCCCAACCACCTCAACTGATGAAGTTTCAATACTTCATCTATTGATTTGCCATCCCTACCTAGAACTCGTTTCCCAACGACAGCATTGCTTATACGGTTGTCCCATGATAAACGAGCAATTCTTCGGAGACATCAATGATCGAAGACTAGTAACCTACGGAAGTCCTCTACTCTTAACGGCCAAGTCTCGCATCCGTATAGTAGGACGTAACGAACTGCTGCACAGTACACTCGTCCTTTAGTCAGCAAACGGATATCTCGCCTGCGCCGTTGATGATTAAAGTTAGACATTCACACCGTCGGATGCTGGCTGACTAGTGTAGAGGTTAAGCGAGACAGACGTTCCCACGGGTAGAGATCATGGGTGAGCACTGTTGGTGAGCCCCATACCTGGACTGGAGGGTCGTCCAGTTTTCCCAATTATCTAATGGTGATCTAACAATGAAACTTAAGAATCTCAACAACTCTATAATGAAAAATATTTTTCATTGCATACTTTAACCATAAATATCTTAATTTGTACAGTTTGAATCTATTTACTTTTTTTTTACAAAACTATGTGATATCATATGGTCGTCGGCAGAAAAAAATATAAATGTAATTATTGTCTAATAAACAAATTACTACTACTACTACTACCAGCATTCTATTGAATGCACATTATTGTTAAATTGTGTGTGTGTATGTGTGTGTGTGTGCATAACTGTGTCAAGTTTTGTGTACTTGTTCATAGAGAGAGATATGTGAAATAAATATGACAACACATGGTTACTTGAAAAGTAAACAAATGTTTATTTGTGTATTATGTATGACATATTTGTATGACGTATTAGTAAGACCGGAAAGAGATGGAGACAGAGACTGAGAGAGAGAGAGAGAGAGCCAGAATGAGAGGAACTACTCATCATGATCAATTAGTTGACCTTGTAAGGTTATTATTATTAAATATTTCAATTACCAGTTTTTATTTATTTATTCATCTGTGTTATTTACTTAGTTGATATGATTCAAACAAAACAAGTTGAAATACAATAATTACAAACAACAACAAACCGGAAAAAAATCGCCGAACTTGGATACTAATAACTGTGTTTGTCACATTATTTTTTTACGATTAATTTTCATTATGAATTGACATCTATCTATTTGCATTATGGGGTTGTGAAGATTGTTAAGTTACACATTTTTTTTGAAATCATGAATCGATCAATGTTGTTAGACCACCATTAGAGAAACCTGGAAGCAGTGGATGGCCGTTTCGTCTTGGTATGGGACTCATCCTAGGCAGTGCGCATCCACTACTACTGCACCCCGCAGGACTCGAACCCTTCGGTATTGTAGGCGAACGCCCTAACCGTTAGACCACTGAGCCAGTATCTGTGTTAATGTCTAACTTGATCAAATTCACGGAGTTGCGAAACCTCATACACAGTCTTCGGTAGACACTGCCTACACCCGAACAGGTTGAACTTCACTGGTCACGTCTTGCCACTAGAACTCATCGGAGAAGATTCCTCACGAAGCTAGTCACTAGTGAGCACAGGTAATTTGCATCTATCTATTTACTGGTCAATTGTAACACATCTAATTGTAATAGTAATGATGTTTACAGAAAGAAAATTCACGCAATATTGAACATTGTACTTGGAATTGTTTCTTGTGATGAAACTTTAGCGACTCACTACTGGACTTCAATGTAGACGAATGATCGAGTGTGCGCAATGAAATAAATCTTCCTATCCATTTCCGTTTGTTTCATCGGCTACGAGAAAGCATTCGATAGCGTGGACAGGAAAACACTGTCCACAGGCTTCTTCGACACTATGGTGTGCCTGAGAAAATAGTTTACATCATAGGGAATTCTTATGATGGATTCAACTGCAAAATCGTGCATGGACGACAGCTAACAGACTCTTTTGATGTGAAGACCGTTGTCAGGCAAGGTTGCTTACTCTCACCCTTTCTCTTTCTCCTGGTCATCAATCAACTGGATTATGAAGACGTCGACATCTGAAGGGAAGCATGGTATTCAGTGGACAGCTAGGACGCAGCTGGATGATCTGGACTTCGCAGATGACCTGGCTCTTCTATCTCACACGCAACAACAAATGCAAGAGAAGACGACCAGTGTAGAAGCAGCCTCTGCAGCAGGAGCAGCAGTAGGTCTCAACATACATAAAGGAAAAGGCGAAATTCTCCGATGCAACACAACATGCACCAAACAAATCACTCTTGATGGAGATGACTTGGAGGACGGCAACACCTTTACATATCTTGGCAGCATCATTGACGAGAAAGGTGAATCCGATGCAGATGTGAGGGCGTGGCGCGGATTGGCAAAGCAAGGGTTGCATTTCTACAGTTGAAAAATATCTGGAACTCCAAACAACTTTCAACCAAAACACAAATCAGGATTTTCAATACAAATGTCAAGACAGTTCTACGTCACATGATAAGCCCTCAAATGGAACCATCAAGGCAAAAGGAAAAGAGGAAGGTCAAGGGATACAGGTTTTTAAGCCCGACATTAATCTAACTTCTTTTTCAGATTATTCTTAAAACACCCTTCCACAGTTTGAACAGCCGTGAAGTAACGTCCTCCCTCATATCCGTGACAGCACGCAAGACCAAACTGTTCACAAATAAATCCTTACAGAACTCTACTAGTCACAAATTGTCAAGAATCACGAAAATTTCCTCCTCTGAGAGCTAGTTACTAGTGTGGACGTGATAATCATGTCAGTACTAACAATCATTATTTCTAGTTCATTGCTTTCATCTGATTAATCTCTTGTTTCCTATCTATCTATCTATCTAACTATCTATCTATCTATCTATCTATCTATCTATCTATCTATCTATCTATCTATCTATCTATCTATCTATCTATCTATCTATCTATCTATCTATCTATCTATCTATCTATCTATCTATCTATCTATCTATCTATCTATCTATCTATCTATCTATCTATCTATCTATCTATCTATCTATCTATCTATCTATCTATCTATCTATCTATCTATCTATCTATCTATCTATCTATCTATCTATCTATCTATCTATCTATCTATCTATCTATCTATCTATCTATCTATCTATCTATCTATCTATCTATCTATCTATCTATCTATCTATCTATCTATCTATCTATCTATCTATCTATCTATCTATCTATCTATCTATCTATCTATCTATCTATCTATCTATCTATCTATCTATCTATCTATCTATCTATCTATCTATCTATCTATCTATCTATCTATCTATCTATCTATCTATCTATCTATCTATCTATCTATCTATCTATCTATCTATCTATCTATCTATCTATCTATCTATCTATCTATCTATCTATCTATCTATCTATCTATCTATCTATCTATCTATCTATCTATCTATCTATCTATCTATCTATCTATCTATCTATCTATCTATCTATCTATCTATCTATCTATCTATCTATCTATCTATCTATCTATCTATCTATCTATCTATCTATCTATCTATCTATCTATCTATCTATCTATCTATCTATCTATCTATCTATCTATCTATCTATCTATCTATCTATCTATCTATCTATCTATCTATCTATCTATCTATCTATCTATCTATCTATCTATCTATCTATCTATCTATCTATCTATCTATCTATCTATCTATCTATCTATCTATCTATCTATCTATCTATCTATCTATCTATCTATCTATCTATCTATCTATCTATCTATCTATCTATCTATCTATCTATCTATCTATCTATCTATCTATCTATCTATCTATCTATCTATCTATCTATCTATCTATCTATCTATCTATCTATCTATCTATCTATCTATCTATCTATCTATCTATCTATCTATCTATCTATCTATCTATCTATCTATCTATCTATCTATCTATCTATCTATCTATCTATCTATCTATCTATCTATCTATCTATCTATCTATCTATCTATCTATCTATCTATCTATCTATCTATCTATCTATCTATCTATCTATCTATCTATCTATCTATCTATCTATCTATCTATCTATCTATCTATCTATCTATCTATCTATCTATCTATCTATCTATCTATCTATCTATCTATCTATCTATCTATCTATCTATCTATCTATCTATCTATCTATCTATCTATCTATCTATCTATCTATCTATCTATCTATCTATCTATCTATCTATCTATCTATCTATCTATCTATCTATCTATCTATCTATCTATCTATCTATCTATCTATCTATCTATCTATCTATCTATCTATCTATCTATCTATCTATCTATCTATCTATCTATCTATCTATCTATCTATCTATCTATCTATCTATCTATCTATCTATCTATCTATCTATCTATCTATCTATCTATCTATCTATCTATCTATCTATCTATCTATCTATCTATCTATCTATCTATCTATCTATCTATCTATCTATCTATCTATCTATCTATCTATCTATCTATCTATCTATCTATCTATCTATCTATCTATCTATCTATCTCATTCACTGTACAAAGGTGTGAAATTTGGCAATCCTAACACATTCAGTCATAGTCATGCTGAGTCCAGTGCGTATGGTTTCATTCACTTAACAAATGAATACACAGACAGTTGTTACTAAGTTAATAGTGAATTACTAGTTGATTTTTCTATTTTTCTTCTAAATTTCTAAATCTTTATTATTATTATTATTATTCATAAATAACTTCGCCCCGTTTTTCTTTATCTGAATAAAGAAAACGAAGTGTAATTTTTTGATCTGTAATGAAAACTGAAAGACTAGTCATTTAGTTCATTTTCACTATTGACATGTGTGTGTGTGCATATTATTTTTATCATGGTATCGTCTATTGACAATTGAATACATACTATTATTGTCTTATCTTGATTTCTAAATCTGTAAGTAGTATATTTTATATGTATAAAAAAGAAACTGAAAAAATCTTAAATCGAATAGATAGTTAGATAGATGATGTCTATTTCACACACACAGACAAAAAAATAAGCTCAAGTCAAAAAGGATATTGTAGATCACATAGCAAAATAATAATTAGGCATCAACGCATTGAGCCAACCTACCACGATGCTGTCAAAAATGTAGTGTGATACACTTTTTTTCAAAAAAAGGGAAAAAAAACAAACAAAATATCACATTGTGTTGTCTTATTTATTTCATACTGGTGCTGTCTTTAGGGCCAGTGTGTGTGTTTGTTTGTTTGTTGAAGAGAGGCTTTACAATATTTTTTGGTGTGTACAATAGGTGTACAATAGGACACGTGTACAGACATATCCACACACACACATGATAGACACACAGACAGACACACACATGCATACGTGTTATTCACACATATATTTTTATGTGTGTGTACAGGTATTATATTATTTGCGATTCGGCTTGCTGATCGTCGTCAACTTCGCGATATTCGAAATAGACAAAACAGAAATTATAATTAAATCAGAAATGAAATTCGTTTTCGTATTTTTTTTGACAGAGCACAGTAACTAATTTATAATAATAATAAGTGAATAAATAAATATATTTATTTATTGGACAGTTTTTATTGTTTATGGTAAATTCAATTATCACTGACATCTCTGTGTGTAAACGTGGAATGATTGTGATGGTGGTGTTTCGTTTCATTGTTCTTCTTCTGAACACAACATCAGCAGCACAAAACTTCAGCATAGACATGAAATCTATATTACTGATGATGTTGTGTTCAGTAGAAGAACTGTGGTGCGCGCTACTTATAAGTAGTATGTGACGCGAGTAAAAAACGCAATGTCTGGCAGCAGAAGATGGGGGAAGATCAAGCAAAAGTAAGAAGAGTGGGAACACAATGGGGTTTGTATGAAACACATGAATAGTGAGTGAAATGTCAGACCATGGATTGATGATGGATTGAAGATTTGCAAATTAACCGTTTACGATATGGTTTTCCTATTTTACTGAGTAACTCTGTAATTTACGATAAATATAATTCGGTTGCCCTCACCTGTGTTGTCCTTCACTACAGATCAATGAAAGAAGCTCCACAATCAAAACATTAAGCTGAGAGAACAAACATCCATTTGAGCTAAAAATGTTTACTTCACCATCTCAAAAAACATGAAATGATACTGATCAGTATTATTTTTCATATTCATTGTATTCGTTAACGCCGCATTGATCTCATTTAAGATTTCATGAAAGAAGGAAGATCTTTAGTGGTGAGAGATACCAGATTGACTATGATCACCAACTAAATATTCCATACAGTTCCGTCATGTACATATCAAAATAAATCCATGTTTCAAGGATTTATTAAAGGAGCGAATAGGCATTATATAGGGAGCAGAGCATTTAGAAAAACGGCAGCAACGCGAAAAGAACATGGCGCGCGAGAAGTGACTTTTTTGGTACAGTTTTAAACAAAACATGTACAATAATGTTTATTTTCTTTTAAAAATCGTAGTTTCTTCGTAGAAGCGTTCCATTACAGATCAATAAGGAAATATTGGAGTATTCATTAGTGCCTATTAATGACTTCACCAAGGATTAGACTTTGAAATTTCAAGTTTGACGACTATTTAAAAACAAAAAAAAGGAGGCACCAGGTTAATGTTCATTTGAAGTTCAGTTCACTTACTTACTTACTTATTTACATACGCCTGTTACACCCAATCGAGCATAGGCCGCCCACCAGCAGCATTCTCCAACCAACTCTGTCCTGGGATTCCCTTTCCAGTTCTGTCCAATGTTTGTTCATTCCTCTCATATCCTTCTCTATTTCTCGGAGTAATGTGTTCTTTGGCTTTCCTCTTTTCCTTTTACCTTGAGGGTTCCAAAGTGAGGGCTTGTCACGTGAAGCAGTTCAGTGCTTTCTTCAATGTGTGTCCTATCCACTTCCACCGCTTCTTCCTGATTTCCTCCTCCACTGCAATCTGGTTTGTTCTCTCCCACAGCATGTTGTTGCTGATAGTGTCTGGTCAACGAATACGAAGTATTATGCGTAGACAACTGTTAATAAACACTTGTATCTTCTGGATGATGGCTTTCGTAGTTCTCCAAGTTTCCGCCCCCCTACATTAGAACTGTCTTCACATTTGTATTGAAAATGCTGATTTTGGTTTTTGGTTGAAAGTTGTTTGCAGTCCCAGATATTTTTCAATTGTAGAAACTCTGTCCTTGTTTGCCAATCCGTGCCCTCACATCTGCATCGGATTCACCTTTCTCGTCGATGATGCTGTCAAGATATGTAAAGGTGTTAATGTCCTCCAAGGCATCTATCTCCAAGACTGATTTGGTTGGTGCATGTTGTGTTGTATCAAAGAATCTTACTTTTCCTTTTATGCATGTTGAGACCTGCAGCTGCTGAGGCTGCTGCTACACTGGTTGTCTTCTCTTCCATTTGTTGTTGCGTGTGAGATAGAAGATCCAGGTGATCTACGAAGTCCAGATCATCCAGCTGTGTCCTAACTGCTTCCCTCCAGATGTAGACGTCTTAATAATCCAGTCGATCACTGGGAGAAAGAGAAAGGGTTAGAGTAAGCAACCTTGCCTGACACCAGTGTTCACCTCGAAAGAGTCTCTTAGCTGTCTTTCGTGTACGATTTTGCAGTTTCAATTCATTTAAGATGATCAGAAATTGTGAATGGTCACAAATATTTCACTATTTTTATATATCTAAACTACACTAATCACAACATCTCATTAGAACATGAGAAGCATAATGAAGTAACTCATTTAGTAAGATGATTATTATTGAGTAAAACGTGAGTTCACATCATAAGATGCTTGAAATTAGACAGTCAATGAATACTTAAGATGGATTAAACAGTTATTTTCTCCTAATATGAGATTCATCAATGGTGTACATTTACAATCTTATTCAGTAGTGATTGAAATCATTAAGGATCTAGGTATTGTGCCAACCACGTTATGTCTTTAGACTATCAAGTTCAGATCTAGCGCGTCAGATTTATAATTTCATACTCGATTATTATCGGATTCACACAGCTGAATCTTACAGTTTATGAATTTTGAATAGAATATATTAGTCAATCATCCTGAAGTCAATAATAACTAGTGAGTTAATGAATGCCAACCCGTGAAATGAACTGTATATTTATATTTGCATTACGGGGTTGTTGTGAAGATTGTTAAGTTACACATTTTCGAAACCATGAATCGATCAATGTTAGACCACCATTAGTAACCTGGAAGCACTGAAAGACGGCCGTCAAGTCCTGGTATGGGACTCCTCAATAGTGCGCATCCACGACTCCTGAACCCCACCAAACTCGAACCCAGGACCTTCGGTATTGTGCACCAACGCCTAACCATCGGACTACTCAGCCGGTATCTAACGGTGTTAATGTCTAACTTGATCAATTCACAGAGTTGCGCAACCTCATACACAGTCTTCGGTAGACACTGCCTACACCCGAACAGGTTGAACTTCACTGGTCACGTCTTCCCACTAGAACTCGGAGAAGATTCCTCACGAAGCTAGTCACTAGTGAGCACAGGTAATTTGCATTACGGGGTTGTGAAGATTGTTATGTTAGACATTTTTGAAACCATGCTGAGGAGTCCCATACCAGAACGAAATGGCCATCCAATGCTTCCAGGTTTCTAATGGTGGTCTAACATTGATCAATTCATGGTTTCAAAAATATTTATATTTAACATACTTTATAAATTATTTTTATTGATAATAAGCAGTTTGTAAACGAAAAAAAATGGATTCAGGTTGATTTTTGTAATTGACTTGAAAACTCATTTTGATGTGTAATCTGAATATTTTTTTTAAAATCTAACAAAGACTGAAATAGTTAATAGAAATAAGCAAAATCAATTGCAAACATGATATGATGAGGAATCGTCGGCAGTACTTGTAGGGAACACTTAACTATGATAATCACTCAGGCCGATATCCAGTAGTACAACATTACGATCAGACAGTATCATTAGCGACATCAGTTTTATTGGATTATCGAAAAACAATAAGATTCACTAATAATTACGTTATAGTGTGGATTAATTATTGATAGAAGTGTATAACTTTGAGTATCAACTCAACGTTGTTAATGGTCAAGACTTTGTTACCGTGTAGTGAAGGAGAACACAGGTGAGGGCAACCGAATTGTATTTATCGCAAATTACAGAGTTACTCAGTAAAATAGGAAAACCATATCGTAAACGCGTAATTTGCAAAATATCAGTCCATCAAATCGAACTGGACTGTTCCTGTTGCACAACATCAATCCATTCTTTGTCTGACATTTCACTATTCATGCGTTTCATACAAACCCCATTGTGTTCCCATTCTTCCTTTCTCTTGATCTTCCCCCATCTTCTGGTGCCAAACATTACGTTTTTGCTCGCGTCATATACTACTTATAAGTAGCGCGCACCACAACCGAACCTAGAAATCCAATGTCTTATTCCTAATAGGATTATGAATATGAAATACAAAGGGATCCTATATTTCAGGACGAAATATCTGTTTCTTTCTTTCATCAGTATAACATTTAGTCAGTTTGTTGAACATTCTCAAATGTGATGAAAGTTAATTTCAATAGGGAATCACTCACTGTCAACTAGGTTAATTACCAAAAAGCAAAAAGAACTAAGTATCTGTTTTCTTATAGTTTGATATATCCGTTCGCTAACCAAAGGACAGGTGTACTGCTTAGCAGTTCGCTCCGTTCTCCTATATGGCTGTGAAACATGGCCGCTTAGAGTAGAAGATGTTCGTAGGTTACTAGTATTCGATCATAGGTGTTTAAGAAGCATTGCTCGTATATCGTGGGACAACCGAGCAAGCAATGCTGTCGTTAGGAAACGAGTACTAGGTAGGGATGGCAGATCAATAGATGAAGTATTGAAACTTCATTAGTTGAGGTGGTTGGGACATGTGTTACGTATGCCTAACCACCGACTGCCTCGACGAGCTATGTTTTGTGGTGTAGGAGTAGGTTGGAAGAAAGTTAGGGGCGGCCAAACCAAAACATGGCAGAAATCCATGAAGTCACTGACAAGTGGACTGAGTCATGTTGGTAGACTACCTGGATGCTCAATTGGAAGTAACAGGTGTAAGTAAGTAAAATATTGTTGTGTTGTAATTTCATGCATAAAATATGGTCAGAAGAAATTATAGACGAAATTGGGAGAGAATTCATTCATGTTTAATAAACTATCATATAGATAATACGAATTTAATTAATACGGCGATATTTAGAATCAAATGTAATGATAATTACAATTTCAGGAAGTAATTTCGGTGAAAATATCATTACAAAATAAATGAACCATTTATACATTAGTGTACAACCAATTTATTTCATGAAGTGTGACGATTATTGTCGCGTGTCCTTACAGATCTAAGTAATGCAATCTAGTGAATAGCTGTGGCCACTAAATTGTCACGTGATACGTAATTAAAATTTACTACCCTGGATATATCCAGTCTATTTTAATTTCATTGGTCGAATAAAATAAGATGCTTTTTTGAAAAGGCTATTCTGTCTAGCTATTAATTGGCCAATCGTATTACTAAAAATATATAGAAGTTTGATTGGTCAATTCAAAGTAGTCTAATCAGACGCTGCTTTATGATTCGCTAACAAAAAGTTGACATGACATTCGAGGAAATAACTCGTCACTACACGTGTTTTCGATTTGGCCATTTCGTGCATAAGACACTCCTACCCTAATGAACGATAATAAATTGGATCCACCTGAAACTTGTAGTATTTCAAAAGATTCTACTGAACAGTTGAAATCATTTTGTAGTAGTTTTGAAGATCATACTACTGAATCGGATCTATTACATACATTAGAGCTACCAATATCACCTAGTCAAGATTTATTTGGTGAACCGACAACATCAAGTTCCTATAGAGATTCACCTCCTATTGGTCGAACAACAGTAACTACTCCATCTTGTCTTTGGAAAAATTGTGAATCTTCTATTAATCAAGTTTGTGTTAATACAGATAGTGGATTTTCTAGTTGGACTGGAAGAAGTGATTCTAAAACTAAATCTCCATCAAATTTGATTACATCTGATAATAGTATTTTTATGCTGAATCAATCTGATCAAGTTAATTTTTCTTGGAGACCAACTACAAATCTAAACGAATCAGATGTAAACTCCAACAATCTTACTACTAATTCAAGTTCATGTTTAAGTAATTTACCATGTGCTAGTGAATTGAATGAAGAACTATCTGATAGAATGTTTATTACAAGTATAAGTGATATGATGAGGAATTCACCAACTTGGTCCACTCCATGGAATTGCGCGAACAAGTATACTGATACATATGAACCATGTAAACCTGTATCACAAAGCACTGTAGATATGACATATTCATATCCGGAAACTATTCCTCCTTCGGACTTTTCACCATTTTATTCTCTTGGATTGGATTCAGTAAACCAAAATGCAAACCAAATACAATCTCCAAATGATACTAATGATAAAATATATAAATCACCAGAAAATTTCAATAGTCCCTCTTCATCAAAATCATCATATTCTACTTGTATACATGAAAGGAATCCTTCCAACCATCTATTTCGTCCAATCCCTAATCAAGGAGATAATGAAGATCAAAGAGATTTTCATAATTCATCAAATTCATCATTTTTAATAAATACACATCATGATCGACATAGTTTAGAAGAGCATTCCAATGAAAATACCAATAAACAGCCAATTACTTCTCTTACACATCAATCACAATATACAAGTTGTCATCATCGTCATCATCGTCATCGTCCTAGAACTGTATCTTATACTGCTTATTTAGATTCATCATTCATTAAAAAATCGTATATTTACAGACCAGGTTCTGCACCATTACATGAACATGAAAATTTATTCATTCCTGAAGAACAATCAGATTCCAGTGAAAATAATCAATGTGCAAAAGAAATAATAAAATCAAATTCTATTGTGTATAAACGACATAATAAAAAATCCACATTAAAATTATCTTCTTCTACACGTAGATTTTCACAAAATTATCAAGCGAATTCATATGGTCATTGTAGTAGTAGTAGTACTAGTAGTAGTACAGATAAAAATAAGATTCATTTTGAAAATGTCCATACTACAAAAAACATGGAACATTTGATGAACAATAATACAAATCGTATTAATAATCACCCGACAATCATCAACATGAATGATCAACAATTTTATTCAAGAATAAATTTAACAACGAATAAAAATTTACACCAATCCACTCAACAGTGCCTTACACATTTACCACAGTTATGTTCAGAGTATAGAATAGTACAGAATGATGTCAACTGTTCAATTACTGCACATACAAGAAGTTGTTATTCACCGAATTGTACTGGTAAGTTATATATATATATATATATATATATATATATTTTTGTTTTTCAACTGTCTGTTATGTTATTTTGGGGCACATTTTTGGAGGTTTGCCTTTTTTACACATTTGAAATCATCAATCAATCAATCATTGTTATTAGACCACCATTAGAAACCTGGAAGCACTGAAAGACGGCCGTTTCGTCCTAGTATGGGACTACTCATCAGTGGCAGTGCGCATCCACGACTCCTGCTCCTCGTAGGATTCGAACCCGGGACCTTTGGTATTGTAATCAATCAGAGTTAGACATTAACACCGTAGGCGTTCGCCTACAATGCTGAAGGTCCCGGGTTCGAATTCTGTGAGGAGCATGAGTCGTGGTTGCGCACTGCCACTGAGGAGTCCCATACTAGGACGAAACGGCCGTCTAAACAGTGCTTCCAGGTTTCTAATGGTGGTCTAGTAACAATGATTGATTGATGATTTCATATGTCTGTTATGTTCTTTAACCGAATTAGATTCATTTTTATTATTTGACGAAAGAATAATTTGGGTTTTTTTGTAAATTCATCTCATAGTCAAAATTGTAATTCAATGAGCATAGTCTTTAGTGAATCTAGTGTCTGTGATGTTTACTTCGTCAATAAAGTGTGTATTTGTTCGGTTGATAGATATATATATTCTCACATCAATACAAATATTTAGTATTCATGACAAAAGTCACTTTTCATAGAATACATGTAGAGTTTAATGAATAGAATACCGTTTTAAAGCTGAGTGTGTAGTGAAGGAGAACACAGGTGAGGGCAACCGAATTGTATTTAACGAAAATTACAGAATTACTCAGTAAAATCGGAAAACCATATCGCAAATTGTTCATTTGCAAAATATCAGTTCATCATATCGAACTGGACTGTTCCTGTTGCAAAACATCAATCGATTGTCACTATTCATGCGTTTCATACAAATTCCATTGTTTTCCCACTCTTCCTTTCTCTTGATCTTCCCCCCATCTTCTGCTGCCATGCAATACGTTGACATTCACGTCATATGCTACTTATGAGTAGCTCACACCGCAAGTGTACTTTTTGTCATCTGTAAAAAAATTATTCATATCGACAAACTCCGAGAATTTCCTCCTTACGAAGCTAGTCACTAGTGAGCACTGTTACGATATTTTAGGGGCAGAGTTTTGGAGGTTTTTGTGTTTTTACACATTTGAAGTTCTAGTTGAGAAGACGTGACCAATGGAGTTCAACCATGTCAGGTGTAGGCAGTAACAACTACCAAAGACAAATGGGTGAGGTGGCGCAAAATCCCTGGATCAATCAGAGTTAGACATTAATACCGTTAGATGCCGGCCCAGTGATTTCGATGGTAAGGCGTTCGCCTATAATGCCGAAGGCCGCGGGTTCGAATACTGTGAGGAGCAGGAGTCGTGGATGCTCATTGCCACTGAGGACTCCCATACCAGAACGAAACGGCCGTCCAGTGCTTGTGGGTATCTAATGTTGGTCTAACAATGATTGATTGATGATTTCAAATAAAAATACCCTTACAATGTAGGTTATGACTAAAGTTGTTTAGTATAACAGTCTTTAAATAAATTGTTTTAGTATACATCGGCTAAATCACTGAACTATCTGAAACAAGTTATAGATTTAAAATTCCAGTCGATTAATTTTTAGGTAAGTTCTTTTAAGAAATGGATGAAGAAAGGATACTTGATAAGAACGATAGAAAAAGATTCTTAAGTCAAGTATTTTGTGTACAAGTACAAGATATATACACGAGAGAGAGAGAGAGAATTGGTAAAATATCAAATATCACAATTACTTCAAGTGAAATAAATGGTCCAGTAAATGAGAATGATCAAAAAGAAACATGCCAATCAAATGTTTCATTAAAAAAAAAAAATAAAGATTTCATGCTTTTCCTTTATCATTTATGATCTATAATATTAGGTTGATTCATCCAACATTCTTCACTGCTAGTTTTTACCAGTCCACAGAGCATATCTAATAGACCTTATGAACTAACTATTCTGGCATTCAGATTGTACATAGTTTATCTTGATAAACGTACGTACGTGCATCAGTTCAAGTCACCATACAATATTAGCACAAAGATGCATTTGTTACTTCAAATCCCATAGTAGTAGAGATAGTAGAAGTAATAGCAGTAATCGGAAATTTTAGGATTACTTTCAAAAATCTCAATCATTTCGATTTGTGGCGTAGGCGAGATGTCTGTCCACAAGGCAAAGGATAAGTTTACTGCGCAACAGTTTGTTATGTTCTACTTTATGAATATGAAATGTAACCATTAAGATGGGGATATTCATACGTTACTGGCAGTTGAGTATAGATGTCTTCTAACCACTGCTTGCGTATCTTTGGATTACTATATGCGCAATGCTGAAGTGACACATATAGTACTGGGTAGAGTTGGTAAATTGGTTGATAAAGTAACAGGTCTTCATCAACCGCGGTGGTTGAGGAGAACGTATTACATTTGCCCAACTACCACCTACCTACCTCGACAGGTTAAATTATTTAGTTCAAGACTGACTAGACTGAAAGAAAGTTAGGAGGGAAAGCCAAGTCAAAACATATCGTTAGTAGAGACTTTATGTTTGTGGTCCGCGCGACTATCATACATAACCAATGGTTAGAGATGATTGAATGTTGTTGCTCGGAATCGTTTGTAACAGTACATACAGATGTATTCTCTGTTTACCTTCTTTCAGTTCATCATGGAAGTACGAAATATTACACATTGTCCATACCTGATTTTTCCCATTGTTGCTAATTCTATCCCACTCTGGGATTTGTCTTGATAATTTTAACTCTTTATGTGGCAAATTGACGTGATGCAACATGTATCAACAAATTTACACTCTCAGTCAATTAAAAATGAAAACATTACATTGAACACTCTATTTGCACACCATCTTTGAGTCCTGACTTCCAACGCTCCAGCCTTCTTCCATTCCTGCTGTTGCTTCCTTTCCTTCCTGTTGGTACTCTATTTACTTCTTGCTTTTGTTCCATTTGCTTTCCGTTTTCCTCTTGTGACCGTGAGAGTTCTTCTTCTTTCACGTCTCTTCTTATACTACCACTTATATCGTTCGTATAAGTAGCACACACCACAATTATTACCAATAATATATTTTTTTCATATATATATGAATTGTGTTTATTTTTTTTTATCAATTGTCTATTATACTACTACTGATAATATATTGGCGCGCTTTCAATGTTCCAAAATAATTTTGTTGATATATATATATATTTTTTTTTTCAAAAATAACCACCTAATCACAGTCTCCTTTCTCACACATATTATACCATAACATTTTCATAATAGCAACTTAGTAACTTAGTTCAAATCTCATTTTTTTTCAACTGTGTCTATATAACAAAACGTCTAGATAAAAAAATTATTTTTGTTTAATTCTTCTTGCCCCAAGTTTTCAATGTTCAATGATGATGTTGATGATGATGGTGATTGGTTTTGTTTTAATGAAAACTAGTCAACTTTGTTTTAATATATATATACATACAACATTGGTTGGTTCAAATGGAAAATAGTTCATTTCTTATTTAGGAGGAGGAGGATAAGGAATATATACTGTACATAGATATTTGTGAAACAGAAAGAAAGATAAATTAATTTCGTGTGAAATTAAAAAAATTTTCTTAATTTAATTATAAAAATTATTTTAATGTATCGAAATGATTCGTAAATAATTTTAAAAAAAAATAGTTATTGTTAATTATATTATCATGTGAAAAAGCGTGAAAAAAAATGCTGAAAGGCATTTTTTTTGTTTTTCTTCCCTAAAGGAATTTTTGTGATCGACTGGGTTGTGCAATGAATAAATATTGGTAGTAGTCGTAGTAGTAGTGTGGTGTGAGGTACTTATAAGTAGTATATGACGTGAGTGTCAACGTAATGTCTGGCAGCAGAAGATGGAGGAAGATCAAGAAAGCATGAGTTAGAACACAATGGAATTTGTATGAAACGTATGAATACTGACAATGGATTGATGTTTTGCAGCAGGAGCAGACAGTCCAGTTCCATATGATGAACTGATATTTTGCAAATTAACCGTTTACGATATGGTTTTCCGATTTTACTTAGTAACTCTGTAATTTTCGCTAAATACAATTCGGTTGCCCCACCTGTGTTCTCGTTCACTACAGTAGTAGTAGTAGTAGTAGTCGTAGTGTAGTGAAGGAGAACACAGGTGAGGGCAACCGAATTGTATTTAACGAAAATTACAGAGTTACTCAGTAAAATAGGAAAACCATATCGTAACCGTCAATTTGCAAATCTTCAATCCATCATCAATCCATTGTCTGACATTTCACTCACTATTCATGCTATTTCATACAAATTCCATTGTGTTCCCACTCTTCTTCCTTTCTCTTGATCTTCCCCCATCTTCTGCTGCCAGACATTAAGTTTTCACTCACGTCATATACTACTTATAAGTAGCGCGCACCACAGTAGTAGTAGTAGTAGTAGTAGTAGTAGTAGTGGTAGTAATAGTAGTAGTAGCAAAGGAAGTTACAGAAATATTTTTTTATCACACCCTATTTCTATTTGTCGTTTTTTTATTTCTTATAGAAAAAAAAACATTTTTGTGTGAAGAAAACAGTTGTTTTTTTATTCTATTGTAAACGAATTTATTATTATGTACTAACTAAGGTTTTAGTTTAAAACAGCAGTTAATTATTTTCTAAGTCTATTTTGTTTCTAATGTTTGAAAACAAATCAAATTTATCAGTTGTGTTTAATGTAGACACTTGTTTTTGTTTTCTTTGGGTGAAAAAAATATCTTGACAATTTCTCGTTTAACGTGGGAGAGGAGATTACAAAAACATTATTCGAAGATAATAAGTTATTGTATTCGTAATGTGTATTTAAGACTAAAAATTACATAAAACACTAGACTAACAACATGATTAATTTATTTGTATTGGTTGTGTGAATCTGTTCATTGATATTTATGACTGGAATTGGAATATGTGAGAATCCTAGGCGGATTGTCTTTAGGTTACAAGAAGTATTAGCGGAGGTGGATAGTGGCTAGCAGTGAAATCCAGGATGCGTGTGTTATGTAAAAGCAGTACTGAGACAATCCGCATAGAATGCATACTTACTTAAGAGACTGATCGGTTGCAGTCCTAACACATCAATTGGAAGATTCCAAAAACCAATACAAGTTAATTAATCTACATCTCATTGCACAAGTGTGAGTGGCTATCCGGACTCAGTAAGTAAGTAAGTGGATAACTCGATGGAGTTTGAAGCGCATGGTACTGGGTTCAAGTCCCAGAGTGAACAACTCTCAAGTTCAGTTGCATCCGGCTGACGAGTCCAAAACAGATATGAGACGCTCGTCTTGATTGTCACTGCTAGCCACTATCCACCTACGCGGATAACAACTTTATTGTTTATATATTTATCGGATAAATACGTGTAAATAATTTTCATTACATCACAAAATGGCCTTCAATGAAAGTCAGGAAATGCTAGACAACTGTCTCATCTTAATTTGTGACTTCTTTGGACCTGAAAGTCCTGGGTCCAATCTCCGACAGAGTCGAGTCGTTCAGCAATCATAAGTCCCATCTACATAAGTTCTAACCTAGAGTTATCACATTTTTTTGACAACTACGATACCTTCTGCTTACTAAGTTGAACTCCATCAGTATTAAAAGTTTCCCAGTTTCCATCAGTTCACCATTATTCTATGTCATTTCATTTATGAATCGCCATCTTGATTTCAACTTAGTTTACTCAAAAATATCTAGAAATGTTTATTCATTTTACAAAAAAAAATTGATCAGAGGTATAGAAATGAATACATAAAATAGTAAATCATGAGATTGTTTAATTTGGTTCACTAATTATTCACGTACACTTATACAGGTAACAATTACATATATGCTTACTCCAGTTACCCCTAATGGAGCCTAGCCCGACAATCAGGATTCCCCAAACAATTCTATCCCGAACCTTCCTTTCCAGTCCTACCCAATTATTGTTTTGTCCTCTTTCCTTAAGCCTTGAGGGTTCCATGTGAGGGTCTTCCTTGTGATGCAGTTAGGGTGATTTTGGCAATTCACCTACAGCATAACTTCCTCTTATATTATTATTCCTCAGCTCTGTTCCACATTAGGTTGCTTCTGATAGTAGTATCTGACCGATGGATCTGGACTATCTTGTGTAAACAACTATTTATTAATAATCTGTATCTTCTGAATAATGGCATTTGTAGTTTTCCAAGTTTTCATTCCATACAATGGAACACTTATGATGATTGTATTGAAAATTGTGATTTTGTTGTTGGTTGACAGTTGTTTTGACTTCTTTCTAGATGTTCTCCAATCATAAGTGTGAATCAATATCACTATATACTCAAGATTAGTTTCATCATGGATTTAAATTTTAACTAGATTTATGTAAATGTAGTGAATGAGAACACAGGTGGGGCAACCGAATTGTATTTAACAAGAATTGCAGAGTTACTCAGTAAAATCGGAAAACCATATCGTAAATCGTTCATTTGCAAAAGATCAGTTCATCCTATGGAACTGGACTGTTCCTGTTGCCAAACATCAATCCATTGTCACTATTCATGCATTTCATACAAATTCCATTGTGTTCCCACTCTTCTTCCTTTCTTGATCTTCATCCTTTGCGTAGGCAGCGACACCAAATGTGAGGACTAAATATACTACTTTACTTAAGAAAAAAAATCAATGTTAATTTTTTTAAAAGTTGGAGTAAATAAACGATGCTCTGATGGTATTCTTGTGACTTTCAGGCTATCGGATCTATCAAGATCTATGAAGCTATGAAGCTATGTGTTAAAATTCAATTTGAGTAGTTATACGCTATATGTATGTCCTGTCTCTTTTTATTGTTTCTATTAAACAAAGCGGTAACTTAGGGATGGATAGTTAATTTAAATTACAAGCTAAAACACTATTTGATTTTGATTTTGACTAATTCGTTCTCGTGTGCTGGTATGGGTATGAGGGCGGTTGTCACTTCCCGGCTGCCCACTCCGTGGAAGGTTTTCTTTCTTGAGGGACCTGAAAAGAAAGATAGATTAGTGTTGGTCTTAGAGACCTGGGTGCGTGACCGCAGAGCCCAAGGTACAACTGCTTCAGGCCGGTCACGCACGGCCTTTTCATGAAAGATTTTTTGAAAATTAGCTCCGCACTTAAAAGCCCTTAGTGGGCACCCTTACCGCCGGAGACAGAAATCCGTGAGGTGTGACATTTTTAGGGCCGACCATTTCTAACCCTTCCTTATGAGAAGGCAGCATCACTGCAGACGCTGGTTGTCCGAGAGAAACACACTGCTGTCATACCCCTCTGCAGTCAGCAGTACGACTTCGCCCTCAGACCTTGAATAGCTGCTTTTAGTCTCATCGTTCTCCAATCGACCTGCCTGGCATGGTAGGACCTGCAGGAACATATGTTGCATCCAATACGACTTCGCCCTCAGACCTTAAAAACACTATCCCACCTAATCTGACTTGAACAATTATATTGTACACATCCAACAAATAAACGAAAAAGTAGTAAAAAAAACGGCACTGTATACGCCACAGTTATTGAACATTGAAAATAATGCGATCATTGTCGATCTCTATAAATTTTACTATGATTGTTGTGATTCTTGCTTGAAACTCTGTTGTTGTGTCGTATTGACACGTGCTAGGTCGAAAGGTATTGCAGCAGTAGGTCTCAACATATACATAAAGGAAAAAGCAAAATTCTACGATGCAACACAACATGCACCAACCAAATTACTCTTGATGGAGATGCCTTGCAGGATGTTTAAAAACCTTTACATATCTTGACAGCATCATCGACAAACAAGGTGGATCCGATGCAGATGTGAGGGCGCGGGTCGGAAAAGCAAGGACAGAATTTCTACAATTGAAAAATATCTGGAACTCCAAACAACTTTCAACTAAAACCAAAATCAGAATTTCCAATACAAATGTCAAGACAGTTCTACTGTATGGAGTGGAGACTTGGAGAACTACGAAAGGCATCATGCAGAAGATACAAGTTTTTATTAACAGTTGTCAATGCAAAATACTTCGGATTCGTTGGCCAGACACCATCAGCAATAACGAACTGTGGGAGAGAACAAACCAGATACAAGTGGAGGAGGAAATCAGGAAGAAGCGGTGGAAGTGGATAGGACACACTACGAAAAGCACCTAACTGCGTCACGAGACAAGCACTCACATGGAACCCTCAAGGCGAAAGGAAAAGAGGAAGGCCAAAGAACACACTACGCCGAGAAATAGAGAAGGATATGAGAGGAATGAACAAAAATTGGACAGAACTGGAAAGGGAAGCCCAGGACAGAGTTGGTTGGAGAATGCTGCTGGCGTACGGCCTATGCTCGATTGGGGTAACAGGCCTAAGTAAGTAAGTAAGTAGGGTTGAAAGGTATGTATATGTACAAGAAAGAACACATAAGACACAATTTTATAAAATCATAATAACTATGTTGTAATTTCTAATCTGTGAAGTCTTTGAAATATTTTGAATCGATGTATATAGTTGAATATCATCTGTAGCCTAGTTCAAAATTCTTTACATTAAAACAGCAAATATATACATTACTTATTATCATTTCGTTTTTAAATATAAGAGATTTGTGGAGATTGGTATTTCCTATTGATTGTTATAATTAAACTTAGTAACGTGTTTTACTTGTAATATAAGGTTACATTACATGTTATGTTCGATATATTTTTTGTTTTTCTACAGAGATATAAGTGAAATTTCATTATAAAAATTGAATTTCGTAATTCTACTTGTTTCAGTAGTTATATATATATATATATATATATATATATATATATATATATATATATATATATCATCGGTAGACCATAACTGGAAACCTGGAAGCACTGAACGTCTGTCTCGTCTTAAAATAGGACTCGTCAGAAGTGCGTATCCACGACTCCCACTACCCGCATTAATCGGACTAAGAGAATGCAGTCTTGCACGCGAAAGCTAAAACAAAACCAGCATCCAATGGTCTTAATGTGTAACTGTAAGGTATTGTGCAGCCTCATTCATTGTCTTCAGTACATGATTGCCTAAACTCTACTGGGTTGAACTCTACCAATCACATCTTTTCATTAGAACTTATAAAATTTACTTAACGAATTTAGTCACTAGTGAGCACATTTTTTTTAATTTTCATCATAAAGTTGTAAAGAATGTTGTATTTTTTCATTGAAAATATAAAACGATCATTGTTAAGCGTTCATCATATACGAGACCGAAGGTCCTGAATTCGATTGTTGTGTGTGTAGATGTTGTGGATTTGTCCTGCTGATTAGTCCTATTTTAGGACGAAGCAGCCTTCCCGTGCTTCTAGGTTTCTAATGGTGATCTGACAAGGATCAATTCATGATCTCAATGAAACTTGACCATCTTCAGAACTCTATAATGAATATATATATATATATATATATATATATATATATATATATATATATTGTATGAATTACTGAGACATATTAAACTTTATTGATAATTGTAAGAAGATTCTACTATTTTGACTTCATTAAAATACTTTAATATTAATATGAAACATAGTTTAAACAACAAGTTTAATTAGAGTATTGAACTTTGATGTTAACTAAAGAATTTAAAACAAATGAAATTTACTTAATTACTTACGCCTGTCACCCCAAATGGAGCATAGACCGCCCACCAGTTTCCTCCAACCAACTCTGACCTGCGCTTCCCTCTCCAGTTCTGTCCAATATTTGTTCATTCTTCTCATATCTTTCTCTATTTCTCGGCGTAGTGTGTTCCTTGGCCTTCCTCTTTTCCTTTGACCTTGAGGGTTCCATGTGAGGGCTTGTCTCGTGACGCAGTTGGGTGCTTTTCGTAGTGTTTGTCCTATCCACTTCCACCGCTTCTTCCTGATATCCTCCTCCACTGGTGTCTGGTTTGTTCTTTCCCACAGTACGTTGGTGCTGATGGTGTCTGGTGAACGAATCCTTAGTATTTTGCCAAGACAACTGTTAATAATTACTTAAATCTTCTGGATGACATCTTTCGTAGTTCTCCAAGTTTCCACCCTATACATTAGAACTGTCTTCACATTTGTATTGAAAATTCTGATTTCGGTTTTGATTGAAAGTTGTTTGGAGTTGCACATGTTGTTCAGTTGTAGAAATGCAGCCCTTGTTTTGCTGATCCTTGCCCTTCACATCTGCCTTAGATCCACCTTGCTCATCAAAATGATGCTACCCAAATATGTAAAGGCTTTTAAACATCCTCCAATGCATCTATCTTCATCAAGAGTAATTTAATTATGAAGAATATATTCTTTATCTATTTTGATAATTCATTGACGACTAGTTCACACCCTGTAACTATAGATTTTTCTACATTACACTGTCTAATTCTACTTGTTTATTATAGAATGTATAGTACAAAAATTATTGTTTTAAATTTTTTGAGTAAATATTTTTTGTTATAAACAATCCAAGTTAAACTTAGTTGAATAATTAAATGCTCAATTGACGTCGTCGATTGGTAATCAGTAATCAGTATATCAAAAATATATATTAAACACAATGTGTGTTACAGGGGATAGATATGGTAGGATAAATACAACAAGTACACACACCTGAAACTACATATTCTTCATGTTTACATCATAGTTTCTGGTGTGTTTTTGTTCTAACACAATGGGATTTTAATGCCCAGGGGTTAATTTATTTTGTTATAGAGTGTGTTTATTTACACACTTAATAAATTGTTTTATTCATGATTTTTTCTAAAAGATAAAGTTTAT
Source organism: Schistosoma turkestanicum (assembly GCA_944470395.2). Taxonomy (NCBI): domain Eukaryota; kingdom Metazoa; phylum Platyhelminthes; class Trematoda; order Strigeidida; family Schistosomatidae; genus Schistosoma; species Schistosoma turkestanicum. Next base: position 14,950,939 of record OX103971.1, read on the forward strand.
TTTTCAACTTTAATGAATAGGGATGAAAAATGGTCAGTCCATATCAAAATAAATAACTCAGCCTCACCTTATTGTGTAATAGAATTTAAAAAACTCAACTTTCAACCATGTTGATGAATATGAGGAAAATATACCCAATTGAAGATAATGAAAGTTAATGGGTGATGCAATATATATAGGTGGATTAATTCATGTTAGGCTTTTTTTATATCATTGGTTTATATCCAGGTTAATGCTCTAAAAATTTAGTCATTTATACATGATCTTGGGTTCGATCCCAGGCTGCGTAATATTCACTGCGCTAATAATCAATAACTTGTTCAACGTGTACAATGTTTATTGAAATATTGATAAATGTTTGAATTTTCTTTATTGTTGATTGATATTCAGCATTGACTTCTAGTGGTATAACTTCATATAGTCATGATATTTTGTATGTATTCATCATTCTATGAAAATTGTATCTATTTCAAGGCAATTTGTACAAGATTTAAGTATGCTATCAACTGTTCATTATTATATTGTAAATAAATTAAATTTGATATAAATATCAGTTGTTTGAATGTATTTGTTTTAAATAAATATCTGTTTAACATGCGTTAAACATAATATTCAAACATTGTGGGATATTTTCTTATTGGAATTGTAAAAGAACCTATTGTCTAGTCACTTACTTTTAATATTTTTCATTAAAATCATGAATAGATGATTGTTAGACTACCATTAGAAACTTGGAAGTTCTGGACGGTCGTTTCTTCCTAGTATGGAATTCTTCAGCAATGCGCATCCATGTCCCGCTTGCGGGGATCAAACCCAGGATCTACGGTTTCGATTTCAATGAAAAACATTGACCATGTGTCTGCTTTTTATTTATTTTAGGATTGGTATAAAGTAATAACTGAAAAGAAACCATGAACATATAGGGTTCATGTTAGCTGTCACTTGTTACCAACGTTTATCTTCAGGTTTAAGCGGCCTTAATTCTTTCTGTTACATTTGAACTCGTTTTACAATATAAGAGATTTTTGAAGGTTGTTGAATTTCATTGTTTACGTCAAACAAACTGATCTTAGTTAGATAATCATTAAAAACTAGGAATCTCCGGTGGGGTCTTGAATACATTCATTCCTTGAGATGTTTCATACCATATCGAAACAGCATCCAATGCATCTTAGTTTACAGTGGTTATTTAACTAAAATTACTCTATTGATTTAAAGTGTATTTATGCTTGGAAACAATAAATACGTGTAAAACACATTTTGATTATCAAACAACTTCTCAAGTTTTTTCCAGTTTGTGACCTGATTCATATCCAGTGGGCATATATATACATATCGGTTGATTTTCTGATACATTAGTGTAGGTAGGAATATATTTTCCAAGTATGTAGTAGTTTTTATTGATAATCTTGGTGATATCATATTTTCATAATGAAATATCACGTGGTTCTGATGAGATTATTCGTTTTATCAGTTAATCAAGCCGAAAATTATTCCGTTTAATAGTTACCAAAATATATCTGTTTAATAATATTAAGATCATCCACATTGATGTGACTTAAATCTCCTTAATTGATAAATTTATAGATGAAATAACTTAACCTTTAAGCTCCATCCCACCTCGCTCACTAAGTTTTAGAGGTCGGCAGTTAGAGAAGTCAAGTACACATGTACATGTAGGCTAGGTAAATAGTAATTGGCTGCATTCAATCAACCTCGTTAGTTCAATCCCATTACATTTGACACTTAATGCGGTAAACGTATACTAACTAACCTGAGTGAACTGTGCTCGTGATAGTGCTCGATAAGTTGTATAGTGTGATTAATTAAGTATAAATCGTTATTATCTAGTTTTTATCATGCTTGAATTCGATTTTTTAAAAATGCATCAAACCATTTGAACTAATCAGGGTCTGTGATGTGATATGGTGCTTAAATTTAGATCATAACAAATATCTACTCCTGATGTAAATAAAGTTTCTTTAAAAACTACTTGATCTGTAATTCAATTCATGATCAAGGATGTTTGTATAGCTAGATAAAATATTCTCCCGCTCTAGCTTCTGTTTGTTCATAATTGCATTATATCTGTTGTCAGTTCATTACGATGTAATTCCCCCTAAATGTTGATTCATAATCTCAATATATAATTCTATTTTTTTTAAAAAAACTCTTATTACTGAACTCAAATCTTTTATATTTGTCATTTTATAGCTAAATGTGTTAGGTGATGACGAAAACATGGTAGAATTGATAACCATTAACTTATAACATTCGTTCAAACTCCTAATATGCATAGCAGTCGAGGGTGTTGATCACTTCACTTATCTGGGGAGTCTCATCAGTGCTGATAGCCTGGTGACTGACGAAATCTCAGCTCGACTGGCTTTTGCCAACCTGCGTCACTTATGGTGTAGGCGTGATATCCGTTCGCTAACCAAAGGACGGGTGTACTGCGCAGAAGTTCGCTCCGCTCATCTATATGGCTGTGAAACATGGCCGTTAAGAGTAGAAGATGTTTGTAGGTTAATAGTAAGTGCAAGTGCATCCATTCTTTGAACTCTCTCAAATCCTAATCTTCTGGATTCGTCAGCACCTCTAGTTTTGTCTTTCTAACCTTATCTCACCTAATTATACTTCTTGAATAATATCTTCGAACCCTAGTCTTCTTCATTACCATTAATACCTCTACTATTTTTATCACTATGGGATTTGATTTGACATTTGCGTCTCTGTGCTAATGTGGTATGGCAACATGAACTTATGTACATACGTATGAAGTTCTACGTTGCAACTGACTGACTGACTGACTGAATATACATAGCTTAATTCAGTTGCTCTTTGATATAAATTGTTTTACAACTAAATAGTATTTCCTGATGAAGGGATGTTAACAGGTCGTTCAAGCTCGTCGGTACGGTATATTTTTTTTTACCTTGAATGAAGTCACATTTTTGAAATGAACGAAAGACATGATATTCTGTGGTGTTGTTTTGTTCTCTGAGCTGGTTGTTTTGGTTGTGGAGCTTTCATTGTTCTTCTGAACAACATCATCAGCACAAACTTCATATAACAGAAGTGAAGCATTCGAATTTCTCCACATTTGACCTGTAGCTTGTTCTGCTAACCTCGATCTTGATTGGTTGCTGTTGTCTTTTGACCTGTCGTTGATTGCAACTTTGTTTTGATTGCACCTCCCTTTTGATCTGTTTCTTGATAGTATGATTTTTCTGATTGGTTGATAGATTGAGTCAATGTCGATGTGTTTGCTGATTGATGATTGGCCTGAGTGCCACAATCATCCACCTGACATGATATTCGCATATATATATTGATATTATGAATTGATCATTGTTAGACCACCATTAAGAACCCGGAATGTCTTGAGTTTGATCCCTGTAAGTGAAGGATGGGAGTCATGAATGCTCACTGCTGACGAGTCACACACTAGGACGAAATAGCTAGCTAGCTAGCTATCCAGTACTTTCAGGAGGTTTCTAACAGTAAGTAATCCAACAATGATCAATCCATCATTTCAATAAAACTCACTAATCTCTGCAAAGGTTGAATGAAAAATCCACGTCAATTGAATAAAATATCAGATAAGAAGTATAAAATGAAAAATTTCAATGAAAGAGAAGAAATTATAAATATATTTTGAAATGAATAGAATGTGGTGACACCATACTATGGACTAAAGATTATCAAAGCACATTCATCAGTTTAGGCGTTTGGGACATATAGTTCATATGCTTGACCACTGGCTGCCTCATCGAACTATGTTTTGTGGTATAAATAAAGCTAGGGTTGGCCTAACCAAAACATGGTACAAAGCCATGAAATCACTGACAAGTGGATTGAGTCACGAGATGATAGTGATCAATGGTTAGAGACCCTGAATGACATGGCTCAAAATCGTTTACAATGACACAGGTACATTCACTCTTTGTGTTCTCTCAAATCCTAATTTTCTGAATTCCTCATTACCTTTCTCTTCCTCTTTTTGAATTTATTCCTCTTATTTATACTTCCTAATCTTACCGATTACTGCTAATCCTCGAGGAGCTTTGTGTTTGTAGTGTAAGAATAGGTTAGAAGAAAGCTAGGGGCGGACAAACCAAAACATGGCAGAAATCCATGAAGTCATTGACGAGTGGACTTAGCCATGTCAGTAGTTGTCGACTACCTGGTTGGGGTCCGCGAGATGATAATAATCGATGGTTAGATACCCTGAATGACATGACTCAAAACCGTTTGTAATGGCGCCGGTGCTTTTAACCTTTGTGTTCTCTCAAATCCTAATCTTCTGGATTCTTCAACTCCTCTAGTTATGACTTTCTAAACTTATCTCACTGAATCATACTTCTTGAATAATATCTTCTAATCGTAACTTCTCCGATTACTTCTAATACCTTTTACTACCTCTACTACTATTGAATTTGTATTGACAATTATATCTCTCTGCTGATAAGGTATAGCAACATGAACTGTTTTACTTACGTACGTACGAAGTTCTACGTTGCATCTGACTGACTGACTGATTACTGCTAATACTTCTACGACTTCTGCTACTATGGGATTTAAATCTGACAATTCCATCTCTGTATATACTGTTGTGGCATGGCAACTTAACCTAATGTACATACATATAAAGTTGTTCTACAATGTAACTGATTAACTGACTGACTGACTGTCTGACTAAAATTTTGATGATTGTGAAAAAAATTCATATATATTAATTGTGATATGATTACAAGATAGTAGTGTATTCAATTTAGTTACTTTAATCAATAATTATAAAATTATTCCATACATATTCATTCATACACTTAACTTATACAATAGTAATCAGTGAATGCACACTGCCACTGAGGAGTCCCATACCAGGACGAAACGGCCGTCTTGCAGTGCTTCCAGGTGTCGTCTAATGGTGGTCTAATAACATTGATCGATTCATGGTTTTAAAAAAAATGTGTAACTTAACAACAATCTTCACAACAACCCCGTAATGCAGTGAATTCATGTTCATTATGCATTAAAATCATAGAAATAATAAAATATTATTTATCATTTAACTAATTGAATACAAATGTCCTTTTTGTATTGTTTGTTAGTTTGTTAGTGTGTTAATTTACTCACATCAATTTATTGTTATTATTATTATTATTATTACATGTAATAAAAATCTCTTTTCTTCATATATACAAACATAAATACACACTTGTTATTAGACAATATGCACTTGTTATTATTATGATTATTATTCAGTTATTTATTCTACTAACATACTGACTTATTTATTATGTATGCACCTTTTACCGAGTATTGATCACGTGAACGAACAGGTTACACTTTTTTTTTTCGAATTTTATTCCCAACTAAACTGTGTATATATTATTATGATGATGATGATAAATTTAAGGAGAAGAAAAATAATCATTTTTTATTAAAGTTCATTCATGTCAAAATAATAATAATAATAATAATAATAATAATAATAATAATAATAATAATAATAATAATGGTTTAGAACAGTCAAAATAGCACAATATTTTTATCTCTCTCCATTATAATACATACATACATCAAGGTCATAGCAAATTTTAAAAAAAATGTACTAAATTGCATGATAGTTTTAATTTAAACATTAAATCTAATAGTATTGTGGTGCGAGCTACTTATAAGTAGTATATAGTATGACGTGAGTGTCAACGTAATGTCTGGTAGCAGAAGATAGGGGGAAGATCAAGAAAGGAAGAGTTATAACACAATGGAATTTGTATGAAATGCATGAATAGTAGTGACAATGGATTGATGTTGTTTGCAATAGGAACAGTCCAGTTCGATATGATGAACTGATATTTTGCAAATTAACGATTTACGATATGGTTTTCCTATTTTACCAATCAACTTTTTAATTTGAGATAAATACAATTTGGTTGCCCTCACCTGTATTCTCCTTCACTACAATTATACTCGTCAATTGATATGCTTGAATGCTATTACAAGTTAACCTTTTAGTCGATAAGAGAGAGAGAGAGATAGGAGACAAATGATTCAGTGACACGATAGGCTATTGTAATCCGTGTGTGTCCCAATGCCCCACTAAATATATCAAGAAGTCTTGATATGGCGTAGAAAGTGAATTCTATAAGCACCCATGAAATATGAGCTTGACAAGTACACAAATCGAGTTTATTTATACGTCATAGTGTAGTGAAGGAGATCACAGGTGAGGGCAACCAAATTGTATGTAACAAAAATTACAGAGTTACTCAGTAAAATAGGAAAACCATATCGTAAATCATTAATTTGCAAAATATCAGTTCATCATATCGAACTGGACTGTTCCTGTTGCAAAACATCAATCCATTGTCTGGCATTTCACTGTTCATGCGTTTCATACAAATTCCATTGTTTTCTAACTCTTCCTTTCTTGATCTTCCCCCATGTTCTGCTGCCAGAGATTACGTTGACACTCACGTCATATACTACTCATAAGTAGCTCACACCATAATAGAAACGTCCTTGAGAGAGCCACAAAAATAGCATACTAAAATAATACATCAACCAAAGACAGTCAAGGATTTTCCGAGTAGGAAATATAATGTCAAGGTCAATTCGTCAGCCTATAAGCGAAAGAATAAAATCAAAAATTAAGACCTTTATCAAGTAAGCTCTGGGTATTATTAATGTCTACAACAGAACTACCTCGATCTTAGTAAGCAAATAAAAACGATAATTGTTATTTTAAGATGATTCGGAAGTATTTGAAGATGAAGGGTGAAGATTCCACAAATGATGTTGTATTCTTTGAGTTGATTGGCTTGAAAGAGTAGTACCTATATGAGGCATTATCCATATATAAAAACTTCACTCTTGAGTCATCATCCAAGTTCGGATTGGTTGCATGTCCAATCTACTTATATACAGTTATTTGTTCTCATCCGTTATGAATGTATTCTTCTTAATCATCATGAACTTTGCATGATATGACTAAACCATCCAGTTCGAAGAACATAACATCTAGAAGGACGTTTCAGATGGTGGAGAAAACTTGTAGCTCAGGTGGATGATTGTGGTGGTGTTTCGTTCTCTGAGCTGGTTGTTTTGGTTGTGGAGCTTTCATTGTTCTTCTACTGAACATCATCATCAGCACAAACTTCAGATAGAAGTGAAGCATTTGAATTTCTCCACGTTTGACCTGTAGCTTCTTCTGCTAACGTGGAGAAATTCAAATGCTTCACTTCTATCTGAAGTTTGTGCTGATGATGTTGTTCAGTAGAAGAACAATGAAAGCTCCACAACCAAAACAACCAGCTCAGAGAACAAAACACCCCACAGAAGGACTTTTATTTTAATGTAAATGTGATTTTCATAATATACACTGAGGGACCAAGGAGACACTAGTGTTTCACACTATTTTGATGCTAACTTAGTGCACAGGGCAAACAGTTTCACCTCTCAGCCTTGAATCAACTCTGGAACTTTAAATTTTCTTGACAAGTTATAATGATATCTACAAACACATTAATTGAAATCAAGCCGGTTCACATGGTAAAACACACTAAGCATAGATCTGGGGTACGTATAAAACACGTTTAAGACTCTGGGTGTAGAAAGGAAGTGAATAGATCTGTGCTATAGTTGAATAATATCACTCAACGTCTTCAACTATTTAATACAGTTATCACGAGGACCCCAACCAAGTAGTTTGCATCGACCAACATGCCTCACATCAATAGTCAATAACTTCATGGGCTGATGTTACAATTTAGTTTGGCTGATCCTAGCTTTCTTCCAAGTTACTCCTATACTGACCAATATCGCTCAGTAAGTAGACAGTTATTGTTCATGAGTAACGATGCATATTTCAACCACCTTAGTTGATGTAGATTCCTAACCACATCTTTGCTTATCACCTTATTGCTTACCTTAACATATTAGTTACTCAGTTGTTCTATGGAACACAAGCCATGTTTTGAAGATACTTATATTGTAAAATATAGCGCTGATACTTATGTCCAACTTTAATAGACTATAATATAACATATCAAATAATTTAAGCTGAAATAATTGTTTAATTAATCCATGACAGTGTAGTGAAGGAGAACACAGGTGGGGCAACCGAATTGTATTTAACGAAAATTACAGTAGCTCACACCACACTCGTCCCCCCTTTTACTAAGCTGTCGTCGTAGTCTTTCAAAACAGGGACCCTGCTCAGTAAATATCACCTTCCGTATTCCGTGACGCGCTACAATATGCCGGATTACCACTTCGGTCATTGTTTTTGCCCGCTGGTCTGGAATGGATACGGCATCTATCCAATGTGTAGCGTTTACTAGTTCCGCTGCTGGGACACGGCGGCAGCCGAACTCTCGATAAATTGCGACGCCAACAACTGTGCCCCCGACTCCCCATCCATACTCGGTAGCGTACGGCACAGCAACATCGTGAGCTCCACATCCAGCACCAATGGGTCACCATCAGCCGACAGCCTCGCCAACCGGAGCCTCTGTGGCGCCTCCTCCCAGTCCACCAGGCTGTCGAATTCCGTCATCAGCCGCCCGGTGACCGTCTCCCACGCCGTCTTCCCGGCGGCACCGTCCAGGCTGTCGTATACCGCCTTCGCCTCACCTCCCCGCAGCGTCCCCAGCACCACCAACTCCGCTCCGGGCCCCAAACTCCTTCAGGAAGCTCCGCACATCTCCGTCCTCAAACTCCTTCGGCCATGGAATCTTCATCGTTTGTGTAGGCAGCGACACCAAATGTAGTGAACGAAAACACAGGTGGGGCAATCGAATTGTATTTAACGAAAATTACAGTAGCTCACACCGTAGATTGATAGAGACTTTGAATGACATGGCTGAAAAAAATTTTGCAATGGTGCAGGTGCATCCATTCTTTGTGTTCTCTCAAATCCTAACGTTCTGAATTCCTCATCACCTTTATCTCTTTCTTTTTAAGTTTATATCACTAGATTCTACTTCTTCAATAATATCGTCGAACCTTAATCTCTTCGATTTTTGCTAATACTTTTACTATCTCTACTACTATGGAGTTTGAAACTGACAATTGAGTTTCTGTGGTAATGTGTAATATGGCAACCTGACTGATGTACGTATGTACGACGTTATTCGTTGTAACTGACTGACTGACTGAATTATTTCACTAGCCTACTTCTTGAATAATATCTTCAAACCGTAATCTCTTCCGATTACTGCTAATACTTCTACTACCTTTACTACTATGGGCTTTGAAGTAGGCAATTGCATCTATCTGTGCTAATGTTGTGGTATGGTAACCTGACTGATGTACGTACGTACATACGAATTTCTACAATACTGTCACGGTTTTACTCTTGTGGTTTGTTGCATGGTAAGAACAAATATTTAGTTAGTAGTTGAATAATAAATCCATGTTTCTTGGTATTTATATAGAGAAACTGATCTATCAGTTGAATATATATACAGCTTTTTCTCCTTGTTCATGTTTACATTGAAACTTGAAAGTGTAGTATTGATCACATTAACTTACAATTCGTTATCCTACTCAGTTAGCTAACTAATCACTACGGTTATTACTTTGATTTTTAGATAAGTACTAATTTCGAGTGTCATTTACAAAAAAAAGTAACTGTTTTAGAATGTAGGTGCCATCTTGTTGTTATATGGGGAGATTCATACAAGATGAAACGCGCGTTTTTGCATTCCACTGTTAACAACTAACTACTAATCTATGAAGATTTTGATTACTACTTATTTTTTATTTCAGCGTATAACTTTTACTCATCAAATCCCTAAACATCTGTGAACTAGTTCTTTTCCATCTGTTGAGGACGTTAGATCCCCAGTACTCACTTGATAAATGTGTCTTAATTTTGGATTTTATTTATGGGTTGTTCAGTTGACCTTATGATCACATTTCTCAACCGGAAAATCCTTAGCTGTGATTGGCTGATGTGTTATTTTAGTGTGGTATTTTTGTGACTCTCTCAAGGACGTTTCTATGATGTATAAATAAACGCGATTTGTGTACTTGAATGCATTGTGCTTGCTGGGTGTTTGTAGAATACACTTTTTACGCTATATCAAGACTTTTCCGTCAGTCAGTTTGGGACAATAGATCAGAGTAACTTACCGTGTCACTGGTTCATTATCTCGTTCTCGTTTATCGACTAAGGTTAACTCGTAATAGTTTCAAGCATAGCAAGTAACGAGCATAACACCATCTATTGTATTTTATGCCATAAGAAGTGTTCATCAAATTTCGACTTCTCTCACGGACCAACCCCTTGACATCAAAGAAGACTTGACATAAATTTCCCCGGAGCATGGAAATTCTCATTAGGTGCATATTCACGAATCTTCGACAGGTTTAATCAAGACTATCAAATCTCGCAGCTAATGCTTAACCTTCAGAATATTGAATTTAAGATCCAAGGTTATGCGCACATATTTAACTTCAGTAAATTTACAACATTATGCAATCCTCTCCTAATATCATCGTTACTGGGTAGCTAGCTCACACTGCCTCATACCCTAAACTTCATTAATAACGGTTTTTCTTGTTAAAGCCCTAGGAATTACTTTTTGATATTTTAGTCTAACGAAGATTACATTACGACCTGATTGTTAAATAACGATCTCCATTTTTCTATAATGAAAAAGTCATAAAATGTGCCTATTCATGACTAGCTTCGTGAAGAAATTCCCGGAGTTCTAGTGAGAAGATATGACTAGTGGAGTTCAACCCTATTACCCCCAACTAAGACAATGTGGATGAGGTTGTGTAATACCTTAGATTGATTAAATATAGACATAAGAACTATCTTAGTCGTTCAAATGTTAAGTGTTATTGTGCGAGACCGAAGCTCCCGGGTTCGAGTCCTGTGTGTGTGGCAGGAGTCATAGCTGCGCACTGTTGTTAAGTCTCATACGAGGACTTGATGGCCAATCAGTGCTTCCATGTTTTTAATAGTGATGGATGCGCACTGCTGAGGAGTCCCATACCAGGACGAAACGACCGTCCAGTGCTTCCAGGTTTCTAATGGTGGTCTAACATTGATCGATTCATGGTTTCAAATGTGTGTAACTTAACAATCTTCACAACCCCGTAATGCAGATCTTCATAATTCTCAATTGAAGAAACTATAGTCATCAGCACTCACGTGATTACTATTATTATTAATAACACTATTAGTGAAATTCATCAATTCGTAACAGTAGTTACTGGGTTAATTTAATAATAACTGTTTATGATTCTTTTCTCCTTTTTTTCATTTATCTTTTCCACTATTAAAATGACACATTATTATTTATCATCATCTCAGGTCAAAATACTTCTTTTTTTTTATTTAGAAAAAATTTGAAAAATAAAAATTAATAAACATGTTTTTATACAAATACAAATCTTTCATTGATTTTATATGACCTGAAATTCTAATAAATAAATGTAACATTTTTATTCTGATAAACCATTCTCTTTTCATCTTAAAAAAAATTAAAAAAAAAAAACATCACTAACTCAACTAACTAATTTTTAATGGTATACTGGATCTCTCATCCTAATTCTATTCTACTCTTTTAAGGAAAATGTGGTTGGTGGTGGTGATGATGATGATGATATGCATGTGTGTGTGTGTATGTGTTTGTATGTTTTGGGTGTGTTCTTTGCTTTAAGAATAATAATAATAATAGTGATTACTCATCATTGAAATTGCTTGTTTGTCTGTGTGTTTGTTTGTAAATATCTGTGTAATGTGTGTGTGTCTCTCTCTCTCTCTCTTTATCTCTTTTCGTTGATCAACTAATGTGATTACTTCTCTCCACATGGTGTATAGTATGCACACACACACACACATAAATAAATATATATATATGCATATAGACACTGAGACACATTCATACAGGTGAACATTATAATACACATGTCTTCTTCTTCATTTGTTTCGGATTAAATTTTTAAAAAAAAATTCCATTCATCGAGTAGATAGATAGGATAACATTGACATATTTTCATATAAACACTGAAATATTTTATTCAATGTTAAATAAAAAGAGAATTCGTCAGTTTTAGTAATGAAGAGTCACATAGTGTTAGTAATAATAATAATAATATTATTATTGATAGTGAGAATAGCAATAACGATGTGTGTTAGGTGACGTAGCAACACTAAATAAGTGTACATATCATCTTTATTCCATTATTTCACTAACGGTTGCTATGACTTTATATAATGAAGGGATTTCATTGTGTTTGGGTGAAGAATAATTTTTTATTAACACAATGAATCCTTTTTTTGTTTCATTAAAGGAGAGGGAGGGAGATAGAAAAAAGATGTTTATTTATATATTTGCTTCGACCATTTTCTCTCATCCTGTCAATGTGTATGTATGTTTGTGTGTGTGTGTGTGTGTACGATAGGCAATGACACACATAATGAATTGAATAATTTTGTCTGTAAGGAAAATAAACTACTATATTTAGAAAGATGTTTTAAGTATAAATTCGATGAAATTTTGTGAAGAGATTTCACAATGAATCTTGTGAATGGTCAGTATGAGATTGTGAAGATTGTTGAGAATCATTGAAATCAAGATGTGATCAATGTTAGACAACCATTGGAGGCCTGGAATCACTGCATGACCGTCATATAGGACGGTCATCTGATAGTATAGTATAGGACTCATCTGAAGTGCACAGCCACTACTCCTGCTACTCGCAGGATTCGAACCCAGGATCTAAGAATTGAATATATCAATATATGTCACAATTTATATGTACTTGTATGCAGGTTTGTCAAAAAGTTCCTGATCGACAGGCACGAAATATCTACAAAACTGTACTACTTTTGAGTTACAATTTTCTATCACGAAAGTTATCCACAGCAATGTCACATTAAATGTTTACTTAAGTAATCCTGCTACCCCAAGTACAGCATAGGCCACTCCTCAGCGTTCTTCAACCCAATCCATCATCGGCCTTCCTTTCCAGTTCTTCCCAATTGCTGTTCATATTTTTCGTCTCTGTTTTCAATTCTCGGCGTAATGTGTTTTTTTTTGGTTATCCTCTTCCCCTTTGAACTTGAGGATCCTAATTGAGGGTTTGTCTTGTGATACGGTAGGATAATTTTCATAATGTTTCTCCTATCCATATTTCTATATGGATTTGAGGATGATGATGATGATGATACCTTGACAGATAACAATATTCTAGGTTTCTCATGGTGGTCTAACATTGATCGATTCATGGATTCAAAAATGTGTAAACTTAACAATCATCACAACCACGTATTGCAAATTAACTGTGCTCATTAGTGACTAGCTTCGTGAGGAATCTTCTCCGAGTTCTAGTGGGAAGACGTGACCAGTATGAGTTCAACCTGTTCGAGTGTAGACAGTAACTACTACCGAAGACTGTGTATGAGGTTGCGAAACTCCGTAAAATGATCAAGTTAGACATGAACACCGTTAGATACCGGCTCAGTGGTCCGATGGTTAGGCATTTGCCTACAATACCGAAGGTCCTGGTTTCGAATCCTGCGAGGTGCAGGAGTCGCGGATGCGCACTGCTGCTGATGAGTCCCATACCAGGACGAAACGACCATCCAGTGATTCCAGGTTTCTAATGGTGCTCTAACATTGATCGATTCATGGTTTCAATAATTAAATGTGGTGATAATTATGAAATCAAAGAAACTGTTCTTGTGACATCATTCACAGACTGAAATTCAATATCACATCCAAATGAAATTCAATGCATATTTGATGTCGAAAACACATGGTTTATAAAATGTGTATAATTAGCCTGTATCTATTTATCCATTTGAAGTCTGTTGTGTGTTTTCCAAGCCATATTGGTTATAGACTGTCCTCATCCACAACTTTCACACCTGGGAATAAAAATCCAGGACATTCGGTTACATAATTTTTTCGTCTGGCTCCCGTTAGCTGCTTCTAACTTGTAATGTAGTGAATGAGAACATAGGTGGGGCAACCGGATTGTATTTAACGAAAATTACAGAGTTAATTGGTAAAATAGGAAAACCATATCGTAAATCGTTAATTTGCAAAATATCAGTTCATCATATCGAACTGAACTGTTCCTGTTGCAAACAACATCTAATCCATTGTCACTATTCATGTGTTTCATACAAATTCCATTGTGTTCTAACTCTTCCTTTCTTGATCTTCCCACCATCTTCTGTTGCCAGACATTACGTTGACACTCACGTCATATACTACTTATAAGTAGCTCGCACCAAAGTAATACTTACTCAAAATAAAATGGGTTTCAAATTATTACTCACCCCCCAAAAAAAGTCAAGTTTATAACTGTTCTGATCACATATCAGCATGTTAAATAAAATATGTTTTATATGAAAGAACATCCTACAACAATGTTAGTAACAAAAGCTTAAAGGACTAGAAATATGCATATGCATTACGTAATCGTCAAACGCTGATATTCAGTTATCATAATCAAAAAAACTGAGTAAAGCTTAGTTTGTAAAAACTAAGATTACTAATCTAGAAGACAGTTGAAATTTTTTTAAAAAAATAATGATGTAATGATGTAATTTTATTCGGAATCAAAATTTTGAACACATTTTTTTATGACGTAATGAAGATGAGTTTGTCATTGGGGCAGAGAAATATTAAACCGGGTTTTTTCTTTAATTTTGAAAAACAAGCACAAACTAGTTTTCTGATGGCTAATAGAAATAGTGTAGTGAAGGAGAACACAGGTGAGAGCAACCGAATTATATTTATCGCTAATTACAGAGTTACTCAGTAAAAAAGGGAAAACCATATCGTCAACCGTTAATTTGCAAAACATCAATCCATCGTCTTACATTTCACTATTTATGCTGTTTCATACAAATCCCATTGTGTTCCCACTCTTCCTTTCTTGATCTTCCTCCATCTTCTACTGCCAGACATTACGTTTACACTCGTGTCATATACTACTTATAAGTAGCGCGCACCACAATAGTATCAAAAAGAAACCTTTAGAAGATTAGAGCTTAGATGTTTTTATGAATCACTGTCAAAGATTTCAAAGTGTCTATTAAATCTTCAATGTTTAATTGGTGATTAGGTAATTGTGTGGTAGTATTCAAAGCAGTTCTTTCTTATTATTCTTATGCATTTCGGAACATAATTAAATAACTTAAGATTATACTGTCCTTTCTGTTCCTTTAATATAACTTCTTTGGTAGGTACATTTAGATTTATTGACCGAATTGCCGGTAACATGAGATGAGTACTTGTCTTACTTTTGATTAAATTACTGATTTATTAGTTTGATATCCGCTTATTTCAGGAGTGTCTCAGTAATTTTCATTTTCATATACTCAACTGGTTATCCGGTGGAATACTGAGTGTTCAACTATTAGTTATTTGCATTACGGGGTTGTGAAGATTGTTAAGTTAGTTACACATTTTTGAAACCATGAATCGATCAATGTTAGACCACCATTATAGAAACCTGGAAGCACTGAAAGACGGCCGTTTCGTCCTGGTATGGAACTCTTCAGCAGTGCGCATCCACGACTCGTGAACCCCGCAGGGTTCGAACTCAGGACCTTCCATATTGTACGCGAACGTCCTAACCGTTAGACCACTGAGCCGGTATCTAACGGTTGGGGCGTTTGCAGGAGTCGTGGATGCGCACTGCTGAGGAGTCCCATACTGGGACGAAACGGCCGTCTTTCAGTGCTTCCAGGTTCCTAATGGTGGTCTAACATTGATCGATTCATGGTTTCAAAAATGTATTATTTATTTATCCTACGACTATACATAATTATTTTAACTAGGAGGAGTAGTTGGACCCGACAAATATATGTGTGCATTGGTTCAAGTTGCCACATTAAATTAATACATAGTAATCAAAATATCAAGACAAATGTCCTAGTAGGAGAAGTAAGAGTAGTATAGGTAGATCGTAAGTAATAGAACACATTCGACATCAACATTATATCATTTAAAAAAAAATAAAGATTAAGTTTGGTGAATAAAAATAATTTTAAAACTGAAGTTTTAAGAGAAATCAATGAGTCAATGCTTTTGTATCACTGTTACCAGTTAAGAGTCATATTCACTTAGTATATCCAGTCAAATATCATGATAATTTCACGGAACACATCTAAGATAGTTTGTATCTATCTACATGTCTCAGATGAACATCGATTGACTTCATAAACTGGTTCCGTGTCTTGACTTGAGTTCCAACTTTTACTGCTAAATCATCCAACATCGTGTGTCGAGATTGGCGATGGTGAGATAACTATGATATCATATATTATAACCACTATATTAAACGATTAATTGACAGGTTGCATATTAATCTAAACACATGGGTGTTTGGCTGAATAATCTATTTGCCTACACATCATTTTGAACACACTTAACTTTTTGAAATCATGTTTCGATCAATGGTAGACCATTATTAGGATCCTGAAAGCACTGGACAGCCGTTTCGTCTTGGTATGGGACTCATCAGCAGTGCGCATCCACGACTCATGCTCTTTACAGGGTTCGAACCCGGTACCTTTGGTCATGCGCGCGAACGCTTAACCTCCGCACCACTCAGCCGGTAACTAACGGTCAATTTACGGTCTTGCTCAACCCCATTCACCCAATTAGGGTTAAACTTCACTGGTCACGACTTCCCACTAGAAACCCGGAGATGATTCCTCACAGAGCTAGTCCCTAATGAGCACAGGTAATTGCATTACAGAGTTGTAAAATATTGTTAAGTTACACATAATGTTTTTTTTATTATTATTTCCTCTATTAATATCCGATTTGTTTTACTTTACAGTCCCTACTATTTCTTCCTTACCAAATTCTCCTATGTTGAACACTGCAACGACAACAACGAATAATCTCAATGAATTGAGTACTACTACTACTCATACTACTACTACTACTATTAATAGTAGTAGACCAATACTACAATCAACAACTATGCCTGATGTTGTGCCTCGATTAAGTTTACACATAAATCATCGCCATAGTATTAATAATAATAATAATACCGATACAATTGGATCAAATCATATGACATTATTACATCATCGTTCACATTTATTACAACCAAGATGTTCATCTGTTCCATTAGTACAATCATCAACATCAACATCATCATCATCATCATCACAATCACCATCATCATCATCATTATCATCTTCATTAACACCGTCAACATTAGCTTTCAATGTTCAATGTCAATGTTATCATTGTACACATCAGCATTATTTTGATCATTGTCAATTATCATCAAATTATCAATCTCAATCAAATTATTTATTAGCAAGACGTTTAGCATATGTGGCTGATGAATTAATGTTAGATTATTATTATCATAATTATTCAAGAAGAAATTATCGATCAATGTATAATTTGGTAAGTTATGAATATTATTGTTAGTTAAAGATATTTTTTCTTTTTATTTGAAGCGGTTTTATCAAGCTATCAAGCTAGCTTGCCCTGACCGAAGCTGCTACCTTGACGTGGTGGTGGTCGGTCTTGCCTATCGTGATGACCCGACCGAGCTATATGGTCCGGGACCTATGTTCCTGTAAGGTTCTACCATGCCAGGCAGGTCGATTGGAGAGCGATGAGACTAAAAGCAGCTACTCAAGGTCTGAGGGCGAAGTCGTACTGCTGACTGCAGAGGGGTGTGACAGCAGTAAGGTGTTTCCCTCGGACAACCAGCATCTGCAACGATGCTGCCTTCTCACAAGAAAGGAAGGAAAGTATTAGAGAAGGTCAACCCTAAAAATGTCACACCTCACCCTACCTCACGGATTTCCGTCTCCGGCGGTAAGGGTGCCCACTAAGGGCTTTCAAGTGCGGAGCTAACACTCAAAAAACTTCTCATAAAAAGGCCGTGCGTGACCGGCCTCAAGCAGTTGTCCCTTGGGCTCTGCGGTCACGCTCCCAGGTCTCTAAGACCAACACTAATCTATTTTCCTTTTCAGGTCTCAAGAAATAACCTTCCACGGTGTGGGCAGCCGGGAAGTGACAATCACCCTCATACCCGTAACAGCAAATGTAGCTGGCATTGATCTCATTATCCCACCTGAATGTGAACATGATAAAGAACGAAGTCAGCTTAAGCGCAAGCTGATAAAAAGCCTACGCAACGAACGTGAACAATGATGGGTGACGAAAGCAATGGAAAGCGATGGAAAAAGCAGCGGCGATCGGCAACAGTAGACAACTTTTCCGACTTATCAAGGAAACTGGTATTAGGAATCCTAGTTAGTGTGAGACAATCTCGGAAAATGATGGGACTATTATTTATTCTCTATCCAGGAGACTGGATCGATGGGCAGAACACTTTAGGGATCAGTTCAACTGGCCTTCAGCCACACTTCGGTTACCCACCATCTCCAGTCATCCTGAATGGCAAGTCGATTCAAGCCCTCCGAACCTTTCTGAAGTTGAGAAAGCGTTAGGAAATCTGAAGCGAGGGCGAGCTGTAGTTCCTGATAGACTGAGTCCTGGGATATTTAAGGATGGTGGTCCAGTTTTAGCAGCTAGATTGACTGAGATCTGAGGTAGAATCTGGGAACTGGACATTATGCCATCTGACTGGTCTCAATCAGTGATTGTCCCACTCTATAAGAAAGGACAAAAGTCTTCTTGTGACAATCACAGGGGAATCAGTCTAACTAATATAGTTTCTAAATTGTTAGCCTCGATTATACTTACACGCCTACTAGTGCTCGTGAAGAGCAAATTCGAGAAAACCAGGCTGGTTTTCGACCTGGACGTGGTTGTATAGACCACATTTTCACACTAAGACAGGTCCAGGAACACAGACACACATTTAGGCGTCCTACAATAGTTGTGTTCCCGGACCTAAGACCGGATTTTGACTCTGTATATCGTGAGGTTCTGTGGCAGTTTCTGTCATTGAAAGGTGTACCAAAGAATTACTTTAACCTTATACAAGCTCTCTACTCGAACACCACTGGTCGAATAAGAGCTTATGGCGAACTGTCATTGGAATTCTTCACTTCAAATGGTGTCCGTCAGGGATATCCACTCTCTCCATTCTTGTTTAATTTTGTTATAGAACTGCTTTTGGAGATAACATTATCTTCGTCAGACTTTTCAGGAGTAGACCTCCAAGCAGGAGGATCGCTTGTTGACTTAGAATATGCTGATGATATAGACCTACTTGGTGAAGACACTGACAAAATGCAGAGTCTTCTGATCACCATAAGCAACAATGCAAGCATGTTCGAGATGCGGTTCTCACCCTCGAATTGAAAAATGTTGCTTCAAGATTGGGTTGCGTCGGCACCTGAACTAGTGATAGGGAGTGAAGTAATCGAGCGTGTAGACCGCTTCACTTATCTTGGGAGTCTGATCAGTGCTGATGGCCTGGTGGCTGACGAAATCTCAGCTCGGATACAGAAGGCTCGATTGGCTTTTGCCAACCTGCGTTACCTATGGCGCAGGCGAGATATCCGTTTGCTGACTTAACGACGAGTGTACTGTGGAGCAGTTGGCTCCGTCCTACTGTACGGATGCGAGACTTGGCCGTTAAGAGTAGAGGACTTCCGTAGGTTACTAGTCTTCGATCATCGATGTCTTGGGAGCATTGCTCGTGTATCCTGGGACAACCGTATAAGCAATGCTGTCGTTAGGAAACGAGTTCTAGTTAGTGACGGCAAATCAATAGATGAAGTAGTGAAACTTCATCAGTTGAGGTGGTTGGGACATGTGTTACGTATGCCTAACCACCGACTATCTCGACAAGCTATGTTTTGCAATGTAGGAGTAGTCTGTAAGAAAGTTAGGGGCGGCCAAACTAAAATATGGCAGAAATGCATGAAGTCACTGACAAGTGGATTGAATCATGTTGGTAGATGTAGACTACCTGGTTGGGATCCGCGAGATGATTGTAATCGATAGTTATAGACCCTGAATGACATGACTCAAAACCGTTTGCAATGGCGCAGGTGCATTCATCCTTTCTGTTCTGTGAAATCTCAACCTTCAGAGTTCGTCATCATCTTTCTCTTTCTCTTTTTAAATTCATTTCACTGGATTATACGTCTCGAATCATATATCTTCGATTCCTAATCTTCCCCCCTATAACTGCCAATACATCTATCTATCTCTACTGCTATGGAACTGAAATTGACAATTTCATCTGTCTGTACTAATATGGTTTGGGCAACTTTGAACTGATGTATCAATGTACAATGTGCCTACGTTGTACCTAACTGACTGTCTGACTGACTGACTAACTGATCAACCTGTTTACCGGTGTTGTTCAAGTTGTTGTTCATATAAAACCTAGTAAACATTAGAGTGACTTCATTCCACTTTTTTTTTTCTAAATTTTACAAGACTACTTTGTATATAAAATGATGCTTTCACAGACAGAGTTTTTTTTTTTTTCCTAATCAATATTACCTCAAACGTGCATGTGTAGATTACTCATACTTATCTATCTATCCACCTACTTTCTAGCTCATCTTGACTAGTTTTTTTTTGTTTAAGTACAACAGAATCAATTGCTTTTGTACATTTAAATACCAAATCAATAAGTTTCTTTGACCATGACTCACTTTAACCTACACCGACACACACACACACACAAGCATACACTAGCCATCATTGTGATCAACTTAATTCAACCAGTCTTAGAGACACGGATAACCAGTCATCTAGGTGAACAGAGAGAGAGAGAGACAGTACAACATATAGATAGACAGATAAATACATAGATAGATAGATAGTTAGATAGACGCCGGTAGAATTTTTGTTTAAATCTACGCATAAAGTAAGTATCATGTGATATAAATTATTATAACCTTGAAAATTAAGCATAAGTTTTGTCTTTCATGATGAAATTATTTTCTGTTAGAAATAAGTTTGAAATCTTTTATACACACAATACTTTACAAAAGTGTACTACACTGTTGTATGATGTTTTTAACTAAAACAGAAAAAAAAACAAAACAATTTCTTATGAATTATTTCAATTTGTACGTTTGTCATATTGTGGTGCGAGCTACTTATAAGTAGTATAGTATGACGTGAGTGTCGACGTAATGTCTGGCAGCAGAAGATGAGGGAAGATCAAGAAAGGAAGAAGAGTGGGAACACAATGGAATTTGTATGAAACGCATAAATAGTGACAATGGATTGATGTTGTTTGCAACAGGAACAGTCCAGTTCGATATGATGAACTGATATTTTGCAAATTGCCGATTTACGATATGGTTTTCCTATTTTACTGAGTAACTCTGTAATTTTCGTTAAGTAGAATTCGGTTGCCCCACCTGTGTTCTCGTTCATTACAATATTAAAGTTTAAAATAAGCTGAAGTTATCTACGATGTTTTCAATGTTCAATGAGTTTATTTTGCTTAATACAACTTTGATCATTCGCCTGTTTATTATTTATTGGATGAGTAATACATATGATAGTGTCAGTCAGACAGTCATTCAGATGCAACGTAGAACTTTGTACGTAAGTACATCAGTTCATGTTGCCATACCACATCAGCACAGAGATATCATTGTCAATTCAAATCCAGTAGTAGAAGAGGTAGTAAAGGTATTAGAAGTAATCGGAGAGGTTAGGATTAGAAGATATTATTCAAGAAGTATGATTCAGTGAGAAAAGTTTAGAAAGTCAAAACTAGAGGTGTTGAAGAATCCAGAAGATTAAGATTTGAGAGAACACAAAGAATAAATGCACTGGCGCCATTGTGAACGGTTTTGAGTCATGTCATTCAGGTTATCTAACCATCGATTATTATCATCTCGCGGACCCCAACCAGGTAGTCGACAACTACCGACATGGCTAAGTCCACTTGTCAATGACTTCATGGATTTCTGCCATGTTTTGGTTTGGCCGCCCCTAACTTTCTTCCAACCTATTCCTACACTACAAAACAAAGCCCGTCGAGGCAGTCGGTGGTTAGCCATACGCAGCACATGTTCCAACCTGCTCAACTGATAAAGTTTCACCACTTCATCTATTGATCTGCCATTCTTACCTAGCACCCGATTCCTAATAATAGCGTTGCTCACTCGGGTGTCCTACGATATACGAGCAATGCTTCGAAGACACCTATTATCGAAAACCAATAACCGACGAATATCTTCTACTCTCACTGGCCGTGTTTCCCAGCCATAAAGTAAGACGGAGCGAACCGCTGCACAGTACACTCGTCCTTTAGTCAGCAAACGGATATCTCGTCTACGCCATAAGTGACGCAAATCGGCAAAAGCTAATCGAGCCTTCTGTATCCGTGATGAGATTTCGTCAATCACCAGGCCCTCGGCACTGATGAAACTCCCAAGATAAGTGAAGCGATCAACAAGCCCGACTACTTCACCCCCTATCACTAGTTTAGGTTCCGATGAAATCCAATCTTGAAGCAACATTTTGCATTTCGAGGGGGAAAACCGCATCCCAAACATGTTTAGATCGTTGCTTAGGGTAGTCAGGAGACTCTACATTTTGTCAGCGTCTTCACCGTATAGAGATATGTCATCGGCATATTCTAAGTCAATAAGCGAGCCTCCTGGTAATAGGTCTACTCCTGAAAATTCAGACGAGGATAATGTTATATCTAGGAGCATGTCTATGATAAAATTCAACAAGAATGGAGGAAGTGGACATCCCTGACGGACACCACTTGAAGTAAAGAATTCCGGTGACAATTCGCCATAAGCTGTTTGAGATTTTACTTTAAGTTCTAACTTTCACTATATTTGTATTTCCCTTCCGACATGTTTTGCTCTACGCTACACTAATGTGTTGATAGCAAACAGTTTCAGACTCTTTGATTGAATTATTTAAGTGAGGATTTTATTTTAATTTACTCTACGACGCAGTTATTGGACAGGAATTATTGGACGTGACGAATAACCTCAGTCATCAAAGTAAACTTTTCCTTAAAAGGTTATTTTTTTAAAAAAAATAGAGAATATTACCTGTAACACTAACTGGACGAGGAATTTTACTAATGAACTGAAGTTAATTGAAAAAAGTAGCTCATAATCAATGAGGACATACACTAAATCGAACATACTGTGTTTCGCGCTACTTATAAGTAGTATATGACGCAAGCGTAAACGTAATGTCTTGCAGCAGAAGATGGGGGAAGATCAAGAAAGGAAGAAGAGTGGGAACACAATGGAATTTGTATGAAACTCATGAATAGTGAAATGTCAGACAATGGATTGATGATGGACTGAAGATTCGCAAATTAACGGTTTACAATATGGTTTTCCTATTTTACCAATTAACTCTGTAATTTGCGTTAAATACAATTCGGTTGCCCTCACCTGTGTTCTCCTTCACTACAATACGACCTCTGCTCAGTGGTCTAAGAACTAAGCATTCAATGGGAGACAAGAATTCTGAATCTAATCCTTTCTGTTGATAATGAATGCCCATTTTTTAAGGATTATCTTATTAGGATGAAAGCGCTATTCACTGCTTCGTAGTTAGTTTTCAATTGTTTTCCAACATAGATCAGTTCATAGTGTAAACTATTCGATTTCGATTCACTAGCTCAGCAATCTTCATAACCTTCCATATATATTGACCATAAACCATCGGTTTTATAAGCAATCCCCAAATCGCCCTGGTATAGCCAACAATCGGTAGAGTCCGCTCTTCCTCAAAAAATACTCTTACACAGCCATGTATGCATAGGCACTGACAGGTATGTCTCATTCACTCACTGCTTTCCCGTGGCCAGGATGTTGTTTCCACAAATGAGAGAACAAAAAGCAAATAATCGACTCTTAAACCAAGTTGGTGGGTTACATTGGATCCTTCCAGCGGGATTACAGAACGCTAATTCCAAACCAATCATTCACATGAGTTTCAGGTTATCGATGGGATAGATGGTGTATGAACTTATTGTTAGTGACCAGCTACCATGAAGCTGTACCTCTGCAATTAACTGACTGTCTTGTGGATTAGACATGTAGGTGGAAGTCTTATGGAATATCTCCCCATGTAAAACGTGTATAGCATGTGAGTACACTCAGGAATTCAATGTTTTATATGTGTCGCATAAGCACACAAGTTCCTCTTTATACCAATAATTATGTACATCAGTTCAGGTTGTCATACCAAATTAGCACAGAGTCGTCCTCATCCCTATAAAAACACGCGAAACCAAATCAGTCTGAATCAAATCGTTGCTATACCTTCTAATAACTTTCTTTTATTTCCACGACCAACCCTTTTTTTGGATCGTTTGTCACCTCACGCCGCTGAAGTAAACAAAATGGTTTTCAACTTGCTAAAAATATGAATATCTTTATAATATTTTTATGCATATGATTTATAAATAAGTAATCGTTCTGTATTTTTTTTCTCTCTCTCCCCCTCACACTTTATCAATCAAAGACAACTGGGATATTATTCAATTATGGGATTCGAACAATGAATTATAGTATAGAAGCATTTTGGAGATTTTCATTTTATCTATCTACATGGTTTATAATACCAATTGATTTTGCATTACAATCTATACGATCAATAATTGATCAATCATTTTCACGACTATTACAAAACAATACAAATTCATCTCTGAACTACTCCAGAGAAAGTGAATTAAGGCTCAACAGTATCAGCAGCAGTAATAGTAGTGGTAGTGGCAGTGGGAATACGGATGTTGGCCCTGTATTCTCTCCACATACTGGTCATACGTTATATGAATCGAATCATTCAGATGATAGAAATCCCCTCCTTCCTCTTTCTTCGTCTTCTACTTTTGGTGATATCAATCAAAATACAAGATGGCGTCATTTGAATTGCCCTATTCAATTGTCAACATTATCATTGTCTTACACCTTTCCTTACCATCATAATTACTTTTCACATCTTCATCGTCAACAATCTGGAACATCTCATATACTACATTATACTGGTGAAAGACGTCCGAGTTCCTCAGAAGCACGAACAATTGATGCTGGTCATTCCACTAACCATATGCCAACAGAAAGTAGCAGTACATTAGATTCGGATAGTAATTAATCTCTAACTCATTTATGATACTCTTTCACAATTTTATTTTAAACGTAAACTTATGTCCCTAACAAATGATCTTTTTGGAGAAAAAACAACGTAATTATCAATTAAAAATAGATTGTGACAATATTATACTGTTTATTCTGTTTTCAACTATCCTCTTGTTGTCATATTGATACTAGTTCAACACTTGAAAGGATGCAGAAATATCAATCGTCATACTACATAATTCTTGAAGAGTGATTCAGTTTGAACAACTTTTTTTTCGAAAATATAAACTATTTTTATTGATTACTAGTACTTAAACAATCGATCAGTTCTCATAGGACAGTACAATCGGATCTTTTCATTCTTTTCTTCTGATTGGTAGTTTATCATCTCATCATCATATTTTTTCGTGACCTTGACTCTGTACATTGATACTCTTATCTGATTGGTTAATTTTTTAATTTGAATGTGTTATGGTGGCATGATGAATCATGTTGGGTATAATCATTTTTGTCAACCAATCAGAATACAGAAGTAGTATGTTTTCAATATTACTCAATAGACGTCTGTTGTTGGACAATTTCTATTTGATTGATTAATTCTTTTTTCTTTTTTCACAAGGAACATACTTTCGATGAAATTGTCTATCGAATTTTTAATTTCTTCTTCTTCTAATTCCTTCAAATAAAAAGAAATATTTGCCTTAATTGAATGTTAATGTTAGTTACTGTAAAAGAGAGAGAGATTCTATATATCATGGTCGACTTTTTGTTCAACCGGTTTCTATACTTCTCTAATTCTGCCTTTCTTATGTACCGATTATTTTGAATGGAAATAATTACATTGAGCAGACGCAGTACCAGTAGTTGTAGTAGTAGTATTAGTAGTAGTAGTACACTTTATACCTATCATATTTGTTTATACTATTGTGTTATCATTATTATTATTATTATTACTATTATTATCGTTGTTATATATATATATATATTTCTATTTCTATACACATTTATACGCATTACGCAATTAGGAATCAATCTGTTCTGTTGTTTGTTTTTTTTCTATTAAAAATAAACAGATTACTATTATTCCTGGTTAAATTTTTTTATATACATGTTGGTAGGTTTCAATGAACAAAAATAAAACGGACGATAAATAATGTTTGTTTTTTGTTTCTGACAACAGAAATTCATTGTTATTGATAAGTGCGGGGGGGGGGGGTGAAAATAGGTCCTCCATTTTTTGTTTACCGATTATTATTATTATTGCCTTTACACAATTTTTTAATTTCTGTTTTTAGAGATATGCATGTACATGTAATTATTATTAGTACCTTCCACACTTTTTTCTCTATATTGTCTGTGACATGAAAAAAAAATAGAATTCTTATTGATCGGAAAAAAATTTAATAAACTACATGAATTAAAATGTCAAATTGTTTATTTTATTTTGTATTTTTGTTGTTGGGGCACAGTTTTGGAGGTTTGCGTTTTTACACATTTGAAATCATTAATCAATCATCATTGTTAGACCACCATTAGAAACTTGGAAGCACTGGACGGCCGTTTCGTCCATTAGACATTAACACCGTTGGATGCCGGCCCAGTGGTCCGATGGTAAGGCGTTCGCCTACAATGCCAAAGGTCCCGGGTTCGATTCCTGCGAGGAGCAGGAGTCGTGGATGCGCACTGCTGAGGAGTCCCATACTAGGACGAAACGGCCGTCCGGTGCTTCCAGGTTTCTAATGGTGGTCTAACAATGATGATTGATTAATGATTTTTATTGTTGTTGAGATGGTGTGGAGAAGATTTGTAGCTCAGGTGGATGATGATTGTAGTGATGGTGTTTGGTTCTCTGAGCTGGATGTTGTTTTGGTGGTTGTGAAGCTTTCATTGTTCTTCTGTCGGAATAAACATCATCATCAGCATAAACTTCAGATATATAGCAGAAGTGAAGCATTCGAATATTACTCCACATTTGATCTGTAGGCTTGTTCTGCTAACTTCCTCGATCTTGATTGGTTGTTGTTGATCTTACACATGTCGTTGTTTGCACCTTCATTTTGATTGGATCTCCCTTTTGATCTGTTTATTGATCCTATGTCACCTATGATTTTCCTGACATTGACCCACTTTGTCAACCAATCAGAAAAATCATAGGTGACATATTGTGGTGCGCGCTACTTATAAGTAGTATATGACACGAGTGTAAACGTAATTTGTGACAGCAGAAGAATGGGGGAAGATCAAGAAAGGAAGAGTGGGAACACAATGGGATTTGTATGAAATGCATGAATAGTGAAATGTCAGACAATGGATTGATGATGGATTGAAGATATGCAAATTAACGTTTACGATATGGTTTTCCTATTTTACTGAGTAACTCTGTAATTTTCGTTAAATACAATTCGGTTGCCCTCACCTGTGTTCTCCTTCACTACATTTGGTGTCACTGCCTACACAAAGGATGAAGATTCCATGGCCGAAGGAGTTTGAGGACGGAGATGTGCGGAGCTTCCTGAAGGAGTTTGAGGCCGTGGCAGAGCTGGTGGGGCTGAAGGAGCCAAGGTCGAAGTTGGTGGTGCTGGGGACGCTGCTGAGAGTTAGGGCAAAGGCCGTATATGACATCTTGGACGGTGCTGGTGGGGAGACGACGTGGGAGACGGTGACGGAGCGAATAGTGACGGAGTTCGTCAGCCAAGTGGACAGGGAGGAGGCGCTGCAGGTGTTCCGGTTGGTGAGGCTGTCGGCTGGTCGTGACCCGCTGGTGCTTGCTGTGGAGCTCACCAGATTGTTGCGCCATGCTCTGCCAAATAACCATGAGAAGTCGGAGGCACAGTTGTTGGCGTCGCAATTTATCGAGAGTGTGCCTGCCGCCGTGTCCCAGCAGCGGGAACTAGTAAACGCTACACGTTGGATAGATGCCGTATCCATTCCAGACCAGCGGGCAAGAACAATGACCGAAGTGGTAATCCGGCATATTGTAGCGTGTCACGGAATACGGAAGGTGATATTAACTGACCAGGGTCCCTGTTTTGGAAGTGACGAGTTTAAAGCCCGTCTAAAGCAGTTTGGCGTCAAGAAGATACGAACTACACCGTATCATCCGCAGATAAACGGGCTTACAGAGAGAAACAGCCGGACTACAATAGGATCAAGAAACAGATCAAAAGAGGGATGCAATCAAAACAAAGGTGCAAACAACGATAGGTTTAAGGTCAACAGCAAGTAATCAAGATCGAAGTTAGCAGAACAAGTAGTTACAGGTCAAATGTGGAGAAATTCGAATGTTTCACTTCTGCTATCTGAAGTTTGTGCTGATGATGATGTTTATTCAGACAGAAGAACAATGAAAGCTTCACAACCAACCAAAACACCTAGCTCAGAGAACCAAACACCACCACCGCCACAATTGTTGTGGTTGTTTATTTAAGAAAAAAGTAGTTGATTGAAAAAGCTAATTGTTAGTTAAGCAGTTTTGTAAGAAAAGTGTAACATGAGTAAGTTGTGTGAATTTGTCTAATGACACAATACTGTTGGGGGGGGGGGTTAGATCCTCAGAACTTACTTGATAAAGGTTCTAATTCTGGATGTTTTATGTTTTCGCGCATGGGCTTATCAGATGACGTTGAGACTATATTTCCCATTCGGAAAATCCTTGACTGTTATTGGTTGATGGATTATTTTAGTACGCTATTTTTGTGGCTCTCTCAAGGACGTTTCTATCATGTATAAATAAACTCAATTTGTGTGCTTTGAAGCCTCATATTACCTGAGCGCTTGTAGAATACACTTACTACGCTATACCAAGACTTCTCTGGGACTCTCGGATTAGAGTAGCCTATTTTCTCACCGCATCATTTGTCTTCTCTCTGGTTTACCGTCTAAGCTGAACTGGTAACAGTTCAACCATATCATTGACGAGCATAACAAATATTGTTGAATAAAGGTTATAAAAACATAATTTTATCAAATTTAGGGTATATCATCTGTATAATTCTCCAACTACTCTTCGTTTATGATAATACATTTGTACTATTGTGGTGCGCGCTACTTATAAGTAGTATATGACGTGAGTGTAAACGTAATGTCTGGCAGCAGAAGATGGGAGAAGATCAAGAGAAAGGAAGAAGAGTGGGAACACAATGGAATTTGTATGAAACGCATGAACAACAGTGAAATGTCAGACAATGGATTGAAGATTTGCAAATTAACGGTTACGATATGGTTTTCCTATTTTACTGAGTAACTCTGTAATTTGAAAAGAAAGTTTTTTCAACCCTAATTCTCTACAGATGCTTTCCTAAACTCTGATTTATTGTTATTGATCAGAATAGCAAAATAGATCAATGGTTGTTCTGGCCTTAACATCATTCCTTCTAGTCTTTTTGATTAATGATTGAAATGGTTGATTTATTGGCAAAGAAACAACTCGAGAAAATTTTTTAATGAAAACCAATGGAAATATAAAATGTTAAATTCAGATCACAAAGTACAGATAATTTTGGCTCAAGGTTTATTTAGGCGTGTATGATGAGTACCATTGGTCTGTAGTAAAAGGTTTGACACCATATCTGTTAAGATTTTCAATGTTTGATTAAAAACATGTTATTACACTTAACCAGTTAATTGTAAAGCTGTTTACATGGCTCAGATTTTTTATAGTCAGTAGCTTCATCAATTCATATTATATCTATATTTGCATATCCTAACCCTTTTTTCCTGATCCAATCTTACATCAGTCTACATCTCGTGCACGAGCAAGTGTCAGTTAGGGATGGATTGTACACGTTCTTATCACTTTAGCTGAAGCATATTCATGGTTTCATGGATGGATTTGTAGTTTTCATTCGGTTGAAAAAAATCATATGTACAGGGTATGTCTTGGGAACGTTACATCCCTAGAACTCACTTGATGAATGTCCTAGTTTTTAACTTTATGCTTTCGAGCATGGACTAATCAGTTAACGTTAAGATTACATTTCCCAGTCGGAAAGTTCTTGACCGTTATTGGTTGATGTATTATTTTAGTACGCTATTTTTGTGGCTCTCCTAAGGACGTTCCTATGATGTGTAGATAAACTCGATTTGTGTGCTTGTTAGCCCTATATTTTCTAGGTGCTTGTAGAATACACTTACTACGCGTTATCAAGACTTCTTCACTTACTTAGTGCGGCCTTGGGACGATCGGATTAGAGTACCTTATCGTGTGACTGGATCATTTGTCTTCGCTCTCGTTTACTGGCTAAGGTGAACTCGTAATAGCATTCAAGCATATAAATTGACCAGGATAACAGTATTCCACGCTTATGATGTAGAGACTGAAAGTCTGCTATCCGAAATATGAGAATACGAAATGATTTATAATAAATCAATCAATCAGTTTAATAAGAAATCGGTGTTTTTCAATAACGTGTTGGCGATTCTGTAAGATATAAGTTGATTTGAGGGGAGAAGAGGTTGGATACAATCGTATTTACCAGTGATGTTCATCTGTTACTGTTTGATCAATTGGTAAGGTCACTACTTACTCTTGTTACCAATCATGGAACGTAGGTTGCCGACCAACATTTTCCAACCAACTCTGTCCTGGGATGTTCTTTCTAGTTGTTATCAAGTACTTTTCATTCATTTAATGTTTTTGTGCTATAATTCCTTTCAAATTGGATGAGTCAGTCAGTCAGTTAATTACAAAGTGGA
This sequence comes from Schistosoma turkestanicum, assembly GCA_944470395.2. NCBI lineage: Eukaryota > Metazoa > Platyhelminthes > Trematoda > Strigeidida > Schistosomatidae > Schistosoma > Schistosoma turkestanicum. Next base: position 14,981,663 of record OX103971.1, read on the forward strand.
ACTTTGTACGTACTGACAAAATTTCGTCTTTTTTCAGTTCAAATCCCATAGTGGTAGATAGAGATAGTGGAAGTAATAGTGGTAAAGGAGAAGATTAGGGTTCGAAGATATTATTAAGGAAATTTTCAGAAGATTAGAAGTACAGAGAGCACAATGAATAAATACAACTGCGCCATTGCAAACGAATTCGTTACACGTCATGCAAGGTATCTAACAATCGGTTACTATCGTCTCGTGGACCCCCAAACAAGTAGTCTACTTCTACCAACATGGCTCAGTCCAGTTGCCAGTGACTTCATAGGTTTGTGCCATCTTTTGGTTTTGCCGCCCTTAGCTTTCTTTGAACCTATCCTTACATCACAAAACATAGCTCGACGAGGCAGTCGGTAGTTAAGCATACTCAGCACATGTCCCAACCACCTCAACTGATACGCAGTACACTCATCATTTAGTCAGCAAACGGGTATCTCGCCTGCACCATAAGTGACGCAAATTGGAAAAATACAGTCGAGACTTCTGCAACCGTGCTGAGATTTCGTCAGTCACTAGGCAATCGACACTGATGAGACTCACAAGATAAGTGAAGCGGTCAAAACGCTCGACTACTTCACTCCCTATCACTAGTTCAGGTGCTGAAACAAGCCAATCCTGAAGCAACATTATGCATTTCGACGGGGAGAATCGCATCCCAAACATGTTTAGATTGTTGCTCAGGGTAGTCAGAAGACTCTGCATTTTGTCAACGTCTTCACCAAATGTCATCGGCATATTCTAAGTCAATAAGCGATTCTCCTGCTAGAAGGTCTACTCCTGAAAAGTCTGACGTTCAAGTAAAGAGCTTGCTTATATAAGGTTAAAGTACTTTTTTGGTACAACTTTTAATGACAGAAACTGCCACAGAACCTCACGATCTACAGAGTCAAATGCTGCTTTGAGGTCCAGAAAGACAACTATTGTCGGATACCGAAATGAGTGTCTTTGTTCCAGGACTTATCGTAGTGTGAATATGTGGTCTATACAGCTACGTCTAGGTCTGAAATCAGCTTGGTTTTTTATAGTCTGCACTTCACGAGCTCTAGTTAGGTGTCTAAGTATAATCGAGGCTAACAATTTAGAAACTATATTAGTTAGACTTATTCCTCTGTGTTTGTCACAAGAGGACCTTTTTCCTTTCTTATAGACTGGGACAATCAATGATTGAGACAAGTCAGATAAGATTATGCTTGGTTCCCAAATTCTACCTAGGATCTCAGTCAATCTAGCTGCTAAAACTGGACCACCATCCTTGAAAATCTCAGCATTAAACCTGTCAGGCCCTGCTACTCTACCTCGCTTCAGATTTTCGATAGCTTTCTCAACTACATGAAGACTCGGATGGCTTACGTCAACTTAAAATTCAGGATGACTGGAGGACATAGGTAACCGGGGTGTTGCTGAAGCCCAGTTGAACTGAGCCCTGAAGTGCTCTGCCCATCGATCAAATCTCCTCGATTGAGAATGAATGATACGATCATTCTTTTCTGAGATATTTTCGCTACAATACAGGTTTCTTTGATAAAGTGGAACGGTTGTCTACTGTTAACTATCATCGCTGCTTTTTCCATTCCTCTTGCTTTCGCTACCCCCCACTGTTCGCGACCATTGCGTAAGCTTTTATCAGCCTATGCTAAAGCTGACTTCGCTCTTCATCGTGTTCAGAGCCAGAAGGGATGAGTTTACGGGTGTCTATCAGTCCGGTGGATGCTACTGAGATCCACGGATTCTTCCCAGCTTTATAGTTTACCTTACTAGAAGATATCACTGCCGTTTCCACAGCCTTTGTGATTCCAAACTGCCTTGGGGTGGGAATCACTTACATGTCCGCCTAAATGTTTTTCTAGTTGCTCTTGAAAAATATTCTTAGCTATGCTAATTAGATAGAACCCTGAGAGGCTTTATTTTGGTGTCTTTCATACGTCCGGTAATCAGCAATCAAATGCATGCTCGCACTAGAGCGTGATCTGAATCTAAACATGTGCTCCAGGACGGGCGAGTGTCCTCTATCGAGCCCCCTTCCCTCATCGGTGGCTGATAACGATGTGATCTAGTTGGGTCCATCTTTGGGGCGACTTTGGGGGTCTCCATATCAAAAGATGTTTATCCCTGTACTTAAAGTTAGTATTTGCTATGAATAGGTGGTTATCTAAGCAGAGCTGCAGAAGACGGTCGCCATTATCAGTTCTTTGGGCTGCGATAACACATGATTCACCTAGGTGTCTTTCTTTTCATCTTTTACCTCATCTGAACTGCAGTTAGTGGGAGCGTAGGCAGATACGACGAAGAGGCAACGGCGAGTATCTCCATCTTTGATTTGATTGTGACCGATTTGGTCTCGTGTGTTGTTACGAGTATGAAGGTGGATGTCACTTCCTGGCTACACACACCGTTGAAAGGTGTTTCTTAAGGACACTGAAAAGGAAGTCGGATTAGTGTTGGTCTTAGAGACCTTGGAGCGTGACCACATAGCCCAAGTGATATCTCCCTGATGTCGGTCACGCACGGCCTTTTTATGACAAATTTTTAAAGTGTTGGCTCGCTCTTGTCTTAAATGCCTTACGGAAATCCATGAAGTAAGGTGAGGTGTGACATTTCTAGGGCCGAACTTTTCTAATCCATTCCTTCCTTCCTTATGAAAATGCAGCATCGTTGAAGATGCTGGTTGTCTGAGGGAAACACCTTACTGCTGTCACACCCCTGTACAGTCAGCAGAACGACTCCGCCCTCAGACCTTGAGTAGCTGTTTTTAGTCTCATCGTTCTCCTATCGACCTGCCTGGCATGGTAGAACCTACCGGAACATATGTTGCAGCCAATATAGCTCGGTTGGTTCATCACGATAGTCAAGTCCGATCACCACCTCAAGGTAATAGATCTGGTCAGGTTTCAAACTGAATAATAGCTAATAATGGAATTCACAAAGTTTCTTACTATTCAGTACTGGTAATCTGAATCTACTTAAATACTAATGTTGATGTTGGTTCAGGATTATAGAGCTTAGTCGTTTGCAAGTGAGATCGAAGTTTCTAAATTGTGTTATTGTGAGTATGAACTACTACTGTTGAAGTATCACATTCTAGAATGTAATTGTCGTTCAATCCTTACAGATTTATAATAGTTCTCTAACTTTGGCTGATTCGTTAACACAGTAAGATGTTGATAAGTTTTATTTTGTTCTTAACCAAGTAAATCCATCCGTCTATGCAAAACTTCAACGTTCACTATCAGACATTTGGTTATATCATTAACTTAATCGTAGCTTCATTGATTTAATGATTAAATTTCAATTTAATAGATTCGACATGAGATCTATAAGTATTGAATTCAATTTCGGGTTATTTAATTCTTAATAGTTTGTTCACATGCAAATCGATCTCATTCAACTTCACTAGATTCTTGTATAACTACTAAAAATAGAATCAGTCAATGTTTATTGTTGAATCAAGGCAATTTATAGTCAGTCAGTGAATGAACAATAGTTGCTTGAAGTTGAAGTTAGTATTAATAATAAAAATTGGTTAGCTATTACAGAAAGTGTATGACAATTAGTTAATACTAGTGCCTAACGACCGACTGTCGCGACGAGCTATGTTTTGTGGTGTAGGATTAGGTTGGATGAAAGCTAGGGGTGGTCAAACCAAAACGTGGTAGAAATCCATGAAGTCACTAGTGGAATGAGCCACGTCGGTAGGTGTCGACTACCTGGTTGGGGTCCGCGAGACCAAAGTCACCAGTGGTTAGATACCTTGAACGACGTGGCTCAGAATCGTTTGCAATGGCGCAGGTGCATCCACTCTTTGTGTTCTCTCAAATCCTAACCTTCTGAATTCCTCATCACCTTTATCTTTTTCCTTCTAAATTTATCTCACTGAAATACACTTTTTGAATCATAACTTCGCTCCCTAATCTTCTGCATTACTGCTAATGCTTCTATTGTTGCTATCACTCTTGGATTTGAACTGACAGTTGCATCTATGTGCTGATGTGGTATCGCAACCTGAACTGATGTACTTACGTACGAAGTTGTGCATTATATCTATCTCTGTATCTAGTAGAGAAAAAAGCTAAACCAATTTATTTTTTCAAAACTTAATTCATTCCAGTAAATCTAGTTTACATAGCTATCAACATTGTTTGAGATGTAATCAATAAGTGTATCCTATCCATCGCCAGCGTTTTTTCCTTAGTTTCTTCCTCAGCTAGAATCTGGTTTGTACTCTGGCATAGTTAGTTGTTGCTGATTTTGTCTAACCAATCAATCTGCAGTATCTTACATAGACTGCCTTCAGTAAACATCAATATCTTGTAGATGATGGCTTTAGTAGTTCTCCAAGTTTTCCCTTCATACAATAGAACAGTCTTGATATCTGTACTGAAAATTCTGAGTTAGTAGACATGATAATATCTACATGACTTATTAAAAGAATTTGACTGAATATTTTTCATTGGTTGTTACAGTCAAAGTATTGAAAGTTGAACAATTTGTAAGATTAATAAAATACTACTATACACGATATATTAGTCAAATTATTTACTCATATTGAACATGTCGTTAATACTGATGACAAATGATCAAATGACAGAGTTATTTATCTAATTTGTTGAAGGTTAACAATGAATGACCACTGTAAATAATCAAATTAATTGGATTTAGGCATCAGCAGATGTAGTAGTGTAGTGAAAGAGAACACAGGAGAGGGCAACCGAATTGTATTTATCTTAAATTACAGAGTTAATTGGTAAAATAGGAAAACCATATCGTAAATCGTTAATTTGCAAAATATCAATCCATCATATCGAACTGGACTGTTCCTGTTGCAAAACATCAATCCATTGTCTGACATTTCACTGTTCATGCGTTTCATACAAATCTCATTGTGTTCCCGCTCTTCTTCCTTTCTTCATCTTCCCCCATCTTCTGCTGCCAGACATTACGTTTTTACTCACGTCATATACTACTTATAAGTAGCGCGCACCACAGTAGACTAGTCATAACTTGGATATTATATAATTCTTATTTTCTACTATTTCAATAAATATAATTTTTCTTGGTAAATTTTAAACTTTAAGAAAGCGGAAAAATCTGGTCATAAATAAAATAGGGTTGGTTAATGAATCATCGAATTTTGTGACTTTCATGTAGAGGTGTGTAACTTGAGTAGCTAGCTGTTCAATCATTGATTAAGGCCGATAAATCATAGGTGATATTTGGATCCTCTTGGGATAATGTGCTTTAGTTGGAACATGAATTTCAGATTTCAAATGCCCTAGTACGACCAAGAACGAGAAGAGTCCACTGTCTCTCTCTGGAAATGCTCTCACACAGTCAAGAGTCTATGGTCACTGGTAAGCAAGTCCCAATCAATGTCTTCTCGTGGCTATGATGCTGTTTACGAAATTGAGAGGATGGAAAGCGGATCTCCAGAGCTTAAACCAAATTGGTAGGTACATGGGATTGACTGTAGTGAATTGGAGAACTCTGATTCCAAACCACTGATGCCATGAGTTCGAGGATGTTGATGAGACAAATGATGTATGACCTTATTGGTGTTTACCGGCTACCATGAAACTACATCTCTGACATTGGCTGACCGTGTTGTGGATTGCATATGTAGTTGAATCTTATGGAATGTATCTCTATGGAAACCAATTGTTTCGGTTACTCAGTAAAATCGGAAAACCATATCGTAAATCGTTCATTTGCAAAAAATATCAGTTCATCATATCGAACTGAACTGTTCCTGTTGCAAACAACATCAATCCATTGTCTGTCATTTCACTATTCATGCGTTTCATACAAATTCCATTGTGTTCTAACTCTTCCTTTCTTGATCTTCCCCCATCTTCTGCTGCCAGACATTACGTTTTCACTCACATCATATACTACTTATAAGTAGCTCGCACCACAGTATTACTAAACTTGTCCACAAGAGTGTGAAATAATATCCTATTTATGTATATCCTGTCATCATCCATGCTGTCGGATGACCTTGATATATTAACCTGTTAAACCAATCACAAAAAACTCAAGATTAAGTAAATTATTCCCTACGCTAGGACTTATGATAATGAAAACCATAATCTTAATTCCTAACACCATTGGATGACTTAATCCTTCGTGACCTTGAAACATTTTGCGCAATCACCATTGACAAAGTTTATACAACTTTCCTACACAAATAACTTAACAATTTATAACCTTTTCTTTTTAGTTGGTTAAACAAACTATTTACATAGTCTAAACATTGATTTTTATTGTTAGCTTTTGATCAACCAACTTGTCAATGTCTATAAAATTATCACTGATGTAAGCAATTCAAACCTACTCTAACAGACAGACATACTATTAACCTAAATCAATTTGACAAACATGAAACTGTTACAATCAATACTCTATACACTCTACAGCAGAGTAGTATCTCAACATTATCTATCTATCTATCTAGTTTACATTATCAATATTATAACAGTGATATTAATTGACACATAAACTAAATTTTAATGAAATACTTAGAAAATAATCATCTATTTTAAAACCAATTGTATTTTTTGATTCATTTTAATTTTGGTTAATAAATTGTTTATTGTATTCACTGATTATTCATTCATGACTATATCATGATGTGAAATATGAAATGATTCGTTTAGACAGAAAAAAAAATATATCAGCTTTAGCTTTTGATTTGAATGAATCACATGAATGATGAATATATGTTGTATAAAATGGACGACATATTGAATGCACGATAATACCAGGCATTGATTTCTTACATCTGATTGGTTAAAAGTTTTGTCACAATATTGATCGATTTTTTTTTTTCTGAACTAAATATTCATCATCATACTCATCAAGGGATATAATAATAATAGAGTACATTGAAAAAAAACTAAGTCACATGAATCAATATTATGTAGATTAAGACACTATTTTTTTTTAAAAAAAATGAAAATATATGTATATGTATACCTTGCAGATATATATAAACTTTGAATAAGTCGGATAATTTGGTAATATAAAATTAGTTTTGTCTATTTATTGTAAAAAGTTAGATTAAAGAATAGTTTATGAAATAATAAAGTACATTGTTAACTGTGTATAAATAATAATAATTTTTTTCACTTACTTAGATGACAGTCAAAATATACACACAACTAACTATAATATGATGTGATTGAATTAAATTTTTTTTTTTAAAAATATCTAGGTTTCTTTTTTGTTTTAATTTTTATAGTCAACATTTCTTCAAATTTCTTGATGTACAATATTCTTTGTGATTGAAACTTAGAACATCATAACACTACACGAGATTGAACAAAAATTAAAATAAGTAAACAAGATAAAGTGTAGAGACAAGTTTTTTTTTTAAATTTAACCGTAGGATTCAATGTTGAAGATGATAATATTATTTAAGTTGAAGTTAAAATTGAAGCAATGTGTGTAACAAACAACATTGTATGTGTAGAAATCTCATTCAACAACAAGAATAGATTTAAGTATGCTTTGAAAGTGTGTGAATGTCTCTGTGTGTGAGTGAGTGAGTGTGACTAACCGATTAAAAGTCAACAACTATTATTCATGATTCAATCATGAATAATTTGATAATATCACTTTTAAATCATTGTGTATTCAGGCTTTTTTTTGTTTATAAGCAAAACAACTTACAGTGATTGTTTTCTTTGATGTTAAAAGTACACATGAAATATGATTCATCAGTTAGTTTTGTATTTCATTGAAATTTATGAAGTAGTCAATGCTAGACTAACTACCATCGGATGGCAGATCAATAGATGAAGTATTGAAACTTCATCAGTTGAGGTGGTTGGGACATGTGTTACGAATGCCTGACCACCGAATGCGTCGACGAGCTATGTTTTGTGGTGTAGGTGAAGATTGGAAGAAAGTTAGGGGCGGCCAAACCAAAACATGGCAGAAATCCATGAAGTCACTGACAAGTGGACTGAGTCATGTTGGTAGGTGTCAACTACCTGGTTGGGGTCCGCGAGACGATAGTCACCAATGGTTAGAGACCTCGAACGATATGGCTCAAAATCGGTTGCAATGGCGCAAGTGCATCCATTCATTGAGCTCTCTTAAATCCTAATCTTCTGGATTCGTCAGCACCTCTAACTTTGTCTTCTAACCTTATCTCACTGAATTATACTTCTTGAATAATATCTTCGAACTCTAGTCTTCTTCATTACCATTAATACGCCTACTATCTTTATCACTATGGGATTTGATTTGACATTTGCTTCTCTGTGCTAATGTGGTATTGCAAAATGAACTTATGTACATACGTACGAAGTTCTACGTTGCAACTGACTGACTGACTGACTACCATCAGAAAGCTGGAAGCATTGGATACCGTCGAAAGTCGGCTCACCAATCTCAAGGTTAAAGGTTTACACGCGAGACCAGTGATCCTAAATTCGATTATTAGGTGTAGGGGACGTGAACGGGCACTGATGATGAGTCCTATATTAGGACGAAACAGCTTTTTAATGCTTCCATGTTTCTAATGGTGATCTAACAATAATCAATTCATCATTTTAATGAAATTCAACCATCTCCACAACCCTATAGTGGAAAGTTTTTTGTATTTGTTAAAATGTTATTCCAGTCAGGGTAATAATATGTGTAAATCGGGGAACATTGAACTGCATGAAACTCATCAGCGATGCATATCCATGACCTAACCAAGTTTCAAATTATAAAGAAATTTGTCTATTGAGCAGGAGTTCATTTTGTGTTGGTGTTAATATTGTGGTGCGCGCTACAATATAAGTAGTATATGACGCGAGTGAAAACGTAATGTCTGGCAGCAGAAGATGGGGGGAAGATCAAGATAGGAAGAGTGGGAACACAATGGAGTTTGTATGAAACGTATGAACAGTGAAATGTCAGACAATGGATTGATGTTGTTTGCAACAGGAACAGTCCAGTTCGATATGATGGATTGATATTTTGCAAATTAACGATTTACGATATGGTTTTCCTATTTTACCAATTAATTACAATTCGTTTGACCTCACCTATGTTCTCCTTCACTACAATATTACTTATAAATGAAATATAATTTATAGGCATAAATAAAGAACAATCAAAGGAAATAACAAGTAAACTTAGTACTTTTAAACAAAGTTGAATAGTACGTAGCATTGAAATTCAGGGTACAAGTTTTATTCCATTTTGAGAGTCATCCTTTGAATGTACCTACACCCTATTTGTTGACATTGACTCCTAAGCTCTAACTGTTATGCTTGTCACTTGCTATGCTTGAAACTATTACAGGTTCACCTTAGTCGATAAACGAGAATGAGACAATGAACCAGTGTCCGGGTAGGCTACTCTGATTCATTGAAAAAGTCTTGATATAGCGAAGAAAGTGTATTCTAGAAACATCCAGTAAGCACAATGATCTCAGGCACACAAATCGAGTTTATTTATACATCATAGAAACGTTCTTGAAAGCGTCACAATAATAGCGTACTAAAATAATACATCAACCAATGAGAGTTAAGGATTCTCCTGGTGAGAAATGTGATCTCAAGGTCAAGTGATCAGCCCATGAGTAAAATAAAAAATAAGGACATTTATCAAGCGAGTTTTGGGGATCAAACATCCCTAACACCAACTCAGTTGCATCTATTTCAATAGGCCATTTTATTTTCGACTTATGGAATAAAGAGGAATTTGTTTATTCAGTTATAAGTGTTACTTCCTACAAAGTATGTAAAATACACTTAGTGTTTGATACAACCCTGGAAGTTAATCTCGTTAGGATTTCATATCTGCTGATTTTCAATTAGATCTTCAGTTGATATTAGTTTTTGATAAAAATTATCATTGTGGCTGTGTGTTCGTTCACTAATAAAAAGTTATCAACTGTTTGTGATCAATAAAAGCAGTCACTCACAACTGACTTAATATGACGATCTTTATATTATTTACAAATGAAATGAAATAGAGATATTTGCATCTCTGAATATCTGTACTTAGTTGTTGAATGATATCTTGTTAGTTTCAATGTTTGAATATCTATGTACCATTTTATACATGGTATAGTGAAGGAGAACACAGGTGAGGGCAAACAAATCGTATTTATTGCAAATTACAGAGTTACCCAGTAAAATAGGAAAACCATATCGTTACCGTTAATTTGCGAATCTTCAATCCATCACCAATCCATTGTCTGACATTTCACTATTTATGCGTTTCATTCAGATTCCATTGTGTTCTCACTCTTCCTTTTTTGATCTTCCCCTGTCTTCTGCTGCCAGACATTACGTTTACACTAACGTCATATACTACTTATAAGTAGCGCGCACCACAATACTATGTTTGTAATAAAATAAAACTACTGTGAAATAATAAGTACACAAACAACCAAGACCAAATAACTCTGGATAGTTTGCTAAAACATAAGAAATGAGTATGAATATAGAGAGATTGTTGAAATGATAATTTACATAATGGGTTGGTCTTAATTGAACAATCATTATAAACTGATATATATTGGCTAGCTGTTTTATTCAAATGTAGCGCATTTGAGTATTGCATCAGGAATTGTACCCAGAAGATTTGGACATCTCAACGATCACTTAACATTCAGATTATTGTGTTAGCGTTTGATAGTTTAGATAACTAACTGAAATCAATTATCATTATCTCATGGTTATTGACAAATGACATTAATGTTGTTTACTTACTTACTTACTTACACCTGTTAACCCCAATCGAGCATAGGACGCCCACCAGCAGCATTCTCCAACCAACTCTGTCCTGGGCTTCCCTCTCCAGTTCTGTCCAATGTTTGTTCATTCCGCTCATGTCTTTCTCTATTACTCGGCGTAGTGTGTTCTTTGGCTTTCCTCTTTTCCTTTTACCTTGAGGGTGTTCCATGTGAGGGTTTGTCTTGTGATGCAGTTAGGTGCTTTTTGTAGTGTGTCATATCCACCAACTCCACCACTTCTTCCTCATTTCCTCCTCCACTGGAATCTGATTTGTTCTCCCCCACAGTACGTTGTTGCTAATGCTGTCTGGTCAACGAATCCGAAGTATTTTGCGTGGACATCTGTTAATAAACACTTGTATCTTCTGGAGGATGGCTTTGGTAGTTCTCCAAGTTTCCTATAGAAATGAAATATTTTCAAATAACATTGATCATTGTTCAATGATCAACGTTATGTTTGTTTAGTTTTTTTTAATACTGATAGAATTCTATCAATCAAGTTGAAATGTGGCGATTAGTTGAATTGAACTGAAATCGTGTACATTAAATTAATATTTTAAGTAGTTAGAAAAAAATCGGTAAGAAACTGCCTACTCAACCTAAGTTTCTATGTTAGTTAGCACTCAACAGTAAGTTGTTACCTTGGATTAGTGCTCATAGAATGCGACCAATTGATATACTCGTCAATCAATATGCTCAAAACTATTACCAGTTCACCTTACTCGGTAAACGGAACGAAGACAAATGATGCGGTAGGCTGTTCTAATCCGTTTGTCACAGATCCTGCTAATTAGATCAAGCAGTCTTGATAAGCATTAGAGAATGTGTGGTGCGCGCTACTTATAAGTAGTATATGACGCGAGTGGAAACGTAATGTCTGGCAGCGGAAGATAGGGGAAGATCAAGAAAGGAAGAGTGGGAACACAATGGAATTTGTATGAATCGCATGAATAGTGAGTGAAATGTCAGACAATGGATTGAAGATTTGCCAATTAACGGTTACGATATGGTTTACCTATTTTACTGAGTAACTTTGTAATTTTCGTTAAATACAATTCGTCTGCCCTCACCTGTGTTCTCCTTCACTACAAATGTATTCTAAGAGCACCCAGAAAATACGAGGTCAACAAGTACACAAATCAGGCTTGTTTACACAATGATAGCAACGCCTCTGATGAGAGCCACAAAATAGCTTACTTACTAAAACAATCCATCAACCAATGACAGTCAAGAATTTTCTGAGTGGGAAATGTAAACTAAGGGTCATTTAAGCGCCTTGTGCGCGTAAACACCAAAAAGTTAAAATTTCAAAAATAACTGACAAAATTAGGACCTTTTCCAAGTGAGTTATGGGGATCTATCGCCCGCAACACCAATAGTCAAAGATTGAAGAAATATATAATAATTGATCACCACTCAATGATCACTCAATTGCAAACAGTCATTTTTCTGATTGAAATTCAGTTAAGTTGAAATTGCAATGTGTTCACCAGTGAATAGCTTTGTGAAGAAATTTTCGAAGACGTCATCAGTAGAGTCCAACTCCATCAAGTTGGGTGAGGTTGTACAGTATCTTAGACTGATTAAAGTTAGACATTTACACTATTGGATACCAACTCAGTAGTCAAGAGGTTAGGCGTTAGCGCAAGAGACCGACCGTCCTTCGTCCGATTCTTGCAGAGGGGATCATGGATGCACACTGTTGATGAGTTCGATACTAGTAGGACTTGACGGCCATTCAGTACTTTCAAGTTTCTAATTGTGGTCCGATAGTGATATATTCATGGTTTCATTGAATTGCAATTAAATTCTCCAAACTCCCCTGAGTGAAATATGTTTTTGTTTTTCTTCAGACTAATCGACATGGTTCCATTAGGAAGTGTGGATCCCCAGTACGCACTTGATAAAGGTCCTAATTTTGGATTTTATGCATTTGTGCATGGGCTAATTAGTTGACCTTGAAATTACATTTCCCATCAGGACGATCCTTAAATATCATTGGTTAATATATTATTTTACTATGCTATTTTTTGGTTCTCCCAATAACGTTTCTATCATGTATAAATAAACTCGATGTGTGTGTGTGTTTGAGGATCTCATATTTTCTGAGTGTTTGTAGAATACACTTTCTACGCCATATCAAGACAATTTGATATCGTTAGCAGGGCCGGGAACAATAGAATTGGAATAACCTATCGTATCACTGTGTCATTTGTCTTTGCTCTCGTTTACCAAGTAAAGTGAACTCGTAATAGTTTCAAGCATATCAATTGACGAGCATAACAATGAATACAAAATTTAATAAGTGATTTTTTTTCTCAATCGTTTAATTTTTTTATTTAAATCTTCTGTTGTTATTGTTGTGTGTGCTACTTATACGAACGATATAAGTAGTAGTATAAGAAGGGACGTGAAAGAAGAAGAAGTCTCACGGTCAGAAGAGGAAAACGGAAAGCAAATGGAGCAAAAGCAAGAAGTAAATGGAGTAGTACCAACAGGAAGGAAAGGAAACAACAACAGGAATGGAAGAAGGATGATGCAGTGTTGGAAGTCACGACTCAAAGATGGTGTGCAAATAGACTGTTCAATGTAATGTTTTCGTTTTTAACTAAATCAGAGTGTCTGCGGAATGTTGCAACACATAACCTAGACTCATAATGACAGTTTGTAGTTGGTTGAATTGATTGAAATAATTTTTTCTCAATCCCTTCCTTATCTTCTCAATGTCATGTGATAGTTGAATATTAAAATAAATTGAGTTCTATTTGTTAACAATTTTTTCTTAAAAGTTGTTGATGACAATGATGAATGTGAATGACTGTTTTTAGTGAATATTATGTTGTTTTTTACTTAATCAAACGTTCATGTAATCGAATACTAATCACTCAGTGAATTATAATGTTTATTCTTTTAAATATACAAATATTTGTATTAGATTACGTCATAGACTACTGATCTTAGTTAAATAAACATTAGAAACCAATAGGCTCTGAATAGTTGTTTCATCCATAACCCTACATGGCAGACACCAAACCAACACTATCATTCTCTCTTAAAAGCATTTAAATTTTAAACCATTGAAAATAGAATCTACTATCATGGATACTTATCTTCAATCAGTTCGTGATATGCTAGAAACTATTACAAGGTCACCTTAGTCAGTATACGAAAGCGAAGACAAATGATCCAGCGATATGATAGGTTATTCCGATTCGATTGTTCCCAGCCCTGCTAACGATATCAAAAGTCTTGTTAAGACGTAGAAAGCGTATTCGACATACATCCAGAAAATATGAGATTGACAAGCACACAAATCGAGTTTATTTACATATGATAGAAACGTCATTGGGAGAGCCACAAAAATAGCGTACTAAAATAACACATCAACCAATGACAGTGAAGGATTTTCCAGGTGGGAAATGTAATTTCAAGGTCAACTGATCAGCACATGCGGGAAAACATGATAAAATCCAAAATCAGGACCTTTATCAAGTGAGTTATAGGGATATAACGTCCCAAAACGTTCGTGATATTGTGTAATTGTGTTCCGTTGACTATGATGGACAACTGTTTCATATGCGATACCTCTGAACTCCAGGACTTATTTTTTGAGGTTAGTTACTAGGTACCATGGGATTCGAATTTGTATAGGTCGGTTGTGGAGATTATTTTGAATAATTAAAGTTTATTAGAGTTATACTCATTTGTCTGTGTTACAAAAATATATTGATCAAAGATAGACATTAACACTGTTGAATACTGGCTCAGTGGTCTAGGGGTCAAGTGCTCACAGGCAAGATCTTAAGTTCTGGGTTCAATTACTGTGACTAGCGGAAGTCGTGTATGCACACTGCTGATGAGTCCGATACTAGGAATTGACGGCTGTAAGATCCAATTTGGAAGGCTTTGTTTGTGAAAATCCCTCCATGTATACATTTGTAATTTGTTCTTATTGATTCCTTCAGTTGTACATTTTGTTAATCTGTTCGATTCCATTTTGAGATGATAATATTTGTATTTTATTATAGTTTCTATTTCTTTTGCCTTCACTGAGTTTCTATGTTTCTTTCTGAACTGCATTTATGTTGTTTAAGCTGATACTTAGTCATGGTGACAGCCATATTGATTTGTTCCTCTTTTGATTGGATTGCTTGCTACTGACTGGAATTGTGCATTTTGATTGTGAATTGAAGCACTCTTCCAGAATTGGAAACACTCTGTGTTATAAAGCAACTAAATATCATCTTTCGAACGAATCTGATCTATCCAGGAGGGACAGAATATTAGTTATTTGTTGCTGTTGATTTGATTAATTGAACAATTGTTGGTGGAATAACTGATTGGTAATATTTGTTTAGGTAATAATGTGTATATTTATATTTATGATGAATATCAGAACCGTCATCTAACCAAATCACTTTGTTTTGGTTTTAAACTGGGCAATGGCGCATATCTAAACTACCTAGACAGTTAATCTCTTCAATCCAAACCTCAGTTTAGATCCTACAACAGCCATTCAGTGCTTCCATGTTTCTAATAATTATCTAACATCAAACGATCCATGATTTTGAAGTAATT
The DNA here is from genome assembly GCA_944470395.2 of Schistosoma turkestanicum. Taxonomy (NCBI): domain Eukaryota; kingdom Metazoa; phylum Platyhelminthes; class Trematoda; order Strigeidida; family Schistosomatidae; genus Schistosoma; species Schistosoma turkestanicum. The sequence continues at coordinate 14,997,009 of OX103971.1, forward strand.
CAACAATCTTCACAACCCTATAATACAAATGCAGTGAACATTTACACTAAGAAATTGAACATTTAATCAAAATTATACTACATTATATGTTATTCACTCAGTAGATAAATAATAAAATTGAAATCAAAATCATTTGGTGTCGCTGCCTGCTCGAAGGAAGGAGCTCACGTGGCCGAAGGAGCTGGAGGACGGAGAATTGTGGAGCTTCCTGGAGGAGTTTGAGGCAGCGGTGGAGCTGGTGGATGTGAAGGGGCCCGAGGCTGAGTTGGCGGTGCTGGGGACGCTGCGGAGAGGTGAGGCGATTGCGGCGTACGACAGCCTGGACGGTGCCGCCAGGAAGACGGCGTGGGAGACGGTCACCGTGCGGCTGATGACGGAGTTCGACAGACCAGTGGACTGGGAGGAGGCGCCGCAGAGGTTCCGGTTGGCGAGGCTGTCGGCTGATGGTGACGCGTTGTTGCTGGCTGTGGAGCTCACGATGTTGCTGCGCCGTATGCTGCCGAGTATGGATGGGGAGTCGCGGGCACAGTTGTTGGCGTCGCAATTTATCGAGAGTGTGCCTGCCGCCGTGTTCCAGCAGCGGGGACTATTAAACGCTACACGTTGGATAGATGCCGTATCCATTCCAGACCAGCGGGCAAGAACAATGACCGAAGTGGTAATCCGACATATTGTAGCGTGTCACGGAATACGGAAGGTGATATTAAGTGACCAGGGTCCCTGTTTTGAAAGACTACGACGACAGCTTATTAAAAGGGGGGACGAGTGTGGTGTGAGCTACTTATAAGTAGTTTATGACGTGAGTGTCAACGTAATGTCTGGCAGCAGAAGATGGGGGAAGATCAAGAGAAAGGAAGAGTTCGAGAACAATGGAATTTGTATGAAATGCATGAATAGTGACAATGAATTGATGTTTGGCAACAGGAACAGTCCAGTTCGGTATGATGAACTGATATTTTGCAAATTAACGATTTACGATATGGTTTTCTTATTTTACTGAGTAACTCTGTAATTTTCTCTAAATACAGTTCGGTTGCCCCACCTATGTTCTCGTTCACTACATTTGGTTAAATACATTTTTACACATTTGAAATCATCAATCAATCATTGTTAGACCAACATTAGAAACCTGGAAGCACTGGACAACCGTTTCGTTCTGGTATGGAATTCATCAGCAGTGCGCATCCACAACTCCTGCACTTCGTAGGATTCGAACCCAGGACCTTCCGTATCGATGATTTCAAATGTGCAAAAAAACACAAAACTTCCAAAACTCTGCCCTAAAATACATTTACTGATAATGATTCAAAATCATATTAGCTGATTATTTTTTCTATTGTCTTTAAGTGAATGTTTTTGATGATAAGTTTAATAAAGTTTAATCTATCTACCTTCAATGCCTTTTCTTAACTCCCTCCTCAATTATGAATTGATAAAATAACTTTTAAGTTGAATGAAATCGTATCATTTTAAGAATAAATTTAATTTTAATTAATCTGGGATCATTTTTGAAAATTAACTTGATAACATTTTAATTTTACATGAAATGAATTTGAGAAAAATTCACGCAAATTGACATGATAATACATACTAACTATGTCGCACTGTCCAAAGTTTATGTCATCCGAGTTGATTGACAAGTAAGTAAAATTCTTTAAACTAGTGTAATATTCAAACTTATTAGATATTATTAGGTTTATGATATGTTATTAAATAAATCATAACAAAAAATAACAATCACAGTAATCTTCATCATAATATAAACAATTTATTTTTAATCTATTTTCATATTTATTCAATGTATCAATGTTTATCATCAAAGAATATCAATCTCTAAAGCTTGATGAGTCGACTAAGTCGAAACATTTTTTTACAAATATGTCTTTAGTTACTTATAAGTAGTTTAAAACATACTCATTAATTTTCGCAACAATTCACCTATTAATAACCTTTGTAATTAATGTACAACCGGGAAAAGTGTTTTCAACTTGTATCATTCATATTAACACATTGACAGTATGCTATTGTTTTTGATTTTGAAAATTAAAAACAAAGCTAGGAAAACCAAATGTATGTAAACATACTTGACAATATTTTTCAACATAGGATAAATACTTTTTTTTCTATTTTCGGAAAATGTTTCTACTTTTTTCCCCGCTAAATCTTGTCATCTATACCACCTGTGCACAAGTTTACAGTTTATTTCAAATAAAAAGTAGAAAAAAAAACAGTAAAAATTATTATTTCGTTTGTTTAAAATTATAAGAAAATGTCATCCGATGAAAATTCATTTTTTTTAATTTAATGACCAGTTATTTATTATTTTTCAATGAAGGAGAGATAGTTTATGTGTGTGTGTGTACATGTGTGTACGTGTTGGTTTGATACTTTTGCGGGTGGTATGTATATAAATGATATTTATTTATTATTTTAAAACAAGATTTGAGAATAAAAACTTATTTTTTTTTAAAATCTCAGGAATTAAGTAGTATAGTTTATTATTGTCTTTAATATGATATTGGATGACACTACCGACTGAAATTTTTTTTAAAAAGAAATTGTGGATAGAAAGATTCAATGATGAAGAGATAAAGTATATTTTCTCTCTGTGTGTTTATTCTTTTTATGTGTGTTGACATTGTGTGTGCGTGTGTCCCTTGAGTCAAACTTCAATCTGTTCATTCGATCAAATGTCAACAAGACGAACTGGGTTTTCTTTTTTTTCATTTCAAATATAATAAACTTGTGTGTATAAAAAGAAAACAAGTAAACAAGTAAACTAAAAAAATTGTTTATTTTTAATTTTCAACACAATAAAAAAAATGATTTCTTTCTTTTGAAAAAAATATTTTTCATGTGACAATATTGATATGTGAATGAATGAGTTTTTTTTCTTATCGGGCAAAAAAATGATTCATACTCACACACGCACGTAAATACGCACACACACACACGGTATTGTTGACTAACTGACTATTCTATCATATTGTTGTAGCGCAATAATATGAAGTGTATCGACTAATTTTGATTGTGCCGCCTAAATTTTGTTTTATTGTAGTTGTTTCTTGTTCAATATTTTATTAATATAGAATAACAAAACAAAAGAAAGGGAAAGAATGATGCATATCTAGATAAACAAATTGTGTATAAATATATATATATATATATATGCAGAAAATGTTCAGTTAAACAATAGTTTACAGATCATATTACTTATTTGAAAAAAATAGTAAGTAATATTGTTATTATTTGTGTTTATTATGAATGATTTTTTTGACATTAAGTGGAATGTTGATTGGAATGATACAGCTGCTCATTAATCATGTATTGTGTACATGTGTGTGTGTATGTATGTACATGTATGTATGTGTGTGTGCGTACGTGTTTGTGTTTGTTTGGGCATGCACGATAGGTAATTACAATCAGTGTACTAATTATTTTAGTTAGAAAAGAGTATATTGTTAACAGTAAATAAATGAATATATATATATCGTTTTAATCAGACACGCATTCGATGACAGCATCTTCTGGCGTCATGTAGCTTAAAACAGTCGATTTCTATGCACGATAATAACGTAGTTTGTTTTTACGTTTTTGTAAGATTAAGGTTCTGGTTAATTTTAACTGAAATCCAGGAAGCAAATTTTGTCCTACTTCGTCAGCTGAATGTATCTTAATTTCCCTGTTAATGATCACAGTGACTTTGGGATTCAATTACCCTCAATTTAAACAGTCAATACATTATTAACTGAGTACAGTTAGTCGCTTATTTGTTGAATATGTTATATACGATTGGTAGACGTTTGAGATTCTTCACTGTTGATATTCAGCATTAAAAATTGATCAAACTATGTTATCTGCCATGCATACTTACTTACTTACTTACACCTGTTACCCAAAATGGAGCACAGGCCGCACAACAGCAGCATTCTCCAAACAACTCTGTCCTGGGCTTCACTCTCCAGTTCTGTCCAATGTTTGTTCATTCCTCTCATATCTTTCTCTATTTCTCGGCGTAATGTGTTCTTTGGCCTTCCTCTTTTCCTTTGACTTTGACGGTTCCATGTGAGGGCTTGTCTCGTGACGCAGTTCGGTACTTTTCGTAGTGTGCGTCCTATCCACTTCCACCACTTCTTCCTGATTTCCTCCTCCACTCGAATCTGGTTTATTCTCTCCCACAGTACGTTGTTACTGATGGTGTCTGACCAACGAATCCGAAGTATTTTGCTTAGACAACTGTTAATAAACACTTGTATGTGATGGATGATAGCTTTGGTAGTTTTCCAAGTTTCCGCTCCATACAGTGGAACTATCTTGACATTTGTATTGAAAATCCTGACCTTGGTGTTGATTGATATTTGTTTGGAGTTCCAGATATTTTTCACTTGTAGAAATGCAGTCTTTGCTTAGCCACATCCTCACATCCTCATCGGATCCACCTTGATTGTCGATGATGTTGCCAAGATAGGTAAAGGTGTTAACGTCTTCCAAGGCATCTCCATAAAGAGTGGAAATACAGTTAAACTACTTTATAAACAAATAAATTACAAAACGAAACATTAATATTTTAATTTTAAATGGTTTGATATTTCCCACCACTATTTATGATTTTAAACTGAAATGCAATCAATCTTGATTGATAATATTGGCATACTGTGTGGATTGTTTCTCCACGTAGTTATTATGATACAAAATGATATAGAATATATGAAATACAATTAGTAGTGGAATCCAGGGTGAGCGTTTCGTCCTGCTTGGAATTTGTCAGCAAGATGTAGCTCGTATCACACACAGTTGATATTCACTTCGAGGCTGGAACCCACTATCATTTGCTTCAAACACTATCGTGTTATCCATTTACTTATTGAGTCCAAAAACTCATTAACTTTTTCAATGAGCAAGTAAGTTAACACCAACTCTAGATTAAAGGCACACCTAGCTTATGAGTATCAAGTAGGGAGAAACGTAAGTCCTGTATTCAACTACTAGTCTGATGTGCTCGTTAACTGATATGCTTGAATGCTAATACGAGTTCACCTTACTCTGTAAACGGAACGAAAAATCAACGGTACAGTGGCACGATAGTTTATTCTAATCGTCCGTCATATAGCGCATTCAAGCATATCGATCTTGTGATATATTACCCTTTGTACAGCCATATATATTTACAATAAAATGAACAAATGAATCTCATTTATTTACATGTATATTACTTTTAAAACAATTATTCATCCTAATCATGAAAATGATAATTCGTTTTATCAAATATACATATATAAATATATGAAGTGTTAATTTGATAATTATTTATGATTAGTAACTAAATATCACTTTTCTAACAATAAACAAAATTTACAGATATTGATTGTTTATCTAAATGTGTGCATGTGTAGTTTTGTGTGTGTGTTTGTGCGTGTGTGTGTCTGTGTAACTATTCAAGAAGATAAGTTTCATGAAATATAATTAATTAACTACCTTCTAATTAGTTAACTGAATTCATTTCTATTTTGTATATATATATATATACTACTTGTTAGTAGTAATAATAAATATATTAATAATATATACAATTAAACATCTTGTCAAAATATAACTAAGCGTGTTACATTCTATCGTCAAATATTCTACTGAAACATTCACTGTCATTGTCTGTGTAGTGAATATGTGATTGAATGTATTGGTAATTATTGATAAGTAATCATAACAGTAATATTAATAATAATAATAATAATAATAATAATATTTGTATTTGGAACACCCAATAAGATTGTGTGTGCGCCAATTCATCATTTTTATTCAAAGTAAATTTTTTTTAAAAAAAGGGTTGCTAATAAGAAGAATATAACATGAAAAATCAATTAACACATGTCATCTTGTCAAATTAAAAGTTAATTATTTTTAATTATTATTATTATTATTATTATTATTATTATTATTATTATGATTGTTACGACGATGATGACTTTGACATTCATGAATTCTAGTCATGTTTTTTTAATAAAGAATTTCAAAAATTCCATATGATGATAGTTTTGTTGTCAGGTCCATTTTAAATTAATTAGTTTTATTATTTACTTACTTACTTACGCCTGTTACCCCCAATGGAGCATATGCCCACCACCAGTTTTTGCCATCCAACTCTATCCAGAGCTTCCCTCTCCAGTTCTGTTCACTGTTTGTTCATTCCTCTCATATCTTTCTCTATTTCACGGCGTAATGTATTCTTTGGCCTTCCTCTTTTCCTTTTGCCTTGAGGGTTCCATGTGAGGGCTTGTCTCGTGATGCAGTTAGGTGCTTTCCGCAATGTGTGTCCTATCCACTTCCACCACTTCTTCCTGATTTCCTCCTCTACTGGAATCTGGTTTGTTCTCTCCCACAGTTCGTTGTTGCTGATGGTGTCTGGCCAACGAATACGAAGTATTTTGCGTAGACAACTGTTAATAAACACTTGTATCCTCTGGATGATGGCTTTGTTAGTTCGCCAAGTTTCCGCTCCATACAGTAGAACTGTCTTGACATTTGTATTGAAAATCCTGAATTTGCTTTTGGTTGAAAGTTGTTTGGATTTCCAGATATTTTTCAAATGTAGGAATGCAGCCCTTGCTTTGCCAATCCGTGCCGTCACATCTGCATCCGATCCACCTTGGTTGTCGATGATGCTGCCAAAATATGTAAAGGTGTTAATGTCCTCCAAGGCATCCCCATCAAGAGTGATTTGATTGGTGCATGTTGTGTTGCATCGGAGAATTTTGCTTTTTCCTTTATGTATGTTGAGACCCACTGCTGCAGAGGCTGCTGCTACACTGGTCGTCTTCTCTTGCATTTGTTGTTGAGTGTGCGATAGAAGAGCCAAGTCATCTGCGAAGTCCAGATCGTCCAGCTGCGTCCTAACTGTCCAGTTGATACCGTGCTTCCCTCCAGATATTGACGTTTTCATAATCCAGTCGATGACCAGAAGAAAGAGAAAGGGTGAGAGTAAGCAACCTTGCCTCACACCGGTCTTCACCTCGAAAGAGTCGGTTAGCTGTCCTCCTCCGCCAGTAGAACCTTCGGGGCTACTGCCGGTCCCAAGCCCGGGTAAAGGAGGAGGGTTGGACATGGGGTTGGCGACGCCATTCCGTCAAAAACTAACTTGCCAAAAAAACGCTAACCAGAAAAAAAAATAATTCAAATAAAAAAATGAATTAATCAAATGTTAGACTAGCTTTAGAAATATGGAAACATTGGATAGCCAACAAGCCTTAGTATAAGACTCATCAGCAGTATATATACACAATTCCCATTCACAAGAATTGAGTCTAGGAACTTTGATCTCTGTATACGAATTTTTAACCTCTAGATAACCCAGTAGGCATCCAACAGTGTCAATGTCTAACTTTAATAAGTCCAAGGTAATGAACAACCTTACCTATCGTCTTTGGTAGGTCACTATCTACATTTGAGACGGCTGAACTGTACTGATCACAACTCCTCACTAGAACTCCAAGAATTTTCTTACAAGGTTAGACAATAGTGAGTGTACCTTTTATTGATTTTCATTATAGAGTTATGAAAATAGTCAAGTTTCATTGAAATTATGAGTCGATCCTCGGTTCTATTTCCGCAAGTGGAGATTGTGGATGTGCACCGCTAATCAGTTGCATACTGAAAAAAAAAACAGTCATCCAATACCTCCAGGTTTTAATGGTGGTCTAACGATGTTCGTTTCACAATTTCAACGAAATGGACATCAATCAGTTATACTGCAGTGAAGGAGAACACAGGTGAGGACAACCAAATTGTATTTAACGAAAATAACAGAGTTACTTAGTAAAATAGGAAAACCATATCGTAACCGTTAATTTGCAAATCTTTAATCCATTGTGTGACACTTCACTATTCATGTGTTTCATACAAATTCCATTGTGTTCCCAATCTTCCTCCTTTGTTGATCTTCCCCCATCTTCTGCTGCCAGACATTACGTTTTCACTCACGTCATATACTACTTATAAGTAGCTCACACCACAATACAATAGGCTATTCCAATCTGATTGTTCCCGGATAAAGTATTGAAATTCAATCAGTTGACATGGTGAGGAGATGTGTTATGAATGCGTAAAAACACCGATTGCTTCGACGAGCAATGTTTTGTGGTGTAGTATTAGGTTCGAAGAAAGTTAAGGGCGGTCAAACCGAAACCAGGTAGAAATCCATGAACTTACTGAAAAGTGGACTGAGTCATGTTAGTAGATGTAGGCTACATTGGTTGGGGTCCACGAGATGAAAGTCACCAATGATTAGAGACCTTGAACGACATGTCTCTGAATCGTTTGCAATGGCTCAAGTGCATCCATTCTTTGTGTTCTCTCAAATCCTAACCTTCTGAATTGATCAACACCTCTACCTTTGTCTTTCGAACCTTATTTCACTGAATTATACTTTTTGGATAATATCTTCAAATCCTAATCTACTCCGTTATTTCTAATGCTTCTACTATTTCTACCACTATGGGATTCGAATTGACAATTGCGTCTCTGTGCTAATATGGTATGGCAACATGAAATGATGTACATACGTACGAAGTTCTACGTTGTAACTGACTAGTTGACTGACTGACTGATTGTCCCCGGCCCTGCTAACTAGATCAAGAAGTCTTGATAAGGCATAGAGAGAATGTATTGTACAAGCACCCAGAAAATTCGAGGTTGCTAAGCACACAAATCAAGCTTATTTATACAATGATTGCAACGCCCTTGATGAGAGACTCAATGTAACATACTAGAATAATCCATCAACCAATGACAGCCAAGGATTTTCTGAGTGGGAAATGTAAGCTGTAGGTCAGTTAAGCGTCTCTTGGAGAGATAACATAACAATCGAACATTTCAGAAATAAATGACAAAATTAGAACCTGTTTGAAGTGAGTTCTGGGGATCTAACGTCCCCTACAGAAATTATAAATCAGATAATAATGATGAGAATCATATTCTATAGTGAAATAGCTGTCCAATGCTCCTTGGTTTGATAATCAAAGTCAGTTTGTGTTGTTACCAATTTCCCAACACATCATATAAGGAATTAATCCATTTGAGGAAACTATGGAAAACTTATAGAACAATGTGAAAAATTGTTTCACTGTTAAGTTTAAAACTCATTAGTACCTACACATGAATCTATGTTGGATAAGATTGTTGTATTTTATAATTGTCCTATTCAGATGCATTTACTCTCTGTAAGTATTGTAGTGAACGAGAACACAGGTGGGGCAACCGAATTTTATTGAGCGAAAATTACAGAGTTACTCAGTAAATTTGGAAAACCATATCGTAAATTGTTCATTTGCAAAATAACAGTTCATCATATCGAACTGGACTGTTCCTGTTGCAAACAACATCAATCCATTGTCACTATTCATGCGTTTCATACAAATTCCATTGTGTTCCCACTCTTCTTACTTTCTTGATCTTCCCCCATCTTCTGCTGCCAGACATTACGTTGACACTCACGTCATATACTACTTATAAGTAGTTCGCACCACAGCACCACAGTATGCCTAATTCGATAAGCTAGTTATGATACTGAGAAATGACAAGGAAGTTACTGATAAAAAATCCAATATGGTGTACACCAATCATGAGTACATACGACAGTCCTTTTAACCCATACAAGGATATATACAGATTGAGAGATTAGTTAGATGCATAGTTGGCTGCTCCCAATATCACGGCTTATTTATAGTGACTTATCCAACGTCTGACCTTGATATAGCATGTGAGCGTAGATGAATGATATGAATTCTTTTAAGTGTATTGAATTATACTACTTATTAATATTCAGTAGCCAATTTCATTTCTAACAATTTCTGAACTCATGTGTAATATTTCAAACTATTTACATAAACATCTAATGTTTACCGTACTTGTTATTACTTATTATATTTTAAATCCCTGTAATAATTTACGGTTCTTATACGTTTATTGAATTTTTCAACGACACAACAGATTCTATATTGATATTCTATCAGTTTTCATTTTGATTGTTGATGGTTATTAGTAACTTTAAACACAAAAACCGACTGTCATTTACGTTAACACATATGGTGAACATACTTTGTTTTACTATCACAGGAAGCCTTATACTCTTAAAACATAGTTAGGAGTTTATCGAATCAGATACATCAAAGTTTGATGCTGATTGCTATTATAAATATTGTCAAAATAGAAATTGTTTTGAACTTCTATTTTACGTGTGCCTCAGTCATGTATAATACAGTTTTACTCAAGGGATTGCATTTAATGCTCACGATAACAGACAGCTGAACAACCTAAAATTTAGCTTAAACAGTTAAGAATTACTCGTCATTCAAGGTCTTTCAGAGTACTGATATCTACAATGTAGACATTAATAATGAAAAATTGATTGATATTGTAATTATATTTGATAAATAAGCTTTGATCCTAAAAATTATCTAATGAGTAACAGCAATACACAATTCACATTAGTTTACTACATAAAAATTACCTTTTCACAGTCTATAAAAAAATATGAATTTATTACCACTTATAATGAGCTTCGAGTTATCTTTTTAGTTATTACTTTTACTACTGTATCGTTGTAAGTAGTATAATAAGTATATTAAAAAATAAACAGCAATGTCAATGACAACTCACTTGTTTAAGGTCAAGATTATGATTTGTTCTAGTTTGTACTTACAAATAGTTCATTTTTTAGTCAAATTAAAAACAACTATTAAGAGAATTTAAATCATTATGATGCAATGAAATGATTATCTCGTGATATGAATCTGAATAAAGCAACAAATATGAGTTGTATATGATCTAAACTTACAGATTAAAAGCTAATCCTATTAAACTCAAACTGAAGCCCTACTGGTCCTAAGTGCGGATTCAGGAGGTGGGTTGGACATGAGGTTAGTGTTCCCAACCCGTAAAAATCCAACTCAATGAAAAACGCTAACCAGTTAAATAATTCGCTGGTTGGTGGCCTATGATGCATGAGGGTCAACAGGCGTTAGTAAGTACGTAAGTAAGTAAGTAAGTAAGTAAGGTAGTTGGCTAGAACCTCAGGTCATAATTTTCAAACTAGTAGGTATTATGTAACAAAACATACTTTCAATTTTTACAAAATGTGAAATTCATAACACCGAATTAATTCAATTATATTGTAACTGTTATAATGAACTGTACCGAGATCTGAAAGCATTAAATTCTAAACCCCTAACCCGACGGATTTAGCGAAAAAATCAAAAAAGCAGAAAAGATCTATTTGACCACCGTGTATGGATGTATGTATATGAATTAACTTTTTTAGAATAGAGAGCCATTTCTCAACCAATGATAGATATGCATTTGTCCTTTAGGACATTTTCTGATGGTCATCAAATGACCTTCATTTACTAGGTTATTTCTGATTGGCTCAGTAGAACAATAATTTTGTACTTTTAACTGAAAAGTTTAAGAAGCAGAAGAAATGCTAGAAAACAATTTTTTTGTGATTTAGATTATTTTGGTGATTATTTAATGATGTTTCGATAATTAGGCAATAGATATCACACATACTAAACTAGTAAGAATATAAAAATAAATAGATTTTCCATTGAAGTAATTCCACTTTTTTTCTTACTTACTTACATATTTACAGCTGTTACCTGCAATGGAGCATAGGCCGTCGACCAGCAGCATTCTCCAACCGACTCTGCCCTTGGTTTCCCTTTACAGTCCTTCTGTCCAATTGTTGTGCATTTTTCTCATATCTGTCTCCACTTCTCGGCGTAATGTGTTCCTTCGCCTTCCATTTTTCCTTTGACGTTGAGGATTTCAAGTGAAGACTTGTCTTATGACGCAGTTGATGATGATTTCCGCAATGTGTGTCCTATCCACTTCCAATGCTTCTTCTTGATTTCTTCCTCCACTGGAATCTGGTTTGTGCTTTCCCACTGCAGGTTGTTACTGATTGTGTCTGGCAAAGGTTTTATACTGAACGAATTTATCACAAGATTAACTACAAACAGGAATTATCATACTAAATAGAGATATCCAATTGAATTGAAATTAAACTGAATGATATACTACTAGATTAGAATCACTGAATTCAATCATGATCTTGCATTTTATATCGTCCTCATAGTGACCTTAAAACTTGGTTTCTGATTGGTTGACAAGATAAATAAATAATTGATCATTGGCAGCTGATGGAATATGACGGTGACGTGAATAATTAATTCTTAGTTCGAATAATCTGTTGTATGACTACTAGCTTTCAACAGAATAAAACGTAAGGTTCTGGATCTTGAAGCTGACCACTATCCAGAATATTTATAATAGACATACATATAGATTGTACTTTCTGTTATGATATTAAATCGCTCATGTATGTTGTCTAGTCCGTTAGAAGTGGTATATACCATGTGACTGACTGGTTTGAAAATCAATACAATTTGCACTTTTAAATAATCAATAATTTTTTGAAATATATCAATAAATAGGGACCCCAACTGTTACGAGTGCACGTAAACACGTCATTTTGATATGCTTGAACTATTACGAGTTTACCTAGTCGGAAAACGAGGATCCGGCGACACGACATGCTACTCAATCCGATTATCCCAACCCCTATTGAATAAAAGAAGGTTTCATATGAAGTAGAACCTGTATTCTACAAGCAAGCATTCAGAAAGTACGAGGTCCGAGTCCAGAAGAGAATCAGGATCCCGGACTAAGAATCCGGGACCGGATCCTGGTGATAGAACGTTGCAAATAATGCGTATTTATACATTTAGGATTAATAGAGAACATCATCGAGGTCAGCGACATTGACAGTTAAGACGACCAATAAGAAACAACATTTGAAATGATATCGAAATTCAGGACGACCAGTAAGAAACAACATTGGAGCACGTGACATTGATATCTAGAACGATCATACAATTGACCAGTAGGAATTAACCAATCAGAATTGACCAATAATTCTCTTAGGATATTGGATGAATATCCTAACACCAACCAGGTGGTCTACACTTATCACCATAGCTCAATGCAATTGACAGTGACCTCGTGCTATGTTTTAGTTTGATCGCTACTGGATTTTTTTCCAGCTTACACCAGACAATATCGCTTTTCCAGGTAGGCGGTGGTTGAGTATATGTAACACATGTCCTAATAACCTCAGCTGATGAAGATCCACTGTTATCATATTTATCTAGTACCCTATTACTAATTCAGGCATTGTTTACTTGATTGTTTCAGGATACATGACTAGTGCTTCAAAGACGCCTATGATTAACTATTAGTACCCTCTATTCTCAGTGGTCCCGTTTTACACCCATGATGTAGGATGGAACGGACTGCAGCAAAGTAAACTCGTCCCTTGGTCAACAGACTGATATCTCGCCTACGCCGCAAGTAGTTCAATGGACAAATTCTCATCGACTATGACTAGGATATGTATTGTGCATACCCAACTACCACCTACGTTGATGCGTAATGTTGGCTGTTATGAATCAGCTGGAAAAAAAATCGAAGGTTGAGCAAATCAGATTGTGACATCAATTGTTAGACTGAACTGTGTTGATAAGTGTAGTATGCCTGGTTGGCGTCCGAATGATTATTAGACTTTAGAAGATATTGCTCAGCATCAAAACTATACTTAGTCCTAATTCTTAAACCATTTTACCCTAAACTCAGTACTAATTCTTATCTTAATTCAATTTTAATTATAACCTCAAAACATTATTAACTGTAATCTTAAACTTAAGAGACATCACAACGAAATATCACTTCATCTTATGGTTCCCTACACCCACGTAATCATCTTATTCACACGTATATGAGTGAGTATATTTTTCACTAATTCAACATCTTGCAAATTCTTAACAATATGTTAACTGAAATTAATTATTTTTACAATCCACAGCCGAACACCTAGTTTTATATGACTTGACAAGTGTCATTCAAGAGTGACATTGTGGTGTGAGCTACATATAAGTAGTATATGACGTGAGTGTCAACGTAATGTCTGGCAGCAGAAGATGGGGGAACATCAAGAAAGGAAGAGTTAGAACACAATGGAATTTGTATGAAACGCATGAATAGTGACAATGGATTGATGTTGTTTGCAACAGGAACAGTCCATTTCGATATGATGAATTGATATTTTGCAAATTAACGATTTACGATATGGTTTTCCTATTTTACTGAGTAACTCTGTAATTTTCGTTAAATACAATTCGGTTGCCCCACCTGTGTTCTCGTTCACTACAATAATATCACAGAAATTTTATTCGACAGATTACTTAATTTGATCATTGAGATGGTGAAGATTTGTAGCTCAGGTGGATGATTGTGGTGGTGTTTGGTTCTCTGAGCTGGTTGTTTTGGTTGTGGAGCTTTCATTGTTCTTCTGACCTACATCATCATCAGCACAAACGAGGAGAAACACCTAGTGACAGACTATCTTCCAAAAGAACGGCTATCCACGCTACTTCATCAAAAAACATCAAACGAAATCATCATCAGAAGCGAAATCAAGCACAGGAACCAATAAACGGATCATCCTGCCATCATACATCAAAGACATATCGGAGCATACAGCACGACTACTGAAACCATTTGGAATAGGTGTGTGGCACATAATAAACCAACAGAATCATTTCAATCAATCCTATGTTGTAGACCAAAGGACAAAATGACAAAGGAAGAAAAGCCAAAAACTATCTACAAAATAAATTGCTCAGACTGAGAAAAATACTACATAGGACAGAGTGGACGGCCTCTTCAGCTCCGTTTACGTGAACATCAATTAGCAGTCAAACGCCAGAACAACGCATCGCTTATATCAATACACACCGACAATTATGGACACACATTCGATTGGAACAATGTGGAAATACTGGGTAGGGTGAGGACAAAGGACACTAGGGAATTTTTAGAAGCTTAGCACTCAGGTCAATCAGCAATCAACAAACACATCGACATTGACCCAATTTATCAACCAATCAGTGCAAACAACGATAGCTTAAAGGTCAACAGTAACTAATCAAGATCGAGGTTAGCAGAACAAGCTACAGGTCAAACATGGAGAAATTCGAAAGCTTCACTTCTATCTGAAGTTTGTGCTGCTGATGATGTTGTTCAACAGAAGAACAATGAAAGCTTCACAACCAAAACACCCGGCTCAGAGAACCAAGCACCAGCACCATAATTTGATCATTAAATATAAAACGTCTTCTAACAACTGAATGCTTAGATATTGAATTCTTAACTGCATTTTATATTCATCCACTTCGGGCTGTATGTGGATTATACATATTTCCGGGTTATTCTGAACTTCTTCCTCTAGTTAGTTAGTTACCTGGGCTGGAAGGCCGCAGAAGAATAATTCAGCTTATCCTATTATTATCGTTACTATTAGTTATATATTTTTGAAACCATGAATCGATCAATGTTAGACCACCATTAGAAACCTGGAAGCACTGCAAGACGGCCGTCAAGTCTTGGTATGGGACTCCTCATCAGTGCGCATCCACGACTCCTGCACCCCGCAGGATTCAAACCCAGGACCCTCAGTATTGTGCGCGGACGCCCTAACCGTTAGACCACTGAGCCAGTGGGTGCATACTGCTGAGGAGTCCCGTACCAGGACGAAACGGCCGCCCAGTGCTTCCAAGTTTCTAATGGTGGTCTAACGGTGATCGATTCATGGTTTCAAAAATGTGTAACTTAACAATCTTCACAACCCCGTAATGAATATTACTTATATGTTCCGTTCACCAGTATCAAAGTTTCATCTTAAATACCGCAAATATACCAGTTACATTAAAAAAATTTATCATCAAAACTTACACAATTTCAGCGCAACTGAAAACTATAAACGCTAATATATCCTTGTGGCATTAAAGCTGAATGGTATGTGAATGCAAGAAAGAGTATATATATATATATATATATATATATATATATATATACATATAACTCCGCCTCAAGCCCTTCTAGGGTTACTAACGGTCCCAAGCCCGGATGAGGGTTGGGCATATATATATATATATATATATATATATATATATGCATTACGGGGTTGTGAAGATTGTTAAGTTACACATTTTTTTTGAAACCATGAATCGATCAATGTTAGACAACCATTAGAAACCTGCAAGTACTGGACGGTTAGGGCGTTCGCGCATAATACCGGAGGTCCTGGGTTCGAATCCTGCGGGGTGCAGGAGTCGTGGATGCGCACTGCTGAGGAGTCCCATACTAGGATGAAACGGCCGTCCAGTGCTTCCGGGTTTCTAATGGTGGTCTAACGTTGATCGAGTCGTGGTTTCAAAACATATATATATATATGGTGTGTGCATGTGTGTGTGTGTGTTCACGAATACATGGCAATGAATGTGGTACAACAGTTTAACTGATCATCACCAGAATAAAAAAAACAATATACAAGCAAACAAATTATTGTTTAATCTAGAAATTTTCTAATAACCTCATCGAAAAAGAAAAGTAAACAAAACAAAAGAAATGAATAAATGAGGAATAATTGTTCTCTGACAAAATCGATGTTTAATTAACACATTGTACACACACACACACATAGACACACGTAAGGAGATAGAGAGGTAGATAGATAGACAGACAGACAGACATTTACAAACACATGTTTTTTGATACTAATGGGATCGTGTCAAATAGGACTTGAATAGAATACAAACGAAAAAGGCGAAGACTAGATGAGGAGTGTTTAAAAATAAGTTAATAATAATAATAATATAGACAGGGCTATTGTATTATTCATTACAATTCAATATATTTCTACTGATTATTATAATTATTGATTCATCATTCATTCAATAAGGCAATTCGAAATTCACATTGATCGAAGCTTCACGAGCCAAATGAACAATATTGGCCAATTTAACAGCCTGAAAAATTATATCAACACGGATAAAAATAAGTTCAGAAGAAAAATAATCAATAATTTGAGGATATTTTGCACAATAGAACTATGGATATTTGTGGTGCGCGCTACTTATAAGTCAGTCAGTCAGTCAGATGCAACGTAGAACTTTGTACATAAGTACATCAGTTCATGTTGCCATACCACATCAGCACAGAGAAGTAATCGTCAATTCAAATCCAATAGTAGAAGAGGTAGTAAGGGAATTAGAAATAATCGGAGAGGTTAGGATTAGAAGATACTACTCAAGAAGTATGATTCAGAGAGAAAAGTTTAGAGAGTCAAAACTAGAGGTATTGAAGAACCCAGAAGATTAGCATTTGAGAGAACACAGAGAATAAATGCACTGGCGCCATTGCGAACGATTTTGAGCCATGTCATTCAAGGTCTCTAACCATCGATTATTATCATCTCGCGGACACCAACCAGGTAGTCGACAATTACCGACATGGCTCAGTCCACTAGTCAATGACTTCATGGATTTCTGCCATGTTTTGGTTTGGCCGCCTCTAACTTTCTTCCAAACTACTCCTACACTACAAAACAAAGCTGTTCGAGGCAGTCGGTGGTTGGGCATACGCAACACATGTCCCAACCACCTCAACTGGTGAAGTTTCAATACTTCATCGATTGATCTGCCATCCCTACCTAGCACCCGATTCCTAATAACAGCGTTGCTCACTCGGGTGTCCCACGATATACGAGCAATGCTTCGAAGATACCTATGATCGAAAACCAGTAACCTACGAATATCTTCTACTCTCATTGGCCATGTTTCACAGCCATAAAGTAAGACGGAGCGAACTACTGCGCAGTACACTCGTCCTTTAGTCAGCAAACGGATATCTCGCCTACGCAATAAGTGACGCAGGTTGGCAAAAGCCAATCGAGCCTTCTGTATCCGAGCTGAGATTTCGTCAGTCACCAGGCCATCGGCACTGATGAGACTCCCAAGATAAGTGAAGCGGTCTACACGTTCAACCACTTCACTCCCTATCACTAGTTCAGGTGCCAATGCAACCCAGTCTTGAAGCAACATTTTGCATTTCGAGGGGGAAAACCGCATCCCGAACATGCTTGCATTGTTGCTTAGGGTAGTCAGAAGACTCTGAATTTTGTCAGCGTCTTCACCAAGTAGGACAATGTCATTGGCATATTCTAAGTCAATAAGCGAGCCACCTGGAAGAAGGTCTACTCCTGAAAATTCAGACGAGGATAATGTTATGTCTAGGAGCATGTCTATGATAAAATTAAACAAGAATGGAGAAAGTGGACATCCCTGACGGACACCACTTGATGTAGAGAATTCCGGTGACAGTTCGCCATAAGCCCTCACCCGACCAGTGGTGTTCGAGTAAAGAGCTTGTATAAGGTTAATGTACTTCTGTGGTACACCTTTCAATGACAGACACTGCCACAGAACCTCACGATCAACAGAGTCAAATGCCGCCTTAAGGTCTAGGAAAACAACTATTGTAGGACGCCTAAATGTGTGTCTATGTTCCAGGACCTGTCTGAGTGTGAAGACGTGGTCTATACAGCCACGTCCAGGTCGAAAACCAGCCTGGTTTTCTCGAGTCTGCTCTTCACGAGCTTTCGTTAAGCGTCGAAGTATTATTGAGGCCAATATTTTAGATACTATATTAGTTAGACTTATTCCTCTGTGATTGTCACAAGAAGACTTTTGTCCTTTCTTATAGATTGGGACAATCAAGGATTGAGACCAGTCGGATGGGATTACGTCCAGTTCCCAGATTTTACCTAAGATCTCAGTCAATCTAGCTGCTAAAACTGGACCACCATCCCTGAATATCTCAGGGGTCAGTCTATCAGGACCTGCAGCTCGTCCTCGTTTCAGATTTCCTAACGCTTTCTCAACGTCATAAAGACTAGGGGGACTTACGTCGATTTGCCATTCAGGATGACTGGAGATCGTGGGTAACTGAAGAGTGGCTCGTGGCCAGTTGAACTGATCCCTAAAGTGTTCTGCCCATCGATCCAGCCTCCTGGATTGAGAATGGATAATAAGACCATCCTTTTCCGAGATAGTCTCACTCACATTCGGGTTCTTAATACCGGTTTCTTTGATAAGGCGGAAAAGTTGTCTAGTGTTGCCTATCGCCGCTGCCTTTTCCATCGCTTTTGCTTTCGCCACCCACCACTGTTCGCGGTCGTTACGCAGACTTTTTATAAGTCTGCGCCTAAGCTGACTACGCTCTTCATCATGCTCAGAGTCAGGTGGGATGCGTTTTCGAGCATCCATCAGTTCGGTGGATGCGACTGAAATCCACGGCTTCATCCTAGCCTCATGGTTTACCTTCCTAGCAGATATCACTGCTGTTTCCACAGCCTTTTTGATATCATACCAACCTGCTTCTGGATGGGAATCGCTTGCATGGTTGCTTAACTCTCTTTCTAGTTGCTCCTGAAATATTTTCTTGGTTTGATTATCGTTAAGTAGTATATGACGTGAGTGTCAACGTAATGTCTGGCAGCAGAAGATGGGGGAAGGATCAAGAAATGGAATTTGTATGAAACGCTTGAACAGTGAAATGTCAGACAATGGATTGATGATGGATTGATATTTTGCAAATTAACGATTTACGATATGGCTTTCCTATTTTTACCAATTAACTCTGTAATTTTCGCTAAATACAATTCGGTTGCCCTCACCTGTGTTCTCCTTCACTACACTACTACCTCTACTATCACAAGAAATGAATTTAGAATTGTGTCTCTGTGCTAATGTGGTATGGCAGTGTGAACCGATATACGTATGTACGAAGTTCTACGTGGTAACTGACTGACTGACCTAACGCTATTTGTAATCACATGTTGGAAATCTTGTTATCTCATATTGATCATGTCTGTAAAATGGTGTGAACCTTATATGTCAGAAACATAATATTATTATTAATTTAACTGAGCAACCCTATTAAATTAAATGTCGTAGGCATTTGTACTAATTAGATCTTGGTTGTTAACTGTCATGTCTCATGTAACACACACTGTGAAGAGAATTTGTAGCTCAGTTGGATCGATGATTATGATGCAGTTTCATTCTCTAAAGCTGGATATTTCGACTGTGAAGCTTTCATAGGATCAAGAAACAGATCAAAGAGGATTGGATACAATTAAAATAAACGCCAGGTTACAACAGGTCAGTAAGTAACAACCAGTCAAGATCAAGGTCAACAGGACATAAACTACGAGTCATAAGTGGACAAATTTAAATACTTCAATTTCTATCTAAAGTTTGTGTCACAATGATGTTGTTGTCCAGAAGTGAAATGAAAGCTCCACAAATAAAATAACATCCAGTTCAGAGAACGATACTCCATCATGTAAAATAGGTTTTCGTGTACTTCTTGATGAATTACAATGAGTGGACAAGTTGTGCGATGAAGGCAAATTCTTCGATTCATACATTTTCTTCAAACAAAGTTTATAACCGCAATCTGAATGATTGTTCTCATTATATAGACTGTTATATCATATAATTAAGAATCAAACTAAAGATTTGCATTATAGGGTTGTGAAGATTATTGAGTTACATTTTGAAATTATGAATCGATCAATGTTAGACCAGCATTAGAAACCTTGAAGCACTAGACTACCGTTTCGTAATGGTGCAGCAGTCAGTCAGTCAGTCAGATGCAACGTAGAACCTCATACGTAAGTACATCAGTTCATGTCGCCATACCACATCAGCACAGAGATGTAATTGCCAATTCAAACCCAATAGTAGAAGAGGTAGTAAAGGTATTAGAAGTAATCGGAGAGGTTAGGATTAGAAGATATTATTCAAGAAGTATGATTCAGTGAGAAAGGTTAGAAAGTCAAAACTAGAGGTGTTAAAGAACCCAGAAGGTTAGGATTTCAGAGAACACAAAGAATAAATGCACCGGCGCCATTGCGAACGATTCTGAGCCATGTCGTTCAAGGTCTCTAACCATCGATTATTATCATCTCGCGGACCCCAACCATGTAGTCGACAATTACCGACATGACTCAGTCCACTCGTCAATGACTTCATGGATTTCTGCCATGTTTTGGTTTGGCCGCCCCTAACTTTCTTCCAACCTATTCCTACACTACAAAACAAAGTTCGACGAGGCAGTTGGTGGTTAGGCATACGCAGCACATGTCCCAACCACTTCAGATGATGAAGGTTCATTACTTCATCTATTGATCTGCAATCCTTACCTAGTACTTGCTTCCTAATAACAGCGTTGCTCACTCGGGTGTCCCACGATATACGAGCAGTGTTTCGAAGACACCTATGATCGAAAACAAATAACCGACGAATATCTTCTACTCTCACTGGCCATGTTTCACAGCCATAAAGTAAGACGGAGCGAACTACTGCACAGTACACTGGTCCTTTAGTCAGCAAACAGATATCTCGCCTTCGCCATAAGTGACGCAGGTTGGCAAAAGCCAATCGAGCCTTCTGTATCCGAGCTGAGATTTCGTCAGTCACCAGGTGCAGCAGTGCACCAGGTGCACGACTCCTGCACCTCACATATTTCTCTAGTGATGGTTCAACATTGATCGATTCATGAAAATAAAAATGTAACTAACTCACTAATCTCCACAACCCCACATAATGTAAACAATTACCTGGCTCACTAGTGACTAACTAACTCCTTGAGGAAATTTTTCTTAGTTCTAATGAGAAATTGTGACCAATTGAGTTTTTATCCTATTCGTGTGTGAAGCAGTGCTTACCGAAGACATACAAGACTGTGAAGAATCGTTCGAAGTTAGACATTAACATCGTTAGATGCTGCTGACTTAGTAGACCAAAGATTAGGCGTTCACACGCAAAACCGTAAGTTCTAGGTTTGAATCCTGTGAGTAGTACAAGTGGTGGACATGCACTGCTGATGAATAGTCGTCCCATACCAGGATGGAACGGCTGTCCAGTGCTTCCAATAATAATAATAATAATAATAATAATAATAATAATAATAATAATAAGAGATTGAACATACCATTTTTGCAGCATCATCTAAATCACTACAACCTGCAATTTTCATATGACTTGTAGCAAGAACTGCTTTAGCATCTGCAACTTTAGTACCTATATATATACGTAAAAATATATGACATGATTTTTAACAGAAAGAAATAAAGAAAAAAGTAAACAGAAAAACAATAATAATAACATTATTATTAATTAAAAGGTACCCGATGATTGTTCTTAGCAAATGTTTACTTTTACTTATCACAAAAAACAACTGGAAATGAATAACACAGATATATATAAATATATATATATATATTTACACATTTTTGAAATCATGAATCGATCAACGTTAGACCATCATTAGAAACCTGGAAGCACTGAAAGACGGCCGTTTCTACCTGGTATGGGACTCCTCACTAGTGACTAGCTTCGTGAGGAATCTTCTCCCATGAGTTCTAGTGGGAAGACGTGACCAGTGTGAGTACAACCTGTTCGGGTGTGCAGTGAAGCAGTGCTCACCGAAGACTGTGTATAAGGTTGCGCAACTCTGTGAATTGATCAAGTTAGACATTTAACACCGTTAGATGCCGGCTCAGTGGTCCAATGGTTAGGCGTTCGCCTACAGTACCGAAGGTCGCGGGTTCGAATCCTGCGGGGTGCAGGAGTCGTGGATACGCACTGCTGAGGATTCCCAAACCAGGACGGAACGGCCGTCCAGTGCTTCCAGGTTTCTAATGATGGTCTAACATCGATCGATTCATGCTTTCAAAAATGTGTGACTTAACAATCTTCACGACCCCGTAATGCATATATGTATATTTGTAAATATGTGCTCAAGAGGTGATCAGCTTCAGAGTTCTCTCATAAGAATCTATGACTCGTGAAGTTTGATCAATGTTAAATAATGAGGCAATTATTGTGTTAGCGGGACATAGATTGGATTAAAGCATGACTGACTGTATTAGCTGCGCGCTGACTGGCTAATTCCTATCCGATCAGTGCCTGGTTGATATACTTGGAGAGCATTCTAGAAGTTTCTCATGTTGTTAGTTACACACTGATTGGCTAAATCTAATCCGATCAGTGCTAGCCAAGACGTGGAGTACATTCTAGAAGCTTCTCATGCACAAACTATAAAAAGACTAATGTTGTTCCTATTTCGTCTTCGCTTCGGCTTCTTACTTCCATTTTTAATCTTGCTATTTGGAATATAATCTTTTTCCTGTTCAACCGTCTTCTGATTTGTGGACTTGTCAAGTGTATTTGTTGTCAGAGAATACTAAGCGATAGGAATAGCTGGGTTCACAAAGAGAGATTTATAACAAGGGGTGGTAACAGGAGTACGTAAGTAACTATGAATAGGAGATGGATATTGAAACTATGTAGGGAATCATATTTCCTTGAAAGTTGTATAATAATAATACAAATCATAAATAATCATAGATAGATGATCAGATGCCCAGATAACGACATGTAAGTAGTAAGTGATCTTAGCTAGTAGTTAAAGTATAATCATTGCATCTCACCACATTGTGGTGTGCCTTGAAACATCCTGTGTCATCCAATTGAGTTTGATGAAGTTATCTCCGTAATTTTTAACTTTCTTAACTGAACTAACGATTTATATATATATATATATCCAAAGAATAACAAATCTCAACAAAAATCCCAACTTGAATTAATAATAATAAACATTTTTTTCATGAATTGATAAATTACAGTTCAATGAGATTCAATGATTCAAGGTGGATTCGATGCAGATGTGAGGGCGCGGATCGGCAAAGCAAGGGCTGCGTTTCTACAGTTGAAAAATATCTGCAACTCCAAACAACTTTCAACCAAAACCAAAATCAGGATTTTCAATACAAATGTCAAGACAGTTCTACTCTATGGAGCGGAAACTTGGAGAACTACCAAAGCCATCATCCAGAATATACAAGTGTTTATTAACAGTTGTCTTCGCAAAATACTTCGGATTCGTTGGCCAGACATCATCAGTAACAATCTACTGTGGGAGAGAACAAACCAGATTCCCGTTGAGAAGGAAATTAGAAAGAAGCGCTGGAGGTTGATAGGACACACACTGTGGAAAGCACCTAACTGTGTCACAAGACAAGCCCTTACATGGAACCCCCCTCAAGGCAAAAGGAAAAAGGAAGGCCGAAGAACATACTACGCCGAGAAATAGAGAAAGATATGAGAGGAATGAACAAAAACTGGACAGAACTTGAGAGGGAAGCCCAGGACAGAGTTGGTTGGCGAAAACTGGTGGGCGGCCTATGCTCCATTGGGGATAACAGGCGTAAGTAAGTAAGTAAGTAAGATTCAATGGTATAGATAGGGATTATTGTAACATTTAATATTTCAAAGTCAGTCAGTCAGTCAGATGCAACGTAGTACGTCGTACGTAAGTACATCAGTTCATGTTGCCATACCACATCAGCACAGAGATATAATTGTCAATTCAAATCCATTAGTAGAAGAGATAGTAAAGGTATTAGAAGTAATCGGAGAGGTTATGATTAGAAAATATTATTCAAGAAATCAGATTCAGTGAGATAAGTTTAGAAAGACGAAACCAGAGGTGTTAAAGAATCCAGAAGGTTAGGATTTGAGAGAACACAAAGAATAAATGCACCGGCGCCATTGCAAACAGTTTTGAGCCATGTCATTCAAGGTCTCTAACCACCGATTATTATCATCTCGCGGACCCCAACCAGGTAGTCGACAACTACTGTTAATATTTCAAATGTGTAATAAAACAAATGTTCAACACCCTGTTTGCTTTAACCCCCTCTTACCCTCCCCTCCACTCCCGCCTCATAAATTTTCCTAGTTCATTTATAAAATTCTAATAAAAAAAATTAAAAATCACTCACTCACTCACTCACCTTGTAATCTAACAACAATTGGTATTTTAATATTTAATTCAGTGGCAGCAGCGACAATACCTTGTGCAATCACATCACAACGCATAATACCACCGAATATATTTACTAATATAGCATTGACTTTAGAATCAGACATAATTAAACGAAATGCTTCAGTCACTTGACTGACTGTTGCTCCACCGCCAACATCAAGAAAATTTGCTGGACTACCACCATGTAATTGAATTAAATCCATTGTAGCCATAGCTAAACCAGCTCCATTCACTGAAATTCAATGGATGAATAAGGGAGAGAATTAATTGTAAAAGTTATTGATTTTTGTATAAAGTGATAAGTTCGTCGATATACAACACTGTTATATAAGTCAGTCAGTCAGTCAGCCAGATACAACGTAGAACTTTGGATGTGTACACACATCAGTTCAAGTTGCCATTAGCACACACAGAGAGAGACGCAACTGTCAGCTCAAACCCCATAGTGGTAGAGGTAGTGCAAGTATTAGCGGTAATCAAAGAGATTAGGGTAGAAAGATAAAGGTGATGAGGAATTCAGAAGATTAGAATTTGAGAGAAACGACAAAGAATGGAGATGCATCTGTGCCATCGTAAACGATTTTCAGCTATGTCATTCAAAGTCTCTAAACATCGGTGACTATTATCTCGCGGACCCCAACCTGATAGTCTACATCCACTAACATGACTCCGAACAGTTTTCAGTGACTTCATGGATTTGTGTCATGTTTTGGTTTGGCCGCCACTAGCTTTCTTCCAACCTACTCCTCTACACCACAAAATATCAGTCGTTGAATTATTCGGTTGTTGGGCATACACAACACACGTTCCAACCATCTGAACTGATGAAGTTCCAATACTTCATCTATTGATTTACCACCCTTCTTAATGACAGCGTTGCTAACTCGATTGTCTCAGGGTATACGAGCAATGCTTTCAAGAAACCTATGATCGAAAACCAGTAGCCTACGAATAACCTTTCTTCGAACTCGCCATATTTCACACCTGTACAGTAGGATGGCGCGAATTGCTGCGCAGTATAACTAGTTCTTTAGTAAGCTAACGGATATCTCGCCGACGCCATAAGTGACGCAAGTTGACAAAAGCCAGTCGAGCCTTCTGTATCCGTTGTGTTGGGGCTTCGTCAGTCACCAGGCCATCAGTACTGATGAAACTTCTGAGATAAGTGAAGCGGTCAAACACACTCAATCACTGCACCCTCTCTATCACTAGTTCAGGTACTGACAGGTACACGCCAATCCTGAAGCAACATTTCACATTTCAAGAGAGAAAACCGCATCTCGAACATACTTGCATGATTGCTTAGGGTAGTCAGAAGACTCTGTATTTTGTCAGCGTCTTCATCAAACAGAACTATGTCATCTAATTCAACAAACAAATCAAGGGTTTGTCGGAATTCAAAAGAAAAAAGGGTCAATATTATAGAGTAATATCGATCAGTTTCATTGATGCAAAAAAGAAGAATAATTTAGATACGTGGCGATGACCTTGGTAAGAAATAAGAATAGAAGGACATGTTTGTATCTAAAAAAACCAAAAGAATTTATAGTATAATAGGTTATATGTTATATTTTTATTTCACAAACAACTTACTATCAGTGTATCAGTGTGATCGATCAATAACTTTGTATTTACAAAATGATATATAATGGACAGTTTCTTGTGCATACTACTAATGACAATAGAAATCTAACTGAATATTATGATAATAGTATAAATCGTATATCAAATGAGTCGGGTTTCAGATAGGAGCGAGGAATGTTGATTCGATCATTACCAGGTAGCTAGGTAATGATGTTATTTAGTCACTCAAACTGGAGATAGAATGGTGTTTGCATTAGAGACTTTCAGGTTGAAAGTTGAACACGCTAACAACTAAGTCACCACTGCCAAACAAACTCGTTATTCAATATGGTTTACAGAATGAATAACAGACTGTAAAAGACAATGCAGACTATGGTCTTCTTTATATAAAAAATGTAGGTTTTATTTCGAATGATTTATGAAACATCAAAGCAAAACGTATTCATTCTCTATTTCTAACACAAAAATAAATTATTTAGCTTCTATGAAGTCATATAACATTGCTTATACAGTTTATTTTTCCTGGATCGTAGCTGTTACCTTGATGTGGTGGTCGGGCTTGCCTATCGTGATGACCCAATCGAGCTATATTGGCTGCAACATATGTTCCTGATGGTTCTACCATGCCAGGCAGGTCGATTGGAGAACGACGATACTAAAAGCAGCTACTCAAGGTCTGAAGGCAAAGTCGTACTGCTTACTGCAGAGGGGTGTGACAGCAGTAAGGTGTTTTCCTCAGAAAATCAGCATCTGCAGTGATGCTGCCTTCTCACAAGGAAGGAAGGGTTAGAAAAGGTCGACCCTAAAAATGTCACACCTTACCTTACCTCACGGATTTCCGTCTCCGGCGGTAAGGACTGCCCACTAAGGGCTTTTAAGAGCGGAGCTAATACTTAAAAAACTTTTCATAAAAAGTCCGTGCGTGACCGGCCTTAGGCAGTTGTCCCTTGAACTCTGCGGTCACGCTCATAGGTCGTTCAGACCAACGCTAATCTACCTTCCTTTTAAGGTTTCTCAAGAAACACCCTTCCACGGTGTGAGTAGCCAGGAAGTGACATCCACCTTCATACTCGTAACAACACACGAGACTAAAGTGGTCACAATCAAATCCTTTCTACACCTCTTATGTAGTATGGCAACTTGAACTGACGTACATACCTACGTACGAAATTCTACGTTGTAACTGAATGACTGACAGTTTATTTTGGGCTAATATCTCTGAATTCAAATTGACTTATTCTTCTGTATTTTTCTAATGAAATTTCATTTTTTTTAAATTTATTTTATCAATGTCATACTGACGGCTACTTAATTTGATAATTATTCATTTCTATTGAATTCCTAAGAATATCTAGATTGAATTCTGGAATTGAGTTTCAGTATTAACTTCACCCACAGGACGTCGATCGTACACGCGAATTGCTTAACCTCTAGACTACTTGTAGTGAACGAAAACACAGGTGAGGGCAACCGAATTCTACTTAACGAAAATTACAGAGTTACTCTGTAAAATAGGAAAACCATATCGTAAATCGTTAATTTGCAAAATATCAGTCCATCATATCAAACTGGACTGTTCCTGTTGCAAAACATCAATCCATTGTCACTATTCATGCGTTTCATACAAATTCCATTGTGTTCTAACTCTTCCTTTCTTGATCTTCTCCCATCTTCTGCTGCCATACATTACGTTGACACTCACAACATATACTACTTATAAGTAGCTCACAACACATACTGAGTAGGAGGAGGTATCCATCCAACAGGTATTAACGACTAAGTTCCAGGATTTTAACAACAACAACAACAACAAAAAATATTTATATGACTATAGCAAATATAATTATAAGTATTGATTAACAGTTGTCTACGCAAAATACTTCGGATTCGTTAGCCAGACATCATCAGTAACAATCTACTGTGGGAGAGAAACATACCACATTCCAGTTGAGAAGGAAATTAGGAAGAAGCGATGGAGGTGGATAGGACATACACACTATGGAAAGCAGTCAACTGTGTCACAAGACAAGTCCTCACTTGGAACCCTCAAGGTCAAAGGAAAAGAGGAAGGTCAAGAAACACATTACGCCCAGAAATGGAGACAGACATGAGAAGAATGAACGAAAATTGGATAGAATTGGAAAGGGAAGCTCAGGACAGAGTCGGTTGGAGAATGCTGCTGGTCGGCGGCCTATGCTCCATTAGCGGGGGGGGGGAGTAACAGGCGTAAGTAAGTAAAGTAACAATAAATTTCATCATCATTATTAGTATCACAAATTACCTAAACAACCAATATTTCCATCTAAACCAATATAATTTAATCCAGCTTCTGATGCTTTCACATCACGTTCATCTTCTTGTGACCAATCACGTTGTGCGAAAATTTCTTTTTGTCTAAATGCAGCATTCTCATCGAAATTCATTTTACAATCCATACAAACAGCTAGTTGTAAATATAGAAAAGAAAGGAAAAAACAAAGATGTGAAAGAATTATTGGCGCTGATACTTTTTAAAATTCGATATTAAGCAAGCATATTGACATATCAGCAAGTTGATAGCGTTGTTATGCGTAGTCCTTTGGGATCTATCCGTCTTAGCTGATGTTTATATTGCATATGTTGAAAATCTGTGGAATGAGCTCATATTAATAGAATAAGCTTACTCTGTATAGGAGATATATGAATGATATTTTAGTTATATGCAATAAAGAACTTAATGTCTCTCACTTACTGGATAATTTCAATAGTCTTGAGAACGACTTTGTCCTAACCCACGAAGCAGAATGTAATAAATAATAGCCTTTTTTAGACATACTGTTAAGTCGAAAGGAGAATGGAACTATAAAGCATTCAGTTTATCGAAAACCAATCTGGACTGGGTAGTACTTAGATTTAAGCAGTTTTTGTTCACTGCAGCACAAGCGAGGCTTGGCAAAATGTCTCTTCAATAGAACATGAAGAATTTGCACCACGGATATATTCGAAGACGATGCAAAATTCTTGACTGAAACATTGATTTCAAATGGTTATCCACTAAAGCTCATCAATAAATAGGTGTAGAAATCAGTTCAGACTAAATCCAGTTTTTCATTCTGCTGAGAAGAAAGATGTTTTTATCGCTTTATCATTTAGAGGCAATTCGAATGGTCTGATCTTAAGACAGCGACTAAAAGCAGCCATAGAGAAAACATACTACGATGCTAAACTGATTGTAATTGAAAAAACTAAGCCCATGATTCCACATAAACCTGAACGTTGCTCGAATGATTACATAACATCCTATTGCATTTATCAATTTATATGTTTGTGTGGACACACATACATAGGGAGGAGTAATCGGACTTTGCAATCAACGGTTATGAAACATGTTCCGAAGTGGCTGATAAACGCGGGAAACAGAAAACCATGTTCATTGATCGCAAAACACAATTGAGACAGGGAATAAGATTGACATCAAGACGGCTTTCAAACGTTGTAGGACGAATTTTGAGGTTTATGGAAGCCTTGGCTATTTGTAAATTAAAATCCCCCTTATGTGTATAGAAACAATTTGTTGTTATGATCTCGAATTTACCCTGGTAATCTTTAAGCCACTGTATGGCCTGGGGTAATGTGACAATTTCCTACCCTTTCTTATCCTTTCTATTTTACGTTAATTTTCTCTCTCCTTCATTGACAATTATCACCTGATGTCTATTTGAACTTTTATTTAATTGACCTTTTATTCATCTTCATATAAAATGCCTTGACATGTATGTGTGACCAGATTGTTCAAAATGTATATGAATTACGGGGTTGTGAAGACTGTTAAGTTACACATTTGAAATCACGAATCGATCAATATTAGACCATCATCAAAAACCTGAAAGGTTAGGCGTTCGCGCTCAAGGTGCCGGGTTCGAATCCTGCGGGGAGCAAGGAGTCGTGGATGAGCACTGCTGATGAGTCCCATACCAAGACGAAAGGACCTTCCAGTGCTTCTAGGTTTCTAATGGTGGCCTAACATTGATCGATTCATGATTTCAAATGCGAAATGTATATATAACACAAATACATCACATTTTTCAGATCAATTAAGTCTTCTTACTGTTTTATCATTTAAAATTTGATCGCTCATATCATCTTAGAATTAGAAGACATGAAATCAAATAAAAGTATAGATTATATTTTAAATAGTGAATAGTAGTCGTCAGCCGAACAGCTTAGTTTTAGTGATGTCTTTAACTGCGCAACTATGTATTATTCTCTAAGGAGTATGAACCACACTATCCAACCTGTTAAGATTACATATACTCCATATTGATAAGTGCCAACTAATACGAGATATGAACTCCGCCTGAGGCCTCTCCAGGATTACTTCCAGTCCCAAGTTCAGATAAAGGAGAAGGGTTGGAGTATAGGATTCCTTGAAGACTATCTACAACTACTTAACGCTTATTCTTCTCTAATTGAACTGTTTTGTAGATTGTAATGAAATGAACGAGAAATATGAACTATTATTTGATGTCTGGTTGTTAGGATGTTCATCCAATATCCTAAGAGAACTATTGGTCAATTCCTACTGGTCACTTTTATGGTCGTCCTAGATATCAATGTCACATGCTCCAATGTTGTTTCTTACTGGTCATCCTGAATTTCAGTGTCACTTCAATCTCACAGACTTCGATGATGTTTCCTACTCAACCTAAATGTGTAAATACGCATTATCTGTAACGTTTCATGACCAGGACCAGGACCCGGTCCCGGATCCCTAGTCCAGGATCCTTATCCTTTTCTGGACTCGGACCTCGTACTTTCTGGATGCGTGGAGAATACATGTTCTACTTCATATCAAGTCTTCTTATTTTTACTCAATATGGGTGTTGGGATAATCGGATTTGAGTAGCATGTCGTGTCGTCGGATCCTCGATCCTCTGTTGAACTATGATAACTCCTAGAGATAATTTTAATCGATTTGTTAATACAATAAATAATGCTAAACTAACATCAATGACCAATCAAACTTAGTGTTTTCATAAACTGAGATGGTTTGAGTACACTCAATTATCATCCATATAGGTGTGTGATGTTTGCTAGTGCAGAAGTAGATGAATATAGAGCTAAGTCCTAAACCTGTTATGTAATAGTTCATAGTTTAAGTACTTTAACCAATGTCTTGACATTAAATTGATGGATCCAATTGACTGAAAAAAAAATAAACAAGTAACAGAACTTCCCGCTTACGGCAAGTCATTAGTGAGTATATGATAATTATCAATATGCGGGTTGTGGTGGTTGTTGAATTTTATTGAGGTCATGAACCGATTTAAGCTAGACAACCGATGAAAATCTAAAAACATTGAACAGTTGTCTTGCCATCGTTTGGGACTCCTTAGTAATGTGCGTCTACATCCCCCAACAATGGGGATCGAAACCAGGAACTTTAACCTCGTGTACAAACGCTTAACTAACCTCCAGACCACCAAGCTTGGATTCAATGGTGTGTAAGTCTACAACTTATTGAAAAGTTAGACTTGTACACCGTTGAATTTCGCATAAGGAGTCGTGAGGTAAGGCGTTCATATGAGGTTGAAGGTTCTGGATTAGATCTCGAGGAGTCTCAAACTAGGACGAAACGACTGTCCAGTAGTTCCGCTTTCCCAATAGTTACCTAACTTAAATCAATTAGTGATTTCAACAAAATAACGGAGAGATTACAAAGGAAAACAAAAAACAATTGCTAGAGGAGATGGATAAAAGCGAGGCGGGGGGTAGAGGTGAGGTAAAAATGACAAATCAATAAATAACAACATACCATGTCCATTTAGATCTTGACAGATTGGATTAATTTCTAACAGTGTACAATCGGTTGAATCAAAGAGTTTATAAAGTCGTTCAATGTAAACAGCTGCTTCATCTGGATGTGAAAAGCCTAATTGACGTGCCATAAGTGATGCGTCTTTTTTATCTAAACCTTTGTTAATATCAATTGGAATCTAAATGTATAAAATAAAGTGATAGTTTTTATAATACTTGTTTAAATGTTTTCTAGAGATTTTAATATTACAAATTAATTAAAATCCAGAGAGAGAGAGAGAGAGCTATTGAAGAAAAAGAAATCATGAATTGAATAGCTCTGTTTGACATTAGTAAGTTAGTTTACAACTAGTTTACAGTATTGCTTGATAAAAACCTTATACAATTCAGTTAATTTAGAAGTTCTGTCTCATGTATAAGCAATGCTTTGAAGATGAGATCGATGATTTTATGCATGCGATTGATGAGTAGTAGATTGAATCTTTGGTTGACAGATGGACATTTCGTCGGTACTACAAATGGTAATAAAGTGGAATTTTTAAATTTGTATTGATATGTGACTAACTATCAACTTCATGAAGACTGGTGGAACTGCTATGTTAAATATTGTGGGTCAACACACTCGATGAGTGCACTGACAGACAGATGCAACGCAGAACTTCGTACGTAAGTACATCAGTTCAGGTTGCCATGCCCCATCAGCACAGAGACGTTACTGTCAGTTCAAATCCAGGAGTGATAGTAATAATAGAAGGATTAGCAGTAATGCAGAAGATTAGGGAGTGAATATATGATTCGAGAAGTATAATTCAGTAAGATAAATTTAGAAGGAGAAAGGTAGATATCATGAAGAATGCAGAAGCTTAGAATTTCATAGAACATAAAGAGTGGATGCACCAGCGCCATTGCAAACGGTTTTGACCCATGTCATTAAGGGTCTCTAACGACCGATTACTATCATATCGCGGACCCCAACCAGGTAGTCGACACCTACAGCCCGAGACTACAGACACATAGTTTTATTCAACACTAAACGGTCATTGGAATCTATACAAAAGGCTCGGACTGGTTTTTGCCAACTTGAGTTACTTATGGTGTAGGCGAGATATCTGTCTGCTAACCAAAGGACGAGTCTATTGCGCATCAGTTCGCCCCGTCCTATTGTATGGATATGGAACATGGCCAGTTAGAAAACAGGATATTCGTATGTTACTGGTTTTTAATCGTAGCTGTCTTTGAAGCATTGCTCGTATATCCTGGGACAATCAAGTTAGCAATGTTGTCGTTATGAAACAGGCACTAGGTTAGGATCATAGATCAATTGATGAAGTAGTGAAACTTCACCAGTTGAAGTGGTTGGGACGTGTGTTATGTATGCCCAACAACCGACTGCCTCGACGAGTAATGTTTTGTGGTGTAGGGGTAGGCAGAAAGAATGTTAGGGGGGGGGGGCTAGATCAATACATAGCACAAATCCATGAAGTCACTGTAAACTAGACTGAGCCATGTTGGTAGGTGTAAACTACCAGGTTGGAGTCCTCGAGGCGATCGTTACACTTTCAATGATGCAGCTCACAATCGTTTTCAATGTCGCAGGTGCATTCATTCTTTGTCTTCTGTCAAATCCTAATTTTCGGAATTCCTCATCATCTTTAATGTTTCCATTTTAGAAAAAATTTATTTCATCGGATTATACTTCTTGAATAATGTCTTATATCCCTAATCTTTTTGATCACAGCTAATACTTCTACTGTAGTGAAGGAGAACACAAGTGAGGCCAACCGAATTGTATTTAGCGAAAATTACAGAGTTACTCAGTAAAATAGGAAAACCATATCATAAACCGTTAATTTGCAAAACATCAATCCATTGTCTGACATTTCACTATTCACTATGCGTTTCATACAAATTCCATTGTGTTCCCACTCTTCCTTTCTTGATCTTCCCCCATCTACTGCTGCCAGACATTACGTTTTCACTCGCGTCATATATTACTTATAAGTAGCGCGCACCACACTACTACCTCTACTACTATGAGATTTGAATTGACCATTGCATCTCTGTGCTAATGTGGTATGGCAACTTCAGGTAATGTACATACATATGTAAGAAGTTCCACATTGTAACTGACTGACTGACATTTTCCAAAAGTATTTACAGAATAGGCAGATTATATCTAGTAATGAAATCCAAGATGTGTGTCTCATTCTACTTGAGACTGACTCTTTAGTCACATTCCATTGAAATTCAAAACAAGGGATACTTTCCACTTTAAATTATCAATATGTTATCCAATAGAATCCAACTGAATACAAAAATAATTTGAAATCAATCAATCAATCATCATTGTTAGACCACCATTAGAAACCTGGAAGCACTGGTCGCGCAAAATCCCTAGATCAATCAGAGTTAGACATTAACACCGTTGGATGCCGGCCGGCCCAGTGGTCCGATGGTAAGGCGTTCGCCTACAATGCCAAAGGTCCCGGGTTCGAATCCTGCGAGGCGCAGCAGGAGTCGTGGATGCGCACTGCCACTGATGAGTAGTCCCATACCAGGACTTGACGGCCGTCTTGCAGTGCTTCCAGGTTTCTAATGGTGGTCCAGTAACAATGATTGATTGATTGATTAATGATTTCAAATGTGTAAAAAAACGCAAACCTCCAAAACTGTGGCCCCAACAAAAATTAATTACAAACTTTACTTTAATTAATGCATCTGGACTATCACGTGCTATATCTTCAATATTTACACCACCTTGTTGACAACCAATCATTACTGGTCCACCACTTGAACGATCCAATACAATAGCTAGATAATGTTCACGTCGAAGATATTTACGTTCACAAGCTAATAATTTATTGCATAATTGACCAGCGCTACCAGTTTGTGCAGTGTAGATTCGATGACCAAGCATATGGTTAGCTACATCAACAGCTTCTTCTACACTGAAATGTTAATTATAATGTAGAGGAAGGAGAACACAGGTGATGAGGGCAACCGAATTGTATTTAATCGTAAATTACAGAGTTACACTCAGTGAAATAGGAAAACCATATCGTAAACGCGTAATTTGCAAATCTTCAATCCATTGTCTGACATTTCACTCACTATTCATGCGTTTCATACAAATTCCATTGTGTTCCCACTCTTCTTCCTTTCACTTGATCTTCCCCCATCTTCTGCTTGCTGCCAGACATTACGTTTACACTCGCGTCATATACTACTTATAAGTAGCGCGCCCCACAATAAGAGAGATGATCAAAAATTGAAATTATCTATCTATTTGCTAATTCAATAAGATAATTATTGAGGTTGAGGTATAAGATGCAACTGGAAAATTTGTCATATAGTTTTGATATGTAATTCGAAATTTGAGTTATCATGAATTAAACGTGATTATTAATCATTTGAAAAAATAAATCTGTAATGTTATTTTTTCATCCGATATATGTATTCTTTGTAGACTAGTTTTCTCAACAGTCTGTGATTACGGACAGCAATATCTAAGGAAATTGTTGAAGAACAGTTGAGTTAAGTCTACTGATAGTGGTTACGTATTATAGGTTGTACTAAGTTTTGGGTATGTTGTAATGCTTGCTTAGATAATTCCCAGCTAAATCCCATTGCTTAGTACTCTCTGACCACAATACACTGGACAAGTTCCCAAGAATCAAAAACACGGTTGGACAGGAAAAGATTATATTCCAAATAGCAAGGTTAAATGGAAATAAGAAGCCAAAGGTGATGGCGAAGGCAAAAATAGATACAACGTTAGTTTATTTATAGCATTTACATGGGAAGCTTCTGGATAGAAATTCACGTGATCGACTGGATTAGATTTAGCCAATCAGCATGCAACTAACAGTACGAGAATTTTTCACCCTGTTCTTAAAGAATCGATCAGGCGTTGATTGGATAGGAAATTAGCCAATCAGCGCGCAGCTGACGCAGTCATGCTTTATTCCATCTATGTACCCCTAACAGGGTACTATTTAGTTGACATTTTCGAATTGCTTAGCAATAAGTTAAGTTATAATATTCTAACAGTGAACTTTAACACTATTAAATTCTCATCTCAGAGATACGATATACAATATTTCTAAGAAGGAGATCAAGTTTTAAACGTATCTATTTTATCTAAGTTAAGGATACTAACTAACTATGTAGTTGAGAGTAGATGGAACGGGGAGCTTGAACCTGTGTAGTTCGTATAGATCATCGAAAAATCGATTAAAGCTAACAGAAACAAATAATGATTCGATAAAAGCAGAGGGTAAGAAATCGTACTTTTGTAGTTGAAAGCACGAACTGATATTACATGGGCCACCATCGAAAACCTGAAAGTATTGGACGATCGTTCCGTACTAGTATGGGACTCTCCGTACCTGAGGATTGACTTACGATCTTGAGTTTTCTGGACGGAAACTTAACCTCCAAACTGAAACGGCATCTAATGGTGCTAACAGCCTGGCTTCAAGTAATCCAAGATCTTGTTGCTCGACCTTAATTCATTGCATGCGATGGATAACTGTCTGACACCCAACACAAGATGAACTTCACAAGAACTCCAAGAATACATCTTGAGGCTGGTAACCAGTGAGCACATGATTGTGATTAGTTGTTTTCTTGAAAAAGCTTAGGTCAGACTGCAAAGCTAAACGCTAGTTTTATTTTAAATTCTGTCGATGAGAGTTTTACAACTAATTTTCTTTTTTTAATGTTTTACGTTTCCTCGACACCCAACTACTGTAAAACTATTTTTTCAGATTTAAATAAAGATTCTAATGAAGGTTGCAATATTGATCTTGAGAGAACATTTAAAGCCTTGTATAGAATCTGTCGTTCGAATATGTAGAAACCTTTACATATCTGGGTAGCATCGTTGATAAGCAAGGTGGATCGCATGCAGATGTGCACAAGACCGAAGGTCCTGGGTTCGAATCCTGCGACGCGCGGGAGTCGTGGATACACACTGCTGATGAATTATTCCATACCAGGACGAAACGGCCGTCCAGTGCTTTCAGGTTTCTAATGATGGTCTAACATTGATCGATGCATGATTTCAAATGTGTAACTTACTAATCTTCACAACCCGATAATGCAAACGATAAATTCATAAGAAAAACAATTCAACTTACCTGTATACAATTTTAACTCCTCCTTTTAATCCACTATCCCAAGTACCTTTACCACGACCACCGGTTAACACTTGTGCTTTCAACACCATATCTTTGCTTGCTGTACTGTCGTCACCTACGATTGAATATATGTATATATTTTATGTAATAAACATTGAAGGAAGAATTGATTATTGAATCATTTTATTTTATCATATTGAATATTTAAACACACGCAGAAACAAGTTAATCATGGTGTATGTATGTGAATACTATTTTTTTTATTTACTTGTGAATTTATTTCAAAAAAAAAGTGATGTTATATTAGATGTAAGAATATATGCACAGAATGACTGAATCAATATTTCGAAATATATGAGATTACAAACTTTTTGAAACCATGAATCGATCAATGTTAGACCACCATTAGAGAAACCTGGAAGCACTGAAAGACGGCCGTCTCTTCCTGGTATGGGACTCCTCGGCAGTGCGCATCCACGACTCCTGTACCGCGCAGGATTCGGACCCAGGACCTTCGGTATTGTGCGCGAACGCCCTAACCGTTAGACCACTGAGCCGGTATCTAACGGTGTTAATGTCTAACTTGATCAAATTCACAGAGTTGCACAACCTCATACACAGTCTTCGGTAGTAGTTACTGTCTACACCTGAACAGGTTGAACTCACACTGGTCACGACTTCCCACTAGAACTCATGGGAGAAGATTCTCCTCACGAAGCTAGTCACTAGTGAGCACAGGTAATTTGCATTACGGGGTTGTTGTGAAGATTGTTAAGTTACACGTTTTTTTTTGAAACCATGAATTGATCAATGTTAGACGACCATCTCGCGGACCTCAACCAGGTAGGTAGTTGTTAGTTGACACCTACCTACCGACATGGCTCACAGTCCACTTGTCAGTGATGACTTTATGGATTTGTGCCATGTTTTGATCTGGTCGCCCCTAGCTTTCGTCCAATCTATTCCTCTCCTACATCGCAAAATATAGCTCGATGAGACAGTCGGTGGTGGTTAGGCACATGCAGCACAAGCATATAACTAACAGTG
Organism: Schistosoma turkestanicum; assembly: GCA_944470395.2. Classification (NCBI taxonomy): domain Eukaryota; kingdom Metazoa; phylum Platyhelminthes; class Trematoda; order Strigeidida; family Schistosomatidae; genus Schistosoma; species Schistosoma turkestanicum. The sequence goes on from OX103971.1 coordinate 15,035,423, forward strand.
TATCGAAAAAAAGGAAAGAATTCTAGGCCAAAAAAGGGTAGCGAATTATTAGACCAGCAATAATGGAAGACATATGCATGAAATTAAACGGACGACCATATAATCTTACCGGAATTTTTCGTTTCACTTTTAGGTAAAACACCTGAATAAAAAAAAAATTGATACATACATGAAATAAGGGAAGATAATATTAAAGACAATCAGGGTATTATTTATTATACAATGAACAAGCATATCTGAGCATACATTTTTAAATTATACTGTAGTGAATGAGAATACAGGTGAGGGCAACCGGGTTGTATTTAACGAAAATTACACAGTTACACTCAATAAAATTGGAAAACCATATCGTAAATTGTTCATTTGCAAATTATCAGTCCATCCTATCGAACTGGACTGTTCCTGTTGCAAACAACATCAATACATTGTCATTATTCATGCGTTTCATACAAATTCCATTGTGTTCCCACTCTTCTTCCTTTCGCTTGATCTTCCCCCATCTTCTGCTTGCTGCCAGACATTACGTTTACACTCATGTCATATACTACTTATAAGTAGCTCACACCACCACAATACTACACAAGAATCGAAGCTGACTTTTTTGTTTTGCAGAATTTTTTTTAACTAAAATTATAGACTGTGAGCAATTGCATTTGTCATAGAACCTTCACAAAGTAATAAAATTTTGATAATTATCGCAAAAAGGAAAATACTTAGTACAGTAGACGGGGGGGGGGTGTGTCAAGATATATGTAGCACAAAACCATAATGGTAATATTGTTCAGAAAAATATAATGAATAAAACTACATGATAAGAATCGAAACTAAGAAGTATTAGAGGGTGTCATTCAAACTAGCACATAAGACAAAGCTAGATTATATAAATATTTATTGTTACATTCAATTGTTTTCAGTGAAAAGAATAAAAGAATACATCAAGCTTATACTGGATCATATTCTGAACCATATCTGATGACCTTTTTTTCAAAAAATTTTACTAGCAGTTAGAATAATCAAACTCTAGACAGTGTTAGGTGTTTGAGATTTAATGTAGCTAGCTACTTTATTTAAGGTAGCCAGGTATTGTCAGGTATTATCATTAAAACTGTGGCTTAAAGCTGAATCAGTCAGTCAGGTACAATGCAGAACCTGACGCATGTATCGGTTTAAGTTGCCATGCTATATTAACATAAAGAGATAAAATTATCAAGGCAATCTCAGAGTAGTTGAAGTAACAGTCAGTCAGTCGGTTGCAACGTAAGAACTTCGTACGTATGTACATAAGTTCATGTTGCCATACAACACATGAGCACAGAGACGAAAATGTCAAATCAAATCCCATAGTGATAAAGATAGTAGGGGTATTAATGGTAATGAAGAAGACTAGGGTTCGAAGATATTATTCAAAAAGTTAAATTCAGTGATATAAGGTTAGAAAGACAAAGGTAGAGGTGCTAACCCCGACCGAAGCTGCTACCTTGACGTGGTGGTCGGGCTTGCCTATCGTGATGACCCAACCGAGCTATACTGGCTGGAACATATGTTCCTGCAGGTCCTACCATGCCAGGCTGGTCGATTGGAGAACGATGAGACTAAAAGCAGCTACCCAAGGTCTGAGGGCGAAGTCGTACTGCTGACTGCAGAGGGGTGTGACAGCAGTAAGGTGTTTCCCTCGGACAACCAGCATCTGCAGCGATGCTGCCTTCTCACAAGGAAGGAAGGGTTAGAAAAGGTCGGCCCTAAAAATGTCACACTCCCCCTAACTCACGGATTTCCGTCTCCCTGGGTAAGGGTGCCCACTAAGGGCCTTTAAGAACGGAGCTAATCCTCTAAATACCTTTCATAAAAAGGCCGTGCGTGACCGGCCTCAAGCAGTTGTCCCTTGGGCTCTGCGGTCACGCACCAACACTAATCCATCTTCCTTTTCAGGTCCCTCAAGAAACAACCTTCCACGGTGTGGGCAGCCGGGAAGTGACAACCGCCCTCATACCCGTAACAGCACGCGAGACCAAATTGGTCAAAATCAAATCCTTCCTACACCCCCTAATGTCTCTCCTACCTCTACGACTAACTGTACTCACACTCCCTTTTCTCACTGCACCGCTAATGCAGACGAAGCGAGATCACGAAACGTCGTTCCTGGTCTCTTGAAA
>OX103971.1:15037629-15080077 GCA_944470395.2 Schistosoma turkestanicum
AAAGTTAGGGGCGGCCAAACCAAAACATGGCAGAAATCCATGAAGTCATTGACTATTGGACTGAGCCATGTCGGTAATTGTCGACTACCTGGTTGGGGTCCGCGAGATGATAATAATCGATGGTTAGAGACCTTGAATGACATGGCTCAAAATCGTTCGCAATGGCGCAGGTGCATTTATTCTCTGTGTTCTCTCAAATCCTAATCTTCTGGATTCTTCAACCCCTCTAGTTTCGACTCTCTAAACTTATCTCACCGAATCATACTTCTTGAATAATATCTTCTAATCCTAACCTCTCCGATTATTTCTAATTCCCTTACTACCTCTTATACAATTGGATTTGAATTGACGATTACTTCTCTGTGCTGATGTGGTATGGCAACATGAACTGATGTACTTATGTACAAAGTTCTACGTTGCATTTGACTGACTGACTGAGAGGTGCTAACGAATCCAAAAGATTAGGATTTGAGAGAGCTCAAAGAATAGATGCACTTGCGCCATTGCAAACGATTTTGAGCCATGTCGTTCAAGGTCTCTAACCATTGGTGACTTTCGTCTCGTGGACCCCAAACAGGTAGTCTACATCTACCAACATGACTCAGTCCACTTGTCAGTGACTTCATGGATTTGTGCCATGTTTTGGTTTGGCCGCCACTAGCTTTCTTCCAGTCTACTCCTACACTGCGAAACATAGCTCGTCGCGGCAGTCGGTGGTTAGGCATTCATAACACATGTCCCAACCACCTCAACTGATGAAGTTTCAATACTTCATTTATTGATCTGCCATTCTTACCTAGTACCCGTTTCCTAATAACAGCGTTGCTCACTCGGGTGTCCCACGATATACTAGCAATGCTTCGAAGACACCTATGATCGAAAACCAAAAACTGACGAATATCTTCTACTCTCACTGGCCATGTTTCACAGCCATAAAGTAAGACGGAGCGAACTACTGAGCAGTACACTCGTCCTTTAGTCAGCGAACGGATGTCTCGCCTACGCCATAAGTGACGCAGGTTGGAAAAAGCCAATCGAGCCTTCTGTATCCGAGGTGAGATTTCGTCAGTCACCAGGCCATCAGCACTGATGAGACTCCCAAGATAAGTGAAGCGGTCTACACGCTCGACTACTTCACTCCCTATCACCAGTTCGGGTGCCGATGCAACCCAGTCTTGAAGCAACATTTTGCATTTCGAGGGGGAAAACCGCATCCCGAACATGCTCGCATTGTTGCTTATGGTAGTCAGAAAACTCTGCATCTTGTCAGCGTCTTCACCGAATAGAACTATGTCATCGGCATATTCTAAGTCAATAAGCGAGCCACCTGGTAGAAGGTCAACCCCTGGAAAATCTGACGAGCTTAATGTTAACTCTTAGAGGATTTCTACGACAAAGTTAAACAAGAATGGAGAGAGTGGACATCCTTGACGGACACCACTTGATGTAGAGAATTCCGTTGACAGTTCGCCATAAGCTCTCACTCGACCAGTAGTGTTCGAGTAGAGAGCTTGTATAAGGTTAATGTACTTCTTAGGTACACCTTTCAATGACAGACACTGCCACAGAACCTCACGATCCACTTAGTCAAATGCCGCTTTTAGGTCCAAGAACACAACGATTGTAGGACGCCTAAATGTGTGTCTGTGTTCCAGGACCTGTCGTAGTGTGAAGATGTGGTCTATACAACCACGTCCGGGTCGAAAACCAGACTGGTTTTCTCTAGTCTGCTCTTCACGAGCTCTAGTTAGACGTCTAAGTATAATCGAGGCTAACAACTTAGAAACTATATTAGTTAGACTTATTCCCCAGTGATTGTCACAAGAGGACTTTTGTCCTTTCTTGTAGATTGGGAGAATTAGCGACTGAGACCAGTCAGATGAGATTACGTCCAGTTCCCAGATTCTACCTAGGATCTCGGTCAGTCTAACTGTTAAAACTGGACCACCATCCTTAAACATCTCAGGGGTAAGCCTATCAGGACCTGCTGCTCTACTTCACTTTAGATTTCCTATAGCTTTCTCAACTTCATGTAGACTGGGAGGGCTTAAATCGATTTGCCATTCAGGATGACTGGGGATCGTCGGCAACCGAAGTGTGGCTCGTGGCCAGTTGAACTGGTCCCTAAAGTGTTCTGCCCATCGATCCAGTCTCCTGGATTGAGAATGGATGATAAGACCATCCTTTTCCGAGATAGTCTCACTCACATTCGGGTTCCTAATACCGGTTTCTTTGATAAGGCGGAAAAGTTGTCTAGTGTTGCCTATCGCCGCTGCCTTTTCCGTCGCTTTTGCTTTCGCCACTCACCACTGTTTGCGGTCGTTACGTAGGCTTTTTATCAGTCTGCGCCTAAGCTGACTACGCTCTTCATCATGTTCAGAGTCAGGTGGGATGCGTTTGAAGTAACAGTAGTATTGGTAATAATAGAAAAAGTGCTAGAAAGTTTCGGGACTTATGTTCTGCGGCAAATGAAAGAGTGAATACATCTACGCCATTGAGAACAATCTTGACCCATGTCATTCAGTTACCGACTATCTTGCGGACTTCAACCAGGTAGTCTACATCCATTAACGGCTCATTCGGGATTTCAAGGCCGCCAAAGTCCAGCTACCTCAGTCGGTGACAATCTATTACCTCATTAAATTGCCATCTTATCTAGTAACCTACATCTAACCTCAGCAATGCTCACTTAGTGGTCTCAAAAAACACGAGCGATATTTTAAGGATGTCTATGATAGAGTACTAGTATCTTGCGAATATCCACAATCTCTCATCAAACTGCAAACACCGAGAAGAGCCTAACAAACTGCTACGTAATAAACTAGTTCTTTGGTTGGTAGTTGGACATGTCACCGATGGCACAAGTGACGCAAGTTAGCAAAAGCCAACCTACCTTCTTGAATCTGTGCAAAGTATATGTATGTGAACCTGGTTACTGGGATACACTTAGACAATCGACAGGTTCGAGAATCCAGTAAAATTTTATTTTATCTATAATATTATTTTGAGAAGAATCCTAGGCTGTAATGATGAAGTGTGGAACAATATTACTGAAAAATTTAAGTAAAGTAAACATACAAACGTCCTTAAAGCAAACAGAAATAAAGTCACTTTAACTCTTTTTATTTTGATTAAGAAACTGAGTAAACCTTAAGGAACTAACCCAACAGACTACGTTAATATGATATTTAGGCAAAAGATTGACCAAAAACAAGTTGAAACGAGTAGAGTGTAATTGAGAATTTTTTTAAGTTTCAGGAATGAGATGGAAACACCTACTATTTAACGCGGTCAATCTTTAAATTATGGCAGATGAGGTCACTGAGTTTGGTGGTAATAAGTTCGTAATCAATTATCGGCGCCCACAGAACACATAACAACCACCATTATCACCATTCCAGTTATCTGAATGCTACTTTCGGACCTAATCAATAAACTCGCATGTCTCGAGCCTATAGTAAAAGGCTTGATGAAACGATGCTGAGTTCTCGTCTAACTTGATGGGTGTTTTTATCAAATACAATGTGATGGTGTAGAGTGATTGGTCGTGCTTCATACGTTACATATCATCTCTAGTTAAAAGGCTTTTCATTACATTTCTTTGTCTTTAGTTCCTTCATTTTTTTAATGATCAATAACTCCTTCAAACAATTTGCCTGGGTCTGCAGGAAATAATAAATCAGCCTATAAAGTGGTTGAGTCGCCTATGTGGTTTTACAACACTTAAAAATTGGAGCAGTACGGTTATTATTTAAATGTCTCTAAACATTGCAGCTAATTAGCGAAATCTAGATTAGCTGCTCAAAATTGAATGATTCTGGGATGCATTAAACTCACTGACTGAAAAACAGTAAGGACACAAGACTTCGTACATTGATTTAACCTACCGAATTCTTTGCAAGCGGCCTTGACTTCATCAATATTCTGAACAACTACAGACTTCGGAACTTCTATTTTGTACTTTTTCAACAATTCCATCGCCGAATACTCATGAACTTTGAGCGTGCGAACGCATTTGACCTATTTTTAACGACGTTTAACTTTGTAAAGTAAATCTACATTCTGAAGAAGCTTATTTGATTCGAAAACAAATTTTCGTAGCATTTGCGGGAAGTAGCGCAACGTCGAAATATCGCGGGTCAGATTTTAGTAACAGTGATGTTGATAGAAGCACGGATGTCTAATTCGATATACCCAATATCTCTAAGCAGAGCTTATGTTAACGGACTAATATTTTTGCACTCGTTTTTCGTTGTATGAGTATGGTTTCAGGTCTCTAGTGGTGCTCGATCAGGGATAATCTAATCACTACTGGAATAATTCTTATCAGTTTCGTTTATATTAGTGGGTGTTCATAGCTTGTAACCTGATTGTTTTAGTTTCAAGCATCAAGGATTCTGGATAAAGGAGGTTATAAAATTATCAGGCAGTAGACTGATGGACTTCAGTGTGGAAAACGAGACTGAGGAAATTGTACTTTTAAGAGATTGTTTCTAGAACTAACTAAATGAGTTGATGTAATCTTAATTCGGATAATATTAGGCGAGATAAGTTTAATAATAAACGGTATGACAGAACTGATAATAACTTAGGTGGGGATAAGTTGCTGATTTGTGAGAATGTTGAATGCAACATGGGAAATCTGGAAAGTTGAGTCAATAACAGGGTTCGTTGGAGAATCCTGGTCTGCAGCCTATGCTTTATGAGGGGTGAGAGGTGTGATTTAGTCAGTAAGTAGGTAGGTTGCGATCTGGTTGGTATATGATCTACCCATACCAAATCCAGCTTGTTGAGCTCCAGGTACTTCAGAGTCCTTAACTGATGGTTTTGTGCAGTTAGCATATTGTATACATTATTAAGCCGCCTCTTATTCCCTTACAGCTCATCAGGGATAGTCACATTTGGAGTCGGTCCTTGCAGGATTTATTCTTTAGCCGTAGCACACAGTTTCTCATTTTTGTACTTGGTCGAAGAAACTTACGTAACGTTTGAAGAAAGAGGACACGGCAACGTTTCGAACTTCAGGTCGAGATCGTGAGTGCGTTATAAGCATTTTCAGATGCAGTTGAGCAGTTGTTCTATAAGTTTGCTGTCGCACAAAGTGAGCAGTCACATTTACCTTGTCTGTATCTCTAAAGCATTTTAAGCCGATGCCCAAGATTTCCGTACTTACTAGACAAATATTGCGTCCTAATGAGACGTTTGGGGACCAAATTCCTTAGAGGTTGTGAGTTCTTTATGTCACATTGGACAGAATGTTCATAATATGAAATTTAGAATGCTTTAGTCGTAGCCTATTATTTACTATCAATGTTAGATACTTTTGAAGTTGAAGGTAATCCTCTTTGCTTCTTATGGACCTCCAGATTTTTCATTATCTGCACAAATTAATGCCGCCTAGCTTATTCATCTATTAGATCAATAATGAAGATCGGGAAGAGGAGTGGACCTAAGGTGGCTCTCTGTGAAACTACTGATGTTGGAACTAACTAACGTCCTGTCTTCTAACAGCTTCGGAGAAAAAGATGAAGATGGTCAGTGAAATACATCCTCTCATCTTTTTCAGTGAGAAGTATGTGAGTTTCTCTGTCAAACGCATTCATGAATTCAAGGAATATTACGTAGACCGGTATCTTTTGGTTTCTGTAGATTGTCGAGCTGTCCCATACCATGAGAAGATTGAAAGCAAAGAACTTACATTTACGAGAACCAGAGATTTATGGAAGACTTTGCTTGTGTCTATGTATTCCATAGTTTGATCAGTTAACAGTCTTTCAGTCACTCTTGACAGTATTTGGAGTAACCTCATTAGTATGTAGTGGAATACTTTAATGAAGAGAACGTGATTGGCTTGATAGAAACATTCACTATTACAACCAATTGTATTAGTGATCCTTTAACTGTAATTTTTGTTTATCATACTTTTTACGCGCAACTTTCTCTTTGTGTTACTGCCATGATTTACTACAGCTGTTCTTTGTTTCGCCCACTTTCCCGATGTAATTTCTGTGTTCTTGCGACACCATGAAATCACCAGCAAATATATTCTTTACCCTGGATTTATTTGTCTTCTCAATGACGGGCTAGTAATTTGTATTTAGTGGTGGCCTAAGTCAGTCTCGACTCGGTCACCACTAAAAGTCTCCAGCTGGTTGGCTTTCCTATCCTTTCCCGTTTTCATTCTTCTGGAAGCTTCTATAACTCTAATCAGTACCTCAGCAGGTCACATATCAGTGGTCTGATGGCTTCCATCCACTGTTTCAAGAACAAGGGGCGGATCTCTTCATATTCTTATGAAGTTCCTGGGTTGAGGAGCTTTACTTTTTTATCGCTAACCCAGGAGTTAATTGAATATTTTTCGAACCGTCTGTAAATGGATTTCTACGGTGGCAGTTCCAATGGGTTCCAATAGGTGCACTCCTGTACTCGTTTCTCCCAGTCCCAGGTCCAAACAAAAGGCAAAAATTCTAGGAGAAAGCGGTCTTATTTAATAAAAACATGGAAATACAAAGCATTACCTGGAATTAATGCTCCTTCCAGGATACAATTACTCCGAAGAGTATCAGAAACAACGATAGATAAGTGACGTTAAGTCCAGCGGCCACTGTATCAATCCAAATATGGCTGTAGCCATATTAAAGATCAAATTTAAACAACATATATACAGATCAGAAGCAAACACAAAAACTTCAATATAAGTACAAAATATAGAAATAATAACAATATACAATGATAAAATCTCAAATTGGAATCAAATAAAATACCAAAAATGTCAACAGAAAAGGTCCGTCATGTCATAACAAAAATATGTAAACATGGAGGGATTTTCCAAAAAACAAAACATTCAAAAAGGATTCTACACCGTCAGCTAGTACTAGAGTAAAGGAGTTTTTATCATCCGTAGGTTTGCAGTGTAAATGATTAGAAAATTTGATCTATATACATTTCGGTACCGTTTGGATTTAACCTCACTTTGATTTTTTAAGTGGGAACGGCTGATTCAAAGCTTTGTCCCCGAGTATTCTCCACTCCGAAATGAACGGTATTTTAGGTGCTAGCTAATCTATCTTACTTTCATGCTTTCTGATAATGTTTTGACATCATTTATAGAGGAAAGAAATATTTCAGGCATAACAACACTAAACTAGTCATTTAGCGTATTAGATCATCTCTTAGTCTACTGGGGGATATTTCATACTGTTCGCACATATGATTGAAGTTGGGAAACATCTTTTTTACCTTCTCGACTCCCAAGTAATCAGCAATTTGTAAAATATAGTGTGATCTATGTTTGCTTATGGCCGAATAAGTTCATGCGGTAGTTGAGCTCGAAATGTCCATAAAGAGCTGGAATTAAATAACCTACAGCGAAGAAGAAGAGGGAATCACCCTGTAGCAGTAAATAAATTCTTCATAAACCTCAAAGTTGGTGCACATCATATCAATTTTACTGGATACACCTTAGCTGAAGGCTACTGTCAATTTTCTACAGCAGATCACCATTGAGTACTCTCTGTTATACATTATCCAGAACAACGTGTTGGCAAAGCTTATATACTTCTCAACACATTAGCTACCATTCAAATATATCTTCGATCCTCTTCATTCCCGATTGTAAAGGTGCTACGGACAAAAGAGATATGGAACTTCGAGTATCCATGAATTCTTTGAGTCTGTACAGAATATAGGTTTAGAGTAATGATGATGAATAGAAGGAAATTAGGACATTCATGCATTATGGTCCATCAAATCTGCTGTTGAAAGTGCACACCAAGAGGGAATATTATTGTGCATGCGCTTCACGTTCGGCAATTAATGTGTAAAAAACAAAAAGAATGCTAATTACGACATTTCTTCAGGATTATTTCTCAGGAGTAAGTGCTGAGGTCCAACGTCTATCATTTGACAATAAGTAGAAGCAGGACAAATAGTACGTTTACTCAAAACCTTCACTTACTCTCCATTTTTTTCATTAAAGTTTGACTACATGCTAACGACTCTCTGAAAACTGCCATGAACGTTCTGTTAGTTAACTGTAATAAGGGATTCTTTAGCTATCTGATCGAAGTCTTCATCATAAAGTTCTACTCTAAATCTGCTAAAAACTGTTCCTCCAGATAATCAACCTTGACAGCCTTTTTCAAGCACTCCTGTAATCATTTACTGTCGTAATTAAATCAGGAATTCGATTTACCTTTTTAATTATCTGACTGGGTTGAGATCCAACCGTAGTTACAGGATATACAACTTGCAGTTCACTTTTGTCGAGGCATCCAAACTAATAACCATTTTTCGCTTTGCTCTGTTATATGGGTTGTTATTCAATGGATTTACTCCATATACACATTTATTCGGTCTACATCTCGTTTCTAAATGTTAACAACATAGAGTATACCTAGTTCAAACCATTCACATACCCATTTTTTCTGCACCAAAACTGATAATGATCATATTTTAACTTTTTATCATTTCACTGGTTGTTATATTTGTCTTGAAGCATCGTTTTTTCAATGTTTATTTTTATATTATATTCTTCCGTAACAAAATACTTTTTTACACTTATGCTCTAGTTGTGGATTTTATTCACACACACTCCTGTGATCTAGTTGCATTCATCTAACTTCGAAGTTAACTTACGAATGATAAGATACACTGTTACACGCAGAGTGATAACAACAAGACTGTGAAAATATGTTAAGTGAAAAGTTGTTTTTATATTGTTGAATCCATTTTGGAAGGCTTTGTTTGGGAAAATCCCTCCATGTATACATTTGTAATAAGTTCTTATCGATTCTTTCAGTTCTACATTTTGGTTAATATTTGTATTTTGTTATAGTTTCCATTTCTGTCCATTTTTGAGTCTCTATGTTTCATTCGGAACTGTATTATTTTGTTTAAGTCGATACTTAATTATGGGTACAGCCATGTTGATTTTTTCCCTTTGGCGGTTGAGTCACTGAAACGGACTGGAAGTGTACAATTTGGATCGGAAATTGGGGTATTCTTATAGAATTGGAAACATGCTGTGTTATTATCGAAGGAATAACAGTTGCAATATCGTTTAGGTAATGATATATATTTATAATTAATAATAGAACCATTACTTACCCAGATTCAATTGTTTTGGCTTTTAACTAGGCAGGACGTGTATCTAAACTTCCTGAACAGTTATTCCTAAATCCAAACCTCGGTCTGGATTCAACATATATTGCATAGCTTATAATCCGCTCTCATCTTTTTCTATAACTTCTTTTAGTGGGACTGTCTAAGTGAGGAATACATGATTAAGCGGGGAGGCAATAATTTATGGACGACTTTAAGCGATATCAAAGTAAGCTTCGGAATATTCACTACTAGGGCTAAAAGGAAGTTACAAATTAATGTAAGGAATTAGGCATAAGACCTTGGGCTGGATGTAAACGTTCAGAAATGGAGATGGGGGTTTTTATTATGAACTGACACCAGCTATAGTGCAAAAAGTTATTAAGCTAGGTGGATCGATAATTTCTGCCACAAAATCCATAAATTGTTATCTCGCTGATTAAAGAATACATGGCTGTGAATTTGAAGTGGTCTGATGAATTATTACTAACTGGAACCAGTCTTTAAACTTTAACAACACAAGCAAGAACTCCAATGCAAATTGCGAGGAATGAAATTGTCTAGTTGTCATTAGACCGTTGAACACAACACAAAGTGTGCACTAATACGGTAAGTGCTTTCGTTGTTCACTACACCTTTCAAATTTACGTTGTCCGTCTATATATCTACTATGTTGTCTTGGTTTATTTGCCTTTTTATCAGATCTCACTTTTCCAGTATTATGGTTTTAATTTCTCATCGAAAATTTGGCGTTTTCAATTAGATTTTATTAATGAGGGAATCATAAAAATTAGGATTGGAACTATCTATACGAAGTCCAGAATTATTTACAGAACCACCGTTAGTTAGCGAATGGTCAGGATTAAAATCGAGATCAATGACTTCATTTATATCCACTAGGTTAATATGTCTGTATTGAAATGAATGGTCATTAAACTAGAAACCTTTACCACTGGACTACCTGTTCTCCGAACCATAATGCCTGTAGATGTTTATCTATTTCTTAGGTAAGATTATAGTTTGATGATTTTCATTACACCAAATTAGTTCCAAGTAGGCGAGATTTACACAGTTTAGCCGGGCTGTCGTGAGTTGACGGATTTTCAACATTTGGATATTGAAGTAAGAAATTATCGATGCATTTTTCCAGTTCTTCCAACTTACTTGGATTCGTTGATGTCGCAGTATTCTTTAAAGTCCGAACAAACATTTCTCCCAAACCATTGGAATGAGGGTACCCTGGAGCCATGATAAATGACATCATCCAATATTATTAAGCCCTCTATTAAAATATTTTTCCGCTGACTTGATTGCAATATTGGTTATCAGTACATTGGGTTTCCCTTCACAATGTCTCTTTGAGCAATGTTTCCACTAGGAATGTTTGTGAGTACTAATGACGGTCATTTGGAATATGAAACAGTAATACACAATATGAGTTTAAAAGTGGGGCACAGTACTAGATATGAATATCCCGTTCCGATCCATATGAATCACCTTGTTAGTTCATGTTAGATTTACTACTTGTATTGTTGAAAACGTGAAAAAGTTGGACATACAAAAAAAGTTTGTGAAATCTCTAATCTATTTACTACTACAACAATGAATGGTTATGTCAGAGTCAGAACATTTTAATGGAGGAATGGACTCATTGTTAGTGGTAAATCACGCATAACACGAAAACTTGTGGCCATTACAGACGATTCCAACTCATTTACAGTTAGTGCCGGTTGCAAAGGGTCACTTATATCTTTATAATGATGTCCATTATAAACCTATCATTCGTGCCATCACTGGCATCACTGATCACTGGTTTCCCATTAATGGTACAGTTAATATCGCAGTGGAGAATAGGTAGGGGGAGGTGTGCCACTATTTCTTTCCTAATTTGTATGACCTATTCTAGCTCATTTTAAAAGACCTTAGATGACTGGACCTATGCTTTTCGTAATTCACTAATTCTGCTGATAGTAACTGGATCAGTGATCCGATTTACAGTACTCGGAGACCCTGTGAGATATGCAGACTCAGCCGATACACTTGTGAACTAAGAGTCCGTTTTAAGGAGCTGTAGGCCAGATCCATACTTTTTAAGGGTGTGCAGGACGAGTCAGATAAACTAGCTAGAGAAGGGGTAACAATTTTAGTCATGCCGTCCGGTTATATTACTTCTTTTGTAACCCCCTTAAAGGATGTGAAAACACCTTGAATTTGTGTAACTATCTTCTGACACGAAATGGTGGACTTATGCTACACAGTGCTAACACTGAAGAGGATGAATATACTTACTAACTTACTTACTTACACATGTTACCCCCAATGGCGAATAGGCCGTTGACCGATGTTCTCTAGCCTACTCTGTTCTTGGCCTTCATATTTAGTTTTAGCTAATAGTTGTCCATTCTTCTCATGTCTGTCCCCATTTCTCGGCGCAATTATTCTCTTGACCTTCCTCTTTTCCGCTGGCTTCAAGAATTTCGGGTGAACGCTTCTCTTTTAACCCATTTAGGTGCTTTCCTCGATGTGTGTTCTCTCCAATTCCAGCAATTCTGTCTGATTTATTTCTCCTCTGAAATCTGGTCTGTTCTTTCCCAAAGTAGGTTGTTGATGATAGTGTCTAGTCAAAGAATCAAAAGTGTTTCACGTAGATAACTGTTAATTAACACTTGTATCTTCAGGATGATGGCTTTGTTAGTTCTACAAGTCTCCACTCCATACAGTAGAAGTGTTTTGACATCTGTACTAAAAATTGTGACTTCAGTGTTAGCTGATAGTTGTTTGGAGTTCCAGATGTTCTTCAGTTTTAGAAATGTTGCCCTTTCTCTGCCCGATCCGCGCCTTCACATCTGCATCAGATCCACCTTGATTGTCATATGTGCTGCTTAGATATGTAGAGGTTTTTACGTCTTCCGAAGCGTCTCCACCAAGAATGATTTGGTTGATGCATGTTGCGATGTATCGGGGAATCTCGCTTTTCCCTTCATGTATGTTAAGACCTGCTGCTGAGGCTGTTGCTACACTGGTCGTCTCCTCATTCATTGGTTGTTGCGTGTGCGATAGAAGAGCCAGTTCATCTGCAAAGTCCAGATAGTTGAGCTGCGTTCTAGTTGTCCATTGTGTCCCGTGGTTTCCTCCAGATGCTGACGTCCTCATAATCCAGTCGGCCACCAGGAGAAAGAGAAAGGGTGAGAGTAAGCAACCTTGTCTGACACCTGCCTTCACCTCGAACGAGTCTATCAACCGTCCCCAACGCACGATTTTGCAGTTTAATCCATCATAAGAATTCCAGATGATGTTGACTATTCACGCCGTAACTTCGAAGATGTCCCCAAATTGTCGTCCTGTTCACGCTATCAAAAGGTTTCTGGTATTCAATGAAATGCATTTAGGGTAGTGAATTTCCTTCAATCGACTGCTCCACAGTGATCAGTAATGTTGCAATTTCGTCAGTGCACAATCGATCCACACAAAATCCAGCTTGTCCAGTTCAAATTTGGGCGGCTACGAAGTCCTTCATTCTGTTTAACAATACTATTGTTAATAATACCCTGTTGAACACTTTGCCTGGTAGTGAGAGAAGAGTGATGCGTCTGTAGTCCTCACACTTGCTGAGATCGCCTTTTTTTTAGTATCTTGATGAGATGTCCGTCTTTCTAGTTTGTTTATACTTGTTCTTCACCCCAAATCTAATTAAAGAGAACTTGATATATTAAGCTTGTGCCGTGGCTTCTTCTGCTCTTGTTCGGCTGATATTGATTACAGCCTTCTTGTTCCTCTTTTTCTAAATTCGCTAAAGGGTACTAAGAGAAATCCATTCCTTGTGATAGAAATTCCGGATATGTTGAAGTCATTGCCTTCTTGATCCTTTTCCAGTTGTTCTCTGTGGTGGTTTCCTTTCCACTGAGTAGATTGTGAAAAGCCTGGAACTTATTTTTGAGGGCTGTCATATAACAATAATAATAATTTATTCTCAAATAAAGAACGTGTTACAAGAGGCATGCCAATTTACAGGCAAGATCAAAATGTTAAGTTCGACAAAATGTCTCTTTTAAAGCGGTGTAAAGTCACTGAAATATTTCATAAGATACATTGGCTCCATTTAGATGGTCTACAATGTACAACGCGAATAATTGGCGCGGTTGCGTTACGACGAGCTTCTTAATAACCGTAAAACAATGCAAGGTAGAGCCAGGTCTGCTTATAACAAGAATTGATGAGGTAAATGTGCCAAGAAATGGTTGATAAATTAACAGGCCTTTGGGTAAAGTAACCAAGATTTCGGCAAATATCCAGTCTAATACATAGGTATTGGAATAAGGTGCTGAAAAAAGGAGAAAAAGAGAACTGCGCGAGGAGCAGAATAGAAAACATTCTTGTTCAAAGACGAAAAGTGACTCAGCACATACGTTTCTGGATCAAACAAAGGTATGTTTACTAAGACTTTTTTCATTGGAACACTAACTATACACCTGCACTTATGTAGGTTAATGAAGACAATTCATTAGTAAGATAACAAATGGACAAATAATCCTATGAATAGGGTAAATTCAGAATAACCAAACTTTTAACAACAATGTTGATTTACAGAATATAATAATGAGGCTCAGTGATCTTATGCTTTTATTTTATTTCATTTATTTATTTTTATTTTTAAGGCTGTGGCTCAAGAAGTTATGAATGAGCTCTTTTACTGTACAACTGTCCAGATCTGCTTGTAATAGTATTTCCTGGTAGGAAGTTAAAACCAGTGCAAGGTTACGGACAAGAGTCGTAGACGAGGTTAACAAGGAAAAGTAACATTATTATTACTGATTTGTTACATCTTGCTATATCGTAAGGAGCCATAAGCAAACAAAATGTTCTGCCACACAGACATGGGTAGATTGAAGTTATCGCCCCACCATCATGAATGCTGGGCAGAAACACCACCCTCCATCCTTTTGTGATATTAGGCTCTATTACGTTTAATGGTTGATTTTAAATAGTGTTTTCTTGGCTACTCTTTATTTTTTGTACACATTATCGGAATTAACTTTCTCTACTAGCTCCACATTACAAGTAATCCAGACAACTTTTCCTTTTCTTATGAAAGACAAAATATCCACGTAGCATGCCAGACTGAGTTTAAGTAAACTAATGGTATAAACTGTAAGATATGTATTAGTTAATAGGTAGTCTACTAGAAATAAAAATTAAAACTGTTTTGAAGATATGAAAATAATGATTGGAATTTAAATTTAGAGAAAAGTCACGGGTAGCACCTTAAAGATATGACCTATTACTCTTAGTTGGAGCAGGGAGATTTGTCTATAATTTCGTGATATCTATATGGATGGTATTGCGGGCACAATATGTTCATAGTCTGTAATTAGTTTCTAAGGTTGATCTAAATATTTGGTGGACCATAAAATAGTGCCTGGGAATGTGGTGTGAGTTCCGGGAATAGTCGATAAATCTCTTTAGAGTCGAGCAACAGTATGACTAGTTTCTTGAATTTAGTTCTTGAATTCGTTCAGCTTTTCAGTATCCCGAGGAAGGGCGTATTAAACCTCCGTGATGTTGTTTGCCCCGTTGTCCAGTGGTTTCTGGGTTTCAGTTTCATTTTGGCGATCAGCAAGTGGTGATGTGAGGCTATATCAGCTCCTCTCTTGGTTCTCACATCCTCCATGATCCTTCTGAACGTTTTGTTGATACAGATGTGGTCAATTTGGTTTTGAGTAGTGTGGTCCGGTGAAATCCATGTGGCTTTGTGTATGCGTTTGTGTGGGAATATTGTGCCACCGATGATCAGTTTGTTGAAGGCACACAGGTTTGCAAAATTTCTTACCAAAACAGAACAACAATATGTAGTATACCTAATAATTTTAAAACACAACAAAATTAGTTAACTAAAACCAATAACAAAACAACTATTTCTCATACTTATTGTTAAATTTCTAATCAACCAATTGGCATTATGAGTTGGGAAAGTGGAAACTTTCGAAACTGCTTTTTAGATTGTAGTGAACTCACTTTTACGAAGAGAATGTGGTTGGTTTAATAGAAACATTCGTTACTATAACCCATTGTACCAGTGATTGATTAACTATACTTTTCGTTTATTATACTCTGTGCGCGAAAACGTTCTGCTTGACTGTCTCTGTAATTTAGCCCATCTTTCCTGGCACTGTTTCGGTATTCTTTAGATACCTCGAAATTTCCAGCAAACACACTCTTTAACACGGATTTATTTATCTTCTCTGTGACGGGCTCGTACTAAGTACTTAGTGGTGATCAAAGCCAATCTCGAATCTGTGTAACTTCGCCAGTAGAACCTTTGGGGCTACTGCAGGTCCCAAGCCCGGATACAGGAGGAGGGTTGGGCATGGGGTTGGCGACCCCATCCTGTCAAAAAACTAACCTCCCGAAAAATGCTAACCGGAAAAAACAAATCAAACCATTTTAACTCTGCCCTGGGAGTTGGAAGAACAATTATGACGTCGCGTGATGAAAGCCGAGTTCCCTCGGAAGTCACGGGGCTGATGCCTCTTCTGACAACCAGAGCAACCATTCTTTTAGGTACATGGAACTTTCGTACATTGTGGGATACTGGAAGACTATTTCAAGTTGCGGCAGAAATGAAACGATACATCCTCGAGGTGCTTAGAATCAGTGAAACGCTTTGGACACAAGTAGGACAACTGAGACTAGCTTCAGGGGGAACTGCTGTTATACTCTGGTCATGAAGAGGAAAACGCTTCACATACACAAGGAGTTGCACTGATGCTGTCCAAACATGCACAAAAGGCACTGATAGGATGGGAATCTCATGGGCCGAGGATCACTAAAGCATCCTTCAAAACAAAGAAAGAGGACATTACAATGAACGTCATCCAATGTTATGCACCTACCAATGACTACAATGACGACGTTAAAGATCGATTCTACGAAAGGCTGCAGCCAATCGTCGATAAATGTTCACCAAAGGATTTGACGATTCTTATGGGAGACCTGAATGCCAAGGTTGGAATGGACAACACTGGATATGAAGACATCATGGGACGACATGGACTGGGAGAAAGGAAAGAAAATGGTGAGAGATTTGCAAACCTATGTGCCTTCAACAAACTGGTCATCGGTGGCACAATATTCCCACACAAACGCATACACAAAGCCACATGGATTTCACCGGACCACACTACTCAAAACCAAATTGACCACATCTGTATCAACAAAACGTTCAGAAGGATCATGGAGGATGTGAGAACCAAGAGAGGAGCTGATATAGCCTCACATCACCACTTGCTGATCGCCAAAATGAAACTGAAACCCAGAAACCACTGGACAACGGGGCAAACAACATCACAGAAGTTTAATAGGGCCTTTCTTCGGGATGCTGTAAAGCTCAACGAATTCAGGATAGCCCTCACCAATAGGTTCCAGGCCTTTCAGAATCTACTCAATGGAGAGGAAGCAACATTGAAGAACAATTGGAAAGGTATTAAGGAGGCAATCACTTCAAGATCTCACGAAGTTCTGGGTCACAAGAAGTACCATCACATGGAATGGATCTCTGTTGATACTCTTGTAAAAATTGAAGAAAAGAGGAACAAGAAGGCAGCAATCAATGTCAGCCGAACAAGAGCAGAGAAAGTTACCGCACAAGCTGCATACACAGAAGCAAACAGGCAAGTGAAGAAGAGTATCAGAGCTAACAAACGAAAATATGTGGGAGATCGAGCAGTGACGGCGGAAAAGGCTGCAAAAGACGGAAACTTGAGACAATTGTACGAGACAACTAAGAAGCTCGCCGGAAACTATCGTAAAACAGAACGATCAGTGAAAAGCAAGGAAGGCAAAGTAATCAGCAACACTGAAGAACAGCGAAATAGGTGAGTAGAGCACTTTCAAGAACTCTTGAATCGACCAGCTCCACTGAACCCACCCAACATCGAAGCAGCATCCAAGGACCTCCCAATTAATATTGTCGCACCTACGGTTGAGGAGATCAGTATAGCCATCAGACAAATCAAGAGTGGCAAAGCAGCAGGACCAGACAACATTCCAGCAGAGGCAATGAAAGCAGATGTAGAAGCAACTGCGAAAATATTTCACATTCTCTTCAAGAAGATTTGAGATGAGGAAGAAGTACCATCAGATTGGAAAGAAGGATACCTAATCAAAATACCAAAGAAAGGCGATCTCAGCAAGTGTGAGAACTACATGGGCATCACTCTTCTCTCAATACCAGGCAAAGTCTTCAACAGGGTATTGTTAAACAGAATGAAGTAATTCGCAGACGCCCAACTTCGAGATCAACAGGCTGGATTTCGTAAGGATCGATCGTGTACTGACCGAATCGCTATATTACTGATCGTTATGGAACAATCAATTGAATGGAACTCATCACTCTACATCAACTTCATCGACTACGAGAAAGCATTCGATAGCGTGGATAGGAAAACACTGTGGAGGCTTCTTTGACCCTACGGTGTGCCTGATAAAATAGTCAACATCATACAGAATTCTTATGATGGATTCAACTGCAAAATCGTGCACGGAGGTCAGCTGACAAACTCGTTTGAGGTGAAGACCGGTGTCAGGCAAGGTTGCTTACTCTCACCCTTTCTCTTTCTCCTGGTCATCGACTGGATTATGAAGACGTCAACATCTGGAGGGAAGCACGGTATCAACTGGACAGTTAGGACGCAGCTGGACGATCTGGACTTTGCAGATGAACTGGCTCTTCTATCGCACACGCAACAACCAATGAATGAGGAGACGACCAGTGTAGCAGCAGCCTCTGCAGCAGTAGGTCTCAACATACATAAAGGAAAAAGCAAAATTCTCCGATGCAACACAACATGCACCAACCAAATCACGCTTGATGGAGATGCTTTCGAGGGCGTTAACAACTTTACATATCTGGGCAGCATCATCGACGAGAAAGGTGGATCGGATGCAGATGTGAGGGCGCGGATTGGCAAAGCGAGGGCTGCATTTCTACAGTTGAGAAATATCTGGAACTCCAAACATCTTTCAACCAAAACCAAAATCAGGATTTTCAATACAAATGTGAAGACAGTTCTACTGTATGGAGCGGAAACTTGGCGAACTATCAAAGCCATCATTCAGAAGATACAAGTATTTATTAACAGTTGTCTACGCAAAATACTTCTGATTCGTTGGCCAGACATCATCAGTAACAATCTACTGTGGGAGAGAACAAACCAGATTCCAGTTGAGAAGGAAATTAGAAAGAAGCGCTGGAGGTGGATAGGACACACACTGTGGAAAGCACCGAACTGTGTCACGAGACAAGCTCTCACATGAAACCCTCAAGGTAAAAGGAAAAAGGAAGGCCAAGGAACATATTACGCCCAGAAATGGAGACAGACATGAGAAGAATGAACGAAAATTGTATAGACTTGGAAAGGGAAGCGCAGGACAGAGTCGGTTGGAGAATGCCGCTGGTGGGCGGCCCATGCTCCATTGGGGGTAACAGGCGTAAATAAGTATGTAAGTAAGACTCTGTGTGTGACAGTATAGAGATATATTCAAGAAATTCATCTGTAGGTAATTTAAAACAACAGGCATTCGCGTGGGGAAATTTTTGTGCACATTCGCGCAAAATATTACAAAAAGGACCGTATAAAACACCTCTTTACATCCAGTGGGCTAAGCGGTTCATAAAAAGTCCATTCGTTTGTAGAATTTTTACTTGTGCATCCTACCTTACAACTGTAGTCGACACGTTATGAGATGCAGCAGTAGTACGCAAAAATTTGGTTTCTAACGGTTTCGTGAGCGAAGGGTGGAAAATAAGGAATTTATCGAAATTCTGTGTATTCACTATGTGCTTTATGAATAAATGACCAGCCCCAAGTTTCTATTAAACAGATCGGCCACGTATACATCCTCGAAATGGAAGCAAAACAACACGTCACTAACTTCCACCAGTTGCTGAACTAGGATAAAGAGCATTAATGACGTGAAAAGTAGGTTTATTCAGCTAAAACAACCAACTTCGATGGCCTGTTGTTACGACCGCAGTTTCCAGAATCTGAAATGTTCCTTATAACTTCTGTACTTCATTTGTGATTCGCTAGCACAAAACTGATAAATCAAATCATACAAATTACACTAGTAGTTTAACAGTTTCAAGATGAAGTTATATGGTACACTGGCACTCGATGGAACTACTGTGATCAAAAATCCGAAAACGAAGCACATTGTCTAACAGGAAGTGATATTCTCTACCTAAGGCACTTGGTACAGTCAAACTGCAAACGTTAGTTGTATAAACGTTAAAAATTAAAACCCATTACCTATCAAAGAGAAAAGAATGGTCCTGAAAATTGAGAACATTTTCTGTGCCATAGTGGATGTATCATTTCAGTCCAATGAAAAGGTGAAAAGACCAAACTCTCCAACCACAGTGCACGTTTAAAACAAACAGGGAACTTGATTCGTGTCTCAAAAGGTCATCTTGTCAAGCCGTAGGAATAGGGGAAACGACTACTCAATAGGACAGAAACTGAAGTCCATTGATTGACTTAAATGAAGCCGAGACGGTCAGCAAGGAACTCCGTAATAGCAGAATAGGAATCTAAAACTAAATAGTCGTCAGGATGAATTATCATTGTTTCTCCCGAAACGAAAAAACATGATGAATATTCAAGAAGGGAATAAAGTGCATACCATACATCACAGTCAGTACGAGTTTTCATCAGACGGAATATATACCTAGAGGATTTTCACACCCTCCGGAACTGAAATGTATGAAAAGTGTCTCGAAAATGGAATAAAGACTGGTGATATATTTTGCGTTAATCTAAAACGGCGATAATGAAAATAAATACTGTTCATATATTCGTCGATCTTTGCACTGACTTTCAGCTTCATCCTCTAGAAGCAAGGTCATAGCAATAAAGGTGTCCGAGCGAAAAGATGAAACATTTGTACTACTCAGCTAGAGAAATCTTATTGTAGCAGCTATGCGTCAACTTTCAAGAGACGACAAATAACCTGCTGTTTGGCTTGTTGCCACTATTCCTCACTTTATTATCTTACATAGGCATGTGATATCCTACTTTCGTCATCTGAATGTTTTAGTGTCTGTGCTTAAATCGCCTAGCCTCTCACTCTAATTCTTTCCATATTATGTAACAGGTAATGAGATCGATCCTCCAATCCTCGCAATGCTAGAACAAGGAGGAAAATTCTACTCTCACAGGTGATTAGTCATTGCCCAAACAAAACGTCTTTATGCATCCACTGACTGGGTCTTAAAAACCAATAAAATAATGCTATTGACGATGAAGGTTGGCAGACATAAATACTGTGAGTTTCTCTTGTAACATAGGAGATCGATACTCTTGGGTCTTTTTCAACTTGACAATAGATGGACGTTTTCTAAGTTGTATGGATAATCAATAGAAGATGTCAGGTGAATTAATTTGCAAATTGAAATGCTAAAAGTAAGTTCGTTGTTGAGATGCCTGAGAAAATTTGTAGCTCAGGGGGATGAGTGTGATGAAGTGTCGTTCTCTGGGCTGGATGTTTTGGTTGTTATTCACCCAACTTTGAAATCGAGGAGGATCGTATGTCACAAGATTGATCTGATTTTGGAGCCTTTCTTGCCTCAATGTCTTTTCTCATCGGTTACTCGCTATCTTGAACTGCCTATGTATTATGTTGTCACTAGTTCGTTTGTATTCCGTACATCAGCACTTTTTAGGTTTTATTGTTCGCGGGCTGCTTATAACTTCTGAAGACCATTTGTGGTGATTACTGGTTCGTAATGCTTATAATACTGTCCAGTAAGAAATACCGGTGAGCTTCTACATGAAGTTGAGGGTGGGCTTCCCAGTCCACTTGCTGCATATTGTCCTTTAAAGCTGACACAGACGTTTTAAATTTCATTTACGGTTGTTGGTAGGATGTTTCAGCTGACTTTCGCTAAAACACTGGGACATATAGTGACGTGATCGCTTCTTCTCAAGGGATTCAGAGGTTTCCAATGAGGGATCCTTCATTCATGAAGATGCAACTCAAGCGCGGTGACGTTCGGTTGTCTGTCCACTGAGTTGCCAAGTTCACGTTTTCGGGTAATCCAAGCTTTTTAGTGAGGCTATAGAAGCAAGCCTTAGCAGAATTTTCACCCTCACTAAATGTTTGGTCTGCGACGTTTACTTTAAGAAGCTTAACGTCTCTGAAACTTAGAATCCGAGTGCATGCGAGGCGCACAGAGTGAGATAATCCTTCAAGAGTGCTATTATCGTGCTCGATGTCAGCAGTAGGTTTTCTGTAGACGGCTCCAACTACATATTTTGAGGTATTAGACAATCTCACAGGAACATAGGTACAGTGTTTCCTTGCCTGATATCCCACTTTTCCTGTCTCAACGGAATAATGACATGCTAGGTATTGTATGGTCCTCCTCCGATATTGCAGAAGATGCCCACTCTTCAGAAGTTCCTATTAGGCAAGTATTGTTAGAGTTGCTTAGGTCACGCAACTCGTCCATTGCGTTCAGTAGATTCACAGCGTACTTGTACAAGCAGTTGGTGCATTCGATTAGATAAGAATAAGCATCCTCATACTATTTATTTGAATGAACCTCCTGCAAATGAGCAGGCGACCTACTTTTAGTAGGTACCTATCCCATCGTCGTTTTCTCTTGTTCGCAGTCGACAAGTGGAGTGGTTACTTCTGATTTGTTTTATTGCTTAATTCTTACTTCATTTGGCCACTCTAGATGCATACGGATTCCAACTGGCGACCGGTGTGCATTGTCAAGAAACCCTTCACGTGTGGCATCCGCCATGCGGGAACAGGGGTATGTTATTTTAATTGGCCGAAGTTTAGAATCCTCATATTTATTGGTTATTCGTATCACTTGTTGGGTTAAAATATCCTGGGGCTTTATGGGCTGTCTTATGGACTTTCTCTTTGGCATATTGTAGACTACATTATCAGAGTCCGCGTTCGCTGCGATACCTTGCACAGTGGTGTTTATTCCTCCTTCCGCGAGAGAACGTGTCTTGAGATTCCTTCGGAGAGTCTGTGATGGGCTTCAGCTCCAAAAATATGGTATTTCATTTGAGGGAGAAACGTGAGACAGGTTGCATACACGTGCTGTTAGTGGCTATGGTGAAATATAATCTGTTAACCAATTTGTAATAAAAGTTTGGAATCGTGAGAATATTAGGTTAAAATATTCAAAATGTACGAAAATCGATGGTATAAGCACCTTAAATATATTAAAACTAGCCTTTTAACATGAAAACTGTTAAAACCAACTGGTAAGCGGCTGTACAGCTACTTAAATACTTGAGCATCTTTCCCCTTGTGAAGAATAGGTTACCTACTTGGATTCTCTGACAGACTACAGTTCACTGGTGATTTGAATGAAACTGCAAACGTCAAACGCAAGATAGATTCTCTGGACCAGAAATGGTACATTTTTGTTTGAGGACAGCAAAAGTTTGAGAAACGCAAACAACGTTTAGAATATATGTCCTGTTTGTAAAGCTGTACGTTTCCATTCCAAAAGCAGGTTACTGGTTGGCTCTTGACTGCCTGTCTGTGGTTAAGGGTATTTTTAGATTTTCAGGGTACTGATCTATGAACTGTTCGTAATACCTTTCTACACTTAAGGTTTTACTCACAAAACGTGTGGCGGTGGATATATGATATAATCCCTAGACTTCGTATACTGATTGTCCTGATCATTGTTATTAGACAACGCCAATCTATGTACGAAACTTCGAGGACTATATCAAGTATTGGTGACGCTTACTATCCCACCTCACTAGTAGCAAAGCCACTGGTACGCGAATGGAAAACGAGAAAGATATGCGAATGCTGAGGAGCGAATAAATAGGATCATCGAATTACTTGAGCGATTAACACTAAAGCTAGTAGGCTGTTACCCATACTCAAACAAGTGTACTCACAGAAGCTACAAATCTTGTGGATAAATTGTTGCTGTTCGAATAAGTCTGTCTGATAAATAAGTCGGTAAAAGAGCTTGGCCAAAAATGTAGGCAAACTCAAATGTTTCTGAGGAGTAATAAAAGGTTTTTCACTTTTCGCTTCAAGTCAAGAAGGACACCGCTCCCTTGGAACATTTCCAAAACAGAATAACCAAGTAATTATTCGTAATTAGGAAAAAACCTGTCCCACCTATCCCGAGTACACATAATTTGTGGTAAATTTACCACAGATGGGTGGAAGGAGTGTAGTCATGAACTACCATCCTTACATAGAAATCATGAATGATCTGAACTGTCATAGCCTTCTCAATACTCTACATGCTAACAACTAACTGATATTTCTTCCCACCGAAACTCGGACAAAGCAGCATTTTTCGGACAAGACATGTATCAGGATGCCCGAAAATATGTCCTAACTCTTTCTTGCCCGAATTCCGAAAAGCATGACATTCTCTGGCGTTGGAGCAAAGAAGACACATTCCAATGAAAGGTCCTATGTTTTCTTGCTCCTGATACGACTAAAAGAGATTAGTCCATGTGTTATTTGTCAGTCATTTATTTCATTTCAGACTGATGTTCCATTCTTGTAGCTGGCTGAACCAAGAGTTTTAATTACATGACCCGCTTCCATCCTATGTGTTGTTCAAAAGCTAAAAGGCTTGAAATGTGCTTCAGAAAGTTACACAATCAGAACTTTGTTTTATGTGACCATATAGCTTCATTTTTACAAATGAAGTCTAATTAGTGATCTTGTCTACAAAAATAAGATTTTGTTTTTCTGTGTCTTCTTCCTCCGGCAACCACATTATTTTGACTGTGTTGGTTCGGTAAGTCGTGGTTGGTGTTGACGTTGTTGCTTATCGTTTGTATGTAAGAACTACTCCGTAAATCCTGACATAATTCTGTTTTTTGATTTTGCCTCAATATCTGTCAAGTCTTCCTATTTGCTCTTGCTAATAATTTTGCACCATTCCTCTCACAGGCGTCAATTATAGACCTCTGCAATGAGTGACTTTTCTTCGAAATTTGCTCAGCTAAGCGTGCGGTCGGAGAAAAGTAGTCATAATGACTTGTCTAACATTCAACGTGCTAATGGGGACGAAGACAAGGGTTCTAAGGGAAATCCATGGAAACCAAGTAAGTCAGTTACAACGTTTATGTGCTGTTCCCCAGTAGTCCCTAGTTCCGAAAACAATTCTCTGGAAGCAGACGCTTGGCCTGAACCATCGGCACCTACCGAACAAAGACGTATTGCTCGCATTGCAGAGGAAAAACCCAAAAGTAAGTTAGGCACTTATGAGCTTATCTTTCCAGGAAAATTAAAATGGCATAGTTACGAGGTCGATGACACCACATGTGGTTTCCCTCGAGGTCGTGGCCGCTCCACTGTTGGACCATTTGCCGGGGCTAACTATACCAGCAATAACGTCAGGTCGTTCCGCAGGGGTAAGTGTTTCGTATAATGTAATTCCTTAGGTTATGGGGGTTACCGTAGTCGCATATTACCTGATACAAACAGAGGTCGGAACAGCAATGGGTTCTATCGTCATCCTGGGCGCTTAGCAAGTATACGACCAGTTAATGAGCCTAAGGAAAACACAAATGAATCCACCCAAAAGAACAGTCCGGTCCAAACAAGTGATACATCTGGGGACCCAGTTGATGCTCATTTAAGCACAGAAGTATCATCTCACGACGAAAAGGTTTCGGATCGCAGTTTACATCCATCAGAATCAGTCGAGCTATCAAGTCAGCAAACAGAAACAGAATTGCAAAATAAACCGAGTTCAGTTTCTGTGCCTGGCCCTATTCCTCGCAAGGCTTACCGCGAGAGATCAAATGTTTCTTCTCAGTCTGGTAGTCAGTCAACTAACATCCCATCTAATTACGACGCAGGTCCCATTGGTCGTGCAAGGCGATCTTATCAACGTCAGCATCAACCAATGTTCCCTAATGAAACTGATAATCACAGTTTAAATTCACACCCTACTTTGGTTGCTAACTCATCAATCCAACCTCTTATCCCCTTTCAAACAGTACCTCAAAGTAAGTAATCTGTGTGTTGTACACTTCAGTCTTTTGATGTATTTATATGTACTTAATATGCTCGACACGCAACTGCTTGTATGCGTCGTTGATTCTATTCAGTTTCCTAAGTCAAAGTGGTTTAAATTTGGAAATAACCAGGCTATTTAAAACTCAGACTTACTCTCTAAAGAAGGGACACCTCTTTGTTTACTTACGTTTAGTTTTTGTAGGAAATTTGTTAGTTATCTCAGTGCTTAGTGTAGGTGACTTGATAGTAACTCCTGCGAATAAGTTTTAGTGGTATGGTGTTGTAGCTTATTGTTGCTGATAAATGTCTTTATCTGTACACACGTTTGGTTTCTTAATGTCCTACTCCTAAAGTCGTTAGAAGTAATATTTTTGTGACTGGTTTCAAATAAATGGTACGTGACTTCAATATCTACAATTTTTAGTGCAGTACACTCAACTGGCTAATTTTTGAAATTTCCTGAATTGACTTTAACTGCCATCAGAGTTTCTGTTTCCGATTATGATTAGTGATTTAGGTAGTTCCTAAGTGTACAACTTTGTCACTTCACAGCGCTATTGCTGTCAATTAGAGTACACTAAATGTTACTCCTGATCCCCTGGAGGCCTGTCCTACGTGTTGAAGCTTTTTATGTTCAAACCTTGTCAAATGGGATGACAGGCTTCTTTAGCAAGGACTTAAGGATCTAGATCCACTGATGTATGCTGCTTCTACGAAACTCGCATACTGAATTGGGGTAAAGTCACATCATCGACCTCATCTTGTTAATATTAAGAACCATCTTGGTTTACGCTTCGTGTATCCGGGAGCTCCGTTGTTGCTACCTGTAGCCTCACTTGTAGGTATAGCATTCAGTCCTGGGGCAGAACCAGCTCTCGTCCGGGATTCCAGCATACAGTCGGTTGTACGAGTCCGACTAGATAAGATAGTAAGAACTCGGAAAGATAAGGACACTCACTTTTACCTCTGTTGTCTCTGCGCTGCTACTGACTCAGCCCAGATGAAGTAAAAGATGAATCTTATTGATAGCTTCTCAACCTTCAAAAAGCTAAGCGCTCTGATGTAGTTTTGGTGGATTTAGCGAAACGTAAAGACAACTGGATGGACCTCAGGGTGTCACGGTCGTCGACCGGATAATGGTGGCTGTCTGCCTCTGCTATGCTCAGGTTACCATCTATTTCTACCAAATACCAATTTTAAGCACAAAGAGAAACGTCTCTTGATATTGTGGTCCTCAAAGTCGACTCAGTGCTGGACCCAACTAAGTCACGTTGCTGTCGGCAACCGATGGAGAGGCTCGACAGAAGACTGCCGCGCATTGTGGAGCACTTGTTTAGATCCAGATCATGCTCTAGTACGAGTACATATTTGTCTGCAACTCACTCAACGTACGAAAGACAGCAAGGCAACCCCTCAGAGTTCAACTTAACGATAAGAAGCCAAGATCACGAGTAACCAAAAGAATAGTTAGACAACCATGTTTGCGATGCTCGTCCCGAGACAGCTCGGAATGTTATCCAGAAAGCTGTGGAAACAGTAGTCATCTGTCAGTAAGGTCATTTTGGGAACAGTTGGCACTATTATTCGTTCTCAATCCGAGAATGCGGGTCGATGTACAGAACACTTGAGGGAGCAGCTCACTTGACCTTAAAACACTTCCGCTACCCACAATCGACCGCTTAATTTACCTCAGGAGTCTCATCAGTGCTGATGGCCTGGTGACTAACGAAATCTCATCACGGATACAAAAGGCTCCATTGACTTTTCCCAACTTACGTCATTTATGGCGTAGGCGAGATATCCGTTTGCTAACTAAAGGAGTGTTTTGTGCAGCAGTTCGCTCCGTCCTACTATATGGATGCGAAACATGGCCGGTGAAAGCAGAGGACATTCGTAGGTTGATTGTCTTCGAAGCACTGCTCGTATATCTTGGGACAACCGAGTAAGCAATGCTGTCGTTGGGAAACGAGTAATAAGTAGGGATAGCAAATCAATAGTTCAAGTATTGAAACTTCAGTTTAGGTGGTTGGGACATGTGTTACGTATGTCCAACCACCGACTGCTTCGACGCGCTATAGTTTGTGGTGTAGGAGTAGGTTGGAAGAAAGTTAGGGGCGGCCAAACCAAAACATGGCACAAATCCATGAAGTCACTGACAAGTGAGCTGAGTCATGTTGGAAGATGTAGGCTACCTGGCTGGGGTCCGCGAGACGAAAGGTACCGCTGGTTAAGGACCTCGAACGACATGGTTCAAAATCGTTTGCAATGGCGCAGTTGCACTACTTGTTGTGTTCTATGAAATTCTAATCATCTGAATTCGTCGTCACCTCTGTCTTTCTCTTTCTGAACTGAATTATTCTTGAATAATATCTTCAAACCCTAATCTTCATTATCAGTAATACTGTTACTACCTCTACCACTATGGGATTTAGACTAACAATAGCGTCTCTATGCTAATGTGTTACGGCAACCTGAACTGATGTACTTACATACGAAGTTCTACGTTGTAACTAACTGACTAACCCACGATTTCCAGTCAACCTGAATGGCAAGTTGGATGATCTAACTTCTCCAACTTGATGAAATCGAAAAGGCTATAGTCAATCTAAGGTGAGGAAGAGCAGCATGTCTTGATAGGTTAACCCCCCAAAATTTCTAAGGATGGTAGTCCAGTTTTAGCTGTTAGATTAACTGAGATTTTAGCAGGAATCTGGGAATTAGACACAATCCCATCTGACTGGTCTTAATCGCTGATCGTCTCGGTCTATAAGAAAGGAACAAAGTCATCTTATGACTATCACACAGGGATCAGTAACCAATGTGGAGTCCAAGATATTCGCTTCAATAATACTTCGACACTTAACTAGCGCTCGTGAAGAACAAACTCAAGAGACCCAGGCTGGTTTCACACCTAGGTGTGGATATTTGCACCAAATATACATACTACGTCAGGTCCTAGAAAATAGACATACATTTCAACGCTCAACAAATCTTGTATTTCTAGACATTGAGGTAACGTTCAACATTGTTGGTCTTGAGGTTCTATGGCATTGTCTCTCTGAAAGGTGTACTAAAGTAATACACTAATCTCTTGTACAATTTCTACTCGAACACTACTGGTCGAGTTACAGCTTATGGCGAACTGTCATCAGAATTGATTACTTCGTGTGGCGTTCTTCAGCGTTGTCCACTTTCCCATCCTTACTTACCTTTGTCATCGACATGCTTCTACAGACGAAACTTGCATCGTCTGACTTCTCGAAAGTTGATCTACCATCCGATTTAGCTGTTGACTTAAAATATGCAGATGATATAGTTCTGTTTGGTGAAGACGCTAACAAAATACAGTTTTCTAATCACCTTAACAATGCTAGCTTGTTTGGAATGTAATTCTCCTCTTCCAAATGTGAAATGTTGCTTCAGGATTGGCTTGAGCAAGTGAATAAAGTAGTTGAGCGTGTTGATAACTTCATTTTCATTGGGAGTCTTATCAGTACTGATTGCTTGGTGTGTGACGCAATCTCGGCACTTACGGAAGGCTTGACTGGCTCTTGCCAATTTGCATTACAGGGTGCATACATGGTATCCGTTTGTTAACCAAAGGACGAGTTGAAGCATGACGACGAAGTATTGAGGACATTATTAGGTTACTAGTATTCGATCATAGGTGTCTTAAAAGCATTGCTCACATATCTCAGGTAAGGATGGTAGGTCACTTAATGAAGTAGTAAACCTTTATCAGATGAGGTAGTTGGGACATGTGTCATATGCCCAACCACTGACTGTCTCGACAAACAATTTTATCTGATGTTGGGATAGGCTGGAAAAAAGATTGGGGCTGGCCACAACGAAACAAATCAAACCCATGAAGTCACTAACAACTGAACTGAGGTATGTTAGTAGGTGTAGACCACCTGGTTGGAGTCCGCGAGGCAATAGTAACCGATAGTTAGAAACTCTGAATGAAAAAAACCTCTTGTAATGGCACAGATACACACATTCTTTGTCTTTCAAATTCTAATCTGAATCCTCATTACTTTTATCATTCTCTTTTTGGATTTATTCCACTGGGATCATATCTTCGAATCCTAATCTTCTCCATTACTGCTAATACTTCTACTACTTCTACCGCTATGGGATTTGAATTAATAATTGCATCTCTGTGCTAATGTGATATTGCAAATTATGGGGATGTACGTACGTACCAGGTTCTACGTTGTAGCTGACTTCTGACAATCTTATGATATGTTTTGGTATATAGAGCAACTTAGTGTGTTTAAAGGGCTTTTATGAATAATCAATCGAACTGGAGGCTAGTATTTCATTGCTTTGAGATAAGTGAACTCTCAGTTTCTCCCTGGTGTAGCTTGTTTCACGGGGTGTTCTTAATTCTAAAATTAGCCCCTACTATTACAAACTTTATTAACAACTGCAGCTACAAAGCAAGACACATTGATGTATCTTAGTAATAAGGCTTGTAGTTTGTTGGTAAATTTAACGTGTCCATTAGTCGTGGTTTCTCAAGCAGTAAAATTGAGAGTGGTTTATTGGATGTTATTCTGTGTACGAACGTAACTGGTAAGTTTTATTCACAAGCAGTAAATCACGAACATTATTCAAAAGTAGCTAGCGCAGCTTCACAAGTTCAATCTTAATTCATGTCTTTACAACTTCGTAGAGGTACTGTAAAAGTGTCTGTAATCCTTCGCACCCAATTTAGTGCCTAGTCATCCGTGATGCTGTGGCTGAGTTGTTCGGCAGTTTAAGGTTCAAACCTAGCTCCACTTTCTGTTTGAGCATGCTGCAAGTATCACTATCCTTCACATTTAAACCAACTACACAAATCTAAATCTGGTAAATGAGTCGATGAGTATAATCATCCGTTTTGTAACTGTGTTTAAGTTTTACTCCCATAACGTGTATCTAAGCAAATGAGTCACCAACCAATTTCTTCTTAGCATTCAGTGAGCTTGAACTCTTATCTAAATTGGTTGCGGTGATTTTTTTTCTTGATATTATGGTCATTTACATGCATAGTACGAAGTAAAGTGGTGAGATGGTGTCGATCAGGGTATTCAAAATATGAAGTAGGATACAATTTTTAAAACTTATAAGTTTGTATATGAACCGAAAACCAGGTTTTACCTTGTCACTGATTCGTGTGGCTCATGTGTATTTTGGTGCCCTATTGTTTTTGTTTAAGTTTCAAATGATTTATATCTATTGTCCATCAAGTTCCTAGCTCTAATTATACAGTATATTCTCTGACCAAACGCTATAGTAGTCAGTTAATTACCCTTAAGTACTTTTGTTTTCTTGTTCAGTTGCGTATATCATCCCAGGGGCACCTGCAACAATGCTGGCTCCTGCCCTGCAGCTTACGCAAACACCTGCTTCACACGCAATCATTCCAGCGGTGTCCCTAGCAAACACCCAAATACTACCTACTCAGCCGACAATACAACACCCCATTGCAGCTTTGCCACATCTTCCGGTCGATAGTCTTCCCATACCTATTCTTCCTGATGTATCAGCTGTTCAGTCTATACATCCTAGTTTCAACCCACAATCATCCATGACTTCTACCAGTACGGAACAACCAACTGATACTAGTGAAGTGGTTGACGTAACTCAAGTGATCGCATACATTAATGAAGTAGGATGGAAAAAAGTAGTTTTTCCCACAAGCCTTCGAGAGCACCGAGCGGTTGCTGCTGCTATAAAGGATGCCCTAGGGTCATCAAATCACGACTTGGCAGATCTTACTGAAACGGCAGTTAACAAAAACGATTTGTCTAATTCATCCTCTACTCAATCTCGTAGTGATGATGCACCTGCAAGGCCAATAAAAGCTGACGATGTTATCATAGTTGAGGATCGCGTATTTTTTGTCCCGAGAAACGCGAATCGAACGAAGTTTTTAAAGTTTCGATCAAAGCTGGATTATATCAAGCATCATGTGTAAGTCAAATGTCGTTTTGCAGTTTATGTTTACTAATTGCTATCGTAACAACTAGTTCACTAAGTACTTTCACTTGGTCAGCGACACGCTGTTTAAGCTAATGTTACTGCCTGGTTTCCATAAGATTTCAACAAAACACTTCAAGAAACAAGGCGGAGTGCATAAACATCTTTATTTGCACGTATAGGATTGGTGCTTTTGAAATATGATAGACTCTTTCTGGTTTTTCACTGTCAACCCATGTTCGACACCAAAGGAATTAATTTATTAATTCCCATCTTGATTGCATGTGGAATTTTTTTGCAATAGGTCTGATGGAGTTTATGCTTGACTGCACGTTTCACACTCGTTGGATCGTCGTAAAACGTCGATTCCTTAAATGTAGGTGTCACAAATGACTCAAATAATCCCTTAAGGTACTGTTATTTTACTCTGCAAATTTTGCATTACAGGGATATGTTAGCAATTCACATACTGTTTCACATTAGAAAAGAGATTTTGAAAATCAGATGATATTCTGCTTATCGTTCCCATCTCTGTTGTTCACCCTAAAGATGTTCCGTAAGTAATGGGTAGTTATTTGTTAATTGTGCTGTTCATCGTCTAATTTACTGTAGCCTAGCAAGGTTGAGGCGTTTAGAGCAATCGCTTTCTTTACTAAACCAGTCTCAAGTACGAAAGTCCTAACTTACGTGGATCCCTTAACCCACACAGTTTACTCCTACTTCGTGTTGTTTAAATAAGTTTAAGTAAGATTGCGTTCACTGAGCTATTAGTTGAGAGCGAGAAGACTTGATGTGAGCTTTGGTATTTATGAGTTTCTCAGATCATTCAGTTTTTGTATTATTAACTTTTTGAACACCATCTTGATAATATTTTGTTTTCATTTTTTCAGCGAGTACTACTTCAGTGAAAGCAATTTGCTACGTGATTCTCACTTGTATACAATATTAACTGCCAATCAAGATGTCTGCCCCATATCTGAGCTGTTACAGTTCAATAGGCTCCGCTGGGTATCCACTACTGAATCAGAATTACTAGATGCCGTCTCCAGCAGCAATGTTTTGTTGGTTGTGTTTTCAGATGGCTCACCAGCTGGAATTACTCGAGTTTGTCCAACATTGGTAAAGCATTTAAATGAAGGTTGTTCTCCGTCCGTCGAGTTTGGCTATGTACGTCCTGTCAATCAGGGTGTAAGCTTGACAACTTCGACTTCCGATCAAAACGCAATCGTTGTACAAGTATCAACAGCTTCCAGTCAGTCTCTTACACATCCCAATGTTGATCCATTAAATCAAAACATCTCAATCCTGAATCCAGTCTCAGCTCATTCATTTGGAAGTCAGGTTCCCGCAAACAGCACCAATGCACCTTTCCCTGTGACTTCACAGGTTTTGGGTGTTTCGGGTCAGTCTATGAGCTCTATTCCGCATAACTCACTTCCAAACTATATCCAATCCTCAGCTCATATCTTGACTCCAAATAATTTTGGAATTTTGACAAACACTTCACCAGGAAATATAATATATTCTAGTTCTTCACCTTCACAACAACATTCTACAGTAACGGCTCCGTTTTACCAATCTGACCTCGGTCCACAGTCCACAATCAGACCAGCACAAGCTTTCCATTGCCCACAAATTTACACCCAGCACCAGGCTGCCGCATTTATGGCTGCAGCCGCTAATCAGTGTAGTTTATTGGCGTCAGGTCCTAATACCCCAGTATTGCCTCCTTCAGACCCAAATACTGCCTCCTTCATTTCCGCATTATACCGTCTTGCCACTCCAGGTAGTCCGGCTCCTATTGTTGGGACATATGTACCATCTGTTGGTAATCCCAACAACATGTCTGCTGCTGCTGCTCCTAATTCGGCTGTGTTTCTCCAGTTTATTCCAGGAGCTCATCCCGGTCAAACCAACGCTTATTTCACACCTTCTATCAGTTGTCCGCCGGGCACAAACTCACTTTTGAGCCGTTCCGTCCCTGCACATGCAAGCGGAATGTGGATACCTCTTAACCAAGGTTCTGGCGCAAACGGCGGTATTGTTTCGACTCATCCTTACCAACCGTATGTGGCGCTCACGCAAGCTCATCCAAACCTATCCCTTCCCAATAATCCAAGTGGTAACGGAGGTTTGTATGCAGTTACATCTTCTCACTCGTTTCCAACAGCCTTCGGTACCGTCCCGTTAACTATTGGTCCTGATGTCTCTGGCTTTGGCGTCCAGAAAGTATTTAGTCATGCTCATTCATTAAGCAGTCCTCATACTTACACAAATCACCAGTCACCTGTTACTTCAAATCCAAATGTGACAGCGATAAATACGCCAACCGGACATGCTTCTCAAATCAGTGTAAATCATAGTTCAGTTCCGGGTTCACAACCATCAAACAGTAACTTGGCTTTGGGTAAACGAATGCCTACAAACAACACTCAAACATGAATTTCAGTCTTTTTAAACAATCCTGTCACATCCCTTGTTATGTACAGTGTACAGTTCCCCTTGCTCACAGATTCTCTATAACATTTTAGCCCTTACTAGCTAGCGACATTTCTAAAATTCCAGACAGTTATCTATCATCTTTTTGCTGAAACCTATTGCACAGCTCTAGCAGTTGTCGTCTAGTCACTAGTTCCTGCATATGCGTTATCTCTGTATTCCCAGTTCGTGCCTTGTTTGATTTATAACATTTCGAATTATTTTTGTAATTAAAAGTATTTATGCGTATTTGCTCTCCAGAAGGCATATATAGCTGACATTGGATGAGTTTTTACAGTTTGCTGCCTGTGATATGAATCATTTAGGGTTTTATGACTTTGTTTCAGGCTGTGCCTGCCACACTCATTTATTTGTAGGTGTATATCATTCACAATCAAAATTGGTCTGTTTTTTTTAAAATTAAATTTAGTGCTCATGATCATTATTAATTATACCTACCCGAGATATTAATCCACAAAAATAAGAAAACGTGTGCTTTTAGATTCCATGTGTGTGTGTTCATACATAACATAACCCAAGTGCACTTGCTCTGTCTTCCAACATAGTGAGTGGAGTGGTGGAGTGTTGTAAAAGTCCCAAGTTTATAATAAATTAGGTTTCCTCATTCATTTCTCTCACTTCCTTATGTATGTGAGCTAGTATATTATTTATTGGATTGTAGTTGTTTATCAATCACTAGTAATTCTTGTTCATTCCATGAATTTTGTCCATTGTAAATAGTCTCCCCCCTTCATCATTTATCTCTCTCTTGTGTTTGGATGATCTTTTGTGTTTATCTTATTGGTGGTTTTTGGTATGTAACAACAACAACAACAACACCTTGTCGAAACAAATTATTATTATTAGCGTTTCTTACTTACTTACTTACTATCTTCAAGCTTTCTTTTCTCATATTCTTCAGATTCTCTACAAAAAATAAATGTATCCAAAAAGTAATTCTGAATGTTTGTTTGTTTGTTTTTTCTCATAGCATTTTTGGTTGCCCAACGTTTTAGGTGGTTGATAATACTACAGTTAGTGTACGTTGTGTTGTATGTCAAAACATTTAAGATATCCATGTACGAGAGTCAAAAAACGTCCGGTTTGTTTCATGACGCTGACTGTTGGTCTATTGAGTTATCGTAAGACATTCTTCTACTTGGTGTAACAGATCAGTTAATTATAATTTTTTTGTATTGTAGGTCCAAGCGCTTACTATATCGGCTAAGAAAAACTAATCAGCATAACATTCCCCATATTTCATACCCTCTGACTAGAATTCTCAAGTGTATGAGGTATTTCTCTGCGCCCTGTAAACTCTTATACCAAAACTAGGCTATCCAAAGCAGTATTGCTTGGCGTTCTAAGCTCAGTACATGCTAGTGTCTTGTTTAAACTACATTAACCAACTACTGACGAGGCTTATATTCAGTCCACCTCTAAGCACCTGATATCGAGACATAGTTCAAATGGCGTAGGTTCACTGAGGATAATGACCACAAAGAACGATCGATGTATTTCAATGAATGCCGGCAGACTAGATGAATTCGACATCGGTCGCTACTCAATGGCCAATCTATTATAGCTACTTTTGATTGAATAAATACTACTGATTTACCTGAATCAATTATAATTATGGTAGGATTTAGCATGACTGTTAGTCTGAATCGTTGCATGTCATGGGGAAAAATGTAATACATCAGGAGTATATTCGTGCCCGAAGTATCATAATGTTGAAGTTACATAATTCGCGATTACTAGTGTAGTACATTTTCAGGTAGTAGGATCTCAGTTTTGATTTTAAATCTAGGCACAGCTCACAGGTGGATAAGTGCAGAAATGATGTCATGGTGACATTTCCCTCAATCGACATAAATTTGAAGTGGACGATGCAATTGTGAACTCGAAGCCTAAGGAATGCGATACCAAGTGTAAGGCATCGTCTATTCATTTTCGTATTTAAAAGGACGTGATATCTACCTTTCGTATCGAATGTTTGACAGTTTCGACCTGCCGGAATTAAATTAAAAAACTGGTTGGGATCGGTTATATCTATTGAGTGCAGAGAATAAAATGTAACAGACTGTAGACGGAAGGCGTATTGTTCTGTTACTAGCGCAAGTCCCAAGTTCGATTGGTAGATACTGAATTTATCCGCTATATTGATATACATATAGCCAATGCAATCAAACTCCATGGTCCTACAAAATTAACTCATGGTTTCAGTGTACATGCCTATAAAAAGTAGTTGATAGCATTAATACCTTAGATAATAGCTATTATCCGAGTGAATACTGCCTAGGATGTGGTCAACATGCGTGCAGCCATCAGATCTGCTATAAAGAAGAAAAGCTAGTTTTCCAGGTTGATCCCTTACAGTGTACTTCAACATATCCGAACTGAAAGCAGGGTAGGTATTAATTAACAATAATCGTGTAATTCAGTAGTTTAAATAGCACTTATTAATAATCGCAGTTTGTTCCTATGATACTGTTAGTTGTATTTATACATTATGGTACTAATTAATTAATATCTGATGTTAACCATCGCGAATCATTTAAATTGGACTATTGATCGGTATACGAAAAACACAAAGTTCCGAATGTTCAAACAGTTTTTGATGAATAATAAATCTTCATTTTCAGTCTCTTACAACATCTAATGGTCAACAACATACCATACATTAGAGACTAACTGAATTTATGTTAGGAATTATAGTAATTGAATACCTGGCGGTATTTAACTTGATCTTGTTTATTCCTGATATTTCGATTTAATTATATCGAATTGTAATACGCCCACTAGTCTATTTGACTGAGTATGGAGGTGTTTTTGTTTAGTGTTCGTTACTTTGAGGCAGTTAATTAAAGAAACTATCTGAGACTTGTGTTAGTGATATACATTAGGAATGAACATTCACGACCGTAGCTACTACTTAGACGTAGGTCAGGATATTGAGATAGTTCAGTTGAGGCTTATTGGATGGAACATTCATATCATTCATTTGTTCCTACTATGCCGAGCGCGTTTGTTGGAGGATGGTAACACTAAAAGTCACAAATGAAGGTTTGAGTGTAAAACTATTACTTTCAGCACAAGGTTATGATGGCTGTAAGTTTTTTCCTCAAACAACCAGTTTCTGCTACTATACTAACTTTACAAAACGGAGTCTTCTGACCACCCTAAGCAACAATGCAAGCATGTTCGGGATGAAGTTCTCACCCTCGAAATGTAAAATGTTGCTTCAAGACTGGGTTGCATTGGCACCCGAACTAGTGATTGGGAGTGAAGTAGTCGAGCGTGTAGACCGCCTCACTTATCTGGGGAGTCTCATCAGTGCTGATGGCCTGGTGACTGACGAAATCTCAGCTCGGATACAGAAGGCTCGATTGGCTTTTGCCAACCTGCGTCACTTATGGCGTAGGCGTGATATCCGTTCGCTAACCAAAGGATGGGTGTACTGCGCAGCAGTTCGCTCCGTTCTCCCATACGGATGCGAAAGATGGCCGTTAAGAGTAGATGTTCGTAGGTTACTAGTATTCGATCATAGATGTTTAAGAAGCATTGCTCGTATATCGTGGGACAACCGAGTAAGCAATGCTGTCGTTAGGAAACGAGTTCTAGGTAACGATGGCAGATCAATAGATGAAGTAATGAAACTTCATCAGTTGAGGTGCCTCGACGAGCTTTGTTTTGTAGTGTGGGAATAGGTTGGAGGAAAGTTAGGGGCGGCCAAACCAAAACATGGCAGAAATCCATGAAGTCATTGACGAGTGGACTTAGCCATGTCGGTAGTTGTCGACTACCTGGTTGGGGTCCGCGAGATGATAATAATCGATAGTTAGATACCCTGAATGACATGGCTCAAAATCGTTTGCAATGGCGCAAGTGCATCCATTCTTTGAGCTCTCTCAAATCCTAATCTTCTGGATTCTTCAACCTCTCTAGTTTTGACTTTCTAAACTTTTCTCACTGAATCATACTTCTTGAATAATATCTTCTAATCCTAACCTCTCCGTTTACTTCTAATACCTTTACTACCTCTTCTACTACTATTGGATTTGAATTGACAATTACATCTCTGTGCTAATGTGGTATGGCAACATGAACTGATTTACTTGCGTACAAAGTTCTACGTTGCATCTCACTGACTAACTGACTGAAAATGGAAAGTTAGAATGGTTAACCTTGGAAGTACTGAACTTCGCTTTGATTCAAATTATTGTCCGTTAGCGGTAATACCTTAAAAGTATAAAGCCAGCAATATCTACAACTACTCAGAAAAATGCCAATTATGTGACCTGACTAAAACAGTTGTCACATAAGCTCTCCAGTCAACTCCCCATGTCATTTTCCTTTCCAGGTCCCTCAAGTTGAAGGATCCTTTCACGGTATGAGCAGCCGCCAATAAACGCAACCACCTTTCATACCTCTCACAACACTACTACTCAACAATACATTGTTCACCTAAGTGTATCTGGAATCTTCAGGAAAAATAGATACTTCCACTGATTTATTCCAACCTGTGTCTTTAACTCTAACAATCAATGGCAAATAAAATCCGCTACAGATTATAAAATGCATACCTATTGAACCCTTAATATATATATATATATATATATATATATATATATATATATATATATATATATATATATATATGCAAATCTCGGTAGATACCACTGGAAAATCTTCTAGCTATTAAACAGACATCTTTGAGAAATAATCTATTGTTGTATCTTTGTATGTTTGTTATACAATTTTCAATAGAAGAGAACTTGATTATATACATTGAGTCATTTTCCCATGGTCTTTCAAATTCAAATTTCATAGTAACTATGAAAATGTAAAAAAATTATACATGACATGATGATAATATTAGCTTCAATGAGAAAATTTGATTGATGAAGAAAATGTTTTTAAATCAGATATAAAATTTTTTTAGTGGGACAGATGTAGATTCATATTACAGGGTTGTGAAGATTATTAAGTTATACACGTTTTGAAACCATGAATCGATCAATGTTATTAGACCACCATTAGAAACCTGGAAGCAATCACTGGACGGCCGTTTCGTCCTGGTATGGGACTCATCAGTGGCAGTGAGCACCCATGACTCCTGCACCTGGCAGGATTCGAACCCAAGTCCTTTGGCATTGTGTGCGAGATATAGATTCACATAACTAACTAGTTAAGGCTTATTTAAATCATTCATGTCAATAAGAACTTAGAATGTGTGATATCAAGATTATGAAAATTGTATATGATGATTAGATATGATTATAAATAAAACATATTGAATTATCATTTTGTTTAAATCTGTCTATTTAAAATTAACTTCGTCTGGTTATTGCTGGTCTTAAGACCGGATAAAGGAGGAGGATTAGGAGATAGGGTTAGCGACCCCATCCTGTAGAATACCGACTCACTGAAAAAGAATCGCTAACCAGAAGGAGAACAATTAGTTGGTCAGGAGCCTATGTTCTGTTAGGTCTGACAGGCGTCAGTCCCGATCGTAGCTGCTACCTTAAAGTGGTGGTTGGGCTTACCTATCGTGATGACCCGACCGAGCTATATTGGCTGCAACATATGTTCCGGTAGGTTCAATCATGCCAGGCAGGTCGATTGGAGAACGATAAGACTAGAAGCAGCTACCCAAGGTCTGAGGGCGAAGTCATACTGCTGACTGCAGAGGGGTGTGACAGCAGTAAGGTGTTACCCTCGGACAACCAGCATCTGCAGTGATGCTGCCTTCTCACAAGGAAGGAAGGGTTAGAATATGTCGACCCTAAAAATGTCACACCTCACCTTACTTCAAGGATTTCCGTCTTCGGCGGTAAGGCCTCTTAAACAAGAACGGAGCCAACACTTTAAATACTACCCATAAAAAGGCCCTGCGTGACCGGCCTCAAGAAGTTGTCCCTTGGGTTCTGCGGTAACATTCTCAGATCTCTAAGACCAACATTAATCTACTTTTATTTTCAGGTTCCTCAAAAAGTACCCTTTCATGGTGTAGGCAACCAGGAAGTATGACATCCGCCCTCATACCTCATGTAAAAACTCGCGACACCAAATCAGTCACAATCAAGTAAGTAAGTAAGTAAGTAAGTAAGTATTCATTTAAAATTATTCAATGTGAACAGAATATAAGTTAATCAACTTTCTTAACTAGTCAAACAGATAATAATTACATTATTTAAATAGTTTTGAGTAGTTTAATTAAACAAGATAACCACTTGATAAAACATGAATCTATTTGAATTTGTGCATTTTGAACATTAAAAATTATAAGTTTATTTTAAATGCCTCTAATATGAATTAAAAATTTACGTGTGCTCTACTTAAAAAGTATTTATCATAAACTCTTAAACAGTTTGAGGTCAATTGGAATCTAATCTAATGTTCACAAAAAGTGTTACTCCAGTATTTTTTTTCTGGTATTCCTTTTTTTTCTTAGTTAAAACGGTAACTAATGTTTCATCAACAACATGTTCAACGTGTTCAACGTGTTCAATGCTACTTTGAATAGTACAGTGATGTAGAGAATTCAATCAAAGCTATACAGAAAAATGTATGTGAATTTTCACATTGTAAAATAATTATTCAATATATTATTGAACAAAATGTATCGTTAAAACAAATATATATATATATATATATATATATATATATATATAAGATAAAATAAAGAAACTCATAAACAATGTTAATGACCTGATTATGTGTATGTAACCTATGCAAATTGAAATATTAACAACATCAATGAATGAATGAATAAGTGTATGTGTGTGTGTGTGTGACTGAAAACATTATTTTCTAACCGAAATTATATTACATCATACTACCCTGAAAACTAGTAGTATTGACTCAACAACCTCTATGGTAGGTAGGTAGGTAGCTGATCAAAAATTAATTCCTCTTATCATTCCGATTGAGTAGTAGTAGTAGTAGTAGTAGTAGTGTAGTGAACGAGAACACAGGTGGGGCAACCGAATTGTATTTAACGAAAATTACAGAGTTACTCAGTAAAATTGGGAAACCATATCGTAAATCGTTAATTTGCAAAATATCAGTTCATCATATCGAACTGGACTGTTCCTGTTGCAAAACATCAATCCATTGTAATTATTCCTACGTTTCATACAAATTCCATTGTTTTCTAACTCTTCCTTTCTTGATCTTCCCCCATTTTCTGCTGCCAGACATTACGTTGACACTCACGTCATATACTACTTATAAGTAGCTCGCACCACAGCACCACAGTAGTAGTAGTAGTAGTAGTAGTAGTAGTAGTAGTAGTAGTAGTAGCGAAATGATGGCAAATTTCAAAAAAAAGTTATGTTAGATAATATAGAAATCGTATTTGTGTTTGTTTGATTCTTCTAAATGAATGTTTAAGAGATAAAATATTTCCATAAAAAATACAATAATAGACAGATAATTCATTATAATGAGATGATTAACTGAGATTAAATCAGTCTATATTATTAGAAATTAGGTTTCTGATGGTAGTTTAACATAGATCGTTTCGTGATTTCACAACCCCATAGTGAGGATTATCATATACTGACTAGTGACTACTAGCTTCGTGAGGAAATTCTCGGAACTCTGTTGAAAGGTCGTGATCAGTGGGAATCAACTCTACTGGGGTATGTTGCAGCTGACCACCGAAGATTATGAGGGAGGTCGCGCAGTCCAGTGAATTGATTTAAGTCTGACATTAACACCGTTGGATTTAGGATCTGTGGTCATGAAGTTAAGTGTTCGCACACTAGATCGGAGGATCTAGCTTTGATTTCTGCATGCGAGTGTTGTGGATGCATGCTTTGTGATGATATAAAGATTGTTGATATGAATTTATTTAATTCTAGAAATAAATCGAAATGATACAGAAATATTTACTGGATTAATCTATTATAGGTTTCAGTGTTTTTATCAAAACTATCTGGTCACATTCAATGCCAACTGTGTTTTGAATTGTCTTGTTGTTGTTGTTGTTGTTGTTGATATTCTCACTGAAATTTGAACAGTCTTGATTAGGATAGGAGTATGCTATACGGATTGCCTCAGTATATCGATTATGACAGAGTTTTACGTCAATTAGAAGATAAGAATGTGGCCAGCAATGGGATCCAGGACGCGTATTCCGTCTTATGTGGAACTCGTCAGCTGGATGTACCAAAATCTTAGAGTTCTAAGTGAGTCAGTTACAAGATAGAACTTCGTATGTATGTACATCAGTTCGATTTGTCATATCACGATAGCACAGAGATGCAATCATCAACTCAAATCTCATAGTTTTAGAGGTAGCAGAAGTATGAGCAGTAATCGGAAAGATCATGGTCCAAAGATATTGATCAAGAATTATTATCCAGCGAAATCGATGTGATGAGAGAAGGTTGAAGGTCATCAGGAGTTCAGATTGGAATGTAAGAGAACATTAAGAATGGATGCACCTGTGCCATCGCAAACGATTCTGAGCCATGTCGTTCAAAGTCTCTAACCATCGGTAATTTTCGTTTCGCGGACCCCAACCAGGTAGGTAGTCTACATCTACCAACATAACTCAGTCTACTTGTCAGTGTCTTTTTGGATTTCTGCCATGTTTTGGTCTGGTCGCTCCTAACTTTCTTCCAACCTACTCCTACGTCACAAAACATCGCTCGTCTAGGCATTTGGTGGTCGGGGCACCGACTGTCGAGACTGCCTTGGAGTTCTGAAATGAACATCTAGTCTTCGATGCAGATATATTCAGCTTATAAAATTCTCAAACAAAGCAATACGAGCATCTTAGATTCCAATGCTAGTCATGTTCTATCTATTCTTCATATCATCATTTTTATCGAATACATAAGTGTACAAAAAA
>OX103971.1:15080573-15097345 GCA_944470395.2 Schistosoma turkestanicum
TCAATATTCTTTGTTTAAATTGAACAAAATTCTCATGTTCCTAACAAAATGTTGCTAATAACATTTATAGTTTTAAACAAATAAAAAAAAGTAAAAAATTTCTGCAATTGTTTTCTTGTGGTACAAAAAACATTATTAGACAATGAACTAACTGTTTATCAGTCAACAAAAGTGATTATCAAACCAGCCTAGAGGAGTGATTCTTTTTTTTAAAAAAAATTGAAAACTACAATCAGTTTTTTAAA
The DNA here is from genome assembly GCA_944470395.2 of Schistosoma turkestanicum. Lineage (NCBI taxonomy): Eukaryota > Metazoa > Platyhelminthes > Trematoda > Strigeidida > Schistosomatidae > Schistosoma > Schistosoma turkestanicum. Next base: position 15,080,819 of record OX103971.1, read on the forward strand.
TGACTAAGTTATTCAAAGATCAAAGGAAACATTTTTCGGTTCATTTGCACCAATATGTGTATATAAATAATTTTCGACCAGTTCGCAGTGTAACATTTAGGCGAATTGATATTTACAATAATCTTATCACAAAAAAATTCCAAAATTTGACTTTACGAATATCTAAATGACGCCGAATCAGGGGATCGATCACAACACACACGTAATAATAAGTATATACTCCCACCAGTGGATAACTTTCAAATGAAATTTACAATCGTCTAACGAGTAAAATGGAAATTTATCAATGAAACTAGATGACAATTATAGGATAACACATTATTTCTCAGATTAGAAATGTGAAATCATTCTCCAAAAAAAGTACACTAAAAAAATGACATTTCAAACTATCAATGATTGTCTCCTTTTGAATTGTCTCTAGTTGACAGGTTTTCTTGAAGAAAAAAAGTGCGTTTAACACTTTCATGTAACACATACACGCATACAGAAGAAGATACATATATATATTTCATCAGTTATCTAACGTGAAACTTTATATTTACAAAATTTAATTTTAACAACACTTGTAAATTGATTGTTAAAAGTATACTAATATTGACTACATTGAATGAAATAATCAAGATTAAAAATAGCTAGCACCTTATCGATTTTCATGCGAAATCGATAGCATGCACAGTGAAGGATGATAATTTGTTTGGTATAATTAGTGAAGTGAAAAAAATTGGCAATATTTAGTTTTTTTAAAATACTTGAAGTTAATAAAAATACTTATTACGCAGTCAGTCAAGTAAGTAAATATTCTACTGCTAATTAATAAAAAACAATTATACTAAAAATGGTTTTATTCAGTAGTACGAATAACGCCATATCATCCACAGATGAATGGGTTAACGGAAAGGAATAACCGAACGCTAAAGGAATGGCTAGCATCTAAAGGGTGTGATTGGGAGAAAGAATTACCATTAAACTTGCTGGCACATCGTGCCTCGGCATAGGGAACAACCAGGAAGTCACTGTTCCAGCTGATGTATGGCAGACGGCCGAGACTACCTGGCCGCAACAACAGAGATGGAATACAACAAGGTTGAGAACAGAGCGGAGACAAACAATCAGGAATGTGAGAGAGAAACAAACATCAGACATGCAGAAGTCAGAACAGGAGATAAAGAACTGGAGACCGTTTGAAATGGGAGACCAAGTGAAGTATAGAGAACGGAAATATACCACAGGAAGAGGGCCAGGGTCAGGTAAGCTGATCATGAAGTGGGAGGGATCGTACGTAGTCACCGAGAGACGCGGCGCAGTGTATACGATCCAGAAAGGAAACAAACAGAAACGCGTGAATGCCAGTGAACTCCAAAGGTGGTTCCAGGTGCGCCAAGAGGGTGAGCCACAAACACTGATAAAGAAGACGGCTGTACGGCGATCAGAAAGACTGAGAGAGCGACTTGTTAAAGGGGGGACGAGTGTGGTGTGTGCTACTTGTACGAACAATATAAGTAGTATAAGAAGGGACGTGAAAGAAGTCTCACGGTCAGAAGAGGAGAACGGAAAGCAAATGGAGCAAAAGCAAGAAGTAAATCGAGTACCAAGAGGAAGGAAAGGAAGCAACAACAGGAATGGAAGAAGGATGGAGCGTTGGAAGTCACGACCCAGAGATGGTGTGCAAACAGAGTAAGTATTTAATGTAATGTTTTCGTTTTTAATTGACTCAGAGTGTAAATTTGCATAATACAATCTTCCTCGCCTGCCTCAGTCTTCTCAGTATATGTTCAGTACAATATAGGATGCAGAATATTTCAACAAGCTAGCTATTGCAAAGTCTCAGGTTGTATGTTTTTTGCACACTAAGTAAGTCAATAGGTTGTAAACTTTCTATATACGAGACTGGATAGATGTTGTAATTAACAGATCTGTTGTTAAATTATTTTGCTGTTAGGAAACAGGTAGCCCAGAGATTCAAATATAGTGCTTAAGCTAAACAGTCACAATTTCCTGCTCATAATGCAAACTTTCACGCGAATGTATATTTTAAGGTAGTAGTAGTAGTAGTAGTAGTAGTTGATGTAGTTCAGTGAATAGTCAGAAGTGTTTATTATATATCTAGATGACATAATCCAACTCTAACTTTTGACTTTAAATCATATTAACTACAAGATTTGTAAGTTTTCAAAACGAAATGGTTGCAATGCATTATAACTGATGGTAGTTTGTAATGAAAACATCAACCCTTATTCCATAATTTAAATGTGCAATTTAAACTTCACCTAATCACAACAAACCTTCATTTAAGCACTAAAGTTGATGTCAATTGATTCATAAAACTATATAGGGTTAGTTAAATTTCTAATTCATCACTCTAACCTAACTCATACAATGTGAACTTAACCGTTATTATTTTTTTCTTCTATACTATGCATAAATCATTGAACATGCGTAAATCAATTTGTCATATTAAAACTATTATTCCATTGTAATTCAATTTTTTTGCTTAATTATTATTGTACAATTTGGTAGTGTTTCCTGATTGGTTGATAAGTTGTTCAAGGTCATCAACACAATCTGCTTCTACCACTCACTCATAATATCAACAATGACAACATTTTAATCACAGTAAAAATAAACTATGACTAAGAATATTAAAAAAAACAATATAGATTTTCTAATTTATACTATTAGCATATATTAAGGTTCATTACGATAACTGTAGGATGAAAAAAATCCCACATGTAATATGCGGTACATTCATTCAAAATACTAACAGATTGACTAATCATTTATTCAAACAAGTCTATTGTTTTAATGTGTGTAAATTCAAAGTTAAAAATTATTTCCTTACGGTTACTGCAATCAACTTAAACGTTACTTTTAATTATAGTACATACATTGATGACAGGAAACTATTCTTATAAGTACTGACAACACTCAATTGATCGGTCGATAAATGAATAGTAGTTTATGATTGCCCTGTCTAAAATCAATCTATTCAATATCATTGAACCAATCATAATTAAACATGATTATAAAAAAAGTGGTTTGTTTATTCTATTCTATTTTTTTTAAAAAAATTTCTTATCATACGATTTAGTTATTTTTTTTTATAAATTAACAAGATTACTAAGCAATGTACTTTGAGAATAATATTCATTGACTAGTAAGTCTTATAAATCTGTCAACCTTTTATTAGAGTATTGCTACAAATCGACTAGGGAATGAAATGTATTCGAAATTACAATTAACCACGCCCATAGTTCTGGTATACAATTAATTTTAAAATAAGTGTAAGGTCAATAAAATATTGGATGATTGGACGAATCAGTATAACACACTGGAATTATGTAAGTTATTATTAGTTAGCACTTTTATGTTGGTACATTTTATTTTTAAAATCAATGAAACAGGACTATTCTATACTTTACTTAATTAATGACGCTTGTTACCTCCCAATGGAGCATAGGCCGCTGACAAGCATTCTCCAACCTACTCTGTCCTGGACCTACCTTTTCAGTTCTATCCAATTGCTGTTCATTCTTTTCATCTACATTTCCATTTCTGGGCGTAATGTGTTCCTTGGCCTTCCTCTTTTCCTTTGTCCTTGAGGGTTCCAAACGAGTACTTGTGACGCATTTCGGTGCTTTCCGCGCTTCTTTTTTATTTCTAATAGTTTCTTCCTCAGCCAGGATCTGACATGTTCACTCTCACAGTAGGTTGTTGCCGATATTGTCTGGCCAACGGATCCGAAGTATTCTGCATAAACAACTGTTCTTCAATTGCCCGCTCCATACAGTAGAACTATCTTAACATTTGTATTGATAATTGTAACTTTGGTGTTTGTTGATAGTTGTTTTCAGTTCCAGATGTTACTCAAATGTAGGAATGTTACCCTTGCTTTGCCGATTCGCGCATTCACATCTGCGTCAGATTCACCCCGCTCATTAATGATGCTGTCCAGATACGTAACGGTTTTTACATCTTCCAAAGTTTCTTTATCAAGTGTAATTTGGTTGGTCAATATTGTGTTGTATCGGAGAATCTTACTTTTTCCTTGTGTTTGTTAAAACGTACTGCTTCTCAGGGTGCTACTACACTGTTTGTTGTTGCGTGTGTTTGCAGACTATCTCATACATTTGTAGACAATCACAGTACTGCATGCCATCTCTTCCCAGAACACCAAGATCTATTATTAACAAACAGTTCTAGTGGGAAGACGTGACCAGTGAAGTTCAACCCTAGTCGGGTGTAGACAGTCACTACCGAAGACTGTGTATGAGGTTGCGCAACTCCGTCAATTGATCAAGTTAGACGTTGATACCTTTAGATACGGGCTCAGTGGTCCGATGGTTAGGCGTTCGCCTACAATACCGAAGGTCCTGGTTCGAACCCTGCGGGGTGCTGGGGTCGTGGATGTACACTGCTGAGGAGTCCCATACCAGGACGAAACGGCCGTTTTGCAGTGCTTCCAGGTTTCTAATGGTGGTCTAACATTGATCGATTCATGGTTTCAAAAATATTTAAAATAAAAAAAACATAAGGTAGGGGAGATTGTCAAATTTAATCAAGATCACTAACCAATAGAAGTTACACAGCCATTGAAAATCTAAATACACTGGAGCTCTTGCCCGCCAAGGTCGTGAATATGCTGCACTGGTGAGAAGTCTTATACTGACAACAATTTGTGTAGTAAAAAAGGCAACAATAATTCAATCTGAAGAATCGACTAAAATTGTATCACGGAACCATGAACATTCTAATTTTTATTCAATGGGATATCAGAAATATATCATTATTTTTTGTTATCATTCTACATAATATTCAATATATCTGAAATAATCAAGTCAATCGTTGGTAATGATACTAACTAACTAACTAACATCACACCTAAACATATCAATCTCATCGCGAGTATCATGGGAAACCAGAAACGACTGGACAGCTAGCCAATCAGTATTAATAATGGTACAATCCTCTCCAAGGGGGATTAAACCCATGACCTTTAGGTCTCACACTGAACATGATGAACACAAACTATATAATTAAATTAATTCTTAGCTTCCTGAAGTTCTCGGAGTTCTAGTGAGAAAATTTGATCATTGAAGTTTAATCCTGTTGACTGTAAACAGTAACTCTACCAAAGATAAATTGGCAAGGTCATACAAAATCCCTAGATGGATCAGAGTTAAACATTAACACTACTGAATGCCAGCTTAGTGGTTCAGTGGTTAAGCGTTGGCAAACATGACTAAAGGTTCTGAGTTCGAATCCTGCGAGTAACAGGAGTCATGCAATCACACTGCTGATGAGTTCCATAGTAGAACAAAACAGTCGTTCAATACTTCTATGTTTCTAATGCTGGTCTAACAATGTTTTAATTCATGATTCCGAGATAAAACCTTCACCTTCACCAGGAAAATCCATGGCTGTGATTGGCTGTTGTGTATTTTAGTGTACTATTTTCTTAAATGTCTCAAGGACGTTTCTATGATGTATAAATAAACGAGAGTTGTATGCTTGATGGTGTTGTGTGATTGCTAGGTGTTTCTAGAATATACTTTCTACGCTTACAAAGGCTTATTAATCTATTTGGGGATTCAAGCTAGCCTACCTGGACGATGGTTCATTGTCTCGTTCGCGTTTATCGACTAAGGTAAACTCGTAATAGCCTCAAGCATACTTAGTGACGAGTGTAACAGTTTAATTCATGAAAAAATCGATATATATATATATATATATATATATATATATATATATATTCATTCTTAAACTACTTTACACAATGTATCAGTTAGATTAGCCTACAATCATTACTTTAATAGTTTTAGAATGATAAAAAGCTTATGTGATGTAAGTTATTGAACGTTGAATATATTTTTTCTCTCTATATATATACAGATAGATGTGAAATATTTGTAACAGTTGAAAATATTTGGCAGACTAAATATTTTTAAAGTAATGTGGATTGAAAAAAAAACAAAAACAAATAGTAAGCAATGAAGAAAAATCGAATTTTGAATATCGTTTCTTTTTTTTTAATGCGTAAAAATAATCTCAGTTCAACTAAACTAGACGACTGTATTCAAACAAAACACACAGAGTAAAAGAGAGATAAAAATACAAATCGATACTTGCCAATATAATTTACTTAAAATGTTTGTACATTAGTAATCGTCGAAATGAGAGAATTAAAATTTTTTTCAAGGGAAGTATGAATTGGATTCACTAATGTGATATGAATTGAACAGTTTTCATCATGAACTGATAGTGTGGTGCGTGCTACTTATAAGTAGTATATGACGCGAGTGAAAACGTAATAATGTCTGGCAGCAGAAGATGGGGGAAGATCAAGAAAGGAGGAGTGGGAACACAATGGAATTTGTATGAAACGCATGAATAGTGAAATGTCAGACAATGGATTGATGATGGATTGAAGATTTGCAAATTAACCGTTTACGATATGGTTTTCCTATTTTACCGAGTAACTCTGTAATTTTCGCTAAATACAATTCGGTTACCCTCACCTGTGTTCTATTTTACTACAATGGTAGTTCGACAACTAGTGAAAATTTTGGAGTATTAGATAGAATTATTTATATAGTATCGGATTCCTCTAGAGATCGCACCTAAGACTATCGAGTTTCATATCGGTGAGCATTTAGTTTCCGAACCAAGGGACCGTTATCCAAAAAATTATGCTTCCTTGCAACTTCAATCAATTCATGATATTACACAATCGGCTTATTCAATATATTGGATTCGTCACTAAGTATGCTTGAGGCTATTACGAGTTTACCTTAGTCGATAAACGCGAACGAGACTTTTACCAGCGTCCAGGTAAGCTACCGTGAATCCCCGAATAGATTAAAAAGGCTTTGTAAGCGTAGAAAGTATATTCTAAAAACACCCAGCAATCACACAACACAATCAAGCATACAACTCTCGTTTATTTATACATCATAGAAACGTCCTTGAGACAGTTAAGAAAATAGTACACTAAAATACACAGCAGCCAATCACATCCACGGATTTTCCTGGTGGGAAATGAAATCTCCCATGCTGGCAAACGTGAAAACCAAAATAAGACATTTAACAGGCGAATTTTGGGTATCTAACATCCCCAACACAATGTCACTGGTGGGCCCTATCTTTAATTTGCATCTGGATCACACCTGGGTGTACATTGTCGAGATATCCCATGATGATACGACAAAAAATATGTCCAGTCTTTCCTGCTTTTTTTAACACTGATTCTCTGATTAGGAACAGTTCATAGTGTGAATCATAAAACTGAGCTATCTTCATAAACCTTAGGCACTAATCATATCGATTTATTGAATGTTAACTGCTAATCCGTTTAAATGATATAACGACTGGAATGCAAAGAATGACAGAACTAACGAGTATAATTATTTAAATTTTTACTATAAATCGTACCGTTGTATATCTATATTTGCTTTATTGTAAATTTTCAGTGGACCTGCTATAATTATCGCTATACGTAATACTGTATTGTGTTAATTCGACCTTATATCATTTATTACTAACTTGCTTACGCCGGTTACCCCCAGTGGAACATAAATCGCCAGCCAGCATTCTCCAGCTTACTCTGTCCTGGACCTTTCTTTCTAATTCTTCTGTCCAACTGTTGTCTGTCTTCATTGCTCGGTGCTATGTGTTCTTTGGTCTTCCTTTTTTCCTTTGCCCTTGAGGATTTCAAGTGAGGACTTGTCCTGTGACGGAGTTGGATGCTTTACTCAATGTGTGGCTCATCCACTTTCAGCGCTTCTTCCTGACTGCTACTTCTTCCAAAGTCTTGTTTGTCCTCTCTCACAGTAGGTTGTTGCTGATCGTGTCTGGCCAACAGATCCGAAATATTTTGAGTAAACAGCTGAAAATAAACACCTTTATCTTGTGGATGATGGCTTTCATGGTTTTCAGAGTTTTTGCCCCATATAAGTAGAACTGTCTAGATACATTTGTATTGAAAATTCTGACTTTGGTGTTTGTCGATAGTTGTTTTGAGTTCCAGATATTCCTCAGTTGTCGAAATGCAGCCCTTACTTTGCTGATCTGCGCCTTCACGTCTACATCACATTCACCTTGCTCGTCAATGATGTTGGCCATATATGTTGTTGTATCGGAGAACCCTGCTTTTCGCTTGTGCTTGTTGAAACATACTGCTGTTGAGGCTGCTGCTACATTGGTCGTCTTCTCCTTAATTTTTTTTTTGCGTATGGGAAAGAAGAGCCAGATCATCCTCGAAGTGTAAATCATCCAGCTGCATCTTTGCTGTCCACTTTATCCGCCTTCAGCTTCCTCTGGCGCTACTGCCAGCCCCAAGTACAGATAAAGCAGGGAGCGTACGGTTAGCAACCCCATCTTATAGAAAACTGACTCGCTAAAAGACTCTAACGAGAAAAAAAATTATTGCTTTTCACATGATTGTATTTATTTGTCATCTTGTATGTTAAATCATTTTTAAGTATATTATTGCATGGATTTTGAGTTATGATTGAATTAGGTACATTAAGAAAACTAATCTGCTTCCTGTGTTTTCTATTTGGCTAACAGATTAAACAAAGCTCATGGACCAATAAACGTTAAAGTTTTAATTACCAGTGATTTATCTTTGTGCCAATTCGTGCAATAAAATGTCATTAGCCCTGCTGACCATATAGATGAATGAATCAATTAGCGAATCCTGATTGGGCAATACAACATCCACTATCGATCAATGATCTCAGGCTTCTTCAACAAAGCACCTTCAGAGATATAACGATTATGTTATCAGAATGTTATTCAATAATAAAAAAATTGGTGTGAATACAAGCTGCTTATCAGTAAAATAGACAAATAGTGAACAATCTATTATAGTGAAATAAAACCATCGTTTAAAATGTAACCACTAATTTGTCCTTACATACTAAACGTTACATGTTCACTTGTTGTGTATATTGGAACTAAACCTTTCATTGATGACATTCTATGTATGACCTTGACACCTTAATGAATCATTGAAAATATGAATTTCATTATTGTAAAAGTGACAAAAAAATCACAACTATTTTTCATGATTAGTAATCATTGATTATTTTGTCTGTTGAAAATCAAAGGTGTTTATTGTAATCAAAAACTAGCCATTTCGAAAATAGTTGATGCCTACTTTGTCTTAGTCTGAGACTTGAATGACTATAAACCCATTCATTGCTCCTTTTGAGATGAAAACCAAGAACTTCAAATCTCATGACAAGCGAATTATCATTTAAACAATTCATTTCACTGTCATCAATCAATTTTCAATCTAATATGGCACCATCTAATGTGATTGATGAGTTTCTAAGTTGATTATGAGTTATTCTGTTTACTTTACTTGTAATGAATAGATGAATAAATTGTACTTCTGAATAATAAGTTTCTGACTTGGGAGTTTCCCACGAATTTGTATTTATCACTATGTTAACTTTTTCAGGGAACTAAATGTTCTTTAACAAAAAAATCATCTTTTCTCTGTTATCACAACTTTTAGGGAGCATATTAGAAATGAAGTGCTGTCTTTATGTAATAGAGGCAAATAGTAGGTGAGAATTTATTCAACAACTTAACTTTAAAACTAAGCAAACTTTATCCCAGTCTTGATCGGCTAGAATTATCTACCTTTCAAAATGCCACTGAACAAGATTCTCCTTAAAACCAGTTAATAGTGACTTCAAGATTCATGTTTGGTTATCAGGTAAGTAACAACACTACTGCAAAATCTTCAAATTAGTACAAAACATTGATTGCTTCCAATCTGACTTGAAATTAATTATCAGTAGAATACAAACTATAAATTAAATCAAACTTTGATTTATTTTTTCAGCCGGAAATTTGGTAAATAGTTACCTTTTCGAAGACAACTTTAAGTAACAAGTACTGAATACTAAGAAGGTGATCATATCAGTCAGCATAGAAGTTTAGAGATTTTATGAATCGTTGGAAAAAAATGGTTATCCACAAATAAACAGGTCTTTTAACAATAAAGATGAATGGGCTCCAGTAGAATTTAAACACTTCATTTTCAGTTCATAAACATTTCATGTTCAGATATCTAGAGTGAGGGCAAATATCCCCAATGGCAATATAGTCGTTAGCCTCACAATATTGTGAATAGATGGAAATTGGACATGTAGCGTTTTGGATACAGGATTATTATTTCTTAGGATATGAACTCTTGCTGTGGGAACTGGAGATCTTAGGTCCAGTCCTCGGTGGAGTCATGAATGAATACTAGTTTCATACAAGACCAAACAGAGATCCAGTAATCTCTAGTTTTCAATGAATATCTAACTCACACTTTGAAAAGTATAAGCATATTCCAGTTGAGGGTGTATTATGGATTTCATGTAATTTGGAAGTTATATATATATATATATATATATATATATATATATATATATATATACTGTATGGAGCGGAAACCTGGAGAATTACGAAAGGCATCATCCAGAAGATACAAGTGTTTATTAACAGCTGTCTTCGCAAAATACTTCGGATTCATTGGTCAGACACTATCAGCAACAACGTACTGGGGGGAAAACAAACCAGATTCGAGTGGAGGAGGAAATTAGGAAGAAGAGGTGGAAGTGGATAGGACACACATTGCGGAAAGCACCTAACTGCATCACGAGACAAGCCCTTACATGAAACCCTCAAGGTAAAAGGAAAAGAGGAAGGCCAAAGAACACACTACGCCGAGAAATAGAGAAAGATATGAGAGTAATGAACAAACATTGGACAGAACTGGAGAGAGAAGCCCAGGACAGAGTTGGTTGGAGAAAACATTGTTTGCCGGCCTATGCTGGATTGGGTGTAACAGGCGTAAGTAAGTAAGTAAGTAAGTAAGGATAAATGTAGTTTTTTTTCACTGGTTTTCAGGATAACCAGGAGTTAACGCTTTAAACTTGAACAGTACAGCTAAATCCTGTGGGATAACCACACAGTTACCTGAGACCCTGATGGACATTCATACCATTTATGTGCATCAAGACATATAATGATTGTTTTCGATCCATTATCGCGTCAGGTAATTTACACAGCAAGAATAACCCAATTAGCCCCATCGCGCAGCGGTGACATGCATTACAGCATTCCAATGACAATGGTCCTCGGGAATGTTGCAAGGCAACCACCAGTATCAATGAAACCTGTTACCCTCCAAACTAAATTTGTATATGGACAGTTAGTAAAACTTTCCAAAGTAATGCCAAACTATCCAGAATGTTCATTATAAACCTCTTGGTCTCAAGGAAAACCTTCAACACTGTAGAGTGATACAGTTCCTCTTAAATACATCATATGGCATAGGGTAGGTAGTAAAAGGTGCAGCCGATTTTGACGCAAATGTGCTCAAACACACCAAAAACACTTTGTCTCTTATCACAAGACATGTTTTTATAACAGTAGCGAAATTTTTATTTTCCAACTATGTGAGACCTGAGTTAGGGGTAGTATACCTAAATATGATGTAAATAAATAATCTTAGGTATCATTACATGTTAGTTTGTTGATTAAACAATGATTATTGTATAGCATGTAAAATATTACCTGTGGAATAGAGAAAATCAATTTTTCAGTATTCTAACTTACACAAAAGTTTGTAAATATTTTTGCCGTCGCTTACTGCCTATTATACATCAGAGGTAGCTGATTCTGACTTGTATCATCTATGGCTTAGGCGAGATACCAGTCTACTAACCAAAGGACGAGTCTAGTGCGCATCACTTCAGTCCGTCCTACTTTATGGCTGCGAAACAGGCCACTAAGTGTAGAAGATATTCGCAGGTTACTGGTTTTCTATCACAGATGTCTCGGAATCATTACTTATTTATCTTGGGACAATCAAGTACACAATACGGTTGTTAGGAAACAGGTACTAGGTAAGGATGGCAGATCAATAGATGAAATAATGAACATATGGACATATGTTATGTATGCCCAACCACCGACTGCCTCGTCGAGCTATGTTTTGTGGTGTAGGAGTGGGTTGAAAGAAACTTAGGGGCAGCCAAACCAAAACATGGCACAAATCCATGAAGTCACTAACAACTGGAGTGAGTCATATTGGTAGGTGTAGACTACCTTGTTCAGCTTCACGAGATGATAGCAATCGATGGTTAGAGACCCTAAATGACATGGCTCAAAACCGTCTGCGATGGCGCAGGTGGATTTATTCATTATGTTCACCCAAATCGTAATCTTCGATATATTCGATCATTAATCTTTTTGATTACTGCTCATACTTCGACTACCTCTGTGGTGTGAGCTACTTATAAGTAGTATATGACGTGAGTGTAAACGTAATGTCTGGCAGCATAATATGGGGGAAGATCAAGAAAGGAAGAGTTAGAAAACAATGGAATTTGTATGAAACGCATGAATTGTGACAATGGATTGATGTTTTGTAACAGGAACAGTCCAGTTCGATATGATGAACTGATATTTTGCAAATGAACAATTTACGATATGGTGTTCCGATTTTACTGAGTAACTCTGTAATTTACGTTAAAGTCAATTCGGTTGCCCCACCTGTGTTCTCGTTCACTACACCTCTACTACTATGGGATTTGAATTGGCAATTACATTTCTGAGTTACCTTGGTTTGGCAACTTGAACTGATTAACGTATGTACGAAGTTCTATGCTGTAATTGACTGACTGACTGACTGACTACTTGGTTCTAATTGATCAAATAACTCAATAGATATCGATCGCTCTAATGTTTAATGTGATGAGCAATTGAGTATGATCAATTCAGACTGTAAACTAACAAAATGCAAAGAAGAAATATTTATATACTAAACAATCCTCATTTCTTTTTTAGTCATTTTCATCAAATACAATTATTGAGATCTTTTCAATAATCGTGGTGGTGTTTCGTTCTCTAAGTTGGATGTTTTGGTTGTGCAGCTTTCATTGTTCTGCTGAACAGCATACTCAACACAAAATTCAGATAGATGTTGTTCAGAAGAACCATGAAAGCTCTACAACCAAAACATCCAGTTCAAAAAGAACGAAACACCACCGCAATCATCCAACTAATCTACAAAATTTTCCCAACCATCTCTTTCGATGATTCTTCGAAAAAAGTTTTTAGAAGCTGGTAAAACAGACTGAATACTCTTCTTTTGTGTAGTTAACGTTCTTTAGAATCCATTCAAGGTAAATTAGTTTTTAAAAAGTAAAACAGATGATAGACTTTATCATAATACTTACCAGTTGTATTGTAGTGAAGGAGAACACAGATGGGACAACCGGATTGTATTTAACGAAAATTGCAGAGTTACTCAGTAAAATCGGAAAACCATATCGTAAATCGTTAATTTGCAAAATATCAGTTCATCATATCGAACTGGACTGTTCCTGTTGCAAAACATCAATCCAATGTCACTATTCATGCGTTTCATACAAATTCCATTGTTTTCTAACTCTTCCTTTCTTGATCTTCCCCCATCTTCTGCTGCCAGACATTACGTTGACGCTCACGTCATATACTACTTATAAGTAGTAGTAGTATAAGTATTACTAATTTTGGCATGTTCTAATAGGCTTTTTAGAACTTCAAGATTACAACTGAAGACACATCACACACATATACACACACACACGGAGAAACCCTGGATTTTGGACATTCTAATCAAACTTCGAAATACGTTTTTTTATTCATCAAAATAGGGACTAGAACCCCAATGATAAAATAGCATATTGAAACATTGATCTACATACAAAACACTTTCGTCTTTTTCTAAACCGAAAATTATCTCATCAACAATTTAGGTATTCTTCAATTGATTATTCCTTGTTGAGTGAATAATTAGTTCCATTCTAAGAATACCACACTACACTACACTAGACTACAAACAAACCCATACACAAGTACACGCACACGCACACACACACATACACATACACATGCACGCACATACGTACGTACGTACGCACCGCACAAATACAATTCTTCTTCTTATTCTACTTCTACTACTACTACTACTCCTTTTTCTTTATTGACTGACTTACTTACTTTGCAAAAGAAAATTCTGCAAATAACACATGTGATACTACTTCTTGGTTTACTTACATAGAACAGATAAGAAGAAGAAAATGAAGAGGAGAAATTAAAAAAAAGGAATGAAAATATATGTAGCAAGCAATAAATGAGTAGCTAGCTAGCTAGCTAGTTTAGTTTCGTTTTGTTTGAATAGAAGATTATTCTGAGAAAATTATATTATGCACAACTAACTAACTAACTAACTCATTTAGGGAGAAGAGAAAGAGAATTTTGATAAAGTATAGAAATATATATCATATATATATATTTCTCTCAATTAATCAATAAGTTTTATGCAGAAATATGAAATAGAACTCATATTAAGAAGTATATACTTAAATTACTATTTGGATCAACAACAACAATAATAATAAAAATGAATGTGAAATTTTAAACACAGATAGATGTAAGTAAGTAAGTAAGTAAGTAAATTCAACCATTGAACAATCAATCAATGTACAATTTAGTAAAACAATTCATTTGATTAATAATGAATATATAACAGGATATATATATATATATATATATATATATATATATATATATATATATATATATAATCAGCTGGAGAATGGGTTATTTTTGTTTGATTTAGAGTTGTTGTATATTTTCGAAAAAAAATACAATGTCCAATGGATATTGAACATTGAACGAGTATTGAACACATTGAACAAGATACGCGTCAATGTGTTTTAAGCTAGAGCACTGTTTATAAAATTAATACTGATAAAATATATCAGTCAGTCAATCGGTTATAACATAGACCGTCGTACATACGTAGATCAGTTCAATTTTTTATACTGTAGTGAAGGAGAACACAGGTGGACTGTTCCTGTTGCAAAACATCAATCCATTGTCACTATTCATGCATTTCATACAAATTCCATTGTTTTCGAACTCTTCCTTTCTTGATCTTCCCCCATCTTCTGCTGCCAGACATTACGTTTTTACTCACGTCATATACTACTTATAAGTAGTTCGCACCACAATACCACCTCAGCACAGAGAGATCGAAGTGTAGTAGAAGTATTACCCGTAATGGAAAAGATTAGGGTTCGAAGAAATTATTCAAGAATTATAATCCAGGGGAATAAATTTAAAAAAGCGATAAAAAAAGGTCTTGAGCTCATGACGTCATCAGAGAACACAAATAATGAATGCACCTGTACCATTACAAACGATTTCGAGCCATGTAGGTTCTATTCATCACGGACTCATCTCATTTGTGGTACTGATAAATAGCCGTCTTGCCCTAATATAGCAAGCACTCTAGTATAGTAGTGCTCATAAAGAACCCATATTCAAAACTGGATTTAATCACTAAAAAATTCTGTCAGCTCAGATAAAATATCACGGTAAACTTTTATTTGAAACAACACCCTAATAACTCGAAGCTAACACACATAGTATACTTCTATCAATGATTAGATTGCATTGAATAACGACTGACTTGACTATTGATTTCTTTTTAATGAGTTTTTAAATCATCCATGTAAGTGTAATCAATGTCAATAATCGAAATCTAAGCGCGTAACCTGCTTGTTTTCTGTCGAATTCACACCTCAAGGTTAATAATTCCTCTAAATTTATACTAATGTGTGGTAGATAATCAAGTCAATTGACTTTCAAAATTAACTGATCACAATAAATACACCACTGCAAGCAACAACCTATACTAGATTTAATAGATTACAAAATTAACAGAAGAAAACACTATTGTATGCGCCGGTCGATGGTGTTCGATGAGAAGATCAGTGATCTGTAGCCTCACATTGAAACAGTTCAACTTGATGGTTAATTTATTTAGGATATAGTGATGTGTATTTTTGGGGCATCATGAATTAATTCTTCTATATATATATGGTATGGGACTCCTCAGCAGTGCGCATCCACGAAACGGCCGTCCAGTGCTTCCAGGTTTCTAATGGTGGTCTAGTAACATTGATCGATTGATGGTTTCAAAAATGTGTAACTTAACAA
This sequence comes from Schistosoma turkestanicum, assembly GCA_944470395.2. NCBI lineage: Eukaryota > Metazoa > Platyhelminthes > Trematoda > Strigeidida > Schistosomatidae > Schistosoma > Schistosoma turkestanicum. The sequence goes on from OX103971.1 coordinate 15,096,875, forward strand.
TCTTCACAAACCCCGTAATGCAAATTACCTGTGCTCAATAGTGACTAGCTTCGTGAGGAATCTTCCATGAGTTCTAGTGGGAAGACGTGACCAGTGAAGTTCAACCGTAGTCGGGTGTAGACAGTAACTACCGAAGACTCTGTATGAGGTTGCGCAACTCCATGAATCGATCAAGTTAGACATTAACACTGTTAGATACCGGCTCAGTGGTCTAACGGTTAAGGCGTTCGCGCACAATACCTAAGGTCCTGGGTTCGAATCCCGCGAGGCACAGGAGTCGTGGATGCGCACTGCTGATGAGTCCCATACCAGGACGAAACGGCCGTCGTGCAGTGCTTCCAGGTTTCTATAGTGGTGATCTAACATTGATCGATTCGTGGTTTCAAAAAAAATGTGTAACTTGACAATCTTCACAACGCCGTAATGCAATATATATATATATATATATATATATATATATATATATATATA
>OX103971.1:15097842-15126063 GCA_944470395.2 Schistosoma turkestanicum
AGTAGTAGTCCAGAGCTTAAGAGTTCACATGCGAGACCAAAGTTCCTGGGCTCGATCCTTGTGGGTAGCGAGAGTTGTACAATCGCACCATTGATGAGTCGCATAGTAGAATGAAATAACCATTCAGTGCTTCTAGGTTCCCAATGATGATGGTCTAACAATTATCGGTTCACAATTTTAATGTCAAACAACAATCTACATAACTCAATATTTACTATTGTACTCTTCTTTGTCAAAATATCATCATTCTTTTCGTTATCCGACAATTGTCCTTTACAAGATATTTTCTTTTATATTTTTTGTTACTCTCTAATATCAGTTTACTTCATTTTTTCTCATACATCTATCTCTCTACTCAGTAATGATGACTTGCTTATATGCCTTAATATCATGTTAAATTGTGTGTCATAGACTGTGAATCATGTATCGATCGCTCGATTGATCGATCTAAACTTACATGCATGCAAGTTATCATCTATAATTATACTACTACATTAAACATCTTTCGTGCTATAGATAAATAAATAGAAAGCTTAAGAGATCAATAGTTAAATAGATTGCTAGACAGGTATAATAGTAGAATGTATATTAATAATCACAGCAAACATTTAAGCCTACATTCATTATCAAAAAAAAAAGTTAAGCTGAGAAAATGAAAGACATATAAAATGAAATGCTGTGCCAACAAATGACCATTGTATATAATATGTGTGTATAAAAATTGTTTTAGATAGTGATGTCTGATAACAAAATGTTAGTTGATGTTTGAACATGTTTGATTTCTCACATTGAAGAAGAAGAAGAAGTCAGTAGTATACAAATATTTATTCTATTCATTTAAATGAAATAAGAAATAAACATTATTTTTTACCAAGAATAAAATTATATTATGATTAGGTGACATCAGTTGGCCAGACACTATCAGTAACAACTTACTGTGGGAGAGAACAAACTAGATTCCAGTGGTGGAGGAAATCAGGAAGAAGCGATGGAATTGGATATGACATACACTACGAAAAGCACCCAACTGCGTCACAAGAAAAGCCCTAACAGGGAACTCTCAAGGTGAAAGGTAAAAAGGAAGGCCAAGGAAAACATTACGCCGAGAGACAGACATGCGAAGAATGAACAAAAATCGAACAGAACTAGAAAGGCAAGCCTAAGACAGAGTAGGTTAGAGAATACTGGTCGGCGGCCTATGCTCCATTGAGGGAGGGTAACAGGCATAAGTGAGTAAGTAATTAAGTAAGTAAGACATCAGTTAAGGTACCACTGAAGACCAAGGAGTAGTGAACAGGTGTTTTGTCCTAATATGAGACTATTTGTTTAGCCTCATCAGTGACAGGATCAACAATCGGAACAAGGATAAGTAAGTTTGGGATCCAATGGTTCACACTTCAGCAGCAAGAACAACAAACCCATAAGAACAAAATAAATTCATTTATTTCCATTAAGAAGGGGTTGGAGTCAATAATGATAGTGTATAGTTTTGAATCATTACAAACTGTTATTGATCATCTGTGTTTTCATGTCTATCCTGATCAAACGGCCTTGATAGAGTGTTATTTCAAAAGTTTTAAAATACGTTTATACCGAAGGAACAAGTTAGTAATCATCTGAACACAATAACTCAGCAGATAACACACTAAGAGTTAAGATAGTAGAAAAAATTTTCATCTCAGGTGGATAGTTTTGTTGGAGTTTCATTCTTTGAGATTGTAAGGTTTCATAGTGGAGTTTACCTTGGTGTTATATACAACATCCGCAGAAGTAACTTCATGTAAAAGCAAAATAAACGAACTTCCTTGTCGACTTCAATCTTGTTTGGTTATTACCTCCATCTTTGATCTGATTCTTGGTCCTATGTGTGTCAATGGGTTTTCTGACTAGTTGATAAACTGGATCAATTTCAATACCTGTTGATTTCTGATTGATATAAGTGCCAAGCTTCTAAAAAGTCCTTGGCGCTTTTTTCAGTATTCTCTCTATTTAAGATTTGAACATTTTTCCAGTAAAAAATGTATTCACAATTGTCTATGTACATTAATATAAATGAAGATATATCATGGTGTTTTACCACTAATTGATTTTCTTCATGCAGGCTAAATAAGATCAAGGAGAAGTTCATTTTGTCTGATGTAGTATTTTTCGCAGTTTGAATAGGGCATGTTGCGATGTGTTCTGGATCTCTAGAATGATGAAGTTTACACGCAGTTGAGAATTTGATTTGTGTAGGTTGGTTTTCGATAGTTTGTTGTTTGATTCTTTTTTCATTGTGAATTTTGTGTTATCGAAGACGCTGATTAGATTGTAGGTGTTTTGTAGCTAGTCTCTTTTGATGATGATGATAAGTGTGTCGTCCATAAAATGAACTCAAAGTTTCGACGTAACCACAGATAAAATCAATGCTTCCAGTTCATGCATTACTGCTTCTGAAATAAGCTCACTTACCAGTGACCCAATTGGTGTTCCTGATATTTGTTTGTGGATTTTGTTGTTGTTATGATCGTCACTAGGTATGCTTGAAACTATTAAGGGTTCACCTTAATCGAAAAACGAGAACGAGACAATGAACAAGCGTCCAGGTTGGCTACCCTGATCCGACGACTAACGAAAAGTCTTGATATAGCATAGAAAGTATATTCTACAAACGCCCAACAGGCACAATGAATTCAAGCACACAAAAAGCGTTTATTTATACATCATAGAAACGACGTCCTTGGGACCGTCACAAAAATAACACACTAAAATACACAGCAACCAATCACAGCCAAGGACTTACCTGGTGGGAAATAAAATCTCAAGGTCAACTGATCAGCTCATGCTCGGTAACGAAAAATCCAAAATTGCGGCATTTACCAAGCGAGTTCTAGGGATCTAACGTCCACAACAGTTGTTGAATTGGAAATAAGTATTTAGGCATAAACTAATGAGATCCAGTAGACTTTGACTTTGGAGTTTCGTATATTTTGGAAGATTTGTGCCGTTGATGAGGAGCGCGGATAGAGTTCCTTTCGCTAAACTTTGATGTGAATGAAGCTGTTAGGTCAAAGAATATCATCGGTTCGTCTTTGTTGATTTGAAACTCTTTGACCTGATCCAAAAATCATACTGTAAGTCTAATGGAGTGATTAGACGAATCCACTAAATGTTTTAATAATCTTGACATTTTTTTGGATTAATTGTATGTTAGAGTTCCAGGAAGAGATACAATTAAATGTAGTGGAATGTTGGGCTCGTGTAATTTTGGCCTGAAACAGAATCAAGGGAGCACTGGTCCACTGAATTTCATTCTCCATTGATCTTGTTATGATACTTTATCTACTTTGACAAGTTTGTTTAAAATCCTTTAGATTGGATTTGTGTCTATTAGTTTATATACACAGTTATCCTCCAGTAGTTCTTCGGCTTTCAAGATAACTATTCTTCTTTTTGCATAGTTACTGTAGTGCATTCTTTGTTCTCTGGAACTATGACAATATATTTCCTAGTTCTGAATTTCTTTAAGGCTATTTGTTCTTGTGTTGTCAGTTGGGTGTTGTTTTTCTTCCGAGTTAACAACGTACTATAGTTTGTCTTATTTCCGATTGAGTTTCTTCTTCATCTATTCTGGGAGTTATGAGCGATCACTCTAGCACAGCGAAGAATCCTAGTTTTGACGGGTCACGCAATTTTCTGCTTTCTATTGTAGGCGCTTTTAAAATCTTGCTTAGTGGAGAAAGTCAAGTTGTTCCTGAATGAAAAAATCATTCATACACTTTTTGAGTATTGTTAAGATAGAGGGGTGTAATCAAAATAATGAGGCAGATAATGATGTGTTTAAGGTCAACGATAACCAATCAAGATCAAGGTCGGAAGGATAAGTTGTGAGTCATACGTGGCGAAGTTTGATTATTTTACTTCTACATAAAGTTTATTCACTTGATTCTGTTCATAGGATCAATGAAAGCCCTACAATAAAACTATCCGTTTTAGATAATGAAACTTCATTAAACGTATTTATTGCCTTTGGATTCGAACAGAAACTTCAATACATGAATGGAGAGACATCTAGCAGATGAATTCCACATAGAAACGAAACTTAAAGACAATGATTCTTCTGAATACAAACACAGTCAGTTTCTTTGTTTATTCATATTGGTAAAATGAAAGTGACTAATGAAACTCTGTAGTGTGATGATGAAATCTGACCTAATCCGATTAAATTACTGAAATGCTATATATCAGTAGTTATTTTTCTTGATTAAAGATAAAAGTAAAATTCGTTTGAAACAAACTTCATAGCGATGCTATTAATATCCAATGAGATGATAGGATTCAGATAAATAGCATTTGGTGCGCATTTACAACATTCTATTTCTAATAGAGAATTGGATTTCTTAATTATACTATAATATAGGTTGATAATTCTGACTACAATAACAAGATGTTTCACTAAGATTTATTCTGTCAATGATTATTTTAATTTACTATAAAGTTGTACACTGATTGGTGGATAAGTTAGAACCAGTCTCTCAGAGATTAGCTGAATACGCATTCAAAGATTCATTTAAATTAAGTAAGAGCAAATATCGTAGCAGAATAAAATGAATTCATTTATTTCATGAATTCTCTTCAGCTCCTTACAACCTAAATCCACAGCATTAATCGTTAACATGAAACATGTATGCATTTTACACATTGAAATCAACAATTAAACAGTTTTAGACCACCGTGTAGGCGGTGACCTTTAAAGAAAAATGGGTGAGGTCACGCAAAATCCTTAGATTGATCAGAGTTATACAGTAACGTCGTTACATGCCGCCAGAGGTTAGGCGTTTGCGCACAAGACCGAAGGTCCTGGGTTTGGATTCTGCGAGGTGAAGGGGTTGTGGATGCGCACTGCTGATGAATCCAATACCAGGACGAAACGCCCGTTCATTGCCTCCAGGATTCTAACGGTGGTCTAACAAAGTTTGACTGACGAATTTAATGTGCAAAAACACTGATCTTCATAACTCTACTTGAAAAAAAACGTATGTGCATATTTAATATGAGAAATATTAAGAATAACTTGAGTTAAAATATGGAGATAGAATAAAATTAAGATATCATAATACAGAACAGCTAAAATTGTTTAAGCGTTCGACCATTTATTTGGAACAGCACGGGAATAAAAACATTTTCGAAACAGAAAATAGATAGTGTACTAAAGAATAGTTGAGTACAACTTACAAGTAAGAATTAAGGTGTTAGGATTTTTATTATATTTTTACATAAAATCGAGGTCACCAGAGCAGAACAAGACTGATAATTGTTTCTTTTAAACTACACAAATTCGGTTTAAAACGTTTTACTGCTATAACTGCTCCGTTTGTTGATTATTTTGGAAGATTTAGGGAGAAACAATGGCACAGTCCAGCGTTCCATCTATAGAAATTATACATGAAATGGGATTCATTGGAATTTCAATGGTTTTTGTTCATTCATTTAGAGTTATGGAGATTAGTGTTTTTACACATTTGAAATCATCGATCAATCATTGTTAGACCACCATTAGAAACCCACAAGCAATGAACGGCCGTTTCGTCTTGGTATGAGACTCATCAACAGTGTGCATCGACGACTCCTGTACCCCACAGGATTCGAACCCAGGATCTTCGGTACGGTGCGCGAACGCCTAACCTCTTTTATTTCTAACCAAAATAAAAACATTCATAAAAATCTATCTCACCGAACATTATCGTTTCACTGGATGACTTTTTTTGAGAAAGAAATCTATTTTTGATATTACATAACTGATTATTATTAATTTATGTAAATATTTATTTTCCTAACAAAAAAACCCAAAGGAAATTGATATGTAATAACATCAAGTTAGTTGATGTTATTATTACTATTGTAGTGTGTGCTACTTATACGAACGATATAAGTAGTATAAGAAGGGACGTGAAAGAAGAAGTCTCATGGTCAGAAGGGGAAAACGGAAAACAAATGGAGCTAAAGCAAGAAGTAAATGAAGTACCAACAGAAAGGAAAGGAAGCAACAACAGAAATGGAAGAAGGATGGAGAGTTGGAAGTCACGACTCAAAGATGGTATGCAAATAGAGTGTTCAATGTAATGTTTTCGTTTTTAATTGACTAAGAGTGTAAATTTGCATAATACAATCTTCCACGCCTGCCTCATTCTTCTCACTATTAGTATTAGTGTAGTGAAGGCGAACACAGGTGAGGGCAACAGAATTGTATTTAACGAAAATTGCAGAGTTACTCAGTAAAATCGGAAATCCATATCGTAAATCGGTAATTTGTAAAATATCAGTCCATCATATCGAACTGGACTGTCTGTTCCTGTTGCAAAACATCAATCCATTCATGCGTTTCATATAAATTCCATTGTTTTCTAACTCTTCCTTTCTTGATCTTCACCCATCTTCTTCTGCCAGACATTACTTTGACACTCACGTCATATACTACTTATAAGTAGCTCGCACCACATTAGTAGTAGTAGTAGTAGTATTCTATTTTATTGGCACTGACTAATTCACAATTTATTCAATATTATTTATGTTGTTGTTGTTTGTTCAGTGTAAAAATGAGGTCAACCAACTAACTAACTATATGAATAAGCACTTCTTAACACCAGTATCATTGATTTTTTTTTACTTTTACATTTCAATGGAATTTGTTTATTGTACATTGATTGAATTAGTTTATCATTTCTCAATCATCCAACATATAATGTGTTATGTTGTTTGTTACTGGCTAATATTTTTTTATTTAGATGAAAATAAACAAATAAATATTTGTCAAATTGTTTTATTTATGCATTACGGGGTTGTTGTGAAGATTGTTAAGTGACACGTATTTTGGAAGCATGAATTGATCAATGTTAAACCACCATTAGAAACCTGGAAGCACTGGACAGTCGTTTTGTCCTGGTATGAGACTCATCAGTGGCAGTGTGCATCCATGAGTCATGCAACCCACAGGATTGTTAATATTATAAACTATAAGTGATTAATTTCTGTTTAGTATAATTTACATTTTGTACAGATTGTCTCGATGTTGTTAGTTGGTTAGTTTAGTTATGAGTTTTAATTAAACTGGTGATTGTTATGTCCACTGGTGGGTTCTAGGACGTAATACCAAGAGAGTTTGCACAAAATGTATTTATGCTGAAAAAAAAACGACTAACTAATTAGATGCCATGTCATTTTGATAAAGCGAAGATACAAACATTTACATGGAAAGTATATAACCTTTACACAAGCAAGCTCTTTGATAGTCCCCCAGTATGTGGTGTGATCTACTAATAAGTAGTATATGACATGAGTGTCAACATATTGTCTGGCAGCCGAAGATGGGGGAAGATCAAGAAAGGAAGAGTTAGAAAACAATGGAATTTGTATGAAACGCATGAACAGTGACATTGGATTGATGTTTTGCAACAGGAACAGTCCAGTTCGATATGATGAACTGATATTTTGCAAATGAACGATTTACGATATGGTTTTCCGATTTTACTGAGTAACTCTGTAATTTTCGTTAGATACAATCCAGTTGTCCCATCTGTGTTCTCGTTCACTACAAGTATAGCCCAGTTGGAATGTAATGGCTGTTTTGAGGTAAAATGTTTGGTTTTAGGTTTCAACAAGTGACTGTCATCATTAAACTGCATGTACTCTCGATTGGTGAGTCCTATATAAGTAAGACCAAAGATGCATCTTAGATACCAATATTAGACACTATTCCAAATTTTATGAACGAAAAAGTCAGTCAGTCAGTCAGTTGCAACGTAAGAACTTCGTACGTATGTACATAAGTTCATGTTGCCATACCATATCAGCACAGAAACGCAAATGTCAAATCAAATCTCATAGTGATAAAGATAGTAGAGGTATTAATGTTAATAAAGAAGACTAGGGTTCGAAGATATTATTCAAGAAGTATAATTCAGTGAGATAAGGTTAGAAAGACAAAGGTAGAGGTGCTGACAAATCCAGAAGATTACGATTTGAGAGAGCACAACAAATGGATGCACTTGCGCCATTGCAAACGATTTTGAGCCATGTCATTCAAAGTCTCTAACCATCAGTGACTTTCGTTTCGCGGACCCCAACCAGGTAGTCGATATCTACCAACATGACTCAGTCCACTTGTCACTGACTTCATGGATTTCTGCCATGTTTTGGTCTGACCGCCCCTAGCTTTCTTCCAACATACTCCTACACCACAAAATATGAACGAAAAATGTTTATTTGAACACATGATGTCAACTATGCGTTGATTGATTATTGTTGAGATTATGGAGATTATTGAAGTTAGCGTGTTAGACCACATTGATCAATTCATGATTTCAAATGTGTAACTTAAAAATCTTCACTACCCCGTAATGCAATCATATAAGTGATTACAAATTGATCAGTGAAACTCCTAATTTAATAAAATGTCTATAAAAAGAGATGAAATTTTTTTTAACTTTGCAGAGAGGAAATTTAAATTGAACGCTATTTGAATTATGTTTTAAATATATTATTCAATTGAATTTGTTCATGATTGAAAATTTTCAACTTATTGATGATAATTAGTTTTCAATTTTTAATATTATTTTGTAATAAATCACTTTTATAAATAAAATTGAACATTTGTCATTGGCAAACACAAATAATCAGACTGTTTATTGATTTTGTTTTTTGTACATAGTTGAAAAGTATGCTCTGTAGAAAAAACAAACAAAGATTAACATGAAATTTGGCAGATCATATCATTTCCTGGTTCCCAGAAATAGTTAAGTTTTTATCCTTGAACAGAAACGTCAAACATTAAGTTATCTATCGTAAAACCATTGGCATTTGTAAGATAATTATAGGTAACTAATAATGATTGATTGATGATTTCAAATGTGTAAAAGCACAAAACCTCCGAAACTCTGCCCGAAAATATCGTAACAGTGCTGCTCACTAGTGACTAGCTTCGTGAGGACATTCTCGAAGTTCTAGTTGAGAAGACGTGACTAATGGAGTTCAATCTTCACAGGTGTAGGCAGTAACTACCAAAGACAAATAGGTGAGGTCTCGCAAAATCCCTAGATCAATCAGAGTTAGACATTAACACCGGCCCAGTGGTTCAATGGTTAAACATTCGCGTACAATACCGAAGGTCCTGTGTTCGAGTCGTGCGAGATTCAGGAGTCGTGAATGCACACTGCTGATGAGTCCCAAAGCAGCACGAAACGGCCGTCCAGTGCTTGTGGGTTTCTAATGGTGATCTAAAAATGATTGATTTCAAATGTGTAAAAACATAAAACCTCCAAAACTCTGCCCGAAAACTTTGAAATTATTAAAGGTTTGATAATGAAATTTTTAAGAACTTTTGAAAAATTTATTGGAAAACTATCGAAAATCTAGTGTGTTTAGCATGTAACTGTATGCATCATTTGAATAATTTATGTACTATTTGGGCGCTAGTGACTCGGTTGATAACTATTTGAATGTTTGATGAGAAAGAACCAGGGTACATCCAGGTCAGTCAGTCAGTCAGTCAGTCAGTCAGATGCAACGTAGAACTTCGTACGTAAGTACATCAGTTCATGTCGCCATACCACATCAGCACAGAGATATAATTGTCAATTCAAATCAAATAGTAGAAGAGGTAGTAAAGTTATGAGAAGTAATCGGAGAGGTTAGGATTAGAAGATATTATTCAAGAAGTATGATTCAGTGAGAAAAGTTTAGAAAGTCAAAACTAGAGAGGTTGAAGAATCCAGAAGATTAGGATTTGAGAGAACACAAAGAATAAATGCACCGGCGTCATTGCGAACGATTCTGAGCCATGTCATTCAAGGTATCTAACCATCGATTATTATCATCTCACGGACCCCAACCAGGTAGTCGACAACTACCGACATGGCTAAGTCCACTCGTCAATGACTTCATGGATTTGTGCCATGTTTTGGTTTGGCCGCCCCTTACTATCTTCCAACCAACTCCTACACTACAAAACAAAGCTCTTCGAGGCAGTCGGTGGTTAGGCATACGCAACACATGTCCCAGCCACCTGAACTGATCAAGTTTCAGCACTTCATCTATTGATCTGCCATTCTTACCTAGCACCCGTTTCCTAATAACAACGTTGCTCACTTGGGTGTCCCACGATATACGAGCAATGTTTCGAAGACATCTATGATCGAAAACCATTAACCTACGAATATCTTCTACTTTCACTACATCCAGGTGATGAGTCTCGAATAGGATGAAGCGTGCAACCTCTTATTTCACACATCTAATTTATGTGTTACAAGGAAAATTCATCTTTATGTAAGCATATGAAATGTATATTTGCATTTTCAGACGTCTTCATATAGCCAGCTACTGAGTTTAATAAGTTAGATATTAGTTGATGTTAGTTAATAGGATTGTTAATCCATTATGAATCATTTCTCATGAATCATTTCTTACATATGGAAAGAAGTTTTTGACTGTTTAATGAATAAATCCAATGCTGAATGATGGATACTATTTGGTCAAATGATATATTCTACTGTGGTAAAATTATTGAGATAAATAAACTCTCAGTTAAAAAAATTGATTTCAGAAGACATGACAGCTAGCTACTCAGTATAGTAGGCATTTTCTTAAAATAAATTAACATAGTCAAATACAAAATCTTCTTTTAAAAAACGTATCATTCCATATCATAAACGAATGGAGAATATAGGTTTCAAAGGTCTATAACGAATTGAAGCTATATTATGCCGATAACTGCGTTGAATCTCCGTCAGACGCAGAAATCAGAAGACCAGTTGCAATCGGAGTTAAGATATATTCATTGAAGATCTCGTGGTATCAGAATAATACCAAAATCTGGCCAAAATATACAAGCGTGACTACCAAGCGTACGTGAGCAAACCCAACGTCAAGGAAGGAAGGAAGATGTATGTTTTTGGTACAATTAAACAAACAAGTACAGAAAAACAATCACTGGTACAATGGACTATTACGATGAATGTTCATATTAAACCAATCATGTTCTCTTCATAAAAGTGGAATCACTATAGGTGTACTATTGTAGTGAAGGAGAACACAGGTGAGGGCAACCGAATCGTATTTATCGTTAATTACAGAGTTACTCAGTAAAATAGGAAAACCATATCGTAAATCGTTAATTTGCAAATCTTCAATCCATTGTCTGACATTTTGCTGTCCATGCGTTTCATACAAATTCCATTGTGTTCCCACTCTTCTTCCTTTCTCTTGATGTTCCCCCATCTTCTGCTTGCTGACAGACATTACGTTTTCACTCTCGTCATATACTACTTATAAGTAGCGCGCATCACACTATCACTTCTAATTAATTAATGCTTTGTTCATTAAAAAATCATTTGTGTATTAAAATAACTTCTGATTTTCCAATATTATTATTTTCAGGAATAGCTCAGTAATTCATTTGATCAATAGTCAATCTTTGTATTGAACCTTTGAACTTTACTTCAATTACACTTCTTTAAATAGGTTAACTTTTGAATAAAAAAAAAGTGAATAACTTAAATCTGTAAAATAGTTAGTTGGTTCAGAAATTATAACAGTAATAACAGTAACATTATCTAAAAATTGACTCAACTATAAATAGTTGACAATTGAGTATATATTGTATAAATCTAAAATGAATTTCATAGCTACACAGTAGGAGAATATTGATTACGTAGTAACTATTGAAAATAACTTTGATATCATAATGGTGGATAAAATAGTCGGGGTTAACAACTAGTTGTTCAAACATGCGACAAGTATGTATGTATGTATATATTCAACATTTTCTAATGTGGAAATAATTTGCGAAAGAACAATGTATGTGAAGGTAGGAGGCGGTAAACAAGTAAGTTCTATAGAGATTTTTATTTTCAGTTGAATAATTCTAGTTAGATGAATACTTGATAACTAACTAACTTTAATAAACAAACTTAATTTTTCATAGCGACGAGTCGTACGAGACTAACCAACCTTCTGTTTTTTTTTAGTGTTCAATAAGAGTGTTGTGGTATCTAGTATTTTCAAGCACTTTTTTTTCGTTCATTTAGTTGGTTAGTGCTATTATACAAAAGAGTGTAATTATCATTGAAGACTTCATTAGTGGATCTAAACTTGCCGAACAAAAAATCATGTACGTACTGTGAAATTTAGATTTTGAAACGAAATCCTTAGTGAAACTTATGCTCTCTGTTACTACACAAACAGGAAAATGACCAACAAATGATGTAATGAAGGAGAATACAGGTGAGGGCAACCGGATTGTATTTAACGAAAATTACAGAGTTACTCAGTAAAATAGGAAAACCATATCGTAAACGGTGAATTTGCAAATCTTCAATCCATTGTCTGACATTTCACTGTTCATGCGTTGCATACAAATTCCATTGTGTTCCCACTCTTCTTCCTTTCACTTGATCTTCCCCCATCTTCTGCTGCCAGATATTACGTTTCCACTCACGTCATATACTACTTATAAGTAGCGCGCACCACAATGCTTGATACGTGACTAGTGGAGTTCAACCCAGTTGGATATAGACGGTAACTACGAAAGACAAATGTGTAAGGTCTCGCGAAATTTCTGGATTAATCAGAGTTAGAAATGAATACCGTTAGATACCGGCCCAGTGGTTCAAAGTTTGCGCGTTCGTGTGCAAGACCGTAGGTCCTGTGTTCAAATCCTGTGAGTAGCAGGAGTTGTGGATGAGCACTGTTGACGAGTCCCATACCAAACCGTAACCACTATCCAGTGCTTCGAGGTTTCTAATGTTGGTCTAACAATGATTCATTGATGATTTCAATGTGTAAAAATATTGATCGCCATATATATATATATATATATATATATATATGTATATATATTATATATTACGCCTGTTACCCCCAATGGAGCATAGGCCGCCCACCAGTTTTCGCCAACCAACTCTGTCCTGGGCTTCCCTCTCCAGTTCTGTCCAATGTTTGTTCATTCCTCTCATATCTTTCTCTATTTCTCGTAGTAAATTATTCCTTGGCCTTCCTCTTTTCCTTTTGCCTTGAGGGTTTGTCTTGTGACGTGGTTGGGTGCTTTTCGTAGTGTGTGTCCTATCCACTTTCACCGCTTCTTCCTGATTTCCTACTCCACTGTAATCTGGTTTGTTCTCCCTCACAGTTCGTTGTTGCTGATGGTGTCTGGCCAACGAATCTGAAGTATTTTGCGTAGACAACTGTTAATAAACACTTGTATCTTCTGGATGATGGCTTTGGTAGTTCTACAAGTTTCCGCTCCATACAGTAGAACTGTCTTAACATTTGTATTCAAAATCCTGATTTTGGTTTTGGTTGACAGTTGTTTGGACTTCCAGATATTTTTCAACTGTAGAAATGCAGTTCTTGCTTTGCCAATCCGTTCCCTCACATCTGCATCGGATCCACCTTTCTCGTCGATGATGCTGCCCAGATATGTTGAGGTGTTAACGTCCTCCAAGGCATCTCCATCAAGAGTGATTTGCTTGGTGCATTTTGTATTGCATCGGAGAATTTCGCTTTTTCCTTTATGTATGTTGAGACCTACTGCTGCAGAGGCTGCTGCTACACTGGTCGTCTTCTCTTGCATTTTTTGTTGCGTGTGCGATAGAAGAGCCAGGTGATCTGCGAAGTCCAGATCGTCCAGCTGTGTCCTAACTGTCCAGCTGATACCGTTCTTCCCTCCAGATATATATATATATGGATGGCTAATGGTTTCATGGCAATAATCAGTAATCTAATTAACAGTACTAATCCATTTTTATAACTGTAGTTTTTTTCTGCAGGTTTCTCAGTCTGAAACTGCTTCAATAGTTTAAAATCAGAACTAATATATTCCAATGTTTAACTTAAAAAAATTATCGAGTATAAAGTTATAAGACCATATTGGCAAGTAACTCTGTAGGTTGTTTGCGTTGAAATCACAACATTAATTTGACCACATGTTGAAGACCCAAAAATTGAAATCTAGAAACAATATTTTAATTATTACATTTAGGTGAAAATTCAATATTTGCTATTAGAAAATTGTGAATCATTGAACACAATGACACTGAATGAAAATTTTTTTCAATGTCCAATATAAATCAAAATTTAATTTTCTAAAATACACTTGATTTTTTTTTCATATGATTTATTTATACTGATAATTAGCCAAATTTGTTACTAAATTAAACTGATTAGTTATTTGATATTCATTATTCAATAATTTATTGAATAAATACATTAATATACAGTTTTATTAAATAAATGGTATTATAACTGACAGATATTAACTCGTATGATGATTAGCTGTTTTTTTTTTGAATATGACCGAATGTCATTGATTATTGAAAAAATAATCAATATCATAGGTCACTAATATTATAGTCAATTAATCTATTGAAATTTTTTTCAAATTTTAACACGATACTAACTTAAAACTTACTCGCCTATCATATGAAGTAACAAACTGAAGCTGTTAATTAATGAATATAACTTGTTTATGTCATTTTAAATAGTCAATGATGAGTACATTCAGCGGCCTGTCTAAATATTTGGGCTACCTGTATCCTAACATCCAAATATTTCAACAAGTTACTTTTGTTTTGGTTGTGTTAACACGTCAGCTCGGATACAGCTAGACGATCTGGACTTCACAGCTGACCTGGCTCTTCTCTTCCAGACACAGAAACAAATACAGACAAAGACGGCCAGTGTAGCATCAACCTCTGTAGCAGTCAACTTCAACATGCACAGAGAAAAAAGCAAGATCCTCCAACACAACACAACATACACCATTCAAATTACGATTGACCGAGAAGCTTTGTAAGATATGGAAACCTTTATGCTCCTGAGCAGCACTATTGATAAACAAAGTGGATCTGATCCAGATGCGAAGGTGTGGATCGCCAAAGAAAGGGCACCATTTCTACCATTGAACAATATCTGAAATACAAAATAACTTTTAACTAACATCAAAGTCAGAATTTTTAAATACAAATATCAGGATAGTTCTACTGTGTGAAATGGAAACTTAGAGAACTATGAAAGCCATCATCCACAAGATATAGATGTTTATTAACAATTGTACTGCACAAGATACACCACCAACAACATCATGTGAAAACATATTAATAAAATAAAATGAGACAGTTAAACACTATTCATGCGAATAAAATTGATCTAGTTAATTTCAATCGGTGAAGTTGAGCTATCAACTGAGATTATATTCACTAGAAGTGTACATGTTTAGAATTCATTTTAGATTGATGAATGAACTATCCTAATTATTTGAATGCACCTAACTTAAATAGGTTGACTGCTGAGTGAATCACATTGTCAATCATATTTTTAAAACCATACTACTTTTATTGTAGTTCAGTAGTTTTGTAGAAAAAAAAAGTATTGAAGTGGCTGAAAAGATGACTTTCTACTAGGATCAATCTTAAAATTCCAAATAAATAGAATTATCACAAGAAAGATAAACTAACAAACTGATTTAGTATCTAGTTATCGAAAACAAAATTGTCATTTATAGTGAAGATATTCAATGAAAATAGTGTGACAATCAACTAATTACTAGTTTACAAATAAATAAGTAAGAACTAGGTGAAAACGAATTTTAATTTTTTTCCATTGTCATGATTTTGGCAGTAATAAGAGTCTGTATAGAGTTATGAGGATTGCTAAAGTCTTTTTCTAGAAATCATGAACTAATCAAAGTTAGACAGTCGTAGAAAACGGTCACACTCTATATTGGACTGACTGAAGGTCATGAGTTTGATTTCTGTAAGGCGCGGTTGAGGATACGCATTTCTGAGGAGACCGGTAATTAGGACGAAACAGCTGTCCACTGGTTTCAGGTATTCAATGGTTGTCTAACTTTGGTTGGTTCGTGTTTTCGAATAAATACCAAGTTGCTATGAACATACCAAAATAAATATTAATCAGTCAGTCAGTCATTAGCGTGGAACCTCGAGTGAATGTGCATCTGTCCAAAGTTCCCACCTTTGAAATCAATATATATATATATATATATATATATATATATATATATATATACATTGGTAAAAAGAACAAATGAAGTGGGATAATGCTAGTCGTTGATGCTAACAAAGTGGAGATTTAAAGGTATATTAGGAATGAATGCAACTACTACATTGTGATCTGTTTTATCTTATATCACCAAACATCTCCAGACATTGGCTACAAGTTCTTAATAGGCCCCTAATCGGGAAATGTGAGCGTGCGGAAATAACTCAGACCATCAGCTATTGGTATGTCTTGATTTGACCAACTCCAAATTTCTTCCAATCTATCCCCATGACAGTCAACACTACATGTCGGGGTTAAGCACACATGAGATATATTCTCATCACCTTAGTTGATGGAGAAATAGATTTCGGAAAAGCACACTAGTAGTAATTACTTCATGACATTTTAATATTTTGAGATTAGTCATAGTCAAGTAGTGTTTTATTAGTATATACTAAATAAATCACAAAAATAATGTACTTGAGAATTTCACTATATTCTTCATTTCTGATTGATATTAGGTGTAGAATAATTGAAAACCAATGAACATTGAAGGGTTAAACTTATAAATCTGTTGAAAACCTTATACTCATAACTATCGCAACCTGTAAAGTTGACAGAATTCTCGTATTCCACAATCAAAAGAGCTAAATTATGAAATTCATACTTTAATTAGGGATAATCTCAGTCAGTGCTTACAATCTGTTCGGCATTATTTACTTACTTACTTACTTACTTACTTACTTACGCTTGTTACCCCCAATCGAGCATAGGCCGCCCACCAGTTTTTTCCAACCAACTCTATCCTGGGCTTCCTTCTCCAGTTCTGTCTAATGTTTGTTCATTCCTCTCATATCTTTCTCTATTTCTCGGCGTAGTATGTTCTTTGGCCTTCCTCTTTTCCTTTTGCCTTGAGGGTTCCATGTGAGGGCTTGTCTCGTGACGCAGTTAGGTGCTTTCCGCAATGTGTGGAGTTTGTTGAATTACTTTGAAATCATGAATCGATCGATCACTGTTAGACTAGAGTCGTGGATTTGAACTGCTGATGAGTAAGTTGTCCAGTTCTTTCAGGTTTCTAATGATGATTTAACATTGATCGATTGGTGATTTGATTGGTGATTTCGAAATGGTTTTAACTGAAAGTAGTGTGTTTTATGTCTTGCACATCCTTTACTCCTGACTACAAGGTTGTTGAATCCACTGACTAAATAAGATATCTAGGTCAATTGTAAAATACTAGAATAACTAATTATTTTCATAATTATTCTAACATTACATCAGGTGATATTTATACTACTTATGAGTAACATAAATGAACTTGGTGAGTTTTTTTTTAAAAAAAATGGAAATTATGTAAATTAGTGAAAAATCTATTATTTATTTGAATAGTGATTTTTATTAAAATAACAAGATTCATTTACATTTTTCAAATACTTTTGTATGTGTAAGTAAGTTAGTTATACAGGTGGAGATTGTCGAATCTTGATGGCATATGTCACAAGTAAACCTCAATAGAACAACCACTGAACAGCTGTTTCACTCTACTAATGAAGCACTTTAACTGTGTGTATTGACAATCCACTGAGTTATGGATATACATTTTTGAAGACTCCTATATTGAGAAAAACCATCTGTCCAGTATTGCATTGTATTCAATAGTTATAAATGACAAATAAGTTAATTTTTAAGTGTACAGAAATATTGCTGCCTATTTGTAAAGTGAATCTTTGGAAAATGAAATATCCTATTAAAAAAAATTACATCATACATAAGGGATATTTGCTACTTAGTTTTAATTTGAAACATTCCTTCGGACTAATATAAGACGATGTAGTCACAGATTCTAATTTTTTGGATTGAATTTAACTGTCAGCTTTATTCATCATTGCTACTACAAAGTATGGATGTTTTATGATGCTAAAAATGAAGATTAACAACTAAAAAACCAAAATGAAGACGATCAGTTTGATGTATAAACTGATAAAGGTGAATATGATAAACTTGTGCAAATGAATATCCCAACGTATATGTATTATTAGTGAATATGTAGAAGAAGGAGGGGTAGTCATACTTATTAGCCTAAAATGTACTCATTAGTGATTGGCTTTGTGAGGAGATTTTTGGTGTGCACCCCTATCGGGTTTAGGCAGTTTCCTACCGAAAACAATGAATGAAGGTTGTCTATGATCATGGACTCATTGAAATTAGACATTAACATGATTAAATGACGACTCAGTGGTCTAGAGGTCAAATGACCTGAGTTCGATTCCCGTGAACGGGAGTCATACATGTGCATTGCTGAAGAGTCCCATACTAAGATGAAACGGACGTCTAATGCTTCCAGGTTTCTAATGGTGGTCTAACAATCATCGATTCATGACTTCGAATTTCAACTTTGTCTTTTTTGGTCATTTTAAAAGAGTTATTCAACGTTTTTCATCGAAATTGACCTTCATCAAAACATTGAAATAGTATCTGAAAGTATACTATGCATATATTTGAACTTTTTTTCGAATGTATAGGTCAGTTGAATTCAAGTTATTGATATATTTTTAAAGTATCCAATAGGTCAAAATATATATCTGCGCTAATAAACTATACAAAGCTTAAAGTGTATAGATTTCATGTGAAAATAAATATATATATATATTAAAAAGATAATTCAATTTTATGTGAGCTTATTGATGCGTAACGTTATGATAGATTCCTAAAATAGTGATAATAGAAGTCATGGATGGTGGAATTCAATTGTGTTATCAATGAAGTGCTTCTCATTGATGACACTAAATGGTCATTACACTATTTCACAGACTGAGTACATTTTTGAAACAGGACTTTCAATCCACTGATTCGAAAATATATGCCGATCATAATTAAAATCCTTTGTAGGGAGGGATATTACTGTGTACTTGTAAACAGTTACGAAAGTGCATTACGGGGTTGTAAAGATTGTTAAGTTACACATTTTTGAAACCATGAATCGATTAATGCTGAGGAGTCCCATACCAGGACGAAACGGCCGTCCAGTGCTAACAGGTTTCTAATGGTGGTCTAACATTGATCGATTCATGGTTTCAAAAATGAGTTACAAATGTGCCTATAACTTTAATCCTACTAAACGATACTGATCACTACCAAATGATCAAGTAATTGTAAATAACTCCATCAGTCAGTCAGTCAGTCAGTCGAGGTCCAATTCGCTTGGTAGTATCGTTTCTGACTATAAACCTGGGTAACCAAAGATTCAGAACTCAGCGAGATATATTTGTGCCCTGAAGTGTGTAGATAAATTTTGGTGGTAAATGTTATTTAACACGAAATTCAGTTCTAGCTGTTTCATGCTCGCTTTATAAAACATAGTACGGGTAATATGTTAAGTAATTTAAACAAATGGTCATATGTCAGTTTGATTGATGGAAATGTGAAATGTTTGTACGAACATAATTTTGTTTACGATTTAGTAAACAATCAATGTCGATACTTGATAATGAATTGATAATGATCTTACGATATATATATATATATATATATATATATATATATATATATATATATATATATATATATATATATTCAACTAAATCGATCTCATTTGACATTTGATTCTGAAAAGTGAAAATTTTATCATTTAACCTTGACGTTTAAGCTTAAAGGGTTCAAGTGAATTTAGTTCAATGTTCAATATGATCAAATTGACTAGCATTTTTCACTTAACATTATTGATTACGCTTAAATAATAATCAACCATTATCATCAGATAAGATAAGAATGAATAGT
Organism: Schistosoma turkestanicum; assembly: GCA_944470395.2. Taxonomy (NCBI): domain Eukaryota; kingdom Metazoa; phylum Platyhelminthes; class Trematoda; order Strigeidida; family Schistosomatidae; genus Schistosoma; species Schistosoma turkestanicum. Next base: position 15,117,649 of record OX103971.1, read on the forward strand.
AGAATCTCATTTCATTTTGAATGTTTTGAAAACAAAACACACAGCTTTCTAGTGATAGAACATACATATTGTTATTTAATGTTTGTCACGTTTAAACATGTAACTGTGACGATTGAGTGAAAATAAAAAAAAAATGTGTGTGTTGTGAAGATTGTTAAGTTACACATTTTTGAAACCATGTATCGATTGGTGTTAGACCACCATTAGAAACCTGGAAGCACTGCAGGACGGCCTTTTCGTCCCGGTATGGAAATCCTCAGCAGTGCGCATCCACGACTCCTGCAGCCCACAGGATTCTAACCCAGGACCTTCGGTTTTGTACGCGAACGCCCTAACCGTTTGACCACTGAGCCGTTTTCCAACGGTGTTAATGTCTAACTTGATCAAATTCACGGAGTTGCGCAACCTGACGCACAGTCTTCGGTAGTTACTGTCTACACCTGAACAGGTTGAGCTTCACTGGTCACGTGAGGAATCTTCTCCGAGTTCTAGTGGGAAGACGTGACCAGTGAATTTCAACCTGTGCGGGTGTAGACAGTAACTAATACCGAAGACTGTGTATGACGTTGCGCAACTCCGTGAATAATAATAATAATAATAGTCTGTGATAGTTTGTGTACACTTGTAGATTATGATAAATGAGTAATCAGTGAAAAAATATTTTTATATTCATTACAATTCTTCATTTTTATTGAGTATCATAGTTAGTTCTTATGATCCGCGATCTGACCTTAATTCAGAAGAATGATCGAGTATGCGATGAATTAAATCATCCCTTCGATTTCGTTATATTATACTTAGGCGAAACCCGTTTGGGTGACGGAAATAATAAGAAGCCAAACAGGGATTCAGTTGGATGAGTTTATTTCATGCAATTGTTCATACAGACAGACAGACATGAGAATATGAAGCGTAAAAACGAAGTGAAATAGAGAAGATGAGTGAGCCTATTCAGTACAATAAGACATGTTAAATTGTTTATAGGCAGATAAAAAACTAGAATGAACATATCATAAGCGAATTAAAGCATACACACACATTAGAATAAAAACAACCAAGATACAAGATAATAATTGATAGGGTCTAAAGATGTGTGAATAGTAACTCGGTTAGTAAGAGTTAATTAGTTTGTTCAAAAGCTAGAAAAAGCCATGTGAGCTCAACATACCAGTGCACACACTACAAGTTACCCATTGAAGTATACAATTGTATTCATTTTTAAGAAGTTCTAGCTCATGGATTGACTTTGGTTAAAAAAAAATCATGGGAAATCAGAGTGGGTTGAACAGTATTTAACTCACCAGCAAAGTGAACCTACGACCAAACCACAGATCAGAGAGATAACTCCGGATTTCCAATAAGAAGCTGTGACTAATCGAGTTCGAACATGTTGTATATGACGCAATTACCCCCCTAAGGTTAGCTATATACAATTTTACAATGGAATTTTTGTCTAAATAGTAATATCGACGTAATCCGCTCAGGGTATACATATACTAAGTGAAACTGGTACGTTGTAGAAAAAAACTTTTACAACAAAGCTAACAACAATTGTGGTGCGCACTACTTATAAGTAGTATATGACGTGAGTGAAAACGTAATGTCTCGCAGCAGAAGATCGGGGAAGATCAAGAAAGGAAGAAGAGTGGGAACACAATGAAATTTGTATGAAACGCATGAATAGTGAGTGAAATGTCAGACAATGGATTGATGATGGATTGAAGATTTGCAAATTCACCGTTTACGATATGGTTTTCCTATTTTACTGAGTAACTCTGTAATTTGCGACTAAATTCAATTCGGTTGCCCTCACCTGTGTTCTCCCTCACTACACTGTTACGTATAAATACATTTCCAAAGTAGGGCATAGGATTAGTCAAATTAACTAACTAGTGGAGAAAATTGGTGATTTTCTCAGTAGTGGCAGATAAATGAAATATTTACTTAGTGGAAAAATTTTTGGCATAAAGAAAATGGAGATTTCCATTTATAAACATTTTCAAAAGACATCAAGTTCCTTTGATGTTAAAATATGAAACGATTTGAAGATACTTCAGTTTTTGTTTAAAAATATATACATCATTCAGTGACAATTTGATTGTAGTAATTTTTTTGAATAATCTTAGGATTATATTCGATTTTAACAAGAAAAATCATAAATGAACCTAAGTGTTATCTGAAAACCTGAACAAACAGTCGAAAATACGATAAACAGCTTCGAAATAGGTAAATCCATGTCAAGTAAATTTTTAACTTGATTAAAAAGCTATGACCAATGAGTGGCCTGAGCAGCAGAAGCAGGTCTCAACATACACAATGGGAAAATCTAAATTCTCCGATACAACACAACTTACGCAAACCAAATCACTCTTGACGGAGATGCGTTGGAGGACTTAAAATCCTTTACATATTTAGCCAGCATGATTGGTGAGCAAGGTGGATCTAATGCATATGTGAAGGCGCGGATTGGCAAAGCGAGGGCTGCATTTTTACTACTGAACAACAACTGGGGCTTAAAACAACTATCAACAAACACCAAAGTCACAATTTTCAATTACAAATGTCAAGACAGTTCTACTTTATGTGCCGCAAACTTCGAGAACTACCAAAGCCACCATCCGGAAGATACAAGTATTTATGAACAGTTGTCTATGCAAAATACTTCGGATTCGTTGGCCAGACACGATCAGCAACAAGGTACTTTGGGAGAAAACAAACCAGATTCCAGTGGAGGAGGAAATCAGGAAGAAGTGGTGGAAGTGGATAGGACACACATTGCGGAAAGCACCTAACTGCGTCACAAGACAAGCCCTCACTTGGAAACCTCAAGGTCAAAGGAAAAGAGGAAGGCCAAAGAACATATTACGCAGACAAATGGAGACAAACATGAGAAGAATGAGCAATAGTTGGACAGAATTGGAAAGGGAGGCTCAAAACATTGTAGGCTAGAGAATGATGGTTGGTGGTCTATGCTTCGTTGGGGGTCACAGGCGTAAGTAAGTAAGTAAGTTTGACCAATGAAGTTCAACCATGTCAAATGTAAGGTAGTTACTTGTCAACGTTATTGAAAGTTGGTTTTATAATATCACAAACTGATTGTAGTTGAACATTTCAACCAGTAGATACAGGTTCAGTGGTTTAAGCGTTAAACATTTTCTGTGGGATTTGAATGTCATATATATACATTGATAAGAAGAAACATGATATATAACGAAACAGATGTTCAGTGTACCTTGTTTTCCAAAGATTTTTTTAATTAAAATCACTCTGTACTGTAAACTACAATACCCGACAATTGCCTCAAATCTCTTATGTAAATTTGTAGCATATTTTCAGTACGACGGACTGATTTCCTTCCTACATAGACGATAGCGATTGAATTTCAAAATACAGCTAGTCCGGTTTTTAACCAATCCAAAAATAAATGGTACGAATGGAGGATTAATTATAAGAAAAAAAACATTGGCAATCAAAGGACGAATAAATGTTTTCTAGGATCAATAAATTGGATAAGGTTCGTAATCGATCGGTTCGTCTTTCTTGAAATCGGAGTATGTATTCGATGCATGGACAGATTGATGTAACTTTAAAGCATTCTCATCTATGAGCTTTTATCAGAGGGATTGAACAACTTTTCAAAACTTCCTACCAATTTTTTAATGTTTTCATAGCATACATTTATCCATGGGTCATAATTTTTTTAAAATACGTCTGTTATGCCAAAACCATTTTTAGTAAAGTCAAGCCCTCTACATCAGTGGTAAAAGTATCATTAAATAACGACATTGAATGAACGAATCAGAACTAAAATAACTTCTTATCACATATTTATGCGACATTTAAAGTGTAGCGATAAATATCTCGTATTTTGTCAATAGAACTTTTTATTACAAAACTAAAAAGTGAATTTAAAATGGAGACTAAGCTTAATTGCCAAACAAAATTGCACTTAAAGCAAATTGTACACTTCTGTGTTATGATCCAGTGAGTTGTCAGTAGTGTTTTGTGAAGTTAGACAATATCATTACTTCCTAATTGTTAGAGCTTAAATCTGAAACTATAAGTCATTTAAGTTTGTAAACAGTATGATAGTTGATATCAGTTCGTGCCGAAAACTCTACTAAGCATAATATCAGGAACTAAACTCAGAACTCCAACTTAATTTTCAAAGCCTATCCCTAACCTTTTAATATCATAGCTAGTCTCAGTTGATGACGAATAGTCTGTGAAGTGATAACTGTAACTCATAACACTAACCCAACTTCGAATAGGTGAACTTAGCCTTTTTCTTCAACTATAAAGAATAATCCGACATGTGAGGGCTGATTAGTCAAAAAAAGATATTTTCCACTGATAATTTGTAGCTTTCATCTGTTAATTATTTCATAACAACTCAGTGTTTCCTGATCGACTGATTGGTCATTCAAGGTCGTCAGCATATTATATTTTTCCCATATCAGTTAATATTACTGTATTAGGTTAATGTGTAACTATAATCCAATGTGATGATACTATCGCCCTTTATCCTAGATTCGCCTCAAGAAAGATGATTTCGTGTGTTAAAATAGATTTTATCAAAAAAAATGATTTAATTTCATATGGTTTCACTGCTTGAAAGTTATTTCTTGAACCAACTAGTATCAAATTGTTTTTCTGAAAATTTTTTAATTATGGTATTGAAGTTGATCATATTGTGGTTTGTGATTGGATTCCTCACTGTATTGTTAGTTCGTGTTTTTGAAACTGTTCAGCAAATCTTGATTCATTGGTAATAAATTATAATTACTTCCCAATAAACAGTTGTAATAACTGTAATAATGCAGTAGAAATTAGGACAGCGAACTATAAGTTCAAGGTTCAATACCGGTACGGTTATAGATGAACATTATTGACGATTTTCACACTAGGGAAAAACAGCTATCTTGGTTTTCAGTAGTTGTTGGCTTAAAATGATTTTGTGATTGGAACCTACAAATTCTTTTCCTCAAAACATCAGATGCTTACTAATGATTAATTTTGGGTAGCCGACCCCGAGGTTCTAATAGGAAACTGTGACCAGTGAAGTTCATCCTTGTCGACAAATATCCTCATTGACAATCAATGAGGGTCATACAATACGTGAGTTGACTGTATTTGCATGTAAACTCGGTGATGTCACCATGAAACCGGTAGGTTCGATTTCCGGTTGGTTAGGGATCTATACTACTACTGTTGAAGAATCTCATACTAAGAAAAAAGCACTTGTCCAGAATTTTTTGTCTATCACTAATTGTCTAACTAAAATCAATTCGAAATCTATAACATTTTTAGTCATGAAGTTTCTGCTGATGACTCATATAAGTTATATTTGTCTATTGATTGTTGCTCTTAATTATTGACGAATGTGAACTTTCTTTTTTTTTTTTTGAAAACGTTTCATTTAGTCTCAAATTATATATAAATCAGAAGACTTATTGTTTCAAATTGATAGTATGCATGATTTTTTTTTTTTATACACTCAACAGACAACATATCACAGGAATGTGTACTAAAATTTTAGCACACATATAAATCGACCCAACACCACACACACAAAACATATTATAGCGCTGATATTCAGCAATATTGTTGGACAGATGTGGTGAAACAATTTACGAGCTAGTAAAAGATAGTCTAATTTCATTTCCATAGAATCATATATTTGTCGGAATAGTATATATATACATATATAGTACTATAGTATATATATATATATATATATATCTGATTCAATGGGCCTTCAATAATAAGTGAACATATGTGACGTTCCATGGCTTATATCCCATTCACATTATTATATGTAGGCTTAATTAATTAACAATTAGAAGTGTTGTAAACATAAACTGTTGTAATAAATCCATGTCTTGCTGAGATGTAGTGAAATAATTACAATGTGAGTATACAGTTAATCAATATTATCTAGATTTCACCACATTATTCATTTTCAACTTTTTGATCATATGTAAATTAAAACTTCTTGTGACTATAATATCACACTTAGAACATGAACTTTTGTTACGTTGTATGCTAAAAGAGATTTCATTGAGTTGAACTTAAAAGACTACTGATCAAAAATGATTGAAACTGTAAAGTATATTATTATAGAGTATTATTCGTTAAGTTGCGGTATTGTCATTTCAGGCAGTAACAATGAGTGTGGAAATATTAACCTGAGAAGATTTGACAAGTGGAAGATCGGGTACGTTTCGTAGACAGCTTCTATTATTGATCAAATTTGTTAGAATTGCATTCGTATTTCAAGTTACAATTTCACATCTCCATTGATTGACTGGTTTACAATATTTTGAGAAATTTAATGCAGAAAAAAGTGTGACGGGGTAGTTGGGTTATAAATAGACTCTAAAGAGTGGGTTAGTTGCATGTAATCATTGACTTTTTAAAACTTGAAAATCTATTAGAAACATTAACCACTAACTTGAGTAAGCACTAAAGTGGAAAACACATTGAATCGGGGTCATTGTGATTAGTATTTATCGAGATGTGGACCATGATGGAACGAGTCATCGTTTGGTTACTTATTTCTTTATGCTCGTTACTCCTCGCTTTGGAGAGATAGACCGATGACTAGTCAATGACACCCAAATCCAATTTATGTCCTGGGGCCATCGATTGATTCTGCCATGCTGCGACATTGCGCATGCTTTTATTGTTATGTATGGGGCCCTTCAGTTCGGTGCGTATCGTCGTCCTGCTGTCTCAATAGCAATATGTGTCTTAGTGGGTCTAACTCCTTTACTTAGGTGCCTTAAAGATGTCTAAGTTAAGGACTTCACTTGGCTGAGAGTCATTCTTGAGGTGAATTCGCATCATATGGGTAGCCCTATCCCTACCGCAGGGGTGCGGCCTCTTTTTTGGATTTAAGGTTTTCCTGTCCTCAGGTGTCACGCTATATGGTGTATGGTTTGTACTCTGCCATCCCGAAGTATATGTTTTTTACTCAATGCGTGTGTCCTCGGCATGAGTTAGGATTGCCCTTAGTATCTTGTGTGTAGACACAACTACTTAATGAACATCTGTAACTTGTGTGAATGACTGGCTTTCGTGGGTGTCTCCTGGTTTCACGCGCTCCATACACGTAGAAACGGTATAAACGTTTCGTACATAAACATTGTTACATCTTTGGTGTTTACTTATGATATGTTGATTTTGAGTCTCCAGATGTTCAGAGAATAGTGGAAATTCTTGTGCGATTGGTCGTTCCTTCAAATCCTGTCTTCATATCGTCATCAAAAACTATCCTTACACATGTATGAGTAGTTTGAAGAGTGTTCTGCTACACTCACGCGTCCAAATGGCTTTTTCGTCGTGTTTAGGTGGTGCATTTGGTTTGAGTGGCATTTTGTGTGTTGTATTGAAGGATCATTCGCTTCCCCCGTGCGGTGTGATTGAAATCTACTGGCTGCCGATGCTTCTGCCCTACTGTGGGTCCCTAAATCTCGCTGCATTTGGTTGTATTATGAAGTGTAATAGGAAGAGCTAGAATCATCTGCAAAGAGTCTAGGGATTCGACGCTAAGCTGCATCCGAGCTGGGGTTCACATGACTATTCCGTTGATTCCTCCCAGATGTGAGACGTCCTTCATCATCCAGTCGGCCACGGGTCCAATGTAGATGACAGGAAAAATGGGGTGAGCAGTATGCAACCCTTATTGCTAGAACATTGGGTCTGATTCACTTTGGAATTTGAGTCTTTGCAGCCATTAATCCATGATGCTACAATTTCGCCGCGTTGCAAATTAGGCCAGGGAAAACCATCGATAAGACTTCTTGTGGTGATTGTTGACGTATATTCTAAGCAGGTACACCATACGTCGAGGAATCCTCCATAGTGTCAATCTGTCGCGCTGTTGATTCCTTCTAGGAGTCTTGAGTAGTTGATGCGAGAGTGATGAGTTCCATTCGATATTGTTGAATAATGACTTCTAATGTTCGTGATTGGTCGAACCAGACTTAATCCTTTACAGAAGCCAGCCTGCCTTATGTCGGAATCGGTTGTCGCTGAATATTTCAGTCGTTCGAGCCACTCTGTGGTAGACCAGCTTACTGGTAGTTATCACACATGTCTGAGATCTCTTTCTGGATATCTGATTAGGAGTCCTTTTTCCAATCTGTTAGTGCTCTTCTCCCTCCTAAATCTTACTGAACTGAGCTTTACAGTCACAGCTTCAGTGCCGAGGTGCACTGTTTTCTGGTCCGGTTGCCCTGGCGCCCTTCGCATTTTTCTGATAGGCAACATCATCTAAGAGGTTCGTAGAAGTCCGCTTGATGTTAGTGAATTAATGGGGTTCGGTCTATTCCGGAGTTCTTCAAAAGTGCTCTATCCACCTGTTTCACTGGTTCATCAGTGTAGTGATTGGTTTTGTCTTCCTTGTTTTTC
>OX103971.1:15126563-15164597 GCA_944470395.2 Schistosoma turkestanicum
GTGTTAATGTTTAACTCTGATCCATCTATGGATTTTGTATGACCTCGCCCATTTATCTTTGGTAGAGTTATTGCTTACACTCAACAGGATTGAACTTCATTGATTACGTTTTCTCACTAGAAGAACTCCGAGAACTTCACGAAGCTAAGAATTAATTTAATTATATAGTTTGTGTTCATCATGTTCAGTGTGAGACCTAAAGGTCATGGGTTTAATAACCTTTTGGAGAGGATTGTACCATTATTAATACTGATTGGCTAGCTGTCCAGTCGTTTCTGGTTTCCCATGATACTCGCGATGAGATTGATATGTTTAGGTGTGATGTTAGTTAGTTAGTTAGTATCATTACCAACGATTGACTTGATTATTTCAGATATATTGAATATTATGTAGAATGATAACAAAAAAATAATGATATATTTCTGATATCCCATTGAATAAAAATTAGAATGTTCATGGTTTCGTGATATAATTTAAGTCGATTCTTCAGGTTGAATTATTGCTGCCTTTTTTTACTACACAGATTGTTGTCAGTATAGGACTTCTCACCAGTGCAGCATATTCACGACCTTGGCGGGCAGGAGCTCCAGTTTATTTAGATTTTCAATGGTTGTGTAACTTCTATTGGTTAGTGATCTTGATTAAATTTGACAATCTCCCCTACCTTATGTTTTTTTTACTTTAAATATTTTTGAAACCATGAATCGATCAATGTTAGACCACCCTACTAGAAACCTGGAAGCACTGGACGGCCGTCAAGTCCTGGTATGGAACTCCTCAGCAGTGTACATCCACGACCCCAGCACCCCGCAGGGTTCGAACCCAGGACCTTCGGTATTGTAGGCGAACGCCTAACCATCGGACCACTGAGCCCGTATCTAAAGGTATCAACGTCTAACTTGATCAATTGACGGAGTTGCGCAACCTCATACACAGTCTTCGGTAGTGACTGTCTACACCCGACTAGGGTTGAACTTCACTGGTCACGTCTTCCCACTAGAACTGTTTTTTAATAATATATCTAGTTGTTCTGGGAAGAGATGGCATGGATTACTGTGATTGTCTACTAATGTATAGGATAGTCTTCTAACACGCGCAACAACAACCAGTGTAGTAGCACTCTCAGAAGCAGTACGTTTTAACAAACACAAGGGAAAAGCAAGATTCTCCGATACAACACAATATTCATCAACCAAATTACACTTGATAAAGAAACTTTGGAAGATGTAAAAACCGTTGCATATCTGGACAGCATCATTAATGAACAAGGTGGATCTGACGCAGATGTGAATGCGCGAATCGGCAAAGTAAGGGCAACATTCCTACATTTGAGGAACATTTGGAACTCAAAACAACTATCAACAAACACCAAAGTTACAATTATCAATACAAATGTTAAGATAGTTCTTCTGTATGGCGCGAAAACTTGAAGAACAGTTGTTTATGCAGAATACTTCGGATTCGTTGGCCAGACAATATCGGCAACAACCTACTGTGAGAGTGAACATGTCAGATCCTGGCAGAGGAAGAAACTAGTAGAAATAAATAAGAAGCGCTGAAAGTGGATAGGCTATACATTACGGAAAGCACCGAAGTGAGTCACAAGACAAGTCCTCGTTCGGAACCCTCAAGGACAAAGGGAAAGAGGAAGACGAAGCAAGACATTACGCTAAGAAATGAAGACCGACATGAAAAGAATGAACAGCAATTGGATAGAACTGAAAAGGAAGGTCCAGAACAGAGTAGGTTGGAGAATAATTTTTGGCGGCCTATACTCCTCCGACGGGGGGTAACAAGCGTCATTAATTAAGTAAATTATAGAATTGTCCTGTTTCCTTGATTTTAAACATAAAACGTACTAACATAAAAGTGCTAACTAATACTAACTAACATAATTCCAGTGTGTTATACTGATTCCTCCAATCATCCCATATTTTATTCACCCTACTTATTTTAAAATTAATTGTATACTAGAACTATGGGCGTGGTTGACTAACGAAGACTTAATTGTAATTTCGAATACATTTCATTCCCTAGTCGATTTGTAGCAATACTCTAATAAAAGGTTGACAGATTTATAAGACTTACTAGTCAATGAATATTATTCTCAAAGTACATTGCTTAGTAATCTTGTTAATTTATAAAAAAAAATAACTAAATCGTATGATAAGAAATTTTTTTAAAAAAAAGAATAGAATAAACAAACCACTTTTTTTATAATCATGTTTAATTATGATTGGTTCAATGATATTGAATAGATTGATTTTAGACAGGGCAATCATAAACTTCTATTCATTTATCGACCGATCAATTGAGTGTTGTCAGTACTTATAAGAATAGTTTCCTGTCATCAATGTATGTACTATAATTAAAAGTAACGTTTAAGTTGATTGCAGTAACCGTAAGGAAATAATTTTTAACTTTGAATTTACACACATTAAAACAATAGACTTGTTTGAATAAATGATTAGTCAATCTGTTAGTATTTTGAATGAATGTACCGCATATTACACGTGGGATTTTTTTCATCCTACAGTTATCGTAATGAACCTTACTATATGCTAATAGTATAAATTAGAAAATCTATATTGTGTTTTTTTAATATTCTTACTCATAGTTTATTTTTACTGTGATTAAAATGTTGTCATTGTTGATATTATAAGTGAGTGGTAGAAGCAGATTGTGTCGATGACCTTGAACAACTTATCAACCAATCAGGAAACACTACCAAATTGTACAATGATGATTGAGCAAAAAAATTGAATTACAATGGAATAATAGTTTTAATATGACAAATTGATTTACGCATGTTCAATGATTTATGCATAGTATAGAAGAAAAAAATAAAAACGGTTAAGTTCACATTGTATGAGTTAGGTTAGTGTGATGAATTAGAAATTTAACTAACCCTACATAGTTTTATGAATCAATTGACATCAACTTTAGTGCTTAAATGAAGGTTTGTTGTGATTAGGTGAAGTTTAAATTGTACATTTTGATTATGGAATAAGGGTTAATGTTTTCATTACAAACTACCATCAGTTATAAAGCATTGCAACCATTTCTTTTACAAACTTATAAATCTTATAGTTAATATGATTTAAAGTCAAAAGTTAGAGTTGGATTATGCCATCTAGATGCATAAACACTTCTGACTATTCACTGAACTACAGCAACTACTACTACTACTACTACCTTAAAATATACATTCGCGTGAAAATTTGCATTATGAGCAGGAAATTGTGACTGTTCAGCTTAAGCACTATATTTGAATATCTGGGCTACCTGTTTGTTTCCTAACAGCGAAATAATTCAACAACAGGTCTATTGATTACATAATCTATCCAGTATCGTATATAGAAAGTTTAGAAACCTATTGCCTTACTTAGTGTGCAAAAAACATACAACCTGAGTGAGACTTTGCAACAGCTAGCTTGTTGAAATATTCTGCATCCTATATTGTAATGAACATATACTGAGAAGACTGAGGCAGGCGCGGAAGATTGTATTATGCAAATTTACACTCTGAGTCAATTGAAAACGAAAACATTACATTGAACACTCTATTTGCACACCATCTTTGAGTCGTGACTTCCAACGCTCCATCCTTCTTCCATTCCTGTTGTTGCTTCCTTTCCTTCCTGTTGGTACTCCATCTACTTCTTGCTTTTGTTCCATTTGCTTACCGTTCTCCTCTTCTGACCGTGAGACTTCTTCTTTCACGTCCCTTCTTATACTACTTATATCGTTCGTACAAGTAACACACACCACACTCGTCCCCCCTTTAACAAGTCGCTCTCTCAGTCTTTCTGATCGCCGTACAGCCGTCTTCTTTATCAGTGTTTGTGGCTCGCCCTATTGGCGCACCTGGAACCACCTTTGGAGTTCACTGGCATTCATGCGTTTCTGTTTGTTTCCTTTCTGGATCGTATACACTGCGCCGTGTCTCTCGGTGACTACGTACGGTCCCTCCCACTTCGGGATCAGCTTACCTGACGCTGGCCCTCTTCCTGTGGTATATTTCCGTTCTCTACACTTCACTTGGTCTCCCACTTCAAACGGTCTCCAGTTCTTTCTCTCCTGTTCTGATTTCTCCATGTTGATGTTTGTTTCTCTCTCATATTCCTGATTGTTTGTCTCCGCTCTGTTCTCAACCTTGTTGTATTCCATCTCTGTTGTTGCGGCCAGGTTTTATCATGCGTTGGTAATCTCGGCCGTCTGCCATACATCAGCTGGAACAGTGACTTCCTGGTTGTTCTCTGTACCGAGGCACGATGTGCCAGCAAGTTTAATGGTAATTCTTTCTCCCAGTTACCCCCTTTAGATGCTAGCCATTCCTTTAGCGTTCGGTTATTCCTTTCCGTTAACCCATTCGTCTGTGGATGATACGGCGTTATTCGTACTACTGAATAAAACCATTTTTTTAGCATAATTGTTTTTTATTAATTAGCAGTAGAATATTTACTTATTGACTGACTGCATAATAAGTATTTTTATTAACTTCAAGTATTTTAAAAAAACTTAATATTGCCAATTTTTCACTTCACTAATTATACCAAACAAATTATCATCCTTCACTGTGTGTGCTATCGATTTCGCATGAAAATCGATAAGGTGTTAGCTATTTTTCATCTTGATTGTTTAATTCAATATAGTCAATATTAGTATACTTTTACCAATCAATTTACTAGTGTTGTTAAAATTAAATTTTGTAAATATAAAGTTTCACTAAAGATAACTGATGAAATATATATATGTATCTTCTTCTGTATGCGTGTATTTGTTACATGAAAGTGTTAAACGCACTTTTTTTTTCTCAAGAAAACCTGTCAACTAGAAACAATTCAAAAGGAGACAATCATTGATAGTTTGAAATGTCATTGTAGTGTACTTTTTTTGGAGATGGTCTAATGATTTCACATTTCTAATCTGAAAAATTAATGTGTTATCCTACAATTGTCATCTAGTTTCATTGATAAATTTCCATTTTACTCGTTAGAGGATTGTAAATTTCATTTGAAAGTTACCCACTGGTAAGAAGTATATGGTTATTATTACGTGTGTGTTTTGTGATCGATCCCCTGATTCGGCGTCATTTAGATATTCATACAGTGAAATTTTGGAAATTTTTTATGATAAGATTATTGTAAATATCAATTCGCCTAAATGTTATAATGCGAACTAGTCGAAAATTATATAAATATATATACATATCGGTTCAAATGAACCGAAAAATGTTTCCTTTGATCTTTGAATAACTTAGTCATTTAAAATTGATTGTAGTTTTCAATTTTTTTCTAAAAAGAATCACTCCTCTAGGCTGGTTTGATAATCATTTTTGTTGACTGATAAACAGTTAGTTCATTGTCTAATAATGTTTTTTGTATCACAAGCAAAAAAACTGCTGAAATTTGTTACTTTTTTTTATTTGTTTAAAACTATAAATGTTATTAGCAACATTTTGTTAGGAACATGAGAATTTTGTTCAATTTAAACAAAGAATATTGAACAAATATTGTAACATAACAATCAAAATATTAATTTCATTTGAAAATTATAATATCTGAAATTGAAATCGATTTCCTAACTATAAAGAGTTTAAGTATCAGTGATAATTTTTTTGTCTCCCCAAGTTTCATATCATAACTCCGCTTGGAGTCCCTCTGGGGCTACTGCCGGTCCCAAGCCTGGATAAAGGAGGAGGGTTGGGCATGGGGTTGGCTTCCCCATACCACAAAAAAACTAACTCACTAAGCAAACACTAACTCGAAACATATATATATATATATATATATATATATATATATATATATATATATATATATATATATGGAATGGAAGCAGTCTATTCCAATGTATAGGAATAAATTGCTTCCTTCACTTATCTGGGGAGTTTCATCAGTGCTGATGGCCTGGTGACTGACGAAATCTCAGCTCGGATACAGAAGGCTCGATTAGCTTTTGCCAACCTGCGTCACTTATGGCGTAGGCGAGATATCCTTTTGCTGACTAAAGGACCAGTGTACTGCGCAGTAGTTCGCTCCGTCTTACTTTATGGCTGTGAAACATGGCCAGTGAGAGTAGAAGATATTCGTCGGTTACTGGTCTTCGATCATAGGTGTCTTCGACACATTGCTCGTATATCCTGGGACACACCAGGGAGAAACGCTGTTATTAGGAAACGGGTCTTAGGTAAGAATGGCAAATCAATAGATGAAGCAGTGAAACTTCATCAGTTGAGGTGGTCGAGACATGTGCTGCATATGCCTAATCACCGAATGCCTCGACAAGCTTTGTTCTGTTGTGTAGGAATAGGTTAGAAGAAAGCTAGGGGCGGCCAAACCAAAACAGGGGAGAAATCCATGAAGTTTTTGACGAGTGGACTTAGCCATGTCGGTAGTTGTCGACTACCTGGTTGGGGTCCGCGAGATGATAATAATCGATGGTTAGAGACCTTGAATGACATGGCTCAAAATCGTTTGCAATGGCGCTGGTGCATTTATTCTTTGTGTTTCTCTCAAATCCTAATCTTCTGGATTCTTCAACACCTCTAGTTTTGACTTTCTTAACTTTTCTCACTGAATCATACTTCTTGAATACTAACTTCCAATCCTAACCTCTTCGATTACTTCTAATACCTTTACTACCTCTACTACTATTGGATTTGAGTTGACAATTACATCTCTGTGCTGATGTGGTATGGCAACATGAACTGATGTACTTACATACGAAGTTCTACGTTGCATCTGACTGACTGATTCAATTGTATATAAGCAATGATGAGTTTTTAACAAGTTTTCATCGATTAAAACATCATCTCAGAAAGATAATCAATAAGAGCAGAGAAAACTTAGACAATGAATGTTTGTCAACAAAATTTTGGCATTAAATTCGATTCTGTCTAGTGTATAGTGTACACTAATCGAGTTTTATTGATCAGTCTTTGTCTTAGTTTCCTTACTAATCTAATCGAATTGATCGATACTATGATGATTTGTGAAGAAATTTGAAGAAATCTTACGTTAAGCTTGAATAATTCAGTATATTGTGTTTGTTTAACAATAATGATACAAAGTGACAAAGGTTCATTTTCAAATAGTTAGATAAATTTTCCCGAAATTATAAATTTTATGCTTTCTAATTTTGATAAAATACTATAATGATGTGTAATTAAACAACAAGAGATTGATTTTTTTGAAATCTTTCTCATGAGAGGAAGTAATGCCAGTAGAGTATCAAGGTAAACGTGATAATGTTGTTACATTTCAGTATCATTTATGCATGCCTAGGTTAGTCTTTGAGAGCTGACTACATTTTCACTGGTTCGAAAGTAATTAATAGGCAGCTGATGATTTTAGTAGTGAACTGGGTCATAATAACACTACTATTTTATGTAGCCGCCACTACTGATATGTCTGAAGGCACTGATGGGCAGTAGTAGTGTTCATGTTGCCTGAGATTATCACAGTCTTGGACTGTGAATTTTTATTGACATTCATACCCAAAACTTTATCAGTCAACTTAAATAGGCATATTTTTAAATTTCCAAACGAAAGTTTCGGTACATTCAATGTATAAGGATTAATCAATGAGCTTCGAGATAGTGATTTCAAGGTCACAGGGCTTGATTGAATTAAAAATATTTAATATCGTCGATAGGTTAGATATAATATAGATGAGAATATGACTATGTAGCACCTAAAAATGTAGGTCTGTCCCTTAGTAGTATGCAATGTGACTAGCGTCAGCAAATATATTTGTGATATTTGAAGTGACGGGAAAAAAATAATTCTGAAATGTCACTATTGTTGGCATCAAAAGTTCATTAGCGGCAGATTTCATTTTTTAATGGTTCAAAACTGATTGAACGACGGAATTATGCTACTGATAATATTTATGTCATTCAGGTTTTTTTTGTGTCGAGTTTAGTAGCTTTAATAAAACAACCAAAGCGACTGAATATGAGGTGGAACATTATTCAAAGGTCACTTCCGAAAGTGAAAAAGCTTGAAAAAGTTAGATACACCAACAATGAAGTTGATCTAACTGAGTAAAACTATTTATATAGATAACTGGAAGAAATATAAATGCCTTTCTTTCTAGATTGCGATATAATCATCATCATACTGTTTCCTAAAGAACATTTAATGAACCCTCATTGTTTGTTGTACACTATCGAAGGAATATAGTCTAGTTTAGAAAAAAAAACTATCTGCTTACTTGCCGACTCCGCCAGTAGAACCTTAGGGGCTACTGCCGGTCCCAAGCCCGGATAAAGGAGGAGGGTTGGACATGGGGTTGGCGGCCCCATTCCGTTGAAATCTAACTTGCCAAAAAAACGCTAACCAGAAAAAATAATTCAAACCATTTTAACTCTGCCCTGGGAGTTGGAAGAAGAATTATGACGTCTCGTGATGAAAGCCGAGTCCCCTCGGAAGTCACGGGGCCGATGCCTCTTCTGACAACTAGAGCAACCATTTTTTTAGGTACATGGAACGTTCGTACATTGTGGGAGACTGGAAGAATATTTCAAGTTGCGGCAGAAATGAAAAGATACAACCTCGAGGTGCTTGGAATCAGTGAAACACATTGGACACAAGTAGGACAACTGAGGCTTGCTTCAGGGGAACTGCTGTTATACTCTGGTCATGAAGAGGAAAATGCTTCACATACACAAGGAGTTGCACTGATGCTGTCCAAACATGCACAAAAGGCACTGATAGGATGGGAATCTCATGGGCCGAGGATCATTAAAGCAACCTTCAAAACAAAGAAACAGGACATTACAATGAACGTCATCCAATGTTATGCACCTACCAATGACTATAATGACAACGTTAAAGATCAATTCTACGAAAGGCTGCAGTCAATCGTCGAGAAATGTTCACCAAAGGATTTGACTAATCTTATGGGAGACCTAAATACCAAATTTCGAATGGACAACACTGGATATGAAGACATCATGGGACGACATGGACTGGGAGAAAGGAACGAAAACGGTGAGAGATTTGCAAACCTATGTGCCTTCAACAAACTGGTCATCGGTGGCACAATATTCCCGCACAAACGCATTCACAAAGCCACATGGATTTCACCGGATCACACTACTCAAAACCAAATTGACCATATCTGTATCAACAAAAAGTTCAGAAGGACCATGGAGGATGTGAGAACCAAGAGAGGAGCTGATATAGCTTCAGATCACCACTTGCTGATCGCCAAAATGAGATTGAAGCTAAAGAAGCACTGGACAACGGGGCAGACAACATCACAGAAGTTTAATACGGCCTTTCTTCGGGATACCGTAAAACTCAACGAATTCAAGATAGCCCTCACCAATAGGTTCCAGGCCTTTCAGGATCTACTCAATGGAGAGGAAGCAACATTGGAGAACAATTGGAAAGGGATTAAGGAGGCAATCACTTCAACATGTCAGGAGGTCCTTGGTAGCAAGAAGCACCATCACAAGGAATGGATCTCTGTTGGTACTCTTGAAAAAATTCAAGAAAGGAGGAACAAGAAGGCAGCTATCAATGTCAGCCGAACAAGAGCAGAGAAAGTTAAGGCGCAAGCCGAGTATACAGAAGCAAACAGGGAAGTGAAGAAGAGCATCAGAGCTGACAAACGAAAATATGTGGAAGATTTAGCAATGATGGCGGAAAAGGCTGCAAGAGAAGGAAACTTGAGACAATTGTACGAAACAACAAAGAAGCTGGCCGGAAACTATCGTAAACCAGAACGACCAGTGAAAAGCAAGGAAGGGAAAATAATCAGCAACACTGACGAACAGCGAAATAGGTGGGTGGAGCACTTTAAGGAACTATTGAATCGACCAGCTCCACTGAACCCACCCAACATCGAAGCAGCATCCACGGACCTCCCAATTAATATTGGCGCACCCACGATTGAGGAGATCAGTATAGCCATCAGACAAATCAAGAGCGGCAAAGCAGCAGGACCAGACAACATTCCAGCAGAGGCAATGAAAGCAGATGTGGAAGCAACTGCGAAAATATTTCACATTCTCTTCAAGAAGATTTGGGATGAGGAACAAGTACCATCAGATTGGAAAGAAGGATACCTGATCAAAATACCAAAGAAAGGCGATCTCAGCAAGTGTGAAAACTACAGAGGCATCACTCTTCTTTCAATATCAGGCAAAGTCTTCAACAGAGTATTGTTAAACAGAATGAAGGACTTCGTAGACGCCCAACTTCGAGATCAACAGGCTGGATTTCGTAAGGATCGATCATGTACTGACCAAATTGCTACATTACGGATCATTGTGGAACAATCAATTGAATGGAACTCACCACTCTACATCAACTTCATCGACTACGAGAAAGCATTTGACAGCGTGGATAGGAAAACACTGTGGAGGCTT
This sequence comes from Schistosoma turkestanicum, assembly GCA_944470395.2. Classification (NCBI taxonomy): domain Eukaryota; kingdom Metazoa; phylum Platyhelminthes; class Trematoda; order Strigeidida; family Schistosomatidae; genus Schistosoma; species Schistosoma turkestanicum. The sequence continues at coordinate 15,136,948 of OX103971.1, forward strand.
CTTCGACACTACGGTGTGCCTGAGAAAATAGTTAACATCATACGGAATTCATATGATGGATTCAACTGCAAAATCGTGCACGGAGGTCAGCTGACAGACTCTTTTGAGGTGAAGACCGGTGTCAGGCAAGGTTGCTTACTCTCACTCTTTCTCTTTCTCCTGGTCATCGACTGGATTATGAAGACGTCAACATCTGGAGGGAAGCACGGTATCAACTGGACAGTTAGGACGCAGCTGGACGATCTGGACTTCGCAGATGACCTGGCTCTTCTATCGCACACTCAACAACAAGTGCAAGAGAAGACGACCAGTGTAGCAGCAGCCTCTGCAGCAGTAGGTCTCAACATACATAAAGGAAAAAGCGAAATTCTCCGATGCAACACAACATGCACCAACCGAATCACGCTTGATGGAGATACCTTGGAGGACGTTAACACCTTTACATATCTTGGCAGCATCATCGACGAGAAAGGTGGATCGGACGCAGATGTGAGGGCGCGGATTGGCAAAGCATGGGCTGCATTTCTACAGCTGAAGAACATCTGGAACTCCAAACAACTTTCAACCAAAACCAAAATAAGGATTTTCAATACCAATGTCAAGACAGTTCTACTGTATGGAGAGGAAACATGGAGAACTACGAAAGGCATCATCCAGAAGATACAAGTGTTTATTAACAGTTAGTTGTCTACGCTAAATACTTCGGATTCGTTGGTCAGACACCATCAGCAACAACGTACTATGGGAGAGAACAAACCAGATTCGAGTGGAGGAGGAAATGAGGAAGAAGAGGTGGAAGTGGATCGGACACACATTGCGGAAAGCACCTAACTGCGTAACGAGACAAGCCCTTTCTTGGAACCCTCAAGGTAAAAGGAAAAGAGGAAGGCCAAGGAACACACTACGCCGAGAAATAGAGAAAGATATGAGAGGAATGAACAAACATTGGACAGAACTGGAGAGGGAAGCCCAGGACAGAGTTGGTTGGAGAAAACTGGTGGGCGGCCTATGCTCCATTGGGGGTAACAGGCGAAAGTAAGTAAGTAAGTAAGCTTACTTACCGAAGATGGTCGGTGTATTAATGTTCATAAAAAAGTGCGCATACCGTCGTTTTTTGTATTCGCAGACAGAAAAACTTTAGTACTAATAACTTTTATATTTTAATACAATTTTTTTTATCTTATTATTATAGAGTAGGTAGGTAGGCTCCACATAATACGTAGATTTCTAGGTGCATATTAATATGGCCCAAAAGGGGAGTTTATCCTTAATATATCTTATATATGTTAGGCCAGCTTGCTTAACTGAATATGACTTATTTAGGAATTATGAAATCTATTTATACACTGCTGAAGCTTTAGCGATGGACAAATTCAAGCCCATTCTGTGTAAACAAAAATGAAACGTTCAACTTTTCATCCTTTCTTGAAGGGAGTTCAACCCTATCACCTGTAAGCAGTAACTACCGAAGACAAATGGGTGAGGTCGCGCAGAATCTCTAGATTAATCAGACTTGGATGTGTGCCCAGTGGTCCAGAGGCTAAACATTCGCGCGCAAGACCGAAGGTCCTACGAGTAGCGAGAGTCGTGGATGCGCACTGCTGATGAATCCTATACAAGGCAGAAACGATCATCCAGTGCTTCCATGTTTCTAATAGTGGTTGATTAATGATTTAAATGTATAATAACACCGATCTCCATAACTGAACTTGAAAAAAATATCTAATCCCATTCTCCACCATATTTTTGAGTCTTGTTTTTCTCTTAATTATTATTATTATTCTTATTTATAAAGCCTAATCAATTATTATAATCATTTATGATGACTATTCACTATTGTTATTATGACCTTTACGTTTGTTTATTTTCTTCATTTCTCTAATATTGATGACCTTTAGATTATTCCCATCATTCTATTTTTCTCTGACCTCTGTAATTTGAAATCTCGGACCATTTTATTATGTAATCAATCTCGTATATTATGCTTATTATTATACTTATAATATTAATCAGACATCTATAAATACGAATACGTACAGTTCAAAAATTTGTCAGGAAAGAAACATCTGCTTACTGAATACTTTTGAATTCGATTCAGTGTATTATTAATTGAATATAGATAGATACAGCTCTACTATGAAGATTCATGTCTTATATGTTGATTGCTAAAAACAGATTTATAATTTACCCTTAATCATTAAGTAACCTCATTGATTATTACCACGTAACCTTTCTATGCAGTTTAAGGGAATTTCAGTCAGTACTATCAATGGAAAAGAAATTTAGAACTTGCCTATTCAATTATCTGATGATCTGATTTTTTTTTAACAACAATTGTCACGCTTTATATTGAAACTATGAATCACTGGAGAGCAGTTTCATCCTGGTATGAGACTCATCAGCAGTGCGATTCCTCGACTCTAGCTACTGACAGGAATCGAGCCCAGGACTTACGGTCTTGTGCGAGAACGCTTAGACTCTAGACCACTGAACCGGAATCTGACGATGATTGATTCAAGATTTCAATATAAAACATTGATCTCCATAACTCTGAAGTGAATATCATACAATGTGCTCACTAGTAACCAGCTTCATGAAGAAATTCTCAGAGTTCTAGCAGGAAGCCATGATCGGTTGAGTTCAAACTTATCGACGAGCGTAGGCAACAACTACCAAAAACAGTGGGTGAGGTTGGGTAAAATCCTTAGATTGATCATAGTTAGACATTAACAACAATGAATGCCGGCCAGCTTAGTAGTAGTCCAGAGCTTAAGAGTTCACATGCGAGACCAAAGTTCCTGGGCTCGATCCTTGTGGGTAGCGAGAGTCGTACAATTGCACCACTGATGAGTCGCATAGTAGAATGAAATAACCATTCAGTGCTTCTAGGTTCCCAATGATGATGGTCTAACAATTATCGGTTCACAATTTTAATGTAAAAAAAACGATCTACATAACTCTAAAATGTTATGTTATTTACTACTGTACTCTTCTTTCTCAAGTTATCATCATTCTTTTCGTTATCCGACAATTGTCCTTTACAAGATATTTTCTTTTATATTTTTTGTTACTCTCTACTAATATCAGTTTACTTCATTTTTTCTCATACATCTATCTCTCTACTCAGTAATCATGACTTGCTTATTTGCCTTAACATCATATTAAATTGTGTGTCATAGACTGTGAATCATGTATCGATCGCTCGATTGATCGATCTAAACTTACATGCATGCAAGTTATCATCTATAATTATACTACTACATTAAACATCTTTCGTGCTATAGATAAATAAATAGAAAGCTTAAGAGATCAATAGTTAAATAGATTGCTAGACAGGTATAATAGTAGAATGTATATTAATGTCACAGCAAACATTTAAGCCTATATTCACTATCAATAAAAAAAAAGTTAAGCTGAGAAAATGAAAGACATATAAAATGAAATGCTGTGCCAACAAATGACCATTGTATATAATATGTGTGTATAAATTGTTTTAGATAGTGATGTCTGATAACAAAATGTTAGTTGATGTTTGAACATGTTTGATTTCTCACATTGAAGAAGAAGAAGTCAGTAGTATACAAATATTTATTCTATTCATTTAAATGAAATAAGAAATAAACATTATTTTTTACCAAGAATAAAATTATATTATGATTAGGTGACATCAATTGGTCAGACACTATCAGCAGCAACTTACTGTGGGAGAGAACAAACTAGATTCCAGTGGTGGAGATAATCAGGAAGAAGCTGTGGAAGTGGATAGGACATACACTACGAAAAGCACCCAACTGCGTCACAAGAAAAGCCCTCACATGGAACCCTCTAGGTCAAAGGAAAAGAGGAAGGCCAAGGAACACATTACGTTGAGAAATAGAGAAAGATATGGGAAGAATGAAGAAAAATTGGACAGAACTGGGAAGGGAAGCCCAGGACAGAGTAGGATGGAGAAAACTGGTGGGCGGCCTATGCTCCATTGGGGGAGGGTAACAGGCGAAAGTGAGTAAGTAAGACATCAGTTAAGGTACCACTGAAGACCAAGGAGTAGTGAATAGGTGTTTTGTCCTAATATGAGACTATTTGTTTAGCCTCATCAGTGACAGGGTCAGCGATCGGAACAATGATCAGTAAGTTTGGATCCAGTGGTTCACACTTCAGCAGCAAGAACAACAAACCCATAAGAATAAAATAAATTCATCTATTTCCATTTAGAAGGGGTTGGAGTCAATAATGATAGTGTACAGTTTCAAATTATTGATATTACAAATTATTATTGATCATCTGTGTTTTCATGTCTATCCTGATCAAACGGCCTTGATATAGTGTTATTTCAAAAGTTTTAAATATGTTTATAACGACTGAACAAGTTATTAATCATCTGAACACAATAACTCAGCAGACAACACACTAAGAATTAAGATAATAGAAAAAATTTGTAGCTTAGGTGGATAGTTTTGTTGGAGTTTCATTCTTTGAGATGACAAGGTTTCATCGTGGAGTTTTCCTTGGTGTTATATACAACATCCTCAGAAGTAACTTCATGTAAAATCAAAATAAACGAACTTCCTTGTCGACTTTAATCTTGATTGGTTATTATTGACCTGTAACTTGCCATCATCTGCCTCCATCTTTGATCTGATTCTTGGTCCTATATATGTCAATGGGTTTTCTGACTAGTTGATAAACTGGACCAATTTCAATATCTGTTGATCGCTGATTGATATAATTGCCAAGCTTCTAAATATTCATTGGTTTTTTTTTTCAGTATTCTCTCTATTTAAGATCTGAACATTTTTCCAGTCAAATATGTATTCACAATTGTCCATGTACATTAATATAAATGAAGATATATCATGGTGTTTGACCACTAATTAATGTTCATGCAGGCTAAATAAGATCAAGGAGAAGTTCATTTTGTCTGATGTAGTATTTTTCGCAGTTTGAATAGGGCATGTTGCAATGTGTTCTGGCTCTCTAAAATAAAGTTTGAACGCAGTTGAGAATTTGATTTGTGTGGGTTGGTTTTCGATAGTTTGTTGTTTGATTCTTTTTTCATTGTGAATTTCATGTTATCGAAGACGCTGAAAAAAATTTAAGTTTTTTGTAGCTAGTTTGTTTTGATAATGATAATTGTGTCGTCCATAAAATGAACTCAACGTTTCGACGTAACCACAGATAAAATCAATGCTTTCAGTTCATGCATTACTGCTTCTGAAATAAGCTCTATTACCAGTGACTCCATTTTGGTGTTACTGACATTTGTTTGTGGATTTTGTTGTTGTTATGATCGTCACTAGGTATGTGGTGTGTGCTACTTATACGAACGATATAAGTAGTATAAGAAGGGACGTGAAAGAAGAAGTCTCACGGTCAGAAGTGGAAAACGGTAAGCAAATGGAACAAAAGCAAGAAGTAAATGGAGTACCAACAGGAAGGAAAGGAAGCAACAACAGAAATGGAAGAAGGATGGGACGTTGGAAGTCAAGACTCAAAGATGGTGTGCAAATAGAGTGTTCAATGTAATGTTTTCGTTTTTAATTGACTCAGAGTGTAAATTTGCATAATACAATCTTCCGCGCCTACCTCAGTCTTCTCAGATATGCTAGAAACTATTAAGGGTTCACCGTAATCGATAAAAGAGAACGACACACTGAACCAGCGTCCACGTAGGCTAACCTGATCCGATGATGAATGAAAGGTCTTGATATAGTATAGATAGTATATTCTACAAACGCCCAACAGGCACAATGAATGCAAGCACACAAAACGCGTTTGTTTATACATCATAGAAACGACGTCCTTGGGACAGCCACAAAAATAACACACTAAAATACACAGCAGCCAATCACAGCCAAGGACTTACCTGGTGGAAAATAAAATCTCAAGGTCAACTGATCAGCTCATGCTCGGTAACGAAAAATCCAAAATTGAGGCATTTACCAAGCGAGTTCTGGGGATCTAACGTCCCCAACAGTTGTTGAACTGGAAATAAGTATTTAGGCATAAACTAATGAGCTCCAGTAGACTTTGACTTTGGAGTTTCGTATATTTTGGAAGATTTGTGCCGTTGATGAGGAGCGCGGATAGAGTTTCTTTCGCTAAACTTAGATTGATGTGAATGAAGCTGTTACGTCAAAGAATATCATCGGTTCGTCTTTGTTGATTTGAATCTCTTCGACCTAATAAAAAAATCATACTGGAAGTCTAATGGAATGATTAGACGAATCCACAAAATGTTTTAATAATCTTGAAATTTTTTTGGATGAATTGTATGTTGGAGTTCTAGCAAGAGATACAATTAAATTTAGTGGAATGTTGGGTTTGTGTAGTTTTGGCCTGGAACAGAATCAAAGGAGCACTCGTCCATTGAATTTCATTCTTCATTGACCTTGACAAGTTTGTTTAAAATCCTTTAGATTGGATTTGTGTCTATTAGTTTATATACACAGTTATCCTCCAGTAGTTCTTCGGCTTTCAAGATAAATGTTTTTCTTTTTACATAGTTACTGTAGTGCATTCTTTGTTCTCTGGAACTATGACACTATATTTCCTAGTTCTGAATTTCTATAAGGCTATTTGTTCTTAGGTTGTCAGTTGGGTGTTGTTTTTCTTCCGAGTTAACAACGTACTATAGTTTGTCTTATTTCCTATTGAGTTTTTTCTTCATTTATTCTGGCAGTTATGAGCGATAACTCTAGCACAGCGAAGAATCCTAGTTTTGACGCGTCACGCAATTATCTACTTTCTATTGTAGGTGCTTTTAAAATCTTGCTTAGTGGAGAAAGTCAAGTTGTTCCTGAATGAAAGAATCACCCATACACTTTTTGAGTATTGTTAAAGATAGAGGGGTGTAATCAAAATAATGTGGCAGATAATGATCTGTTTAAGGTCAACAATAACCAATCAAGATCAAGGTCGGCAGGATAAGTTGTGAGTCATACGTGGTGAAGTTTGATTATTTTACTTCTACATAAAGTTTACTCACTTAATGCTGTTCATAGGATCAATGGAATCCCTACAATAAAACTATCCGTTTCAGATAATGAAACTTCATGAAACGTATTTATTGCCTTTGCATTCGAACAGAAACTTCAATACATGAATGGAGAGACATCTAGCAGATGAATTCCATATAGAAACGAAACTTAAAGACAATGATTCTTCTCAATATAAACACAGTCAGTTTCTTTGTTTATTCATATTGGTAAAATGAAAGTGACTAATGAAACTCTGTTGTGTGATGATGAAATCTGACCTAATCCGATTAAATTACTGAAATGCTATATATCAGTAGTTATTTTTCTTGATTAAAGATAAAAGTAAAATTTGTTTGAAACAAACTTCATACCGATGCTATTAATATCCAATGAGATGATAGGATTCAGATAAATAGCATTTGGTGCGCATTTACAACATTCTATTTCTAATAGAGAATTGGATAATTCTCACTACAATAACAAGATGTTTCACTAAGATTTATTCTGTCAATGATTATTTTAATTTACTATAAAGTTGTACACTGATTGGTGAATAAGTTAGAACCAGTCTTTCAGAGATTAGCTATATACGCATTCAAAGATTCATTTAAATTAAGTAAGAGCAAATATCATAGCAGAATAAAATGAATTCATTTATTTCATGAATTCTCTTCAGCTCCTTAAAAGCCTAAATTCACAGCATTAATCATTAAAATGAAACATACAAGCACTTTGTACCAATGAAATCATCAATCAACCATTGTTAGACCATCTTGTAGTCAATAACTACCAAAGACAAGTGAATGAGGTCGCGCAAAATCCTTAGATTGATCAGAATTAGACATTTAGGTCATTACATGCCGTCCTAGTACCCCAGAGGTTAGGCGTTTGCGCGCAAGACCAAAGGTTCTGGGTTTGGATTCTGCGAGGTGCAGGAGTTGTGGATGCGCACTGCTGATGAATCCCATACCAGGATGAAGCGGCCGTTCATCGCCTCCGGGTTTGACTGACGACTTTAATGTATAAAAACACTGATCTTCATAAGTCTACTTGAAAAAAACGTATATGCATATTTAATATGAGAAATATTAAGAATAACTTGAGTTAAAATATGGAGGTAGAGTATAATTAAGAAATTATAATACAGAACAGCTAAAATTGTTTGAGCTTTCGACTATTTATCTGAATCTTCTAGAACAGCATGGAAATAAAAACATTTTTGAAACAGAAATTAGATAATGTAATACAGGATAGTTGAGTACAACTCAGAAGTAAGAATTAAAGTGTTAGGATTTTGATTAAATTTTCACAAAAATTGGAGGTCACCAGGGCAGAGCAAGATTGTTGACTGTTTCTTTTTAAATACATAAATTCGGTTTGAAACGTTTTACTGCTATAACTCCTTCGTTTGTCGATTGTTTTGGAAGATTTAGTGAGAAAGAATGGCACAGTCCAGCGTTCAGTCTATAGAAAAGATATATGAAGTGCGATTGATTGGAATTTCAATGGTTTTTGTGCATTCACTTAGAGTTATGGAGATTAGTGTTTTTACACATTTGAAATCATCAATCAATCACTGTTAGACCACCATTAGAAACCCACAAGCAATGGACGGTCGTTTCGTCTTGTTATGAGACTCATCAGCAGTGAGCATCCACGACTCCTGCTACTCACAGGATTCGAACACAGGACCTTCGGTATTGTGCGCGAACGTCTAACCATTGGACCACTGGGCCGGCATCCAACGGTGTTAATGTCTATCTCTGATTGAACTAGGGATTTTGCGCAACCTCACCCATTTGTCTTTGGTAGTTACTGCCTACACCCGACAGGGTTGAACTCCATTGTTCACATCTCACTAGAACTCCGAGAATTTCCTCAAGAAGCTAGTCACTAGTGAGCACATTTGTTCATTCAGTTTAAAAATTGATTGGTTAATACATTTGTTCATAGAAAAGAAAGAATATGTACTGTCAATACACTGGAAAGTGGGACTAAAGAATTTTAAAGTGTTTGGGAAAGAAGCAGAAATTTATCGAAGAATTCAGCAAATGTAAAGATAACAAAACCCAAAGAACCTATAATGAACGAAAATCCCATTCTTATTTAACTCAAACCTAAAGGTGATGATGTTATAGGGACAGTCGACCTAAGGCTAAAGATTGAGTTAAGCAAGAACATATTATGCAGCTAAATTGATCTTTTTGTCCAAAACGACATTCTTTTAGCACAATCAAAGGTTGACAGGTATCCATCCTTTTATTGTTACCGCCAACTGTACATACAAATCCACATGTATCTGTCAAAGCAGTTACATTGATAGAAAACAGAAAACGTCCTACTTGTCTAATGTCAAGGGGACTATAGGTATTCAACAGTACGGTCTCCAGACAACTAATACTTCAAAGAACTGATACTTTCTCTAGGATTGGAACCTGATTCATCTAAGTTAACATTCTGTGATGTTACCACCGAGCTATTCCGGTCATGACTGGTTTGGTTCATAAATGATTGGCGGCCGTCATAATCTTGGTCTAGTTCTCTACTTGTTGATCTATTTCTATCGATTAAAAAGTCGAATACGGCTGCTTGTTTAAGTAACATCATGTCCTAATCACTTCGTCAAAATGTTAAGTGATCGTAGATAATATTGTATATTTTATTTCTATATTTTTTGAAACCATGAATTGATCAATGTTAGACCACCATTAGAAACTTGGAAGCACTAGACGACTGTTTCGTATGAGACTCATCAACAGTGTGCAACGACGACTCCTGCACCCCGCAGGATTCGAACCCAGGAACTTCGGTATTGTGCGCGAACGCCTAACCTCTTTTATTCCTAACCAAAATAAAAACATTCATAAAAATCTATCTCATCGAACATTATCGTTTCATTGGATGACGTTTTTTGAGAAACAAATCTATTTTTGATATTACATAAGTGATTATTATTAATTTATGTAAATATTTATTTTTCTAACAAAAAAACAAAGGAAATTGATATGTAATTACATCAAGTTAGTTGATGTTATTATTACTATTGAAGTGTGTGCTACTTATACGAACGATATAAGTAGTAGTATAAGAAGGGACATGAAAGAAGAAGTCTCATGGTCAGAAGAGGAAAACGGAAAGCAAATGGAGCAAAAGCAAGAAGTAAATAGAGTACCAACAGGAAGGAAAGGAAAGGAAGCAAAAACAGGAATGGAAGAAGGATGGAGCGTTGGAAGTCACGACTCAAAGATGGTGTGCAAATAGAGTGGTGTTCAATGTAATGTTTTCATTTTTAATTGACTCAGAGTGTAAATTTGCATAATTCAATCTTCCACGCCTGCCTCATTCTTCTCACTATTAGTATTAGTGTAGTGAAGGCGAACACAGGTGAGGGCAACAGAATTGTATTTAACGAAAATTACAGAGTTACTAAGTAAAATAGGAAAACCATATCGTAAATCGTTCATTTGCAAATTATCAGTCCATCCTATCGAGCTGCACTGTTCCTGTTGCAAAACATCAATCCATTGTCACTATTCATGCGTTTCATACAAATTCCATTGTGTTCCCACTCTTCTTCCTTTCTTGATTTTCCCCCATCTTCTGCTACCAGACATTACGTTGACACTCACGTCATATACTACTTATAAGTAGCTCGCACCACAGTAGTAGTAGTATTATTCTATTTTATTGGCACTGACTAATTCACAATTTATTCAATATTATTCATGTTGTTGTTGTTTGTTCAGTGTAAAAATGAGGTCAACCAACCAACTAACTAACTATATGAATAAGCACTTCTTAACACCAGTATCATTGATTTTTTTTTACTTTATATTTCAATGGAATTTGGTTATTGTACATTGATTGAATTAGTTTATCATTTCTCAATCATCCAACATATAATGTGTTATGTTGTTTGTTAATGGTTAATATTTTTTTTATTTTGATGAAAATAAACAAATAAATATTTGTCAAATAGTTTTATTTATGCATTACGGGGTTGTTGTGAAGATTGTTAAGTGACACGTATTTTGAAAGCATGAATTGATCAATGTTACTAGACAACCATTAGAAACCTGGAAGCACTGCAAGACGGCTGTTTTGTCCTGGTATGGGACTCATCAGTGGCAGTGTGCATCCATGACTCTTGCACCCCACAGGATTGTTATTATTATAAACTATAAGTGATTAATTTCTGTTTAGTATAATTTACATTTTGTACAGATTGTCTCGATGTTGTTAGTTGGTTAGTTTAGTTATGAGTTTTAATTAAACTGGTGATTGTTATGTCCACTGGTGGGATCTAGGACGTAATACCAATAGAGTCTGCACAAAATGTATTTATGCTAAAAAAAATACAACTAACTAATTAGATGCCATATCATTCATTGATAAAGCGAAGATACAAACATTTACATGGAAAGTATATAACCTTTACACAAGCAAGCTCTTTGATAGTCCCCCAGTATGTGGTGTGATCTACTTATAAGTAGTATATGACGTGAGTGTCAACGTAATGTCTGGCAACATAATATGGGGGAAGATCAAGAAAGGAAGAGTTAGAACACAATGCAATTTGTATGAAACGCATGAATAGTGACAATGTATTAATGTTTGGCAACAGGAACGGTCCAGTTCGATATGATGGACTGATATTTTGCAAATGAACGATCTACGATATGGTTTTCCTATTTTACTGAGTAACTCTGTAATTTTCGTTAAATACAATTCGGTTGCCCCACCTGTGTTCTCCTTAACTACACTAATACTAATAGTGAGAAGACGAAGGCAGGCGTGGAAGATTGCATGATGTAAATTTACACTCTGAGTCAATTAAAAATGAAAACATTACATTGAGCACTCTATTTGCACACCATCTTTGAGTCGTGACTTCCAACGCTCCATCCTCTCGTTCACTACAAGTATAGCCCAGTTGGAATGTAATGTCTGTTTTGAGGTAAAATGTTTGGTTTTAGGTTTCAACAAGTGACTGTCATCATTAAAATGCATCTACTCTCGATTGGTGAGTCCTATATAAGTAAGACCAAAGATGCATCTTAGATACCAATATTGGACACTATTCCGAATTTTATGAACGAAAAAGTCAGTCAAATGCAACGTAGAACATCGTACGTATGTACATAAGTTCATGTTGCCATACCACATTAGCACAGAGACACAAATGTCAAATCAAATCCCATAGTGATAAAGATATTAGAGGTATTAATGGTAATGAAGAAGACTAGGGTTCGAAGATATCATTCAAGAAGTATAATTCAGTGAGATAAGGTTAGAAAGACAAAGGTAGAGGTGCTGACGAATCCAGAAGATTAGGATTTGAGAGAGCACAACAAATGGATGCATTTGCGCTATTGCAATCGATTTTGAGCCATGTCATTCAAAGTCTCTAACCATCGGTGACTTTCGTTTCGCGAACCCCAACCAGGTAGTCTACATCTACCAACATGACTCAGTCCACTAGTCAGTGACTTCATGGATTTCTGCCATGTTTTGGTCTGGCCGCCCCTAGCTTTCTTCCAACATACTCCTACACCACAAAACATGAACGAAAAATGTTTATTTGAATACGTAATGTCAACTATGCGTTGATTGATTATTGTTGAGATTATGCAGATTATTGAAGTTAGCGTGTTATACCACAGTGATCAATTCATGATTTCAAATGTGTAACTTAACAATCTTCACTACCCAATAATGCAATTATATAATTAATTACAAATTGATCAGTGAAACTCCTAATTTAATAAAATGCCTATAAAGAGAGATGAAATTTAAATTGAACGCTATTTGAATTATGTTTTAAATATATTATTCAATTGAATTTGTTCATGATTGAAAATTTTCAACTTATTGATGATAATTAGTTTTCAATTTTTAATATTATTTTGTAATAAATCACTTTTATATAAATAAAATTGAACATTTGTCATCATTGGCAAACACTAGTAATCAGACTGTTTATTGATTTTTTTTGTACATAGTTGAAAAGTATACTTTGTAGAAAAAACAAACAAAGATTATCATGAAATTTGGCAGATCATATCATTTCCTAGTTCCCAGAAATAGTTAAGTTTTTATCCTTGAACAGAAACGTCAAACATTAAGTTATCTATCGTAAAACCTTTGGCATTTTTAAGATAATTATAGGCAACTAACAATGATTGATTGATGATTTCAAATGTGTAAAAACACAAAACCTCAAAAAAACTCTGCCCGAAAATATCGTAACAGTGCTGCTCACTAGTGACTAGCTTCGTGAGGACATTCTCGAAGTTCTAGTTGAGAAGATGTGACTAATGGAGTTCAACCCTGTCGGGTGTAGGTAGTAACTACTGAAGACAAGTGGGTGAGGTCTCGCAAAATCCCTAGATCAATCAGAGTTAGACATTAATAACGTTGGACGCCGGCCCATTGGTCCGATGGTTAGCCGTTCGCGCACACTACCGAAGGTCCCGGGTTCGAATCTTGTGAGTAGCAGGAGCCGTGGATGCTCACTGCTGATGAGTCCCATACCAGGACGAAACGGCCGTCCATTGCTTGTGGGTTTCTAATGGTGGTCTAACAATGATTGACTGATGAAATCAAATGTGTAAAAACATAAAACCTCCAAAACTCTGCCCGAAAACTTTGAAATTATTAAAGGTTTGATAATTAAAGTTTTAAAAACTTTTGAACACTTTATTGGATAACTCTCGAAAATCTAGTGTGTTCAGCATGTAACTGTATGCATCAGTTGAATAAGTTACGGACTGTTTGGGCGCTAGTGACTCGGTTGATAACTGTTTGAACGTTTAATGAAAAAGAACCAAGGTACATCCAGGTGATGAGTCTCGAATAGGATGAAGCATGCAACCTCTTATTTCACACATCTAATTTATGTGTTACAAGAAAAATTCATCTTTATGTAAGCAAATGAAATGTATATTTGGATTTTCAGACGTCTTCATATAGCCAGCTACTGAGTTTCATAAGCTAAACGTTAGTTGATGTCAATTAATAGGATTATTAATCCATTATGAATCATTTCTCATGAATCATTTCTTACATATGGAAAGAAGTTTTTTGACTGTTTAATGAATAAATCCAATGCTGGATGATAGATACTGTAGTGAGCGAGAACACAGGTGGCGCAACGGAATTGAATTTAGCGGAAATTACAGAGTTAATCAGTAAAATTGGAAAAACATATCGTAAATTGTTCATTTGCAAAATATCAGTTCATCATATCGAACTGGACTGTTCCTGTTGCAAACAATATCAATCCATTGTCACTATTCATGCGTTTCATACAAATTCCATTGTGTTCCCACTCTTCTTCCTTTCTTGATCTTCCCCCATCTTCTTCTGCCAGACCATTACGTTGACGCTCACCTCATATACTACTTATAAGTAGCTCGCGCCACAATACTATTTGGTCAAATGATAAATTCTAATGTGGTAAAATTATTTAGATAAATAAACTCTCAGTTAAAAAAAATTGATTTCAGAAGACAAGACAACTAGCTACTCAGTATAGTAGGCATTTTCTTAAAATAAATTCACATGGTCATATACAAAATATTCTTTTAAAAACGCATCATTCCATATCATAAACGAATGGAGAATATAGGTTTCAAAGGTCTATAACGAATTGAAGCTATATTATGCCGATAAGCGCGTTGAATTCCCGTCAGAGGTAGAGATCAGAAGACCAGTTGCGATTGAAGTTAAGGTATATTCGTTGGCAATCTCGTGATATTGAAATAATACCAAGATCTGGCCAGAATATACAATCGGGACTACGAAGAGTAAGTGAACAAGCCCAACATCAAGGAAGGAAGGAAGGAAGATGTATGTTCTTAGTGCAATTCAACATACGAGTACAGTAAAACAATTACTGGTACAATGAGTCATAATAATGAATGTTCATATTAAACCAATCATGTTCTCTTCATAAAAGTGGAGTCACTATAGGTGTACTATTGTAGTGAAGGAGAGAGAACACAGGTGAGGGCAACCGAATTGTATTTATCGCTAATTACAGAGTTAATCAGTAAAATAGGAAAACCATAACGTAAACGGTTAATTTACAAATCTTCAATCCATCATCAATCCATTGTCTGACATTTCACTCACTATTCATGCGTTTCATACAAATTCCATTGTGTTCTAACTCTTCCTTTCTTGATCTTCCCCCATCTTCTGCTGCCAGCCATTACGTTTTCACTCGTATCATATACTACTTATAAGTAGCGCGCACCACACTATCACTTCTAATTAATTAATGCTTTGTTCATTAAAAAATCATTTGTGTGTAAAATAACTTCTGATTTTCCAATATTATTATTTTCAGGAATAGCTCAGTAATTCATTTGATCAATTTTCAATCATTTTTTATATTGCATGCACCTTTAAACTTTACTTCAATTACACTTCTTTAAATAGGTTAACTTTTGAATAAAAAAAAAAGTGAATAACTTAAATCTGTAAAATAGTTAGTTGGTTCAGAAATTATAACAGTAATAACAGTAACATTATCTAAAAATTGACTTGACTATAAATAGTTGACAATTGAGTATATATTGTATAAATCTAAAATGAATTTCATAGCTACACAGTAGGAGAATATTGATTACGTAGTAACTATTGAAAATAACTTTGATATCATAATGGTGAATAAAATAGTCGGGGTTAACAACTAGTTGTCCAAACATGCGACAAGTATGTATGTATGTATATATTCAACATTTTCTAATGTGGAAACAATTTGCGAAAGAACAATGTATGTGAAGGTAGGAGGCGGTAAACAAGTAAGTTTTAAAGAGAATTTTTATTTTCAATTGAATAATTCTAGTTAGATGAATACTTGATAACTAACTAACTTTAATAAACAAACTTAATTTTTCATAGCGACGAGTCGTACGAGACTAACCAACCTTCTGTTTTTTTTTAGTCTTCAATAAGAGTGTTGTGGTATCTAGTATTTTCAGGCATCTTTTTTCGTTCATTTAGTTGGTTAGTGCTATTATACATAAGAGTGTAATTATCATTGAAGACTTCATTTTAATCATCTATAGTTATTTGTATGATGCCTACAACAACATTAGTGGATCTTAACTTGCCGAACGAAAAATCATGTACGTACTGTGAAATTTAGATTTTGAAACAAAATCCTTAGTAAAACTTATGCTCTCAGTTACTACACAAACAGGAAAATTACCAACAAATGCTTGATACATGACTAGTGGAGTTCAGCCCTGTTGGATATAGGCAGTAACTATCAAAGATAAATGGGTGAGGTCGCGCAAAATCTCTAGATTAATCAGAGTTAGAAATGAATACCGTTAGATACCGGTCCAGTGGTTCAAAGTTTGCACGTTCGTGTGCAAGACCGTAGGTCCTGTGTCCGAATCCTGTAAGTAGCAGGAGTCGTAAATGAGCACTGCTGACGAGTCCCATACCAAACCATAACCACCATCCAGTGCTTCGAGGTTTCTAATGTTGGTCTAAAAATGATTGATTGATGATTTCAATGTGTAAAAACATTGATCTCCTTAACTCTAGTTGAATAAATCGTAAAAATGAGAACATGAATTGAGTCTCGTTATTTTTTAAAATTAATTATATATTTATTAAGGGAAACAAAGGCATGATGAAAGCGCTTACACATCAGAATAGTCATATATAGAGCTGGAGAGCATCTATCTATCTATCTATCTATCTATCTATCTATCTATCTATCTATCTATCTATCTATCTATCTATCTATCTATCTATCTATCTATCTATCTATCTATCTATCTATCTATCTATCTATCTATCTATCTATCTATCTATCTATCTATCTATCTATCTATCTATCTATCTATCTATCTATCTATCTATCTATCTATCTATCTATCTATCTATCTATCTATCTATCTATCTATCTATCTATCTATCTATCTATCTATCTATCTATCTATCTATCTATCTATCTATCTATCTATCTATCTATCTATCTATCTATCTATCTATCTATCTATCTATCTATCTATCTATCTATCTATCTATCTATCTATCTATCTATCTATCTATCTATCTATCTATCTATCTATCTATCTATCTATATATATATATATATATATATATATATATATATATATATATATATATATATATATATATATATATATATTATATGGCTAATAGCTTCATGGCAATAATCAGTAATCTAATTAACAGTACTAATCCATTTTTATAACTGTAGTGTTTTTCTACAGGTTTCTCAATCTGAAACTGCTTCAATAGTATAAAATCAGAACTGATATATCCCAATGTTTAGCTTAAAAAAAAATTATCGAGTATAAAGTTATAAGACCATATTGGCAAGTAACTCTGCAGGTTGTTTGCGTTGAAATCACAACATTAATTTGACCACATGTTGAATACCCCAAAAATTGAAATCTTGAAACAATATTTTAATTATTACATTTAGGTGAAAATTCAATATTTGCTATTAGAAAATTGTGAATCATTGAACACAATGACATTGAATGAAAATTTATTCAATGTCCAACATAATAAATCAAAATTTAATTTTCTAAAATACACTTGATTTTTTTTCATATGATTTATTTATACTGATAATTAGCCAAATTTGTTACTAAATTAAACTGATTAGTTATTTAATATTCATTATTCAATAATTTATTGAATAAATACATTGATATACAGTTTTATTAAATAAATGGTATTATAACTGACAGATATTAACTCGTATGATGATTAGTTTTATTTTTTTTGAATATGACCGAATGTTATTGATTATTGAAAAAACAATCAATATCATAATAGGTCATTAATATTATAGTCAATTAATCTATTGAAATTTTTTTCAAATTTTAACACGATACTAAAACTTAAAACTTACTCGCCCATCATATGAAGTAACAAACTGAAGCTGTTAATTAGTGAATATGACTTGTTTATGTCATTTTAAATAGTCAATGATAAGTACATTCAGTGGCCTGTCTAAATATTTGGACTACCTGTATCCTAACAATTCTGTTAACACGTCAGATCGTATGCAGCTAGACGATTTGGACTTCACAGCTGTACTAGCTCTTCTCTTCTACACACAGAAATAAATGCAGACAAAGACGGTCAGTGTAGCATCAACCTCTGTATCAGTCAATCTCGACATGCACAGAGAAAAAAGCAAGATCCTCCAACACAACACAACCTACACCATTCAAATCACGATTGACCGAGAAGCTTTGTAAGATATGGAGACCTTTATGCTACTGAGCAGTACTATTGATAAACAAGGTGGATCTAATGCAGATGTGAAGGTGTGGATCGCCAAAGAAAGGGCACCATTTCTACCATTGAACAATATCTGAAATACAAAATAACTTTTAACTAACATCAAAGTTAGAATTTTTAATACAAATATCAGGAGAGTTCCAGTGTATGAAATGGAAACTTAGAGAACTATGAAAGCCATCATCCACAAGATATAGATGTTTATTAACAATTGTACTGCGCAAGATACACCACCAATCGCAAGTTATGAAAATATATCAATAAAAAACGAGACAGTTAAATACTATTCATGCCAATAAAATTGATCTAGTTAATTTCAATCGGTGAAGTTGAAATATTATCTGAGATTATATTCACTAGGAATGTACATGTTTAGAATTCATTTTGGATTGATGAGTGAACTATCCTAATAATTTGAATGCACCTAACTTAAATAGGTTGACTGCTGAGTGAATCACATTGTCAATCATATTTTTGAAACCATACTACTTTTATTGTAGTTCAGTAGTTTTGTAGAAAAAAAGAAGTATTGATGTGGCTGAAAAGTTGGTTTTCTCATAGGATCTATCCTAATATTCCAAATAAATAGAATTATCACAAGATAGATAAACTAACAAACTGATTTAGTATCTAGTTACCGAAACCAAAATTGTCATTTATATTGAAGATGTTCAATGAAAATAGTGTGACAATCAACTAATTACTAGTTTACAAATAAATAAGTAAGAACTAGGTGAAAACGAATTTTAATTTTTTTCGTTGTCATGATTTTGGCAGTAATAAGAGTCTGTATAGAGTTATGAGGATTGTTGAAGTTTTTTAGAACTAATCAAAGTTAGACAACCATAGAAAACGGTCACACTCTATAATGGACTAACTGAAGGTCATGAGTTTGATTTCTATAAGGCGCGGTTGCAGATACTCATTTCTGAGAAGACCGGTAATTAGGACGAAACAGCCGTCCACTGGTTTCAGATATTCAATTTACGAACCGACTGAAGTAAAAATTAATCAGTCAGTCAGTTATCAGCGTGAGAGCTGGAGCAAATGTGCATTTGTCCAAGTTTCCATCCTTGAAATCAACCTATATATATGTAAATTGGTAAAAAGAACAAATGAAATGGGATAGTGCTAGTCGTTAGTGCTAACAAAGTGGAGATTTAAAGGTATATTAGGAATGAATACAACTACTGCATTGTGATCTGTCTTATATCAACGAACATCTCTACAAGTTCTTAATTGGGAAATGTGAACATACGGAAATAACTCAGACCATCAGCTGTTGGTATGTCTTGATTTGACCAACTCCGAATTTCTTTCAATCTATCCCCATGACAGCCAACACTACATGTCGGGGTTAGGCACAAATGTGATATATTCTCATCACCTTAGTGGATGGAGAAATAGATTTCTGAAGTGCACACTAGTAGTAATTACTTCGTGACATTTTAATATTTTGAGATTAGTCAAAGTCAAGTAATATTTTAATAGTATATACTAAATACATCACAAAAATAATTTACTTAAGAATTTAACTATATTCTTCATTACTGATTGATATTAGGTGTAGAATAATTGAAAACCAATCAACATTGAAGGGTTAAACTTATAAATTTATTGAAAACCTTATACTCATAACTATCGCAACCTATAAAGTTGACAGAATTCTCGTATTCCACAATCAAAAGAGCTAATTTAGGAAATTTATAATTTAATTAGGGATAATCTCAGTCAGTGCTTACAATCTGTTCGGCATTATTTACTTACTTACTTACTTACTCCTGTTACCCCCAATGGAGCATAGGCCGCTCACCAGTTTACTCCAGCCAACTCTGTCCAGGGCTTCCCTCTCCAGTTCTGTCCAATGTTTGTTCATTCCTCTCATATCTTTCTCTATTTCTCGGCGTAGTGTGTTCTTTGGCCTTCCTCTTTTCCTTTTGCCTTGAGGGTTCCATATGAGGGCTTGTCTCGTGACTCATTTAGGTGCTTCCCGCAATGTGTGGAGTTTTTTGAATTACTTTGAAATCGTGAATTGATCACTGTTAGACTAGAGTCGTGGATGTGAACTGCTGATGAGTCAGTTGTCCACTTCTTTCAGGTTTCTAATGATGATTTAACATTGATCGATTGGTGATTTCATACTACTGATTCTAACAGGTTTTAACTGAAAGTAGTGTGTTTTATGTCTTGCACATCCTTTACACCGGATTACAAGGTTGTTGAATCCACTGACTGAATAAGATATCTAGGTCAATTGTAAAAATACTAGAATAACTAATTGTTTGCAGAATTAAGCTAGCATTGAATCAGGTGATATTTACACTACTTATGAGTAACATAAATTAACGTAGTGAGTTTTTTTTAAAAAAAAATGGAAATTATGTAAATTAGTGAAAAATCTATTATTTATTTGAATAATGATTTTCATTAAAATAACAAGATTAATTTACATTTCTCAATTACTTTTGTATGTGTAAGTAAGTTAGTTATACAGGTGGAGATTGTCGAATTTTGATGGCATATGTCACAAGTAAACAACCACTGAACAGCTGTTTCATCCTACTAATGAAGCACTTTAACTGTGTGTATTGACAATTCACTGAGTTATGGATATACATTTTTGACGACTCCTATATTGAGAAAAAACATCTGTCCAGTATTGCATTGTATCCAATAGTTATAAATGACAAATAAGTTAATTTTTAAGTGTACAGAAATATTGCTGTATATTGTAAAGTGAATCTTTGGAAAATGAAATATCCTTATAAAAAAAGATTACATCATACATAAAGGATATTTGTTAATTAGTTTTAATATGAAACATTCCTTCGGACTAATATAAGACGATGTAGTCGTAGATTCTAATTTTTTGGATTGAATTTAACTGTCAGCTTTATTCATCATTGCTACTACAATGTATGGATGTTTTATGATGCTAAAAATGAAGATTAACAACTAAAAAACCAAATTGAAGACGATCAATTTGATGTATATACTGATAAAGGTGAATATGATAAACCTGTGCAAATGAATATCCCAATGTATATATATTATAAGGGAATATGTAGAAGAAGGAGGGATAGTCATACTTATTAGCCTAAAATGTGCTCACTAGTGATTGGCTTCGTGAGGAGATTTATGGAGTTCAGCCCTATCGGGTTTAGGCAGTTTCCTACCGAAGATAATGGATGAAGGTTGTCTATGATCATGAATTGATTAAAGTTAGACATTAACATCGTTGGATACCAGCTCATTGGTCCGGAGGTCAAATGACTTGAGTTCGATTCCCTTGACCGGGAGTCATACATGTGCATTGCTCAAGAGTCCTATACTAAGACGAAGCGGCCGTCTAGTGCTTCCAGGTTTCTGATGGTGGTCTAACTGTAGTGAAGGAGAACACAGGTGAGGGCAACCGAATTGTATTTATCGCAAATTACACAGTTACTCAGTAAAATAGGAAAACCATATCGTCAACGGTTAATTTACAAATCTTCAATCCATCATCAATCCATTGTCTGACATTTCACTCACTATTCATGCGTTTCATACAAATTCCATTGTTTTCTAACTCTTCCTTTCTTGATCTTCCCCCATATTATGCTGCCAGACATTACGTTTACACTCACGTCATATACTACTTATAAGTAGAACGCACCACAATTGCATTGCTGATGAGTCCTATACTAAGACGAAGCGGCCGTCTAGTGCTTCCAGGTTTCTAATGGTGGTCTAACAATGATCGATTCATGACTTCGAATTTCAACTTTGTTTTTTTTGTCATTCAACGTTTTTCATCGAGATTGACCTTCATCAAAACATTGAAATAGTATCTGAAAGTATACTATGCATATATTTGACTTTTTTTCCGAATGTATAGATCAATTGAAATCAGGTTATTGATATATTTTTAAAGTATCCAATAGGTCAAAATATATATCTACGCTTATAAACTATACAA
The DNA here is from genome assembly GCA_944470395.2 of Schistosoma turkestanicum. NCBI lineage: Eukaryota > Metazoa > Platyhelminthes > Trematoda > Strigeidida > Schistosomatidae > Schistosoma > Schistosoma turkestanicum. The sequence goes on from OX103971.1 coordinate 15,159,190, forward strand.
AAGCTTATAAGTGTATAGATTTCATGTGAAAATAAATATATATATATATTAAAAAGATAATTCAATTTTATGTAAGCTTATTAATGCGTAACGTTATGATAGATTCGTAAAATAGTGATAATAGAAAATATGGGTGATGGAATTCAATTGTGTTATCAGTGAAGTGCTTCTCATTAATGACACTAACTGGTCATTACATTATTTCACAGACTGAGTACATTTTCGAAACAATACTTCCAATCCACTGATTCGAAAATATATGCCTATCATAAATAAAATCCTTTGTAGGGAGGGATATTACTGTGTACTTGTAAACAGTTACGAAAGTGCATTACGGGGTTGTAAAGATTGTTAAGTTACACATTTTTGAAACCATGAATCGATTAATGCTGAGGAGTCCCATACCAGGACGAAACGGCCGTCCAGTGCTAACAGGTTTCTAATGGTGGTCTAACATTGATCGATTCATGGTTTCAAAAATGAGTTACAAATGTGCCCATAACTTTAATCCTACTAAACGATACTGATCACTACCAAATGATCAAGTAATTGTAAATAACTCCATCAGTCAGTCAGTCAGTCAGTCGAGATCCAATTCGCTTGGTAGTATCGTTCCTGACTATAAACCTGGGTAACCAAAGATTCAGAACTCAGCGAGATATATTTGTGCCCTGAAGTGTGTAGATAAATTTTAGTGGTAAATGTTATTTAACACGAAATTCAGTTCTAGCTGTTTCATGCTCGCTTTATAAAACATAGTACGGGTAATATGTTAAGTAATTTAAACAAATAGTCATATGTCAGTTTGATTGATGGAAATGTGAAATGTTTGTTCGAACATAATTTTGTTTACGGTTTAGTAAACAATCAATGCCGGTACTTGATAATGAAATGATAGTGATCTTACGATATATAACTGATATACATATATTCAACTAAATCAATCTCGTTTGACACTTGGTTCTGAAAAGTGAAAATTTTATCATTTAACCTTGACGTTTAAGCTTAAAGGGTTCAAGTGAATTTAGTTCAATGTTCAGTATGATCAAATTGACTAGCATTTTTCACTTAACATTATTGATTACGCTTAAATAATAATCATCATCAGATAAGATAAGAATGAATAGTAGAATCTCATTTCATTTTCAATGTTTTGAAAACAAAACACACAGCTTTCTAGTGATTGAACATACACATTGTTATTTAATGTTTGTCACGTTTAAACATGTAACTGTGACGATTGAGTGAAAATCAAAAAAAAAATGTGTGTGTTGTGAAGATTGTTAAGTTACACATTTTTGAAACCATGTATCGATTGATGTTAGACCACCATTAGAAACCTGGAAGCACTGGACGGCCGTTCCGTCCTGGTATGGGACTCCTCAGAAGTGCGCATCCACGACTCCTGCAGCCCGCAGTATTCGAACCCAGGACCTTCGGTTTTGTGCGCGAACACCCTAACCGTTCGACCACTGAGCCGTTTTCCAACGGTGTTAATGTCTAACTTGATCAAATTCACGGAGTTGCGCAACCTCATACACAGTCTTCGGTAGACACTGCCTACACCCGAACAGGTTGAGCTTCACTGGTCACGTGAGGAATCTTCTCCGAGTTCTAGTGGGAAGACATGACCAGTGAAGTTCAACCTGTTCGGATGTAGGCAGTGTCTACCGAAGCCTGTGTATGAAGTTGCGCAACTCCGTGAATAATAATAATAATAATAATAATAATAATAATAATAATAGTAACAATAATAATAATGATAATAATAGTCTGTGATAGTTTGTGTACACTTGAAGATTATGATCAATGAGTAATCAGTGAAAGAATATTTTTATATTCATTTCAAATTCTTCATTTTCATCGAGTATTATAATAATTACAGGTATTCATAGTTAGTTTTTGTGGTCTACAATCTGACTCTAATTTGGACGAATGATCGAGTATGTGATGAATTGAGTCATCCCTTCGATTTCGGTACATTATGCTTAGGTGAAACCCGTTTGGGTGACGGAAATGATAAGAAGCCAAATACGGAATCAGTTGAATGAGTTTATTTCATGTAATCGTTCATACAGACAGACAGACATGAGAATGTGAAGCGTAAAAACGAAGTGAAATGGAGATGAGTGAGCCTATTCAGTACAATAAGACATGTTAAATTGTTTATAGGCAAATAAAAAATAGAATGAACATGTCATAAGTGAATTAAAGCATACTCACACATTAGAATAAAAACAACCAAGATACAAGCTAATAATTGATAGGGTCTAAAAATGTGTGAATAGTAACTCGGTTAGAAAGAGTTAATTAGTTTGTTCAAAAGCTAGAAAAAGCCATGTGAGCTCAACATACCAGTGCACACTCTACAAGTTATCATTGAAGCATACAATTGTATTCATTTTTAAGAAGTTCTAGCTCATGGATTGACTTTGGTTAAAAAAAAATTCATGGGAAATCAGAGTGGGCTGAACAGCATTTAACTCACTAGCAAAGTGAAACTACGACCCAACCAAAGATCAGAGAGATAACTCCGGATTTCCAATAAGAAGCTGTGACTAATCGAGTTCGAACATGTTGTATATGCTGCAATTACCCTACAAGGTTAGCCATATACTGGAATTTTTGTCTAAATAGTAAAATCGACGAAATCCACTCAGGGTACACATATACTAAGTGAAACTGGTATGTTGTAGAAAAAAACTTTTACAACAAAGCTAACAACTATTGTGGTGCGCGCTACTTATAAGTAGTATATGACGCGAGTGTAAACGTAATGTCTGGCAGAAGATGTGGGGAAGATCAAGAAAGGAAGAGTGGGAACACAATGGAATTTGTATGAAACGCATGAATAGTGAGTGAAATGTCAGACAATGGATTGATGATGGATTGAAGATTTGCAAATTAACCGTTTACGATATGGTTTTCCTATTTTACTGAGTAACTCTATAATTTTCGCTAAATACAATTCGGTTGCCCTCACCTGTGTTCTCCCTCACTACACTATTACGTATAAATACATTTCCAAAGTAGGGTATAGGATTAGTCATGTTACAAATTACCTAACTAACTAGTGGAGAAAATTGGTGATTTTCTCAGTAGCGGCAAATAAATGAAATATTTACTTAGTGGAAAAATTTTCGGCATAAAGGAAATGGAGATTTCTATTTATAAACATTTTCAAAAGACACCAAGTTTGTTTGATGTTAAAACATGAAACGATTTGAAGATACTTCAGTTTTTGTTTAAAAATATATATACATCATTCAGTGACAATTTGATTGTAGTAATTTTTTAATAATCTTAGGATTATATTCTATTTCAACCAGAAAAATCATAAATGAACCTAAGTGTTATCTGAAAACCTGAACAAACAGTCGAAAATACGATAAACAACTTCGAAATAGCTAAATCCATGTTAAGTGAATTTTTAACTTGAGTGAAAAGCTATGACCAATGAGCGGCCTGAGAAGCAGCAGCAGGTCTAAACAGACACAAAGGGAAAATTTAAATTCTCCGATACAACACAACTTGCGCAAACCAAATCACTCTTGATGGAGATGCTTTGGAGGACTTAAAATCCTTTACATATCTAGCCAGCATGATTGGTGAGTAAGGTGGATCTAATGCATATGTGAAGGCGCGGATTGGCAAAACGAGGGCTGCACTTTTACTATTGAACAACATCTGGGGCTTAAAACAACTATCAATGAACACCAAAGTTACAATTTTCACTTACAAATGTCAAGACAGTTCTACTTTATGTGGCGCAAACTTCGAGAACTACCAAAGCCACCATCCGGAAGATACAAGTATTTATGAACAGTTGTCTACGCAAAATACTTCGGATTCGTTGGCCATACATAATGAGCAACAAAGTACTGTGGTAGCAAACAAACTAGATTCCGGTGGAGGAGGAAATCAGGAAAAAGCGGTGGAAGTGGATAGGACATACATTTCGAAATGCATGCAACTGCGTCACGAGACAAGCCTTCATTTGGAACCCTCATGGTCAAAGAAAATGAGGAAGGCCAAGGAACATATTACACAGACAAATGGAAACAGACATGAGAAGAATGAGCAACAGTTGGACAGAATTGGAAAGGGAGGCTCAAAACATTGTAGGTTGGAGAATGGTGGTTGGTGATCTATGCTTCATTGGGGATAACAGGTGTAAGTAAGTTTGACCAATGAAGTTCAACCATGTCAAATGTAAGGTAGTAGTTACTTGTCAACGTTATTGGAAGTTGGTTATATAATATCACAAACTGATTGTAGTTGAATATTTCAACCAGTAGATACAGGTTCAGTGGTTTAAGCGATAAAAATTTTCTGTGGGATTTGAATGTCATATATGTAGATTGATAAGAAGAAACATGATATATAACGAAACAGATGTTCAGTGTACCTTGTTTTTCAAAGATTTTTTAATTAAAATCACTCTGTAATGTAAACTACAATACCCGACAATTGCCTCAAATCTCTTATGTAAATTTGTAGCATATTTTCAGTACGACGGACTGATTTCTTTCCTACATAGAAGATAGCGATTGAATTTCAAAATACACATAGTTTGGTTTTTAACCAATCCAAAAATAAATGGTACGAATGGAGGATTAATTATAAAAAAAAAACATTGGCAATCAAAAGACGAATAAATGTTTTCTAGGATCAATAAATTCGATAAGGTTCGTAATCGATCGGTTCGTCTTACTCGAAATCGGAGTATGTATTCGATGCATGGACAGATTGATGAGCTTTTATCAGAGGGATTGAATAACTTTTTAAAACTTCCTACAAATTTTTTAATGTTTTCATAGCATACATTTATCCATTGGTCATAATTTTTTTAAAATACGTCTGTTATGCCAAAAACCATTTTTAGTAAAGTCAAGCCCTCTACATTAGTGGTAAAAGTATCATTAATTAACGACATTGAATGAACGAATCAGAACTAAAATAACTTCTTATCACATATTTTTGAGACATTTAAAGGTGCAGCGATAGATATCTCGTATTTTTTATTATTTAAAGAGTAGAAATTGTCAATAGAACTTTTTATTACAAAACTAAAAAGTGAATTTAAGATGGTGTGACTAAGCTTAATTGCCAAACAAAATTGCACTTAAAGCAAATTGTACACTTCTGTGTTATGATCCAGTGAGTTGTCAGAAGTGTTTAGTGAAGCTAAACAATATCTGAAACTATAAGTCATTTAAGTTTGTAAAACAGTATGATAGTTGATGTCAGTTCGTGATGAAAACCCTACTAAGCATATTATCAGAAACTAAACTCAGAACTCCAACTTAATTTTCAAAGACTAACCCTAACCTTTTAACATCATAGCTAGTCTCAGTTGATGACGAATACTATGTGAAGTGATAACTGTAACTCATAACACTAACCCA
>OX103971.1:15165097-15186368 GCA_944470395.2 Schistosoma turkestanicum
ATTCAACGTTTTTCATCGAAATTGACCTTCATCAAAACATTGAAATAGTATCTGAAAGTATACTATGCATATATTTGAACTTTTTTTCGAATGTATAGGTCAGTTGAATTCAAGTTATTGATATATTTTTAAAGTATCCAATAGGTCAAAATATATATCTGCGCTAATAAACTATACAAAAGCTTAAAGTGTATAGATTTCATGTGAAAATAAATATATATATATATTAAAAAGATAATTCAATTTTATGTGAGCTTATTGATGCGTAACGTTATGATAGATTCCTAAAATAGTGATAATAGAAGTCATGGATGGTGGAATTCAATTGTGTTATCAATGAAGTGCTTCTCATTGATGACACTAAATGGTCATTACACTATTTCACAGACTGAGTACATTTTTGAAACAGGACTTTCAATCCACTGATTCGAAAATATATGCCGATCATAATTAAAATCCTTTGTAGGGAGGGATATTACTGTGTACTTGTAAACAGTTACGAAAGTGCATTACGGGGTTGTAAAGATTGTTAAGTTACACATTTTTGAAACCATGAATCGATTAATGCTGAGGAGTCCCATACCAGGACGAAACGGCCGTCCAGTGCTAACAGGTTTCTAATGGTGGTCTAACATTGATCGATTCATGGTTTCAAAAATGAGTTACAAATGTGCCTATAACTTTAATCCTACTAAACGATACTGATCACTACCAAATGATCAAGTAATTGTAAATAACTCCATCAGTCAGTCAGTCAGTCAGTCGAGGTCCAATTCGCTTGGTAGTATCGTTTCTGACTATAAACCTGGGTAACCAAAGATTCAGAACTCAGCGAGATATATTTGTGCCCTGAAGTGTGTAGATAAATTTTGGTGGTAAATGTTATTTAACACGAAATTCAGTTCTAGCTGTTTCATGCTCGCTTTATAAAACATAGTACGGGTAATATGTTAAGTAATTTAAACAAATGGTCATATGTCAGTTTGATTGATGGAAATGTGAAATGTTTGTACGAACATAATTTTGTTTACGATTTAGTAAACAATCAATGTCGATACTTGATAATGAATTGATAATGATCTTACGATATATATATATATATATATATATATATATATATATATATATATATATATATATATATATATATATATATTCAACTAAATCGATCTCATTTGACATTTGATTCTGAAAAGTGAAAATTTTATCATTTAACCTTGACGTTTAAGCTTAAAGGGTTCAAGTGAATTTAGTTCAATGTTCAATATGATCAAATTGACTAGCATTTTTCACTTAACATTATTGATTAAGCTTAAATAATAATCATCCATTATCATCAGATAAGATAAGAATGAATAGTAGAATCTCATTTCATTTTGAATGTTTTGAAAACAAAACACACAGCTTTCTAGTGATAGAACATACATATTGTTATTTAATGTTTGTCACGTTTAAACATGTAACTGTGACGATTGAGTGAAAATAAAAAAAAAATGTGTGTGTTGTGAAGATTGTTAAGTTACACATTTTTTGAAACCATGTATCGATTGGTGTTAGACCATCATTAGAAACCTGGAAGAAGCACTGAAACACGGACTTTCCGTCCTAGTATGGAAATCCTCAGCAGTGCGCATCCACGACCCCTACAAACCACACGATTCGAACCCAGGACCTTCGGTATTGTAGGCGAACGCCCTAACCGTTAGACCACTGAGCCGTTTTCTACCGGTGTTAATGTCTAACTTGATCAATTCACGGAGTTGCGCAACCTCATACACAGTCTTCGGTAGTTACTGTCTACACACGAACAGGTTGAGCTTCACTGGTCACGTGAGGAATCTTCTCCGAGTTCTAGTGGGAAGACGTGACCAGTGAATTTCAACCTGTGCGGGTGTAGACAGTAACTAATACCGAAGACTGTGTATGGACGTTGCGCAACTCCGTGAATAATAATAATAATAATAGTCTGTGATAGTTTGTGTACACTTGTAGATTATGATAAATGAGTAATCAGTGAAAAAATATTTTTATATTCATTACAATTCTTCATTTTTATTGAGTATCATAGTTAGTTCTTATGATCCGCGATCTGACCTTAATTCAGAAGAATGATCGAGTATGCGATGAATTAAATCATTCCCTTCGATTTCGTTATATTATACTTAGGCGAAACCCGTTTGGGTGACGGAAATAATAAGAAGCCAAACAGGGATTCAGTTGGATGAGTTTATTTCATGCAATTGTTCATACAGACAGACAGACATGAGAATATGAAGCGTAAAAACGAAGTGAAATAGAGAAGATGAGTGAGCCTATTCAGTACAATAAGACATGTTAAATTGTTTATAGGCAGATAAAAAACTAGAATGAACATATCATAAGCGAATTAAAGCATACACACACATTAGAATAAAAACAACCAAGATACAAGATAATAATTGATAGGGTCTAAAGATGTGTGAATAGTAACTCGGTTAGTAAGAGTTAATTAGTTTGTTCAAAAGCTAGAAAAAGCCATGTGAGCTCAACATACCAGTGCACACACTACAAGTTACCCATTGAAGTATACAATTGTATTCATTTTTAAGAAGTTCTAGCTCATGGATTGACTTTGGTTAAAAAAAAATCATGGGAAATCAGAGTGGGTTGAACAGTATTTAACTCACCAGCAAAGTGAACCTACGACCAAACCACAGATCAGAGAGATAACTCCGGATTTCCAATAAGAAGCTGTGACTAATCGAGTTCGAACATGTTGTATATGACGCAATTACCCCCCTAAGGTTAGCTATATACAATTTTTACAATGGAATTTTTGTCTAAATAGTAATATCGACGTAATCCGCTCAGGGTATACATATACTAAGTGAAACTGGTACGTTGTAGAAAAAAACTTTTACAACAAAGCTAACAACAATTGTGGTGCGCACTACTTATAAGTAGTATATGACGTGAGTGAAAACGTAATGTCTCGCAGCAGAAGATCGGGGAAGATCAAGAAAGGAAGAAGAGTGGGAAACACAATGAAATTTGTATGAAACGCATGAATAGTGAGTGAAATGTCAGACAATGGATTGATGATGGATTGAAGATTTGCAAATTCACCGTTTACGATATGGTTTTCCTATTTTACTGAGTAACTCTGTAATTTGCGACTAAATTCAATTCGGTTGCCCTCACCTGTGTTCTCCCTCACTACACTGTTACGTATAAATACATTTCCAAAGTAGGGCATAGGATTAGTCAAATTAACTAACTAGTGGAGAAAATTGGTGATTTTCTCAGTAGTGGCAGATAAATGAAATATTTACTTAGTGGAAAAATTTTTGGCATAAAGAAATGGAGATTTCCATTTATAAACATTTTCAAAAGACATCAAGTTCCTTTGATGTTAAAATATGAAACGATTTGAAGATACTTCAGGTTTTGTTTAAAAATATATACATCATTCAGTGACAATTTGATTGTAGTAATTTTTTGAATAATCTTAGGATTATATTCGATTTTAAACAAGAAAAAATCATAAATGAACCTAAGTGTTATCTGAAAACCTGAACAACAGTCGAAAAATACGATAAACAGCTTCGAAATAGGTAAATCCATGTCAAGTAAATTTTTAACTTGAGTAAAAAGCTATGACCATGAGTGGCCTGAGCAGCAGAAGCAGGTCTCAACATACACAATGGGAAAAATCTAAATTCTCCGATACAACACAACTTACGCAAACCAAATCACTCTTTGACGGAGATGCGTTGGAGGACTTAAAATCCTTTACATATTTAGCCGCATGATTGGTGAGCAAGGTGGATCTAATGCATATGTGAAGGCGCGGATTGGCAAAGCGAGGGCTGCATTTTTACTACTGAACAACAACTGGGGCTTAAAAACACCTATCAACAAACACCAAAGTCACAATTTTCAATGAGAAATGTCAAAACAGTTCTACTTTATGTTGCCGCAAACCTTCGAGAACTACCAAAGCCACCATCCGGAAGATACAAGTATTTATGAACAGTTGTCTATGCAAAATACTTCGGATTCGTTGGCCAGACACGAATCAGGCAACAGGTACTTTGGTAGAAAAACAAACCAGATTCCAGTGGAGGAGGAAATCAGGAAGAAAGTGGTGGAAGTGGATAGGGACACACATTGCGAAAGCACCTTACTGCGTCACAAGACAAGCCCTCATTTGAAACACTCAAGGTAAAACGAAAAGAGGAAGACCAAGCAACACATTACGCTGACAAATGGAGATACACATGAGAAGAATGAGCAACAGTTGGACAGAAGTGGAAAGAGAGGCTCAAAACATTGTAGGTTGGAGAATGGTGGTTGGTGATCTATGCTTCATTGGGGATCACAGGCGTAAGTAAGTAAGTAAGTTTGACCAATGAAGTTCAACCATGTCAAATGTAAGGTAGTAGTTACTTGTCAACGTTATTGAAGTTGGTTTATATAATATCACAAACTGATTGTAGTTGAATATTTCAACCAGTAGATACAGGTTCAGTGGTTTAAGCGATAAAAATTTTCTGTGGGATTTGAATGTCATATATGTAGATTGATAAGAAGAAACATGATATATAACGAAACAGATGTTCAGTGTACCTTGTTTTTCAAAGATTTTTTAATTAAAATCACTCTGTAATGTAAACTACAATACCCGACAATTGCCTCAAATCTCTTATGTAAATTTGTAGCATATTTTCAGTACGACGGACTGATTTCTTTCCTACATAGAAGATAGCGATTGAATTTCAAAATACACATAGTTTGGTTTTTAACCAATCCAAAAATAAATGGTACGAATGGAGGATTAATTATAAAAAAAAAACATTGGCAATCAAAAGACGAATAAATGTTTTCTAGGATCAATAAATTCGATAAGGTTCGTAATCGATCGGTTCGTCTTACTCGAAATCGGAGTATGTATTCGATGCATGGACAGATTGATGAGCTTTTATCAGAGGGATTGAATAACTTTTTAAAACTTCCTACAAATTTTTTAATGTTTTCATAGCATACATTTATCCATTGGTCATAATTTTTTTAAAATACGTCTGTTATGCCAAAACCATTTTTAGTAAAGTCAAGCCCTCTACATTAGTGGTAAAAGTATCATTAATTAACGACATTGAATGAACGAATCAGAACTAAAATAACTTCTTATCACATATTTTTGAGACATTTAAAGTGCAGCGATAGATATCTCGTATTTTTTATTATTTAAAGAGTAGAAATTGTCAATAGAACTTTTTATTACAAAACTAAAAAGTGAATTTAAGATGGTGTGACTAAGCTTAATTGCCAAACAAAATTGCACTTAAAGCAAATTGTACACTTCTGTGTTATGATCCAGTGAGTTGTCAGAAGTGTTTAGTGAAGCTAAACAATATCTGAAACTATAAGTCATTTAAGTTTGTAAACAGTATGATAGTTGATGTCAGTTCGTGATGAAAACCCTACTAAGCATATTATCAGAAACTAAACTCAGAACTCCAACTTAATTTTCAAAGACTAACCCTAACCTTTTAACATCATAGCTAGTCTCAGTTGATGACGAATACTATGTGAAGTGATAACTGTAACTCATAACACTAACCCAACTTCGAATAGCTGAACTTAGCCTTTTTCTTCAACTATAAAGAATAATCCGACATGTGAGGGCTGATTAGTCCAAAAAAAGATATTTTTTCACTGATAATTTGTGGCTTTCATCTGTTAATAATTTCATAACAACTCAGTGTTTCCTGATCGACTGATTGGTCATTCAAGGTCGTCAGCATATTATACTTTTCCAATATCAGTTAATATTACTGTATTAGGCTAATGTGTAACTATAATCCAATGTGATGATACTATCGCCGTTTATCCTAGATTCGCCTCAAGAAAGATGATTTCGTGTGTTAAAATAGATTTTATCAAAAAAAAAAGATTTAATTTCATATGGTTTCACTGGTTGAAAGTTATTTCTTGAACCAACTAGTATCAAATTGTTTTTCTGAAAATTTTTTAATTATGGTATCTATATTGAAGTTGATCATATTGTGGTTTGTGATTGGATTCGCCACTGTATTGTTAGTTCGTGTTTTTGAAACTGTTCAGCAAATCTTGATTCATTGGTGATAAATTATAATTACTTCCCAATAAACAGTTGTAATAACTGTAATAGTGCAGTAGAAATTAGGACAACGAACTATAAGTTCAAGGTTCAATACCGGTACGGTTATAGATGAACATTATTGACGATTCTCACACCCGGGAAAATCAGCTATCTTGGTTTTCAGTAGTTGTTGGCTTAAAATGATTTTGTGATTGGAACTTTCAAATTCTTTTACACAAAACATCAGATGCTTACTAATGATTAATTTTGGGTAGCCGACTCCGAGGTTCTAATAGGAAACTGTGACCAGTGGAGTTCAACCTTGTCGGCAAATATCCCCATTGACAATAGATGAGGATTATACTATATCATGCATTGACTGTATTTGCATGTAAACTCGGTGATGTCACCATGAGACCTGTAGGTTCGATTCCTGGTTGGTTAGGGATCTATACTACTACTGTTAAATAGTCTCATACTAGGAAAAAGCACTTGTCCAGAATTTTTTGTCTATCACTAATTGTCTCACTGAAATCAATTCGAAATCTATAACATTTTTAGTCATGAAGTTTCTGCTGATGACTCACTCATATAAACTTCTAAGTTATATTTGTCTATTGATTGTTGCTCTTAATTATTGACGAATGTGAACTTTCTTTTTTTTTTTTGAAAACGTTTCATTTAGTCTCAAATTATATATAAATCAGAAGACTTATTGTTTCAAATTGATAGTATGCATGATTTTTTTTTAAAAAAAAATATCAAGTGAATGTGTATATTTTAGCACATATAAATAGACACACACACACACACAAAACATATTATACGTATTCACAATTATGTGCAGATGTGAAACAATTTACGATAGTAAAGATAGTCTATTTCATTTCATGAATCATTATTGCGAATATATATATATACATATATATATATATATATATATATATATATATATATATCTGTTCATTGGCCTTTATAATGAAACATGTGACATTCAATGGCTTATTCAATTTCACATTAGATTAGGCTTAATTAATTAACAATTAAGTGTTGTAATAAACATGTCTTTGAGATAGTGAATAATTTAAATTAGTCAGTTAAAATATATATAGATCACACATATTCATTTCACTTTTGATCATATAAATTATTCTTGTGCTATAATACTCAACTAGAACATGAACTTTGTTACGTGATGCTAAAAGATTCATTGATACTAAAGACTATAATAAAAATGATGATATAATATATATATATATTATTCAGTATTCGGTATTGTCATTTCAGCAGTAACAAGAGTGTGGAATATTAACCTGGAGAAATTGACAAGTGAAGACGGTAAGTTGTAGCAGCTTCTATTATTGATCAATTTGTTAGAATTTCATTGTTCAATTTTCATTTCCATTGGTTGAATGTTACAATATTGAAATTAGATGAAAAAGTGTAGGGGTAGTTGATAAAGATAAATGGTAGTAGTATCATTGACTTTTAAAATTGAAAATCTATTAGAAAATAACACTAACTTAGTAGCATAAAGTGAAACACATTGAATAGGGTCATTTGATTAGTTTACGATGTGAAAATATGAAAAGTATTATTTGCTTACTTATTTATTTATGCTCGTTACCCCTCGTGGAGGATAGACTGATGACTAGTAATCACCAATCAATTTTGTCCTGGGCCATCGAGTTGTTCTCGATTGCGACTCATTTTTTTTGATATATGTCTCCTGTTCTCAATGCAATATGTTCTTAGGTCTAACTCCTTTGCTTAGGCCTTAAAGATTCTAAGTTAGGGCTTGCTTCGTGAAGCATTTGGGTGATTCCCACAATGTGACCTATCCACCCAGAGCATCTTTTTTGTAATTTCTTCCTCGGTCGGTATATGGTTTGTACTCTCCCACAGTAAGTTTTTACTAATGGTGTCCGGCTAGAGGATCCTTAGTATCTTGTGTAGACAACTATTAATGAACATCTGTAACTTGTGAATGACGGCTTTCGTGGTTCTCCTGGTTTCCGCTCCATACAGTAGAACGGTATAAACGTTCGTACTAAACATTGTAACTTTGGTGTTACTTGATAGTTGTTTTGAGTTCCAGATGTTCAAATGTGGAAATTCTGTCTTTGCTTCTTCAATCCATGTCTTCATATCGTCATCAAAACTTCCTTACAATGTATAAGTATTTGAAAGTTTCTACATCCTCCAATGCTTCGCTGTTAGGTGTGATTTGGTTGGTGCATTTTGTGTTGTATTGAAGGATCATTCTTTCCCCCTGGAGTGTGTTGAAATCTACTGCTGCCGATGCTTCTGCCACTGTGGTCTTCTCCTGCATTTGTTGTTTTGAGTGTAATAGAAGAGCTAGATCATCTGCAAAGTCTAGATCGACCAGCTGCATCCGAGCTGTTCACTATATTCCATGATTCCTCCCAGATGTTGACGTCTTCTTCATCCAGTCGGCCACTCGGAGAAAGAGAAAGGGTGAGAGTATGCAACCTTATCTGACACTGGCGTTCACTTGGATTGAGTCTTTGAGCTAAACCCTATGCACAATTTCGCAAATTAGTCCATTATAAGGATTCTGTGTGATGTTGACTATATTCTCAGGTACACCATAGTGTCGAGGAATCCTCCATAGTGTCAATCTGTTCGCGCTGTTGAATGCCTTCTAGGAGTCTTGGTAGTTGATGGAGAGTGATGAGTTCCATTCGACTGATTGTTGCATAATGACTTCTAATGTCGTGATTTGGTCGATACATGACTAATCCTTCCAGAAGCCAGCCTGCTTATGTCGAATTCGGTTGTCGACTGAATATTTCATTCTGTTCGAAAGCACTCTGTGGTAGACCTTTACTGGTAGTTATCACACATGTTGAGATCGTCTTTTCTGGATATCTTGATTAGGAGTCCTTTTTTCCAATCTGTTAGTGCTTCTTCTCCCTCCTAAATCTTACTGAACTGAGCCTTTACAGTCACAGCTTTCAGTGCCCGAGGTGCAATGTTTTCTGGTCCGGTTGCCTTGGCGCCCTTCATTTTTCTGATGGGCCAACATCATCTGAAAGGTCCGTAAGTGCCGCCTTGATGTTAGGTGAATTTAATGGGGTTGGTCTATTCAGGAGTTCTTCAAAGTGCTCTATCCACCTGTTTCACTGTTCATCAGTGTCAGTGATTGGTTTGTCTTCCTTGTTTTTCACTGGTCGTTCTGTTTACGATATTATCCGTCAAGCTTCTTCTTTGTATCATATAGTTGTCTCATATTTCCTTCTCATGTGGCCTTTTATGCTATCATTACTAGATCCTCCACATATTCACTTTAGTCAGCTCTGATGCTCCTCTTCACTTTCTTGTTTGCTTCTCTGTATCCAGGTTGTGCCGTTACTTTCTTTGCTATTGTTCGGCTGCCTTCCAGTTCCTCCTTTCTTGAATCTTATCTAGAGCATCCATATGAATCCATTACATGTGATGGTGCTTCTCGTGGCTCAGAACCTCATGACACGTTGAAGTTATTGCTTCTTTGATCTCTTTCCAGTTGTTTGTTCTTCATGTTAGTTTCTTCTTTGTTGAGTAAACCGTGAAAGGCTTGGAACTTGTTGTTGAGTGATATCTTGAATTCATGAGTTTTCCAGTATTCCATAGAAAAGCCGTAATAAACCTTAGCAATGATGTTTAACTCGTTGTGCAGTGCTTCTTTAATTTCTGTTTCTGGCCACCATCGAGTGATTATCGGAAACTATGTCAGCCCTTCTCTTGGTTCTCACATTACCTACGGTCCTCAACTTTTTATTGATACAGATGTGGTCAATTTGGTTCCGGTGAAACCTATGTCGCTTTGTGTATGCATTTGTTTAGGAATATGGTGCAACCTATAACCATTTTGTTGAAAGCACATATATACACTAATTTTATCGTTTTCGTTGCTTTCTTGCAGTCGATGTCGTTCTATGAAGACTTCGTATCTGGTGTTGTCCATTCCAATTTTGGCGTTTAGGTCTCCGATCAGAACGGCCAACTCGTTTGTCAGGCATTTCTGGACTATTAACTGCAGCCTTTCATATAATTGATCTTTAACTTTGTCATTTCTATCGTTGGTAGACATTTGGTACTGTATGACGTACACTACAATCCCTTCTTTCTTTGTTTTGAGAGAGACTTTAATGTTTCCGGGTCTATGATATTCCCATCTTATCAGTGCTTTTTGTGCTTCTCTGGATAGCATCAGTTGAACTCTTTGTGTTTGGGAGGTATTTTATTCTTCATGACCGGAGTATAACGACATCTCACCGGAAGCTAGTCTTCTTGTCTAGCCTGAGTTCATTTGATTTCACTTAATCCAGATACCTTTAGGTTATATCTTTTCATTTTCCCAGTAACTTGAATGATTATTCCAGTCCACTAAATTGTGAGAACATTTCATGTACCTATCCAAATTAATTGTCTCTCTGGTTGTCAGAAGAGGCATCAGCCCCATAACTTCTGAGGTTCCATAACACTTCTCAGTAAAATCTTTCCTACTCCTAGAGCAGAGGTGCGTACTTCGTTTAGTCGTATTTTGGCTTTAAGAATTCTAAGTCCTTCTAGAAAACGTCTTCGTACCACTTAGCTGCTTTCAGTTAGATTCAGTTATATCACAAATTATTTGGTTTACACTGTAAATGTTTTATATTAAGTGTTTATTTAAGTAATTTTTAGAGATTTGATTTTAATTGTACAGCTTTTATTAAAATAATATGTATTAAACACTTGTTCTATTCTTATTTAAGATATTTGAAGTGCTTATTGATAACTATACAAAGATTGAACTCAAAATGTTCATATGTTAGTGTGACTGTGATAACCTTGAGACTGTTGAGTAGGTTTACGATTTTAGTCAACCTGTAGGGTAATTATAAAAGAAATAAAAATTATTTAACTATAGACATCATTGACTTTCGATCAATGTTAGACCACCATTAGAAACCTGGAAGCACTGGACGGCCGTTTCGACCTGGTATGGAACTCATCAGCAGTAAGTATTCACAACTCCTGCACTTCGCAGGATTCGAAACCAGGACCTTCGGTTTCGGACGCAAACGCCCCTAACTTAAGGACCAGTGAGCCAGTATCTAACGGTGTTAATGTCTAACTCTTATAAATTCACCGTCTTTCGAAACCTTATATACTATCTTCGGTGAGCACTGCTTCACTCCCGAACATGGTTGAACTACACTGGTCACGACTTCTCACTAGAACTCAGAGAAGATTCCTCATAGAGCTAATCACTAGTAACCCAGGCAATTTGCATTATGTGGTTGTGGCATGTCATCGGTAACAAATTTCTACTATGTTGTTGGAAGACAATGAATCGATAACGACAGACCATGTTCAATTTTAAATAAAATCTAACTCATCATTGTAGTTTAAAAAATCACTGGACAAATTTAATTTCATTTGTAACATACTGAATCTAACAGCTAACAGATACTCAGTATATCAGAGCGATTTGGCGTGCAACAGCATAGATTCCAAAATATCAACCACTGAATACTAACACATAGTCACAGTAGCATAATATTCATTAAAGATGAAAGAACATAGTTTTCTCTCGTGTTTTATCATGAATACGGATTATTGAAGAGTTTTGATCGCTTCAATGTTATCTCTAGGTTTTGAACATTTCCTTTCTCATTTGATAAAAGTTTATGATGAGAAGTAACCGTTGAATTGTAAAATACTCTGAATACGAGACACTTAAGTAAATCATCATATCTAAACTGATTAATCACTGAGTAAAAATCAATGTAATGTTTATATAGCCCTTATGATTATTAGTAGTATAACTAATAATCTAAACTATTCATCAATTTTACATAATAGTTGTAGAATTTCAATCTTATGAAATCATAAATTATGTTCATACACCAACTTATTGATGAGTAAGCAGTAGGTGCTCCTTAGTTTAATTTTTCTAAATTTAACTAATACTCATTATACATGTAACCTACAAAAAATCAGTATAATAAAAAATGTTTTTAACTTATATTTAGCATCAAATCGATCTGCTTTACTTTGAATCAAGTTATATCATCATACTGTTGAGATATTATCCATAAGTTTGAAAGCGTTTCGTTCAGTCATAATGGAAACTAATCATTGTATCTCATCATCTGTACATAAGTTCATTTGTAACTTAAATAGTACTTCTATGATAGTAAGGGACATAGGTTTGAATTGGCCAAACAGTATTACTTCTCTTAAGACTTAGAATGCACCTTACTGATGAGTTAGTTCCTTCTGGCATAAAATCTAGGTTCACAGTTCCGCTACCAACTTCTTTCAATCAATGATAACTTAAATCACAATCTTAATATCTGTCAATACAAGTAACTTAGTATCTTGATCTATGTATATGATTTTAAATTTTCTTATTTATTTTATGTGAATAGGTAGAAGAGAAATGCAATATGCCTGATCCTGCATATTACGATGGTGGTCTATTCAAATTTATTCCATTTGATAATAAATCATGGATAATTGAATTAATAAAACAAAGTGTTGTAAAACAAGAAATTCAACTCATCATTGGTGTATACATTATAAGCTGTGTACTAAGTTTAGCTACACTTATAAAAATAATATTCATCTATGATGATAATAACAAGAATATCAAATATAAACAATCAGAGGATAAAAAATATTGTAATAAAGTAAAGTTAACTTCATTTTCAAGTAATACAACTTATAAATATCTTCACAATTTACATTTCGATAATAAATCAATCTTTAGTGATCAGTTTATTAAACAAGATAACAACAATAAACATTACATTCAAATAAATCATGATGAAATACAAATAAGTAAAGGTTTACCAATTGAAGGAGCATTGAACATTGAACATTTCAATAAACAATTTGTTCAATATTTAAAATTCATCGATACAATTCAATGTGATGATGAAAAAGAAAATTTAAGAAATAATCAAATGAATGAATGGTATACAATGGATGATTTATTTAAATTACGTAGAAAATCATTATGCCGCTTATCAATATGTTCAACAATTGTTATAATATGTTTTCTAGTCTTTATTTGTAGTTATATTATATCTATTCAACATAGACAATATTTAATGCAGCAAATTAATCATTTACCTATAAAATTTAAACAAATCACATTACAAACAGGACAATTTAGTCAATATTCAATAGATATAGCTTATAATTTGACTAAAATTCATATTTATAATGATGAATTAAATCGTTCGCCATCTAAAAGTTTATTAAATCAATTTATTGGTAGTGTAAAACAATTTATTGCAAAAGTTATTACTTGTTTATCTACTAATTTATGTAGTACAAATAATAAATCTACAATGAATTTAAATTTCTTAACAATACTAATGTTAAAACAAGATAATATTTCTTTAAAACAATTATTAGAAAATATTAGTATAGAATCAAAAATTATTTTGGATAATTTTGATTTAGTTCTACATCATTATGTAAATTTAAACAATGTTGCTAGATTATTGAATCCGGAAAAAATTAAAACAATTGAACATTCATGGTATGCATATCGACAAAGTTTATCATCATTTACTGATATAAATCAATATTTAATTAAAGAGAATATATCATCTATGTTAGTTTATCCATGGTATACATCACCTATTATACAACAGACAAAACAAATTCTTTGTGATCGTTTAAAATATTCTTCTTCTCAACTTATAGATTTTACTTCATGTAAACAAGTAGATCAATTTTTATCAAATCTTATACAATATTCTACTCATCTTCCATTAACTTTACCAATGAGAAGTTTAACATCTGCTTTAATGTACGATTTAATACCACAAGCATTGAATATTGAACAATTAGTACACGAATGGTTACCGGTTATTGATAACATTTCAAATAATTGTATAAATTTCTTGTTTGAAACATATTTGAAACCACAATTGAACAAAACTAAATATGAAATGACTACATTTATTCAACAATTTCCTTCTGTTGAATTTATTGAACAAATGAACAAAATTACCAGCTATATAAATATCACATTATTATTCTACTATATACTACTTATTTTCTTTAGTATAATACTCATCGGAATTTACATACATCTATTTATTTCTGGTTATCAATACATGCTTGG
Source organism: Schistosoma turkestanicum (assembly GCA_944470395.2). NCBI lineage: Eukaryota > Metazoa > Platyhelminthes > Trematoda > Strigeidida > Schistosomatidae > Schistosoma > Schistosoma turkestanicum. The sequence goes on from OX103971.1 coordinate 15,179,332, forward strand.
TCAAAATCCTCAGTATAAAACTTGTTTAAATAATAAAAGTCAATTTAGCATGCATAAACACAGATCCGTCGGTGTACGTTTTACTTTAGGCGCAATTTCTATCATTTGCTTCTTGCTGACAGTGATTAGTTTAACATGTGTATACATTTCAGTAATAGGTATAAATGAAGGTTGTATGTATTTACAATCTAATAATATTAATAATTTAGCTCAAACTAAAGCTGATCAATTAATTACTGAATATTTAAAAAATTTTATTTATAATATTAAAGAAGCCAAACGATTTCTATCAATTCCAAATTTAAATTTACAAATACCAAAGAATATATTAAAAACAATTAATTCAAAGTATATACCAGAAAGAAATTTACCACTATTGAAAAGTTTACAAATCAATCGTCCATTTAATTTTACTAATGTATTATATTCTAATTATATTCATTTATTATTAAATAATCTATGGTATAAAGAAATTATTAGTAAAATAAAAAATTATAATTTCAAATTAAATATCCCTCCAATTGATTTTAAAGCATTATATAAACAAACTAAAACAACTTTAAATTTAACACGTTCATTTGATAATTTATTTGTTGGCACAGTGAATAATTATCTTATTGATCCGGAGGAAATCAATTATTTCAATATAATTTTACGTAATTTAAAAAGTATTCCCCATAATGAAGAACATCAACATCAATATTTGATATATTTATATGAAAATATAAATAATTTATTTCAAGAATATCATATAAATTATTTACTTGTTACAAGAACAATTAAAAATTATTGAAAAGAATAAAATTATACTGAAACCATTTGATCAACTTGTTAATATTGGATTAAATATATTAGATCGAATAAAATCAATGTCCAATCTAGAAATTGTACATTTAATCAATCAGTTGTTCTCAATTAGTTGGTATCAATTAAAACCTAATATTAGACAATATCTAATACCATTTGTATATAATTTATTAGATGATATGATACCATTTAATGGTTTACATGAAATATATACAGAAACAATCACTACAATTTGTCCATTAACTAACGCCAATAGTCATCAACACTTGTCCGAGTCAAATATTATTATAAAGTCAATATTATATGAATTAAAATGGATGAGTGTAACTATTACAGTAGGATGTATTTGTCTGTTATTATTATCATTAATTAGTTCATTTCTATTGTAAAATTCAATGTCTTTCATTGATTATACCAAATGAATAATATCTGTGATTTTTATTTATTTTGTATAATATAATAGAGACAATGAATGGTTGTTGCATTTAAAAAAAAAAACTGTGTTTTGGATTATTGATTGATTGACTGATTTTTCTTATGACTTTTTTTTTTTGGCTCTGATCATACATGTTATTTATTAGTTTGAATAATATCTTGTTTATGAATTCTTTTAGAATAGAAATAAAATAAATTCATGAAATGATTTGAAAGTTTTTTTTTATTGTTAATCAACTGAAATTAGGATGTGTTTTATGATGACGAATGAGAAAGTGTTATATATTAAGTTGTTATATACTTAAATGCTTACCTAATCTGTTATATGAATAACTAATAAACTGAATAGTATATACAATTTATGGGTGTGGATAATAGACATGTAACCTTCTCATCAAGATAAAGATTTGTAAGTTAAGATCTTAACTAAGTTCAGTGTTGGCTTCATCCAATCGCTTGTCATTGATTTCAAATATTTCGACATGTGGAAAATGGCCATTAGGAGTAGTTTAAATCTGTTAAACCGATAGCAATGGAAAGGTTAGGATGGTAAATGTTCGTACGCCCAACGGATTAGTTAGGAGGGATATATGTAAGGTATGTCTCCTTGAAGGTTCGAAATAGTTCTTTGTTTTATTCATGTAGGAAGTCGGGTAGGCGTACTGTTGTAAGTCCTACTTGTTCTTCTAGTGTGGATTATGCTATAGAATGAACCATGACCAAAGGCATCGAAGTGGCTTTGCTTTGTATGGAGGGCTTTTACGGACCGGTGTAAGATCTATTTTTTGAAGGCTTTGTATGTGGAAATCCCTCCATGTATACATTTGTAATTTGTCCTTATTGGTTCCTTCAGTTGTACATTTTATTAGTCTGTCCCATTCCATTTGAGATGATAATATATGTATTTTATTATAGTTTCTCTTGCTTTTGCCTTCACTGAGTTTATATGTTTCTTTCTGAATTGTATTTATGTTGTTTAAGCTGACACCTAGTCATGACGACAGCCATATTGATATTTTCCTGTTTTGATTGTGTTGCTTGCATTGACTGTAATCATACATTTCGATTGTGAATTGAAGCACTCTTCCAGAATAGGAAACACTCTGTTTTATAAAGCAACCAAATATTATCTTTCGAACGAATCTGATCTATCCAGGAGGGATAGAATATCAGTTATTTGAATAATTGAACAATTGTTGGTGGAATAACTGAGTGGTAATATTTGTTTAGGTAATAATGTAAATTTATATTTATGATGAATATTAGAACCATCATTTACCCAATCACCTTGTTTTGGTTTCAACTGGGCAATGGCGCGTGTCCAAACTACCTAAACAGTTTTTCTTCAGTCCAAACCTGAGTTTGGATCCAACATGTATGATTGTGTGAAACGACGGTAAATATTACGAGTTTCATGTGACCATAGGGGAATTGTGAAGTGTTCATGAATGAATTATCTCTTCAGTGTTTCATGGTTTTCACTCGTTTGTGTACTATTATATTCAGCCTACATATAGCTCTTAGACAAACTAATCAATATTTTCTGCCCGACTAACTATTTTTTGTACATCTTTTGACCGTGTCAATCATTCGTTGAAATCTTGATTGTTTTGTTTGCTTCGCTTATCATATGTTCATCCTATTTTTGTCTGATTATGAATATGTAATCATGCCTTATCATATTGAGTTGGCTCACTCGCCTTCTTCAGTTCGTTTTACTTGTACACTTTTTATTCTCATATATGTCTGCATGAATGATTGCTTGAAATAAATTCATCTGAATAAATCGGTGATTGGCTTCCTGTTACCGCCATCAAACAAACGGGGTTCGCTTAATTATTATATACGGAAATCGAAGGGAAGATTTATTTCATAGCATATCTAGTAGTTGTTCGTCCAAATTGTGGTCAGATCGCGGGTCACTAAAATGGTGGGCTGTACTTTGAATTTAACGCAACCAGTAAAATAGAAATACCAAACATCTTCGTATTAATGAAATCTTAATTATCAAATAAAGAAACTCTCTCCTGATTTTTAAAATACACATCATACTGTCTAATTTATATTAGGACTACAGTTCAACAGCATGACTGATCAATTTATATTTCTCGATTTGGACACGGTTATTTTTGGTGAACTTTTAGTATTTTGGGGCACAGTTTGCGTTTTTACACATTTGAAATCATCAACCAATCATTGTTAGACCACCATTAGAAACCTGGAAGCACTGGACGGTCTTTCCGTCCTGGTATGGGACTCATCAGCAGTGCGCATGAATGAATTAATAACTTCTTTTTTGGTTCAGCGTAAAAAGTTTCTTTTTTTCTGGGACTTTCCGTCACATTTGAACTTGATTTCCATTCTATACAAAACAAAACGGCTTTTAAACTATGCACTAATTATCTATTGCATTACTAATCAGCAAGGTGTATCTGATGCAGATGTGAAGGCTCAGACTAGCAAAACAAGGGCAGCATTTCTACAATTGAATAATATCTGAAACTCGAAACAACTGCCAACTCACTTAAGATTCAGAATTTTCAATACAAATATGAAGACAGTTCTACTGTATGGGGGGGGGAACTTGGAGAACTACGAAAACCATCATCAGGAAGATACAAGTATTTACTAACATTTGTCTACGCAAGATACTTTTGATCCGCTGGTCTGACAACATTAGCAACAACCTACTGTGAGTGAGCAAGGCAGATCCCGGCAGAAGAATAAATTATTAGAAATCGCCGGAGGTTGATAGGACACATTCAAGAAAGCACCGACCTGAGTCACAAGATAAGCCTTTACTCGGAATCCTCAAGGTCAAAGGAAAAGACGAAGGCCAAGGAACACATTATGCCGAGAAATGGAGACAGACATAAGAAGAATGAGCAGCAATTGAATAGAACTGGAGAGGAAGGCTCCCTAGGGCAGATTAGGTTGGAGAATACTGGTCGACAGCCTAAATAAACAAGTAATTATTTATCAGTTATGTCATAGAGATTCTTGATAGTAAACTATAGTAGCATTTTTTTTAGATAAGAAAATAATTCTGATCAGTTTAAATTTTCAATTCAAATTTACATTAGTCTTTTTTATTATTTATAAGAGGAATATTTTGTTTTCGAACATAATCAGTTAGAATTGTTTTAACTGATCAATATTTTTTTATTTCATTAAATGTGAACTTTTATAATTAAACTAATCATTACAATTTATTATTTAATTAATAATGAATGATTTTGTCTGTAGTGCCTCCACATATATTCCAGTTCGCTTACATCTAACTTGGTTAAGCCCTTTCGATTAATTTATTTAACCAAGCCATTTTGTATAGCAACAACTCATATGTACCATTGGTATTTTTTATTATCTGGTTTGTATGAGCTTGTACGACTGAGCATTGCTTACGCTTACGCGCTTACTCATCCTTTTCGCTTTAATGTTAATCTCTTAATTTCCCCATGAACTCACATGATTTGTATTGGCTTGCTTTTGACCTTGTCAATCATTCGTCGCTTTTATTTATGTGTGTGCATACCTATTTCGCTTGTCATATGTCTGTCTTATTTTTATCTGACTATAAATTCTTATTACAGGTGTTGTGAAGATTGGTAAGTTACACTGTTAGATACCGGCTCAGTGGTCTAAAGGCTAGGGCGTTCGCGCACAATATTGAAGGTCCTGGGTTCGAATCCCGCGGGATGCAGGAGTCGTGGATGCGCACTGCTGAGGAGTCCCACACCACATATATATATATAATATAAACCTTTAAGGTTTATTATTGAACACTGTTGAATTGACATTTGAAATTCGCTTGTTTTGGTTTGATGTTGATGATTGTACTTTTCTTGTTTACACTGTAGTAAGATGGTGTATTTTGTTAGACATTGTTGTTATTCTGCACTGTCAATGGGTATTTTGTTGTTGCTGTTGTTAAAACTTGATGGAATATATTTGATTTAATAGTTTACTTTCAATAAACATATTCTTTATTCATTATTTCACAGGTTATTTACAAAATCTACATGCTTGTTAAATACACTTGATAACATCAAATCAACAATATAGTCATATTGATCAATCAACAATCATTGATTGATTACCGTTCTAAATATCATCATCAACAAAGGAAGGATTTAATTCTTTTAACTATAACCTTCTTAAGCATCGATTTTTTGTACGACATATTCTTTTCACAAAAGAATTTTCTAGATTTGTGAAGTATACTTGTCTTACAAACTGATCTTAGCTAAGTTGGCCAGTTCGTTTTACTATGGAACTCATAAAAAAAATGCTCATCCATGATCCCGCAAGTGGAAATCAAACCCAGAATCCTCAGTTTCGCTCGCAAACGCTTAAGTTCTAGTGTTTAAACTTAATCAATCCATGTTCATCTACAACCTTCATCCACATTGCCTGTGACGGATAACAAACAGTCTCTCCTACCTGACACACATCGAACTTCACTGGTCAAGGCTTTTGATTATATTTTTGTGTTCGGGATGTTAGATCCCCAGAACTCACTTGATAAATGTCTTTATTTTGGATTTGATTTATGGGCTGGTCAACTGGCCTTGAGATCACATTTCTCACCAGGAAAAGCCTTAGTTGTGATTGGTTACTGTGTTATTTTAGTGTGCTATATTTTTGTGACTCTTCCAAGGACATCCCTATGGTGTATAAATAAACACGTTTTGTATGCTTGAGTTCATTGTAATTGCTGGTTGTTTGTAGAATATATCAAGACTTCTCGTTAGTTCCTTCGAGTCAACGGGTCAGAGTAGCCTATCTGGACGCTGGTTCATTGTCTCGTTCTCGTTTTATCCCCTAAAGTGAACCCATAATATTTTCAAGCATACCTAGCAACGAGCAATGCGCATCCACGACTCTTGCACCTCGCAGAATTCGAACCCGGGACCTTCGGTATTGTGCGCGAACGCCTAACAATCGGACCACTGGTCCGGCATCCAACGGTGGTAATGTCTAACTCTGATTGATCTACGGATTTTTGCGCGACCTGACCCATTTGTCTTTGGTAGTTACTGCCTACACCCGACAGGGTTGAACTCCATTGGTCACGTCTTCTCAACTAGAACTCCGAGAATTTCCTCACGAAACTAGCTAGTCACTAGTGAGCACTGTTACGATATTTTGGGGCAGAGTTTTGAAGGTTTGCGTTTTTACACATTCGAAATCATCAATCAATCATTGTTACTAGACCACCATTAGAAACCTGGAAGCACTGGACGGCCGTTTCGTCCTGGTATGGGACTCCTCAGCAGTGCGCATCCACGACTCCTGCTCCTCGCAGGATTCGAACCCAGGAACTTTGGTATTGTGCGCGAACGCCTAACCATCGGACCACTGGACCAGCATCCAACGGTATTAATGTCTAACTCTGATTGATCAAGGGATCTAGGGAAACGGCCGTCCAGTGCTTCCAGGTTTCTAATGGTGGTATAACAATGATTGATTGATGATTTCAAATGTGTAAAAACGCAAACCTGCAAAACTGTGCCCCAAAATAACAACTTATCTCTCTCTCTACTTCAGTATAATGCATAAAAAACCATTTATTCCTCATTATAAAGATGTAAAACGTTTTTTCTTTGCAAATTTGCTTAAACTAGTCATTGTGTTTGTTGAATAACTAAATTATTGAATAAATAAATGACCTAACAATATTCTAAGTCCTTATAAATCAGCTGATCAGTATTCCGATGGATCTTGGTTATAAATATATATATATATATATATATATATATATATATATATATATATATATATATATATGGTGG
>OX103971.1:15186860-15206045 GCA_944470395.2 Schistosoma turkestanicum
ATAAAACTTGTTTAAATAATAAAAGTCAATTTAGCATGCATAAACACAGATCCGTCGTGTGTACGTTTTACTTTAGGCGCAATTTCTATCATTTGCTTCTTGCTGACAGTGATTAGTTTAACATGTGTATACTATTTCAGTAATAGGTATATAATGAAGGTTGTATGTAGTTGCAATCTAATAATATTAATAATTTAGCTCAAACTAAAGACTGATCAATTAATTACTTGAATACTTTAAAAAAATTTTAATTTATAATATAAATGAAGCCCTCCCCTTCCCCAAACGATTTCTATGCAATTCCAAATTTCAAATTTAGCAAATACCAAAGAAATATATAAGAGAACAATTAATTCAAAGAGTATATACCAGAAAGAAATATGTACCACTATTGAAAAGTTTACAAATCAATCGTCCCTATTTAATTTTACTGAATGTATTATAGTTCTAATTATATTCATTGTATTATTAAAATAATCTATGGTATAAAGAGAATTATTAGTAAAATGAAATAATTATAATTTCAAATTAAATATCCCTCCAATTGATTTTAAAGCATTATATAAACAAACTAAAACAACTTTAAATTTAACACGTTCATTTGATAATTTATTTGTTGGCACAGTGAATAATTATCTTATTGATCCGGAGGAAATCAATTATTTCAATATAATTTTACGTAATTTAAAAAGTATTCCCCATAATGAAGAACATCAACATCAATATTTGATATATTTATATGAAAATATAAATAATTTATTTCAAGAATATCATATAAATTATTTACTTGTTCAAGAACAATTAAAAATTATTGAAAAGAATAAAATTATTCTAAAACCATTTGATCAACTTGTTAATATTGGATTAAATATATTAGATCGAATAAAATCAATGTCCAATCTAGAAATTGTACATTTAATCAATCAATTATTCTCAATTAGTTGGTATCAATTAAAACCTAATATTAGACAATATCTAATACCATTTGTATATAATTTATTAGATGATATGATACCATTTAATGGTTTACATGAAATATATACAGAAACAATCACTACAATTTGTCCATTGACTAATGCCAATAGTTATCAACACTTGTCCGAGTCAAATATTATTATAAAGTCGATATTATATGAATTAAAATGGATGAGTGTAACTATTACAGTAGGATGTATTTGTCTGTTATTATTATCATTGATTAGTTCATTTCTATTGTAAAATTCAATGTCTTTCATGTTTTTTTTATATTGATTATACCAAATGAATAATAATCTGTGATTTTTATTTATTTTGTATAATATAATGGTTGTTGCATTTAAAAAAAAACTGTGTTTTGGATTATTGATTAATTGATTTTTTTTTCTGATGACTTTTTTTTTGGCTCTGATCATACATGTTATTTATTAGTTTGAATAATATCTTGTTTATGAATTCTTTTAGAATAGAAATAAAATTCATTATATGATTTGAAAGTTTTTAATTTTAACCTAATCAAATCAGGATGATGACGAATGAGAAAGTGTTATATATTCACTTGTTATATATTCTCACTTACTTAAATGCTTACCTAATCTGTAATATGAATAACTAGGCGAATACATTTAATAAATTGAATAGTATATACAATTTATGGGTGTGGATAGACATGTAAGCTAAGATCTTAACTAAGTTCAGTGTTGGCTTCATCCAACAATGTCTTGTCATTGATTTCCGGAAAGGAGACGTAGTAATCATGGCTTTGAATATTTCGACATATGGAAAATGGCCTTTAGGAGTAGTTCAAATCTGTGAAACCGTTAGCAATGGAAAGGTTAGGATGGTAAATGTTCGTAGGCACAACGGATTAGTTAGGAGGGATATACGTGAGGTGTTTCTCCTTGAAGGTTCGAAATAGTTCTTTGTTATATCCATGTAGGACGTCGGCTAGGCGTACTGTTGTAAGTCCTACTCGTTCTTTTAGTGTGGATTATGCTATAGAATGAAACATGACCAAAGGCATCTAATTGGCTTTGCTTTGTATGATGGGATTTTACGGGCCGGTGTAAGATACATTTTTTGAAGGCTGTGTGTGGAAATCCCTCCATGTATACATTTGTAATTTGTCCTTATTGGTTCCCTCAGTTGTACATTTTGTTAGTCTGTTCGATTCCATTTGAGATGATAATATTTATATTTTATTTTAGTCTCTATTTCTGTTGCCTTTACTGAGTTTCCATGTTTCCTTCTCAACGCTGCATTTATGTTGTTTTAGCTGATACTTAGTCATGACGACAGCCATATTGATTTGTTCCTCTTTTGATTGTGTTGCTTGCATTGACTGGACTTGTACATTTTGATTGTGAATTGAAGCACTCTTCCAGAATAGGGAACACTCTGTTTTATAAAGCAATCAATTATTATCTGTCAAACGAATCTGATCTATTCAGGAGGCATAGAATATCATTTATTTGTTGTTGTTGATTTGAATAATTGAACAATTGTTGGTGGAATAACTGAGTGGTAATATTGCTTAGGTAATGATGTAAATTTATATATATTATGAATATTAGAACCATCATCTACCCAATCACCATGTTTTGGTTTAAACTGGGCAGTGGCGCGTATCTAACCTAGCTAGACAGTTATTCCTCAATCTAAACCTGAGTTTGGATCCAACATGTATGATTGTGTGAAACGACGGTAAATATTTCAAGTTTCACGTGACCATGGGGGAATTGTCAAGTGTTCATGAATGAATTATCTCTTCAGTGTTTTATGGTTTTCACTCGCTGAAAGATAATGTAGTTTGTGTACTAATATATTCAGCCTACATATAGCTCTTAGACAAACTAATCAATATTTTCTGCCCGAGTAACTATTTTTTGAACATCTTTTGACCTTGTCAATCATTCGTTGAAATCTTGATTGTTTTGCTTGCTTCGTTTATCATATGTTCATCCTATTTTTGTCTGATTATAATTATGTAATCATGCCTTATCACATTGAATTTGGCTCACTCGCCTTCTTCACTTGTACGCTTTTTATTCTCATATCTGTCTGCATGAATGATTGGTGGAAATAAATTCATCCGAATAAATCTGTATTTGGCTTCTTGTTACCGCCATCAAACAAACGGGGTTCGCCTAATTGTGACATACGGAAACAGAAGGGAAGATTTATTTCATAGCATATCTAGTAGTTGTTCGTCCAAATTGTGGTCAGATCGCGGGTCACTAAAGTGGTGGGCTGTACTTTGAATTCAATGCAGCCAGTAAAATAGAAATAACAAACATCTTCGTATTATTGAAATCTTAATTATCAAATAAAGAAACTCTATCCTGATTTTTAAAATACACATCATACTGTCTAATTTATATTAGGACTACAGTTCAACAGCATGACCGATCAATTTATATTTCCCAATTTGGACACGGACATTTTTGGTGAACTTTTAGTATTTTGGGGCACAGTTTTGGAGGTTTGCGTTTTTACACATTTGAAATCATCAACCAATCATTGTTAGACCACCATTAGAAACCTGGAAGCACTGGACGGCCGTTTCGTCCTGGTATGGCCCTTATCAGCAGTGCGCATGAATGAATTAATAACTTCTTTTTTAGTTCAGCGTAAAAAGTTTCTTTTTTTCTGGAACTTTCCGTCACATTTGAACTTGATTTCCATTCTATACAAAACAAAACGGCTTTTAAACTATGCACTAATTATCTATTGCATTACTAATCAGCAAGGTGTATCTGATGCAGATGTGAAGGCTCAGACTAGTAAAACAAGGGCAGCATTTCTACAACTGAATAATATCTGAAACTCAAAACAACTGTCAACTCACTTAAAATGCAGAATTTTCAATACAAATATGAAGACAGTTCTACTGTATGGGGAGGAAACTTGGAGAACCACAAAAGACATCATCCAGAAGATACAAGTATTTACTAACAGTTTTCTACGCAAGATACTTTTGATCCGCTGATCAGACAGCATTAGCAACGACCTACTGTGAGAGTGAGCAAGTTATATCCCGGCAGAAGAAGAAATTAGTGAAAATCGCCGGAGGTTGATAGGACACATTGAAGAAAGCATCGACTTGCTTTACAAGGCAAGCCCTCACTTGGAAACCTCAAAGTGAAAGGAAAAGAGAAAGGCCAAGGAACGCATCGCTCCGAGAAATGGAGGCAGACATGAGAAAAATAAACAGCAATTGGATAGAACTGGAAAAGAAGGCCCTGGAAAGAGTAGGTTGAAGAATTCTGTTCGGCATCCTAAGTAAGGAAGTAAGTAATTATTTTATCAGTTACGTCATAAAAATTTAAAGATTTCCGATAGTAAACTATAGTAGCATTTTTTTAGATAAGAAAAGAATTATGATCAGTTTAAATTTTCAATCCAGATTTACATTAGCCTTTTTTTATTATTTATAAGAGGAATATTTTGTTTTCGAACATAATCAGTTAGAATTGTTTTTTTAACTGATCAATATTTTTTTTAATTCATTGAATGTGAATTTAAAACTTTTATAATTAAACTAATCATTATAATTTATTATTGAATTAATAATGAATGATTTTGTCTGTAGTGCCTCCACATATATTCCAGTTCGCTTACATCTAACTTGGTTAAGCCCTTTCGACTAATTTATTTAACCAAGCCATTTTGTATAGCAACAACTCATATGTACCATTGGTATTTTTTATTATCTGGTTTGTATGAGCTTGTACGACTGAGCATTGCTTACGCTTACGCGCTTACTCATCCTTTTCGCTTTAATGTTAATCTCTTAATTTCCCCATGAACTCACATGATTTGTATCGCTTGTTATTTGACCTTGTCAATCATTCGTCGCTTTTATTCATGTGTGTGCATACCTATTTCGCTTGTCATATGTCTGTCTTATTTTTGTATGACTATAACTTCTTAGTCATCGTTTGTCTCAGTGAGTTGGATCTTAGCCTTCTCCATACGGTTCGCTTCAGTCCCTCGCCAATGTACCACAAAATGGTGATCCCGACGTCAACAAGATTGGCCACCACTACAAAATGTCTAACAGTGATGATATTTCATTATGTATGAACCTTTAAGGTTTATTATTGAACACTTTGTTGAATTGACATTTGAAATTCGCTTGTTTTGGTTCAATGTTGATGATGGAATATATTTGATTTAATAGTTTACTTCCAATAAACATATTCTTTATTCATTATTTCACAGGTTATTTACAAAATCTACATGCTTGTTAAATACACTTGATAACATCAAGTCAACAATGTAGTCATGCTGATCAATCAACAAAGACTGATTGATTACCGTCCTAAATATCATCATCAACAAAGGAAGAATTTAATTCTTTTAACTATACCTTCTTAAGCATCGTTTTTTTCTACGGCATATTCTTTTCACAAAAGAATTTTATAGATTTGTGAAGTATACTTGTCTTACAAACTGATCTTGGCTAGGTTGGCCAGTTCGTTCTACTATGGAACTCATAAAAAACAGTACTCATCCATGACCCCGCAAGTGGAAATCAAATCCAGAACCCTCAGTTTCTCTCGCAAACGCTTAAGTTCTAGTGTTTAAACTTAATCAATCCATGATCATCCACAATCTTCATCCACATTGCCTGTGACGGATAACAAACAGTCTCTCCTACCTGACACACATCGAACTTCACTGGTTAAGGGTTTTCATTATACTGGTGTTGGGGATGTTAGATCGCCAGAATTCGCTTGATAAATATCTTTATTTTGGATTTGATTCATGGGCTGACCAACTGACCTTGATATCACATTTCTCACCAGGAAAAGCGTTAGCTAAGATTGGTTGCTGTTTTATTTTAGTGTTCTATTTTTGTGACTCTTCCAAGGACATCCGTATAGTGTATAAATAAACGTGATTTGTATGCTTGAGTTCATTGTGCTTGCTGGTTGTTTGTAGAATATATCAAGACTTCTCGTTAGTTCCTTCGAGTCAACGGGTCAGAGTAGCCTATCTGGACGCTGGTTCATTGTCTCGTTCTCGTTTTATCCCCTAAAGTGAACCCATAATATTTTCAAGCATACCTAGCAACGAGCAATGCGCATCCACGACTCTTGCACCTCGCAGGATTCGAACCCGGGACCTTCGGTATATTGCGCGAACGCCTAACTATCGGACCACTGGTCCGGCATCCAACGGTGTTAATGTCTAACTCTGATTGATCTACGGATTTTTGCACGACCTCACCCATTTGTCTTTGGTAGGTGACTGCCTACACCCGACAGGGTTGAACTCCATTGGTCACGTCTTCTCAACTAGAACTCCGAGAATTTCCTCACGAAGCTAGTCACTAGTGAGCACTGTTTACGATATTTTGGGGCAGAGTTTTGAAGGTTTGCGTTTTTACACATTCGAAATCATCAATCAATCATTGTTACTAGACCACCATTAGAAACCTGGAAGCACTGGACGGCCGTTTCGTCCTGGTATGGGACTCCTCAGCAGTGCGCATCCACGACTCCTGCTCCTCGCAGGATTCGAACCCGGGACGTTTGGTATTGTAGGCGAACGCCTTACCATCGGACCACTGGGCCGGCATCCAATGGTGTTAATGTCTAACTCTGATTGATCTAGGTATCTAGGGAAACGGCTGTCCAGTGCTTCCAGGTTTCTAATAGTGGTCTAACAATGATTAATTAATGATTTCAAATGTGTAAAAACGCAAACCTCCAAAACTGTGCCCCAAAATAACAACTTATCTCTCTACTTCAGTATAATACATAAAAAAACACTTATTCCTCATTATAAAGATGTAAAACGTTTTTTCTTTGCAAATTTGCTTAAACTAGTCATTGTGTTTGTTGAATAACTAAATTATTGAATAAATAAATGACCTAACAATATTCTAAGTCCTTATAAATCAGCTGATCAGTATTCCGATGGATCTTGGTTATAAATATATATATATATATATATATATATATATATATATATATATATATATATATATATATATATATATATATTTATCACTAGGCAACCATTAGAGTAATATGTACTGGAGCCAATATATAAACATATACATACACCACATATACATATATAAATATATTTTTATTATATAAAATCAGTAAACACAAAATCTATACTTAATCTAATCATGACAATAGATTCTTCTTGTAAAATTTTATCCAGTGAAATGTTAACCACAACTGTGAATCGTTCACTTACTTATCAATCATTGAATTTACCATCTACTACTACTACTACTACTACTGTAGACAATTCACAGAATAATAATTTTCAATCATCACAATTATACACTATAATTAATCATTGTAAATCAATTCATGATTTATGGTTAGCTCATAAATCAGTCAATGAAAATGATGGAAATATTAAAGATGAACAAACTGGAAATACATTATTGCATTATTTAATTGTATCAATACCGAAATTAATGAGAAAATGTTATGATTATAGTGTTATTGTAATGAAACATGAAAATAAATTCTATTCAAAATGGATTGCTGCAATTGTTAGCTTAGTATATCGTCTTGTTGTTTATGGTCATTGTTCAATTAATGCACAAAATCATATGGGAAATACAGTGTTACATTTAATATGTCTTTTACCATATACAGAATTTTTAGCAATACATTTAATTCGTTTAGGTAAGTAAGACATTTTATGATTTTGTTTAAATTAAGTTTAAATTTAAGTCATATTGTGGTGTGAGCTACTTATTAGTAGTATATGACGTGAGTATCAACGTAATGTCTGACAGCAGAAGATGGGGGAAGATCAAGAAAGGAAGAAGAGTGGGAACACAATGGAATTTGTATGAAACACATGAATAGTGACAATGGATTGATATTGTTTGCAACAGGAACAGTCCAGTTCGATATGGATGAACTGATCTTTTGCAAATGAACAATTTACGATATGGTTTTCCGATTTTACTGAGTAACTCTGTAATTTTCGTTAAATACAATTCGGTTGCCCCACCTGTGTTCTCGTTCACTTCAGTATCTTCTAACATTCTGTATGATAATAAAATTCAAATTTTATAGTTTAAAAGGATCAATGTTCAATTTAGTTTGAAATAGAAAAGAGTTGAATCAATAATTAAGGTTTAATAATATTTAATAAGATATTCACTTGTTTAAATCTTTAAATAATCTATTTTTTTTCAATTGTGCAAATACTATTGCATTAAAAAAGAATGAATGCTGTATAAAATTGTATGGATTGTATTGTGTTGTTTTAAATTGGTCACAAATGATCTCGATGCTGAATACCGGGAAAGTTGAAATAGAAGCACTACAATTTTTGGAATTTATTCCTTTTTGTTTTATCATTTGAGAAAACAAGAGACAAATACGTGTGTTACAATTGAAGCACCTTAGAAAAATAATTACAACATTTGAACTGATGATATAGAATGTTGATAATTGAATACAATTGAAAGATATTCAATGTTAAAAGCATATTTTGAATAATTTTAAAATTGAATGAATGTTAAAGAGGTATTTGTTATGAAAGTGTACACAATTTGTGCTGTTGATCATCCTTTACTGTACTAATCAGAAATGAGCTAAATGATAAGTAATAAATGCTGGTAGGGGTACTTTTCTGCTCAAAATTCTGTCCAACTGTCTAAAAAGAAAAAAAAAACGCTTTCGTTTAAAAATATGGCTTTCGTTTTTGATGGAAGTGGGTGGACGTGTTTTGTGTATGTATTTTGACGGTGGATATTCGATATAATGCTGTTTGTCCTGATAACCATTGCTCTAAAAACGTTAAGGCTTATCATAACTCACTTTATTAATTTCAATATATACTGATCGATAATATTATCGAATTTATTAGAAATATCAAAATAATCGATACTGTTATCGAATTACATCACCAACTAATCATTAAAGCTGATAGAATGAATATGTGCATAGGCGGTAAACAATGTTCAGACATACATGCGCACACATTCTGAACAGTAATAAAAGTACAATGGTTTGTTGTTGCGCTATACAAGTGACGCTGTGTTAAATAGGTTAATAAAAGGGATTAACCAAGTTACATCTAAACAAACGTAAATGCATATGAGGTGCTATAATATTTTCGAATTGTTTTCATTCAATAATAGCTTCCTGATCACTATTCATTTTCTCAGTCAAGTCGCTGGTTTGTGCACACATATAGGAAGAATGGTAATCAGTAGCAAATACAAATGACCATAGAGTATAAGTGTCAAGATTTATCAGACAAAGACTATTACTATTCTTAGATATTGATTATTAAGTAAGGATTGAATGAATTGTACCTTCATTACTCACTTACTTATGCACTTACTAACTAACTAACTAACTAACTAACTTACTTACTTATGCCTGTCACTCCCTAATAGAGTATAGGCCGTCGGCTAGTATTCTCCAACCTACTCTGCCTTGGGCTTACCTTTCAAGTTCTGACTAATTTTTTTTCATTCTTCTCATGTCTACCTCCATTTCTCGGTGTAATGTATTCCTTGGCTTGTCTCTTTTTACTTGACCTTGAGGGTTCCAAGTAAGGACTTGTCTTGTGACGCAATTGGGTCAATGAATTGTTTTTACTAAAGAACTTGATATCAATGCTGAAATTATCAACAAAGAAAATAAAATTTAATGCACATGATATTTACTGATCGAATATTTATTCATAAAGTCGAGATTTTATTTTAACATTCGCATTCATTATTTAAAAAGCATTCATCATATGTATTGTTTGTTTAGTATTGATAACACTGATTATTGGGAATTTAATAGTAAGAGTAATGATAATTATGGTTTCATTCAATATATGTTGAGTACACTATGTAGTTATCATGGAAATCATGAGTCAATCACCGTCTCCCACGCCGTCTTCCCGGCGGCACCGTCCAGGCTGTCGTATACCGCCTTTGCCTCACTTCCCCGCAGCGTCCCCAGCACCGCCAAATCCGCTCTGGGCCCCTTGACACCCACCAGCTCCACCGCGGCCTCAAACTCCTCCAGGAAGCTCCGCAAATCTCCGTCCTCCAACTTCTTTGGCCACGGGAGCTACTTCCTCCGAGCAGGCAGGGACACCAAATGTTATGAACGAGAACACAGGTGGAGTAACCGAATTGTATCTAACGAAAATTACAGAGTTACTCAGTAAAATAGGAAAACCATATTGTAAATCGTTAATTAGCAAAATATCAGTTCATCATATCGAACTGGACTGTTCCTGTTGCCAAACATCAATCCATTGTCACCACTATTCATGCGTTTCATACAAATTCTATTGTGTTCTAACTCTTCCTTTCTTGATCTTCCCCATATTATGCTGCCAGACATTACGTTGACGCTCACGCCATATACTACTTATAAGTAGCTCACACCACACCACGACTCCCGATACTTGCAGGATTCGGGCCAAGGACCTTCGGTCTCGCACGCTAACGCCTAACCTATGAACCAATGAGCCAGCATCCAGTGGTGTTAACGTCTTACTCTGATCAATCTAAGGTTATCTCGTAACCTCACCCATTGTGTTCGGTCGTTTCTGCCTACATTCCGTAAGGTTGAATTCTACTGGTCACAGCTTTTTGCCTGACTAGAATTCTGAATGTGATATATTTGATTGTGCTTACTGAGTTTTGCATATTATTAGGTGGCAGAGCAGATTCAGTTTGTTCTAATTATTAAAATTTTAACTTAATAAAACTCAATGGGAGGGAGTTATAGAAAAAAAAACACTAAGATGAAGAAAATAGATTTTACAATCATTTGTGCTTATCGAACAGTAAATAATATTCTGTGGTCAAATTCTCAGTACTGGTGGAATTCTTCTGATTAGATTTTCGGTAAATATGCAGATAACATTTTTCATGGTAGTATTCATCATTAACTGATGATAAATCTGATTGAAATCATGACCTGTAAGGATTGAACTCCATTGTTCATGACATCTCATAGGAACTGCGAAAATTTCCTCACGAAGCTAAGTGTATGGTGCGCGCTACTTATAAGTAGTATATGACGCGAGTGTAAACGTAATGTCTTGCAGCAGAAGATGGGGGAAGATCAAGAAAGGAAGAGTTAGAAAACAATGGAATTTGTATGAAACGCATGAATAGTGAGTGAAATGTCAGACAATGGATTGATGATGGATTGAAGTTTGCAAATTAATGGTTACGATATGGTTTTCCTATTTTACTGAGTAACTCTGTAATTTTCGTTAAATACAATTCGGTTGCCCTCACCTGTGTTCTCCTTCACTACAGGTGTTGTGTCCTGAATATTCGTTTTATTCTAGTTATCAGATTCTATGTTGTTAAATTTGAAGATCTTGTTTTTGATATTGTATCACGTTGTGTTTCTTGTTTGCCAAGGATTTTTGTTGTCAGAAACAAACCTACTTTCCAAATATATCAGTCAATTATTAAAATTATCTGAACTTAGGAGCTCAGTAGATGACGCAATGGTGTTTGAAGCGAATGATACTGAATTCAAATTGATCCTGAACATAAAATAAAAACTAGAATTCAAACATATGTAACTGATGAGTGTTGGATTCCACTGTTACTTATATATCAAATATTGTCAAGGTTATTGTATAACTCAATATGGAGATGATCCGCTTAAGGTGTGTACACATGAGATTAAAGACTCATTAATTGAAGTCTTGAATGTGAATAACCGAACACTATCAACCCTTGCAAATTAGTGTTCTCTCATCTCTTATTTTAAAATAAATGATACGTGTCCAACAAACAAACGAACCATCAAAAATAATCAAATACTTGAACAACTTTCTTATGAAGGTAGTTCATTTGATACTTCTTCGTTCATAGTATTTAATTATTACCCAAAGCTTGAATTAACTACATACAAGTAATTCTATCTACTTAAATATTGTCAACAACCGTTAATATGAGATTTCTTATCTGATAAAACTCAAATGATTATACATATAATTTCCTTAGTCAGATCTGCCAATGATTAATACCTTAATTAACGTATGTTGAGCATATAATTATG
Source organism: Schistosoma turkestanicum (assembly GCA_944470395.2). Lineage (NCBI taxonomy): Eukaryota > Metazoa > Platyhelminthes > Trematoda > Strigeidida > Schistosomatidae > Schistosoma > Schistosoma turkestanicum. The sequence goes on from OX103971.1 coordinate 15,198,866, forward strand.
TAAGATCTATTTTTGAAGGCTTTGTTTGTGAAAATCCCTCCGTGTATAAATACATTTGTAATTTGTCCTTATTGATTCCTTCAGTTGTACATTTTGTTAGTCTGTTCGATTCCATTTCGTGGATGATAATATTTGTATTTTATTATAGTTTCTATTTCTTCTGCCTGCACTGAGTTTCCATGTTTCCTTCTGAACTGCATTTATGTTGTTTTAGCTGACACCTAGTCATGACGACAGCCAGATTGATTTGTTCCTCTTTTGATTGTGTTGCTTGCATTGACTGGAATTGTGCATTTTGATTGTGAATTGAAGCACTCTTCCAGAATAGGAAACACTCTGTGTTATAAAGCAACCAAATATTATCTTTCAAACGAATCTGATCTATCCAGAAAGGATAGAATAACATTTATTTGTTGCTGTTGATTTGATTAATTGAACAATTGTTGGTGGAATAACTGAGTGGTAATATTGTTTAGGTAATGATGTAAATTTATATATATGATGAATATTAGAACCATCACTTACCGAAATCACTTCGTTTTGGTTTCAACTGGGCAATAGTGCGTGTATAAACTACTTAGACAGTTTTTCCCCAGTCCAAACCTGAGTTTGGATTCTACGAATACTTTGTCATATCAAAACGACCGTACTTGTAAAATGTTTTCATGATACTACACATCATTATCCTTGAAGCAATTATTATATCAATCGACAGTACTGATTAATTTTTTAAAATAAATCTCTTTATTAGCTTAAGGACCATACAGTAAAGAAAAAATATATCATAATAGCTTGTTTCCTGAATTTCAACTAACTACTCAATGAATTTCAGTCATCTTGATTAATTGTTCAAGCAATTGATGTACTATAAAATAAACTGTAATAAATATTTCGAAGAATTCTTCTGTACTTTTGAAGCTGAAATTGACAGTGGCTATCAGTAGCATTGCGGGCTGCATCATGTTCGACGTCGGGGACGCCACTATTGATGAGCTGCGTCGAACTAGAAGTAGGTAGGGCTCACTAATTTAGTGACCCATGATGACTCTGCCTATATTTATAAACTAAGTATGCCTTGAAATAGTTTCCCCCTTCAGGTTCCGTATATTATAATTTGGCGAACCCCGTTTTGTGCAACGGCGGTAACAGGAATTCAAACACGGATTCGGCTGGATTAGTTTATTTTATACATTCATCTAAGCAGGCAAGTGAGAACAAAAAGTGTGCAAGCGAACCAAAGCTAAACGGCTTTGGCTCATTAGACTTCCTCACTTTGCTTCGCTTTGCTTGTGCACTATCCGTTCTTGTCTGTCTGCTTAGATGAATTTAGGAAATAAACTTATCCAACCAAATCCACATTTAGCTTCCCATTACCGCTGTCGCACAAACGGGTTTCGCCAAATTATGATATACGGAAACGAAAGGGCAGAACTATTTCAAGGCATACTTAGTTGATAAATATCGGTGGAGTCATCATGGGCCACTAAATTATTGAGCCCTACCTAATATGAGTTCAGCGCAGCCCGACAAAAGTATTAAACCCAACATTGAATCTAACGCAGTCATTAAAGAGCCATGAATGTTCTTTCATCCTCTTAAGAACTTGTTAACTAGATCTACCTACATCTCAGTCTTGATGTTCACACTGAAACTCATACTCAATATCTATCTCCATTTTCAAACTCACAACGCAGTATACTTTGAACTATTGATACAAAATACCATTAACTTGTTCATTGAGGATGAGTCGTGTTTCATTTGCAATTGTTCAAATCTTACCATTATCGTAACAATCATCTAAGTATACACATATATTTTTCATTTTGCCGATAATTGTTAGTCTATAGACAGTACATTAAATTTCTTTGTACGCGATATCAAAAAGTAAATGTTAATAAATTGAATACAATGAATATTTCCATTTTCATTTTGTTGTTGGTTAAGGCGCTGATCCAGAAATTAAGAATAATGCAGGCCTACATGTTTATTATCATTATGAAGAACGAAGAGCATGGTTAGTTAAAAATTTACCTGGTCTTAACTGTGGTATATGGAATGCAAGTAAGTATATACATATATATATATGTTACACATTTTTGAAACCATGAACCGATCAATGTTAGACCACCATTAGAAACCTGGAAGCACTGGACGGCCGTTTCGTCCTGGTATGGGACTCCTCAGCAGTGCGCATCCACGACTTCTGCACCCCGCATGATTCGAACCCAGGACCTTCGGTATTGTGCGCGAACGCCCTAACATTGATCGGTTCATGGTTTCAAAAATGTGTAACTTAACAATCTTCACAACCCCGTAATGCATATATATATATATCCCAAGTGAATTGTCTCGGTATGATTGTAGGATTTAATTTGTCCTACAGATGTAATTCTAGTACGGTAAACGCAATATTGGCGAGCACAGGGTCTATGGAAAAGCCATAGTAGTCAGAACAAGATCAACTTTTGCTTCAAACTTTATCTGTTTCTAAACATTAAAACAATTAGATTAGTACAATAAATTGGGAAATTACAATTATCAAGTAAGACAAGCAAACATACCGACCAATATAACGTGTCTTATGGAAATGATGAGTACAGTTATGAGTCATATCAATATATAATAAGATAATAATGTCAATCGATTTGTAGGTCATTTACAACAAAGAAGGTTTACAGACACACGTCAGATCAGATCACGTGATGGGAGCTTAAGCCACAATTTGATTGGTTAGTTATGACATAACTACAATTAGTTATAAAATAACTAACGATAATCACTGATATAAAAGTAGTATATTAGGTTTACGATAAACCATGAACTAAAAAAGAACACATGTTTTGTCCTTTGCGAGACTCCTCAGCATCTGCATTCAAGTGGTGATGTTTACATTGAAACTAAAAAACAAAGTACAATTCATTTTAAATAAACTCCAAATGGATTATATACTGATCGACTGAATCCAGATGTTATCCGCCGACACTAGCCATATACCGAAAAATGAATAACAGAATGCCATTTCTATTATTAATAAATTATTTGATTGTTGTATACGGATTGAAATGATAGTAGTATATCTTCCAGGAAGTATCAGTTCTTCTAAGAATACTGATAAGTATTAAGTAGCAACGAGTGATAATCAAAGCAACAATTTATACTAATGGTCTCCAGCTACTGATGTACTATTGAAGATTATAATTCCTAAAGATACTGATATGCCCATCAGCTGATATGCTTGAATGCTATTACGAGTTCACCTTACTTGGTAAATGGAACGAAGAGTAATGACTCAATGACATCATAGACTATTCTGATTTGATTGTCCCCGGCCCGGCTAACTATAGCAAGAAGTTTTGATAAGGCGTAGAGAATGTAATCTACTGGGACCTAGAAAATTCGAGGTTGCTAAGCACACAAATCAAGTTTATTTATACAATGATAGAAACGTCTTTGGGAGAGCCACAAAAAAATGTACTAAAAAAATCCATCACTTAATGACAGTCAAGAAATGTAAGCTCAAGGTCAACTATGCGCGAAAACATAAAAAAATCCAAAATTAGGACACTTTCCAAATGAGTTCTGGGGATCTAACGTCCCCAACAGATACCCACTAAATAACTCTACTCTTCAGATTTGCTGCTCAAATACATCAACCTGGCGATTTGTGAATAACAGGGAATACACTTTTTGGAATTCTACCAATAACCATCACTTCATCATTCAGTCAAAAACATGACATCTCAATCTTTTTACTACTAGAGTACTGGTTCATACCAGAACAGTCAGACGTTGTTGCTTTAACAACCTATCTTAGGATATCAAGGTTCTTTTGTATAAGGTAATTTTACATCAACGAAATTGGTAACAATGCTGTATCCCAAAATCCTATGATCTGTAATTACAGAGTTGTCTGGATTATATATGATTTGCACCATCAAAACATATCTCATGTTTACTTAAGGTACTCACTATTGTATGTGATAATTTCTTTGAACAGTTATTTCAATATTTGACTATTTACAATGTGTGTGTGTGCGCGCTCGCATACGTCGTTTACTGATTCTTCTCTGTTTTGTTTTTCTCTTAGTAAAACGTGAAGATATTAACAAAATCGATTATTATTTATCATGTTGGTGTAGAACAATAGCAAATCAATCAAATGGGAAAAGTTTATTCGAATGTTCAATGTCCACTGGAAATTATGAATTAGTTAAACATATAGATGAAGCACGTAATACCAATGAGCTAATTGCTGCTTCAATGGCATTAGATTTAAATTATATGGAAAATCTTTTATCAATTAAAATTGGTTAGTTGGTATATTGTTTTTTTTGTTGTTGTTGTTGTGTAACACGTAGACATGCTCCTAGAAATAACCTAACCTCGTCTGAATTTTCAGGAGCAGACCTTCTACCAGGTGGCTCGCTTATTGACTTAGAATATGCCGATGACATAGTCCTACTTGGTGAAGACGCTGACAAAATGCAGAGTCTTCTGACTACCATAAGCAACAATGCAAGCATGTTCGGGATGCGGTTTTCCCCCTGGAAATGCAAAATGTTGCTTCAAGACTGGGTTTCATCGGCACCTGAACTAGTGATAGGGAGTGAAGTAGTCGAGCGTGCAGACCGCTTCACTTATCTCAGAAGTCTCATCAGTGCCGATGGCCTGGTGACTTACGAAATCTCAGCTCGGATACAGAAGGCTCGATTGGCTTTTGCCAACCTGCGTCACTGTTGGGGATGTTAGATCCCCAAAATTCGCTTGATAATGCCGTATTTCGGTTCTCACGTTCGCCAGCAGGGGCTGATCAAATGACCTTGAGATTTCGATTCCCACCAGGAAAATCAATGGCTGTGATTGGCTACAGTGTATTTTAGTATGCTATTTTCTTAACTGTCTCAAGGACGTTGTTATGTTGTATAAATAAACGAGAGTTGTATGCTTGATTGTACTGGATTGCTGGGTGTTTGTAGAATATACTTCTACGCTTACAAAGCCTTCTTTTCCGACTTGGGTATTCAAGGTAGCCTCCCTGGAAGCTGGTAAAAGTCTCGTTCGCGTTTATCGACGAAGGTAAACTCGTAGTAGCCTCAAGCATACTAAGTGACGAACTTATCAGTGGCGACGGTGCTTTTGGAAATATGGATCCTGCCAAACTTGAATTACTACTTGAGCAGCAGCTGAAACTGATGCAGATGTTGACAGACATGAAGATTTCCCCTTCCACGCAGCCCAGCTCATCTAATGCAACCACAGCACCATCGGTCGACGGCATCGCAAATAGCATATCTGAATTTCATTATGATCCTGATGCAAATGTTACTTTTGACATGTGGTTCCTGCGTTATGAAGATTTATTTAAATTTGATTTCGCCAACCAAGATGTTGCTTGGAAGGTTCGGCTGCTACTTCGAAAGTTGGGCGCAAGTTAGCTGGATAAGTACTGTAATTTGATCCGGCCTTTGAACCCACGAGATTGTTCGTTTTCTGAGACTGTCCAGGCTCTAAGCCAACACTTTGGAGACAACTCGTCAATATTTAATACTCGTTATCGATGTTTGAAGCTTATTATGAACGAAGATGATGATTTTCTTACGCACGTGGGCATCGTCAACCGTGAATGCGAACGCTTTCGGTTGAAGTCTTTGTCGGAAAACCAGTTCAAAGCCCTCATACTCATCTGCAGCCTCCAGTCGAGTAAGTTCAGTGACATTAGAACAAGGCTACTAAATCGGTTGGAGCAAGATCCAAAGCTTACGCTTAATGATATGGCTCGTGAGTACCAACGTCTCACTAACCTACAACGAGACTCGACTATAGTTCAGAGTGGTAGTTCAAGCCGATCTGAAATTCATTTGGTACAGCAGCCACCTAATCATTATAAGTCTGCCCATGCTACACCCAGTTCACCCCGCTCCAATTCGGCCCAAAAACCCAAAATGAATCCACCTTCTGCTTGCTGGCACTGCGGTTCATGGCACTATGTACGGAACTGCCCATTTAGGCAGCATAGATGCAGGAAGTGTAAAGTCATCGGTCATAAAGATGGCTTTTGCCTACAGAAAAAGCCAAAGCGATCCAGAAGTGCTAAGAAGCCTGTTCCTAGATCCAGTACCAATGCATTGAGCCTAATATCTTCCTGCCAAAGTTCATCACCAAGTGAGAGGAAATTTATTACTCTTAATATTAACGGTTATTTGTGTAGAATGCAAATAGATACTGCATCTGATGTCACTATCCTCTCACGCAAAAATTGGACCAAGTTGGGCAGCCCAAGCCTGCAGCACACAACACAAAAGCCTCGCACAGCATGTGGTAATTATCTTCGTCTGTTAGGACAATTGGAATGTAAAGTTGCTTTCCGGGATTCGTCGTTTACTGGGGTATGCTATATAACGCCAGCTGATCTAAATTTACTTGGTTTAGATTGGTTCGACCAGCTAAAATTGGCTGATGTCCCGCTAAATACCATATGCAACCTGGTATCACAACGACATGACCCAGAAGCGTATACGAAGAAGCTGATGACAGAGTTTTCAACCATTTTTGAACCTGGATTGGGTCGGTGCACTGCTATGAAAGCAACACTTCGGTTGAAACATGGGGCTAAGCCTGCTTTTCGTCCAAAGAGACCTGTACCGTATGCTACATTAGCAACAGTAGATGAAGAGCTGGATCGCCTTCAACGACAAGGAGTTATTACTCCCGTTTCTTACTCCAGTTGGGCAGCACCTATAATCGTTATCAAGAAGGCCAACGCCACGATACCTATATGTGCCGACTTCTCTACAGGTCTAAACGCAGCTCTAGAACAGCATCATTATCCTCTGTCAGTCTCAGATGATCTGTTCACTATGCTGAATGGAGGAAAGTTCTTCGCAAAGCTTGACCTAGCTGATGCTTATTTGCAAGTGGAAGACGAGGAAGCATCTAAAGAGCTGCTTACTATCAACACTTCATCGCGGTTTGTTTCAGTATAACCGTCTACCTTTTGGAGTTATGACTGCCCCATCTATCTTCCAACAACTAATGGATACAATCCTGTCAGATATCTCAGGGGTTGCAGCTTATCTCGATGATATCTTGATTGTTGCGAAGACGATAGAACAGCTACGGGAACGCACGACATTGGTACTACAACGCATCAGTGACAATAGTTTCCGGTTACGCCAGAAAA
>OX103971.1:15206287-15440624 GCA_944470395.2 Schistosoma turkestanicum
TTCTTTGCAAATTTGCTTAAACTAGTCATTGTGTTTGTGTTGAATAACTAAATATTGAATAAATAAATGACCTAACAATATTCTAAGTCCTTATAAATCAGCTGATCAGTATTCCGATGGATCCTGGTTATAAATATATATATATATATATATATATATATATATATATATATGTGTATATATATATATTTATCACTAGGCAACCATTAGAGTAATATGTACTGGAGCCAATATATATAAATATACATACACCACATATACATATATAAATATATTTTTATTATATAAAATCAGTAAACACAAAATCTATACTTAATCTAATCATGACAATAGATTCTTCTTGTAAAATTTTATCCAGTGAAATGTTAACCACAACTGTGAATCGTTCACTTACTTATCAATCATTGAATTTACCATCTACTACTACTACTACTACTACTGTAGACAATTCACAGAATAATAATTTTCAATCATCACAATTATACACTATAATTAATCATTGTAAATCAATTCATGATTTATGGTTAGCTCATAAATCAGTCAATGAAAATGATGGAAATATTAAAGATGAACAAACTGGAAATACATTATTGCATTATTTAATTGTATCAATACCGAAATTAATGAGAAAATGTTATGATTATAGTGTTATTGTAATGAAACATGAAAATAAATTCTATTCAAAATGGATTGGTGCAATTGTTGGCTTAGTATATCGTCTTGTTGTTTATGGTCATTGTTCAATTAATGCACAAAATCATATGGGAAATACAGTGTTACATTTAATATGTCTTTTACCATATACAGAATTTTTAGCAATACATTTAATTCGTTTAGGTAAGTAAGGCATTTTATGATTTTGTTTAAATTAAGTTTAAATTTAAGTCATATTGTGGTGTGAGCTATTTATAAGTAGTATATGACGTGAGTGTAAACGTAATGTCTGGCAGCAGAAGATGGGGGAAGATCAAGAAAGGAAGAAGAGTGGGAACACAATGGAATTTGTATGAAACACATTAATAGTGACAATGGATTGATGTTGTTTGCAACAGGAACAGTCCAGTTCGATATGGATGAACTGATCTTTTGCAAATGAACAATTTACGATATGGTTTTCCGATTTTACTGAGTAACTCTGTAATTTTCGTTAAATACAATTCGGTTGCTCCACCTGTGTTCTCGTTCACTTCAATATCTTCTAACATTCTGTATGATAATGAATTTAAATTTTATAGTTTAAAAGGATCAATGTTCAATTTAGTTTGAAATAGAAAAGAGTTGAATTAATAATTAAGGTTTAATAATATTTAATAAGATATTCACTTGTTTAAATCTTTAAATAATCTATTTTTTTCCAATTGTGCAAATACTATTGCAGTAAAAAAGAATGAATGCTGTATAAAATTGTATGGATTGTATTGTGTTGTTTTAAATTAGTCACAAATGATCTCGATGTTGAATACCGGGAAAGTTCAAATAGAAGCACTACAATTTTTGGAATTTATTCCTTTTCGTTTTATCATTTGAGAAAACAAGAGACAAATATGTGTGTTACAATTGAAGCACCTTAGAAAAATAATTACAACATTTGAACTGATGATATAGAATGTTGATAATTGAATACAATTGAAAGATATTCAATGTTAAAAACATATTTTGAATAATTTTAAAATTGAATGAATGTTAAAGAGGTATTTGTTATGAAAGTGTACACAATTTGTGCTGTTGATCATCCTTTACTGTACTAATCAGAAATGAGCTAAATGATAAGTAATAAATGCTGGTAGGGGTACTCTTCTGCTCAAAATTCTGTCCAACTGTTTAAAAAGAAAAAAAAACGCTTTCGTTTAAAAATATGGCTTACGTTTTTGATGGAAGTTGGTGGACGTGTTTTGTGTACGTATTTTGACGGTGGATATTCGATATAATGCTGTTTGTTCTGATAACCATTGCTCTAAAAACGTTATGGAATATCACAACTCACTTTATTAATTTCAATATATACTGATCGATAATATTATCGAATTTATTAGAAATATCAAAATAATCAATACTGTTATCGAATTACATAACCAACTAATCATCAAAAGCTGATAGAATGAATATGTGCATGGGCGGTAAACAATGTTCAGACATACATGCGCACACATTCTGAACAGTAATAAAAGTACAATGGTATATATTAGATAAGTTGTTGTGCTATACAAAGTGACGCTCTGTTAAATAGGTTAATAAAAGGGATTAACCAAGTTACATCTAAACAAATTTAAATGCAAATGAGGTGCTATAATCTTTTCGAGTTGTTTTCATTCAATAATAGCTTCCTGATCACTATTCATTTTCTTAATCATAGGAAGAGTAGTTATCAGTAGCAAATACAAAGGACCATCGAGTATAAGTGTCAAGATTTATTAGACTAAGACTATTATTATTACTATTATTATTATTATTATTATTATCATTATTATTATTATTAGATATTGTTTAGTTAGTAAGAATTGATTGAATTGTTCCTTCCTTCCTTACTTATGCACTTACTTACTTACTTGTGCACTTACTAACTAACTAACTAACTAACTTACTTACTTACTCCTGTCACTCCCCAATAGAGAGTATAGGCCGCCGGCTAGTATTATCCAACCTACTCTGCCTTGGGCTTACCTTTCCAGTTCTGTCTAATTTTTTTTCATTCTTCTCATGTCTACCTCCATTTCTCGGTGTAATGTATTCCTTGGCTTGTCTCTTTTTACTTGACCTTGAGGGTTCCAAGTGAGGACTTGTCTTGTGACGCAATTGGGTAAATGAATTGTATTTCCGAAAGAACTTGATATCACTGCCGAAATCATCAACAAAGAAAATAAAATTTAATGCACCTTATCGAATATTTATTCATAAAGTCGAAATTTTATTTTAACATTCGCATTCATTATTTAAGAAAGCATTCATCATATGTATTGTTTGTTTAGTAATGATAACACTGGTTATTGGGAATTTAATAGTAAGAGTAATGATAATTATGGTTTCATTCAATATATGTTGAGTACACTATGTAGTTATCATGGAAATCATGAGTCAATCACCGTCTCCCACGCCGTCTTCCCGGCGGCACCGTCCAGGCTGTCGTATACCGCCTTTGCCTCACTTCCCCGCAGCGTCCCCAGCACCGCCAAATCCGCTCTGGGCCCCTTGACACCAACCAGCTCCACCGCGGCCTCAAACTCCTCCAGGAAGCTCCGCAAATCTCTGTCCTCCAACTTCTTTGGCCACGGGAGCTACTTCCTCCGAGCAGGCAGGGACACCAAATGTTATGAACGAGAACACAGGTGGGGCAACCGAATTGTATTTAACGAAAATTACAGAGTTACTCAGTAAAATTGGAAAACCATATCGTAAATTGTTCATTTGCAAAATATCAGTCTATCATATCGAACTGGACTGTTCCTGTTGCAAAACATCAATCCATTGTCACTATTCATGCGTTTCATACAAATTCCCTTGTTTTCTAACTCTTCCTTTCTTGATCTTCCCCCATCTTCTGCTGCCAGATATTACGTTGACGCTCACGTCATATACTAGTTATGAGTAGCTGACATCACACTAGGACGTTGGAAGCACTATACGGTCGTTTCGTTCTTTTATGGACCTCATCAAAAGTGCGCATCCACGACTGCCGATACTTGCAGGATTTGGGCCAAGGACCTTCGGTCTCGTACGCTAACGTCTAACCTCTAAACAAATGAGCCAGCATCCAGTGGTGTAACGTCTAACTCTGATCAATCTATGGTTATCTCGTAACCTCACCCATTGTCTTCGGTCGTTTCTGCCTACATTCCGTAAGGTTGAATTCTACTAGTCACAGCTTTTTCCCCAACTAGAATTCTGAATGCGATATATTTGATTGTGCTCACTGAGTTTTGGATATTATTCGGTGGCTGAGCAGATTCAGTTTCTTCTAATTATTAAAATTTTAACTCAATAAAAATCAGTGGGAGTTATAGCAAAAAAAGAAACACTAAGATGAAGAAAATAGATTTTACAGTTATTTGTGCTTATCGAACAGTAAATAAAATTCTGTGGTCAAATTCTCAGTACTGGTGGAATTCTTCTGATTAGATTTTCGGTAAACCTGAAGTTAACATATTCATATTCATCATTAACTGATATTAAATATAACTGAAATCATGAATTGATCAATGTTAGAGCACCGTTAGAAAGAAACCTGTAAGTATTGAACTCCATTGTTCATGACTTCTCATAGGAACTGCGAAAATTTCCTCACGAAGCTAGGTATGTGGTGCGCGCTACTTATAAGTAGTATATGACGCGAGTGTAAACGTAATGTCTTGCAGCAGAAGATGGGGGAAGATCAAGAAAGGAAGAGTGGGAACACAATGGAATTTGCATGAAACTCTTGAATATTGAAATGTCAGACAATTGATTGATGATTGATTGAAGATTTGCAAATGAACCGTTTACGATATGGTTTTCCTATTTTATTGAGTAACTCTGTAATTTTCGTTAAATACAATTCGGTTGCCCTCACCTGTGTTCTCCTTCACTACAGGTGTTGTGTCCTGAATATTCGTTTTATTCTAGTTATCAGATTCTATGTTGTTAAATTTGAAGGTCATGTTTTTGATATTGTATCACGTTGTGTTTCTTGTTTGCCAAGGACTTTTTTTTGTCAGAAACAAACCGACTTTCCAAATATATCAGTCGATTATTAAAATTACCTGAACTTAGGAGCTCAGCAGGTGACGCATTGGTATTTGAAGCGAATGATACTGTATTCATATTCGATCCTGAACATAAAATCAAAACTAGAATTCAAACATTTTTAACTAATGAGTCCTGGATTCGTCTGTTACTCAGAAATGAAATATTGTCAAAGTTGTTGTATAACTCAATATGGAGATGATCCGCTTAAGGTGTGTACACATGAGATTAAAGACTCATTAATTGAAGTCTTCAATATGAACAACTGAACACTATCAACCCTTGCAAATTAGTGTTCTCTCATCTCTTATTTTAAAATAAATGATACGTGTCCAACAAACAAACAAACCATCAAAAATAATCAAATACTTGAACAACTTTCTTATGAAGGTAGTTCATTTGATACTTCTTCGTTCATAGTATTTAATTATTACCCAAAGATTGAATTAAGTACATACGACTGATTCCATCTACTCAAATATTGTCAACAACCGCTAACATTGTGGTGCGCGCTACTTATAAGTAGTATATGACGCGAATGTAAACGTAATGTCTAGCAGCAGAAGATGGGGGAAGATCAAGAAAGGAAGAAGAGTGGGAACACAATGGAATTTGTATGAAATGCATGAATAGTAGTGAAATGTCAGACAATGGATTGATGATGGATTGAAGATTTGCAAATTAACCGTTTACTATATGGTTTTCCTATTTTACTGAGTAACTCTGTAATTTTCGCTGAAATACAATTCGGTTGCCCTCACCTGTATTCTCCTTCACTACAACATAAGATTTCTTATCTGATAAAACTCAAACGATTATACATATAATTTCCTTAGTCAGATCTACCAATGATTAATACCTTAATTAACGTATGTTGAACATATAATTATATAACCTCCATTTTTGAAGGTTTTGTTTGTGAAAATCCCTCCATGTATAAATTTGTAATTTGTCCTGATTGATCCTTTCAGTTGTACATTTTATTAGTTTGTTCCATTCCATTTTTGAGATGATAATATTAGTATTTTATTATAGTTTCTATTTCTTCTGCCTTTACTGAGTTTCCATGTTTCTTTCTGAACTGCATTTCTGTTGTTTTAGCTGATACTTAGTCATAGCGACAACCATATTGTCTTATTCCTCTTCTGATTGTGTTGCTTGTATTGACTGTAATTGTACATTTTGATTGTTGAATTGAAGCAGTCTTCCAGAATAGGAAACACTCTGTGTTATAAAGCAACCAAATATTATCTTTCGAACGAATCTGATCTATCCAGAAAGCATAGAATAACATTTATTTGTTTGCTATTGATTTGATTAATTGAACAATTGTTGGTGGAATAACTGAGTGGTAATATTTGTTTAGGTAATGATGTACATTTACATTTATGATGAATATTAAAACCATCACTTACCTAAATCACTTTGTTTTGGTTTCGACTGGGCAATAGCGTGTGTATAAACTACTTAGACAGTTTTTTCTCAGTCCGAACCTGAGTTTGGATTCTATAATTACTTTGTCATATCAAAACGACCGTACTTGTAAAATGTTTTCATGATACTACACATCATTATCCTTGAAGTAATTATTATATCAATCGACAGTACTAATTAATTTTTTAAAATAAACCTCTTTATTAGCTTAAAGATCATACAGTAAAGAAAAAATATATCATAATAGCTTGTTTCCTGAATTTCAACTAACTACTCAATGAATTTAAGTCATCTTGATTAATTGTTCAAGCAATTGATGTACTGTAATAAATATTTCGAAGAATTCTTCTGTACTTTTTAAGCTGAAATTGACAGTGGCTATCAGTAGCATTGCGGGCTGCGTCATGTTCGACGTCGGGGACGCCACTATTAATGAGCTGCGTCGAACTAGAAGTAGGTAGGGCTCACTAATTTAGTGACCCATGATGACTCTGCCTATATTTATAAACTAAGTATGCCTTGAAGTAGTTTTCCCCTTCAGGTTCCGTATATCATAATTTGGCGAACCACGTTTATGAGACGGCAGTAACAGGAATTCAAACACGGATTCGGCTGGATTAGTTTATTTTATACATTCATCTAAGCAGGCAAGTGAGAACAAAAAGTGTGCAAGCGAACCAAAGCGAAACGGCTTTGGCTCATTAGACTTCCTCACTTTGCTTCGCTTTGCTTGTGCACTATTCGTTCTTGTCTGTCTGCTTAGATGAATGTAGGAAATAAACTTATCCAACCAAATCCACATTTGGCTTCCCATTACCGGCGTCGCACAAACGGGGTTCGCCAAATTATGATATACGGAAACGAAAGGGCAGAACTATTTCAAGACTTACTTAGTTCATGAATATCGGCGGAGTCATCATGGGTCACTAAATTATTGAGCCCTACCTAATTTGAGTTCAAGGCAGCCTGACAAAAGTAGTAAGCTCAACATCGAATCTAACGCCATGAATGTTCTTTCATCCTTTTTAGAACTTGTTAACTAGATCTACCTACATCTCAGTCTTGATGTTCACACTGAAACTCATACTCAATATCTATCTCCATTTTCAAACTCACAACGCAGTATCCTTTAAACTATTGATACAAAATACCATTAACTTGTTCATTGAGGATGAATTCTCTTTCATTTGCAATTGTTCAAATCTTACCATTATCGTAACAATCAGCTAAGTATACACATATATTTTTCATTTTGCTGATAATTATTATTCTATAGACAGTACATTAAATTTCTTTGTACGCGATATCAAAAGTAAATGTTAATAAATTGAATACAAATAATATTTCCATTTTCATTTTGTTGTTGGTTAAGGCGCTGATCCAGAAATTAAGAATAATACAGGCCTACATGTTTATTATCATTATGAAGAACAAAGAGCATGGTTAGTAAAAAATTTACCTGGTCTTAACTGTGGTATATGGAATGCAAGTAAGTATATACATATATATATATATCCCAAGTGAATTGTCTCGATATAATTGTAGGATTTAATTTGTCCTACAGATGTAATTCTAGAACAGTAAACGCAATATTGGCGAGCACATAGTCTATAGGAAAGCTACAGTTAGAAGATCAAATTTTTCTTTAAACTTTATCTGTTTCTAAAAATAAAAACAATTACATTAGTACAATAAATAAGGAAATTACAATTATCAAGTAAGACGAGCAAACGTACAGACAAATATAGCGTGTCTTATGGAAATGAGTACAGTTATGAGTCACATCAATTTGTAGGTCATTTACAACAAAGAAGGTTTACAGACACGTTAGATCAGAAGATCACGTGATGGGCGCTTAAACCACAATTTGATTGGTTAATTATGACATAACTACAATTAGTTATAAAATAACTAACAATAATCACTGATATAAAAGTAGTATATTAGGTTTACGATAAACCATGAACTATAGAACACATGTTTTTTGTCCTTTGCGAGACTCCTTAACATCTGTATTCAAGTGGTGGTGTTTACATTGAAACTTATAACAAAGTACAATTAATTTTAAATAAACTCCAAATGGATTATACACTGACCTACTGAATTCAGCTGATATCAGTAAATATTTGTAATCACTACTGACACTAGCCATATACCGAAAAATGAATAATAGAATGCCACTCCTATTAATAATAAATTATTTGATTGTTATATACCGATTGAAATGATAGTAGTATATATTCTAGGAAGTATCAGTTCTTCTAAGATTATTGATAAGTTTTTGGAAGCAACAATTTATACTAATGGTCTCCAGCTACTGACGTACTATTGAAGATTATAATTCCTAAAGATACTGATATGCTCGTCAGCTGATATGCTTAAATGCTATTACTAGTTCACCTTACTTGGTAAATGAAACGAAGAGTAATGACTCAGTGACACGATTGTCCCCGGCCCGGCTAACTATAGCAAGAAGTTTTGATAAGGCGTAGAGAATGTAATCTACTGGGACCTAGAAAATTCGAGGTTGCTAAGCACACAAATCAAGCTTATTTATACAATGATAGAAACGTCTTTGGGAGAGCCACAAAATAACTTACTAAAAAAATCCATCAGCCAATGACAATCAAGGATTTTTCGAATGAGAAATGTAAGCTCAAGGCTAACTAAGCGACTTATGCGCGAAAACATAAAAAAAAAACAAAATGAGGACACTTTTCAAGTGAGTTCTGAGGATCTAACGTCCCCAACAGATACCCACTGAATAACTCTACTCTTCAGATTTGCTGCTCAAATACATCAACCTGGTGATTCGTGAAGAAGAAGGAATACACTTCTTGGAATTCTACTGGTAACCAACACTACATCATTCAATCATAAACATGACATTCTAGTCTTTTTACTACTAGAGTACTGGTTCATACTAGAACAGTTAGACACTGTTGCTTTAACAACGATCTTAGGATATCAAGGTTCTTTTGTATAAGACAATTTTACATCAACGAAATTGGTTACAATGCTGTATCCCAAAATCCTATGATCTGTAATTACAGAGTTGTCTGGATTATATATGATTTGCACCATCAAAACATATCTCATGTTTACATAAGGTACTCACTATCGCATGTAATAATTTCTTTGAACAGTTATTTCAATATTTGACAATCTACAATGTGTATGTGTGTGTATGCGCGCGCGCATACGTTTACTAATTCTCTGTTTTGTTTTTCTCTTAGTAAAACGTGAAGATATTAACAAAATAGATTATTATTTATCATGTTGGTGTAGAACAATAGCAAATCAATCGAATGGGAAAAGTTTATTCGAATGTTCAATGT
This sequence comes from Schistosoma turkestanicum, assembly GCA_944470395.2. Lineage (NCBI taxonomy): Eukaryota > Metazoa > Platyhelminthes > Trematoda > Strigeidida > Schistosomatidae > Schistosoma > Schistosoma turkestanicum. The sequence goes on from OX103971.1 coordinate 15,215,776, forward strand.
CCACTGGAAATTATGAATTAGTTAAACATATAGATGAAGCACGTAATACCAATGAGCTAATTGCTGCTTCAATGGCATTAGATTTAAATTATATGGAAAATCTTTTATCAATTAAAATTGGTTAGTTGGCGTATTTGTTTTTTGTTATTGTTGTTGTTGTTGTGTAACACGTAGACATGCTCCTAGAAATAACCTAACCTCGTCTGAATTTTCAGGAGCAGACCTTCTACCAGGTGGCTCGCTTATTGACTTAGAATATGCCGATGACATTGTCCTACTTGGTGAAGACGCTGACAAAATGCAGAGTCTTCTGACTACCATAAGCAACTAGCGATAGGGAGTGAAGTAGTCGAGCGTGCAGACCGCTTCGCTTATCTTGGGAGTCTCATCAGTGCCGATGGCCTGGTGACTTACGAAATCTCAGCTCGGATACAGAAGGCTCGATTGGCTTTTGCCAACCTGCGTCACTTATGGCGTAGGCGAGATATCCGTTCTCTAATCAAAGGACGAGTGTACTGTGCAGTGGTTCGCTCTGTTCTCCTATATGGCTGTGAAACATGGCGAGTGAGAGTAGAAGATATTCGTAGGTTACTGGTTTTCGATCATAGGTGTCTTCGAAGCATTGCTCGTATACCGTGTGACACCCGAGTGAGCAACGCTGTTATTAGGAATCGGGTGCTAGGTAAGAATGGCAGATCAATAGACGCAGCAGTGACACTTCATCAGTTGAGGTGGTTGGGACATGTGCAGCGTATGCCTAACCACCGACTGCCTCGACGAGCTTTGTTTTGTAGTGTAGGAATAGGTTGGAAGAAAGCTAGGGGCGGCCAAACCAAAACATGGCAGAAATCCATGAAATCATTGACGAGTGGACTTAGCCATGTCGGTAATAGTCGACTACCTGATTGAGGTCCGCGAGATGATAATAATCGATGGTTAGAGATCTTGAATGACAAGGCTCAAAATCGTTCGCAATGGCGCTGGTGCATTTATTCTTTATGTTCTCTCAAATCCTAATCTTCTGGATTCTTCAACACCTCTAGTTTTGACTTTCTGAAATTTTCTCACTGAATCATACTTCTTGAATAATATCTCCTAATCCTAACCTCTCCGATTACTTCTAATACCTTTACTACCTCTTCTACTATTGGACTTGAATTGACAATTACATCTCTGTGCTGATGTGGTATGGCGACATGAACTGATGTACTTACGTACGAAGTTCTACGTTGCAACTGACTGACTGACTCTACAAGCATCCAGAAAGTACGAGGTCCGAGTCCGGAAGAGGATGAGGATCCCGGACTAGGGATCCGGGTCATAAAACGTTACAGATAATGCATATTTATACAGTTAAGTCGAATAGGAAACAACATTGAAGTACGTGGCATTGATAGCTAGGATGACCATAATATTGACCAATAAGAATTGAACTTATGTACATACGTACGAAGTTCTACGTTGCAACTGACTGACTGAATAGAATTAGACTCACAAAAAATATTCTCTTAGGGTATTTGATGAATAATATCCTAACAGAATAAGACAAAACTAAATTAAGAAAAAAAATTATTAGTTGAAGTCTTGTTATAGAGAGTGATATAATTTGTCGATTGTATCTTGTGCTAAATCAATCTCTATAAAACGTTCTTAACTAAATTAAAATATTTAGCTGACTGGTGACCTACTTCCAGAAATGTTAATGATAAGTCATGGCTGGTTCAGTTGAGATAAATTGCACATGAAACAGTTGTCACTAATAGCATTGGTTGATCGCCATTATATATTACAAATCGATTCAAGCTAAATTTGTTGCATTGAATTCTAAATCAATGATTCGAATAGTTTAGTGTTAGCCTTAACATATGAAGATTCAGGTTTTTGTGCTTGGGTTGGTCTTGAGCTTATACAGCTTAAAAATCTCACATTAGGACAAAGCATCTGTTCAATTATCCCCTAGCTTTCATTACCATCACGAGAGAAGTTAGTTTGTGACGAAAACAACTCATGAACATAAACATTATTTAGATCGATGAAATAGCTGAGATTCTTTTTCAGTTTAATGACAGTTTTCACTCTAGTCTATCGTCGGATAAAGAAATAATTTGTTGTGCTCGTCAAATGATATGCTTGAAACTATTACGAGTTCACCTTAGTCGGTAAACCAGAGCTAAGACAATTGATCCAGTGACACGATAGGCTACTCTAATCTGAGCGTCCCAAGGTCCCACTAAGTAGAAGAAGTCTTGACAAGACGTACAAAGTGTATTCTAAAAGCACCCAGAAAATATAAGGTTCACAAGCACACACATCGAGTTTATTTATACATGGGAGAGCCTTGGGTGAGCCACGAAAATAGCGTCCTAAAATAAACACATCAACCAATAACAGTCAAGGATTTTCCGGGTCAACTGATCAGCCCATGAATAAAATCCAAAATTAGGACCTTTATCAAATGAGTTCTGGGGATCTACCATCCTCAACATAATTGAACACTGGCGAAGCACTCATAAGTTAACGGCAATCAAAACTGATATGAGTTTAAACTCAATTGATTAAAAACAATATTATGAACTATAAAAAGGTTATCTAATGGTTCAACTTAATAATAAATCATCTTGAATTACCAATTTAATTCACAAAGAAATGATCGAACAACATATTTGATTAACCCTAATAGCTCACTGGACCACTGGGTTTGAGGTTAGTATGAGAAAGCAATACTCTTACTTAATTTGATAACAAACAGGAGATGAATATTAGGGATAATAACGAAAGTAGTAATGTACACTAAATAAAAGGTAACGACAGGAATTCATTAATCTAGGCAGTGAAAAATCCATGGGACTGATCATCGGTGCGCATCCACGACTTCTGCTACTCACAGTATTCGAACATGGGATCTTCCGTCTTGTGCGCTAACGCTTAACCTCCAGACCACTGGGCTAGCGTTAATATCTAACTACAATCAATCTACGGATTTTCTGTGACCTCACCCATTTGTCTTTGGTAGTTACTGCCTACTCTACTGCCTACAGGGTTAAACTCCGTTAATCACGTCTTAATAAATACTGAACAGAACGTGAATATTAGAAAGCCATATAAAAATAACCAATAAACAGTGAACATCAACTTTAATCCACTTTTGACAGAAAGTTGTCACAAAGAGCTTTGATATAAGAATATAATAATTCAGCCATAAGTTTATTCAGTTAACAGCTGATGAGAAGCTTTGAAATACAAGCCGATTAACTCAACAATTCTACAAATCCTGTTGTCGGTTTATATAAAATGTTATTATCCTGATATTTGTGGACATCGTACAATTTCCATAGTTTAAATCATGTACTGATCATAGCTAGACTACCATTGAAGACCTGGAAACACTGGACATCTGTTTTTAGTATGAGACTCTTCAAGAGTACACATTCACAATCCTGATGTTGAATAAAACAATTATCCAGTGCTCTCAGTTTTTCAACAGTTCTCTAAATAAGATCAATTCATGATTAAATTTTATTTTTCATTTATCAAAAGATCAAAATGATTGAAATATTTTTACATAATTTTTATTTTAGAAAAAGAAAAATGTCAAGTGAATAAATGTGACAAATCATTTGATCCTCCACGTTCGTTGACTGCCGAGTTAGCAATAATTTATGGAGTTAAAGCAAAGAAAGCAATAGAATTACTTAAAAAATATGGTGCAGCTGATGAGTCAATTTATTATGGTAAGTAGAATTTATTTAATCCACTTATCTGGGAAGTCTCATCAGTCCTGATGGTCTGGTATGTGACGAAATCTCAGCATGGATACAGAAGGCTCGATTGGCTTTCGCCAACTTGCATAACTTATGGCGTAGACGAGATATTCATCTGTTAAACAAAGGACGAGTATACTGCACAGCAGTTTGCTCCGTCTTACATTATGGCTTTGAAACATGACCAACAAGAGTAGAAGATATCAGTAGGTTGCTGGTTTTCGAAAATAGGTTTCTCCAAAACATTGTTCATGTATCCTGGGACAACTGAGTAAGTAGTGCTGTCGTTAGGAAACGGGTCCTAGGTAAGGGTGGCAGACCAGTTGGTGAAGTATTGAAACTTCATCAGTTGAGGTGGTTGGGACATTTGTTGCGTCTGCTTAACCACTGACTGCCTCGTCGAGCTATGCTTTGTGATGTAGGAATAGGTTAGAAGAAAGCTAGGGGCTGCCAGACCAAAACAAGGCATAAATCTATGAAGTCACTGTCAAGTGAACTGAGTCATGTTGGTAGGTTTCGACTACCTGGTTGGGGTCTGCGAGATGATAGCCACTGATGGTTAGAGACCTTGAACGACATAGCTCAAAACTGCTTACAATGGCGCAAGTGCATCCGTTTGTTGTGCTCTCTCAAATCCTAATCCTCTAGATTCTTCATCGCTTTCAACTTTTTCTTTTTAAGTTTATTTCACTAGATTCTACTTGTTGAATAATATCATCGAACCAGTAAACACTAGTTTTCAGTGATTCTTCAGTTGATATCATTTGTTTTGACTGAAATCTATATTACTATAACCTGTTAGTGTTGACAAAACAAACTTTGTTTGAGTGATTTTTCACTCAATCCAATCTTGATCCTTAAAATGTAGCTACTCCATATAACTCAGACTTATTCTTATTAGTTAGTAACTGTACCTCGGAAAATATTGAAAACTTGTGAACAAACGAAATAGGCGGAACTTTGAGAACTATTTTAGTGCAGCTATTGTATATCGAAGGAATTATAAATAAATGCTATTTGAATATTGCCTTTATTTATAATCTTTCATACAACTTATCAACGGCATCCATAAATTTTTACCAATTAATTTTGTTCCTATTACTCAGATTTATACTACAAATGGATTACTTATGTAATATAAATTGTGATCTCCTATTTGTAGTGTTTTGTGGTCTTGTAAATATTATGTGAGTTTTTGAGTCTAACGATATAAGGTAAACTGATTCATGTTTCTTCTGCCCCAATTGAGAGTGCTTAATGGGGACAGAAAGATTTGGTTAAACCTGTCATACTTTGTTATATTTCGTAGCTGTGATTGGGGATGCGTATTCAATGGTCCGGGATTTGACTCCGATTTGTACGAGCAATCAAATGTGCTATGAAATAAATCCTCTTCTTATTTTCTTTATATTACATTTTGACTAACTCCGTTTGTAGGACAGTGGCAGTAACAATCCATATATGGGTTCATTTGGATAAGTTTATGTCATGCAATGGTTGACATAGATAGTAGGTATGAGGATAAACTCAATGTGATGGTTATGACTAAGTATTGATAGTCTCACAAAAATAAGCTAGACATATGATAAGCAACGCAAGCAATCCAACTATCGAGTCAGGTAAAAGCAAACAAGGTTATAAGCGATTAATATATACGATCAAAAGACGTGCAAATAATAACTCGATTAATGTGTTCGAAAGTTGAAACAAGCGATTTGGGCTCGGCATATTGGTACATACTACAAGTATCGTTGGCATAAGTTGATCCACTATAATTAGTCTGTTCCATAAGCATGAAAGAAGTGGGAAATAAAATCAAAACATTTCATCGTTTCCGCCTGAGATACGAAATTTCTCTCTGAAATTTCTTTTCTGTCTTTGTATTCTCGGTTTTTCATCGGAACCTATTCATGAAAATGTTTAAAAATGAAATATTAACAACCGCGCATAGATTTAAACCTTGACTGCTTGCTAAACTGACATAGATATAATGGATGAACCTCAAGAATACCTCGAATTTTTCCAAAGTTATCCTCCATTTCTTTCATACTTTAGCATTGTCTAATGGAGAGGAAAAAAACTTCCCGGCATTTTATATATCTCTACTTTTGTTAGAAGGCGTTCGCCTACAATGCCAAAGGTCCCGGGTTCGAATCCTGCAAGGAGCAGGAGTCGTGGATGCGCACTGCTGATGAGTCTCATACCAGGACGAAACGGCCGTCCATTGCTTCCAGGTTTCTAATGGTGGTCTAACAATGATTGATTGAAGATTTCAAATGTGTAAAAACGCAAACATCCAAAACTGTGCCCCAAAAAAAAAGGAAAGTTACCACGAAATTATAATATTTAATTTCATTGGAGGACGATTTACATTATTGATTCTAGTCTTTAAATTCTGTAGCGATTTCTTGGCTCAATATTCGTAGAATATTCTTTAGAATGTGTAATAAAAACTTTTAAATTAATTATAAAAATTTAATTAATTTAATGAGGAGTATTTATTTTATTTGTTTGCATTAGAGTTAGTAGAACAAAAGAAAATGGCTTTTGTAAATTCACCATTTTATTTACAAGTAAAATCCGCGAAAACAATTTCCGATTTAAACAAAGCATGGAAATTAATTGAACATTCATCATTTCAGCCAAATCTAAGAAGGCATTCGGATCAAGCAACTTATTTACATTATTTAGTTGAACGGTAAGTTTTGTATGCTATTTAAAACAACTTTACACAAATAATAAGAATCTACTCAAATCATTCACTTGAGCTATAAATCTCCTTCATTTCAGAAAGACTATAAGTTTATTCCTAAAAGTATTCTTTGTTATATTAAGGTATTGTTTACAAAGGTCAGATGTCATCAGATAGTCCTTTTAAATTGATATCTTCGTGAAACCATCAACTTAAGTCAACTGATAATATTTCGCTATCATCGATTGTCACCAGTGATATTTGTTTGATTGTTATAATGAACAAATCTTTGTTCAATGTTCCCTAGTTTTTCATTGGTTATTCTAGTTAAAGTCATTTATTGATGTATAGCATCTGTATCTAATTGATAGATCTTATTACTCTTCTTTGAGATTAAATGAAACCGTTTCTTATAGTTTGCACTACGGATTGACCTTGATCGAACAACCGTTGAAAACCAGAGAGTATTTGAACAGTTACTTTTTCTTGTTAGAAAACACTTCCATCAATGACCCTACCAAGAATCGAATCCAGGAGCTTCAAGCATCAGGAAGAGTGCCGAACTTGAAGTCTACTGAGTTAGTATCTCATAGTTTACACTTTTAACTTCAGTCATTATCATTTACTTATTAGTGATTGAACTCCGCCTGTTGAACCTTCGGGGCTACTGCCGGTCCCAAGCCCGGGTAAAGGAGGAGGGTTGGACATGGGGTTGGCGACCCCATTCCGTTGAAATCTCACTTGCCAAAAAAACGCTAACCAGAAAAGTTAAATCAAACCATTTTAACTCTGCCCTGGGAGTTGGAGTAGGAATTATGACGTCGCATGATGAAAGCCGAGTTCCCTCGGAAGTCACGAGACTGATGCCCCTTCTAACAACCAGAGCAACCATCTTTTAGGTACATGGAATGTTCGTACGTTGTGGGAGACTGGAAGACTATTTCAAGTTGCAGCAGAAATGAAAAGATACAACCTAAAGGTGCTTGGAATCAGTGAAACGCATTGGACACAGGTAGGACAAATGAGACTAGCTTCAGAGTAACTGCTGTTATACTCTGGTCATGAAGAGGAAAATGCTCCACATACACAAGGAGTTGCACTGATGCTGTCCAAACGTGCACAAAAGGCACTGATAGGATGGGAATCTCATGGACCCAGGATCATTAAAGTATCCTTCAAAACAAAGAAAGAGGATATTACAATGAACGTCATCCAATGCTATGCACCTACCAACAACAACAATGACGACGATAAAGATCAATTCTACGAAAGGCTGCAGTCAATCGTCGATAAATGTTCACCAAAGGATTTGACGATTCTTATGGGAGACCTGAATGCCAAGGTTGGCATGGAAAACACTGGATATGAAGACATCATGGGACGACATGGACTGGGAGAAAGAAACGAAAACGGTGAGAGATTTGCAAACCTATGTGCCTTCAACAAACTGGTCATCGGTGGCACAATATTCCCGCACAAACGCATACACAAAGCTACATGGATTTCACCGGATCACACTACTCAAAACCAGATTGATCATATCTGTATAAACAAAACGTTCAGAAGGACCATGGAGGATGTGAGAACCAAGAGAGGAGCTGATATAGCCTCAGATCACCATTTGCTAATCGCCGAAATCAAACTGAAACTAAAGAAGCACTGAACAACGGGGCAGACAACACCACAGAAGCTTAATACGGCCTTTCTTGGGGATACTGTAAAGCTCAACGAATTCAAGGTAGCCCTCACCAATAGGTTCCAGGCCTTCGAGGATCTACTCAATGGAGAGGAAGCAACATTGGAGTACAATTGGAAAAGGATTGAAGAGGCAATCACTTCAACATGTCACGAAGTTCTTGGTCAAAAGAAGTACCATCACAAGAAATGGATCTCTGTTGATACTCTCGCGAAAATTGAAGAAAGGGGGAACAAGAAGGCAGCAATCAATGTCAGCCGAACAAGAGCGGAGAAAGTTACCGCACAAGTTGCATACACAGAAGCAAACAGGGAAGTGAAGAAGAGCATCAGAGCTGACAAACGGCCAGTGTAGCAGCAGCCTCTGCAGCACCAGGTCTCAACATAAATAAAGGAAAAAGCGAAATTCTCCGATGCAACACAACATGTGTAGTGCCTCCACATATATTTCAGTTCTCTCACATCTAACTTGGTTAATCCCTTTCGATTAATTTATTTAACCAAGCCATTCGCCTAGCAACAACTTGTATGTACCATTGTTATTTTTTATTATCTGCTTTGTATGAGCTTATACGACTGAGCATTGCTTACGCTTACGCACTTACTCATCCTTTTCGCTTTAATGTTAATCTCTTAATATTCCCATGAACTCACATGATTTGTATCGCTTGCATTTGACCTTGTCAGTCATTCGTCGCTTTTATTCATGTGTGTGCATATCTATTTCGCTTGTCATATGTCTGTCTTATTATTGTCTGACTATATATTCTTAGTCATGCTCTATCTCTTTGAGTTGGCTCACTAGCCTTCTCCAATTCGCTTCGCTCATTCGCATATTCGCTCGCTAGTGTATCTGCTCGGTCTGTATGTGGTGTGCCTCGAATAAATGTATACGATACTTGGAGTTTATCTTCTGATTTATAAATCCAGCTTAAGAACACGCAGCCATCGGGCACACTACACATGCACCAACCAAATCACTCTTGATGGAGATGCCTTGGAGGACGTTAACACCTTTACATATCTGGGCAGCATCATCGACAACCAAGGTGGATCCGATGCAGATGTGAGGGTGCGGATTGGCAAAGCGAGGGCTGCATTTCTACAGTTGAAAAATATCTGGAACTCCAAACAACTTTCAACCAAAACCAAAATCAGGATTTTCAATACAAATGTCAAGACAGTTCTACTGTATGGATTGGAAACTTGAAGAACTACAAATAGCCATCATCCACAAGATACAGGTAGTCAATAACAGTTGTCTACGCAAAATACTTCGGATTCGTTGGTCAGACACTATCAGCAACAACTTACTTTCGGAGAGAACAAACCAGATTCCAGTGGAGGAGGAAATCAGGAAGAAGCGGTGGGAGTGGATAGGACACACTTTGCGGAAAGCACCTAACTGCGTCACGAGACAAGCCCTCAAATGGAACCCTCAAGGCAAAAGGAAAAGAGGAAGGCCAAAGAATACATTACGCCGAGAAATAGAGAAAGATATGAGAGGAATGAACAAACATTGGACAGAACTGGAGAGGGAAGCCCAGGACAGAGTTGGTTGGAGAATGCTGCTGGTGGGCGGCCTATGCTCCATTGGGGGTAACAGGCGTTAGTAAGTAAGTAAGTAAGTAAGTATTAGTGATTGGTTTTGAGAGATAATTCTCAGGATTCTAGTGAGATATTTTAAATGAAAGAGTTTAACTACATCACAAATGATAACGAATGTATAATAATGCGAATTAAATTCAAGTTAAAAAAATATAAGCAATTGTATACCAACTCAGTTGGATTCTCATCGCGAAACCTGAAGGTACTAGTGTGGTGCGCGCTACTTATAAGTAGTATATGACGCGAGTAAAAACGTAATGTCTGGCAGCAGAAGATGGGGAATATCAAGAAAGGAAGGAAGAGTGGGAACACAAAGGGATTTGTATGAAACGCATGAACAGTGAAACGTCAGACAATCGATTGATGTTTTGCAACAGGAACAGGTCAGTTCGATATGATGGATTGATATTTTGCAAATGAACGATTTATGATATAGTTTTCCTATTTTACCAATTAACTATGCAATTTTAGATAAATACAAACCGGTTGCCTTCACCTGTGTTACCCTTCACTACACTAGGTTCGGATATCTGATTGGGTTGTTGATGAGAACTTTTAGTAGCCTAAGATCTGACTCTTATATTTGTAGAAACAATTGAATATGCTTGTATGTGCAACGACGCTGATTAAAAGCCTAATGGAGTATATTTTGGATGAATTTTTTGTTCCATACATTCAGTATGTAGACAAACATAAAAATGTAAAGCGTAAAAGCAAAGTGATAGCGAGTAGGCCAACCCAATGAGGCATGACTAAGTATTTATAAAAATAAAATAAAAAATATAATCTCAATCGTTAGTTACTTCATATCCGGCCACGGAAGAGATAGGGGTGTCACGAATTTCTTCTGAACACATAAATTGGGGTTGAATGTACGTATTCCTATGGCTTCTGCAATGTGTAGGAGACGGGATCGAACTACGTTGGGAAATGATGGAGGTATACAAGATAGATCACCCGAAAAGATCTAGATTTATCTACAATGTGACAACTATCTACCAAGTGTGCTAAGATAGAACTGCGTATTGTTTTTGACTGACCCTTCGTAAACCATGCTGGAAGATGTTCACTCATTCGTTGGGTAAGTAATGTACACACTCAAGTAAAAACAATCAAGGTCACGGCAGAATGATCAATAAAGGCGAAATAAGTATAATTATTGTCTCGACAAAAATGTGTTGATTAGTTTGTCCAAAGACTAGGACAAACCATGTGGATTAGACACATCAATACGCATTGCGGGGTTGTTGTGAAGATTATTAAGTTACATTATTGAAACCATGGATCGATCAATGTTAGACCACTAATAGAAACCTGGAAGCACTGGACGGCCGGTATTGAACGGCGTTAATGTCTAGTGGTCTAACGGTTAGGGCGCTCGCGCACAATACCGAAGGTCCTGGGTTCGAATCCTGCGGGGTGCAGGAGTCGTGGATACGCACTTCCACTGATGAGTCCCATACCAGGACGAAACGGCCGTCCAGTGCTTCTTGCAGGTTTCTAATGGTGGTCTAACATTGATCGATTCATGGTTTCAATAATGTAACATCAATACGCGCCACAAGTCGTTGAATTTTTACATACTAAGATGAAGCAGCGTTTAGGACTTTCTGATTTACAAAGTATAATCTATCTACGTTTAATGTTTAATGTAACCAATAAAAAATTCCACAATCTCCGCCTACTGAATCATACATAGTAAGATATTTATTCTGTCTCCTCTTTTTTTTTTCTTAATAAACTACTTTTTGTTTTACTGCAGTTATAAAAGTTTAAAACATCAACCACATTTACAATGTGGTTTAATTCGTCTTATGGCAAAATTAACTATAGCTGGTGTTGATTTACAAGCACGTGATAAATTTGGTAATACTGCTTTACTTTATGCTGCTGCTGTTGTAAAATCAAATAATTTTACAGATAGTCATGTCAACAACTCATTAAACACAAACAAATCAATACATGATCAAGAAGTTGAAAGAGATGGTAAACATGAAGATAAGATGGTTTTGAATACAGTTGAGAAACCTACAGTTGATAAAACTACTATTGAAAATATTGATATGAATAAATCAATTAATAATTCAGTTGTCAATCGTGATGCTGTTGTAAATCAGGCTATAAACTACAATGAAATGAGTTTAAATACAAAGGTACCAATATCTATGTTGGATCATTCAAATAAGTCAGTAAAAACAAATGAATCAACTCATCCATATTTAATGAATGTACCAGATTTTACTGATCAACGTTTAATTTCTATTTTAATTCAATTAGGTAAATTTAATATTATCTTGTTGTTTTTTTTTGTTAGTTTAATTGAAATAATGGACATTGAATATTGAACATAATGAATTCTATTGGTAATGACAACACAACATTCTTGAACATCGTAGAGAATATATCAAGAAATGATTCATACAAATTATTGCGATCGTTAATATTATTTGACTGAGGAATATATCACCAGTTAAGAGCTTAGAATGAAGTAAAAATAGTTTCTCTTCTGGGATTATTTACTAATCAATCATAAGACAATGGGGTAATTCAGGAGAATCATTCTTATGTGAATCGATGAATAAAGACGGTTTACATGTTTGCTGTAACTATAGTATCCCATAATGTATATCTAATCAGCGTTTTAAACACCACATATATAATCTTTCATATATATATATATTGTATAGTACAGAAACTTGGAGAATGTTAAGTTCGTCACTAGGTACGCTTGAAGCTATTACGAGTTCACCTTAATCGATAAACGCGAACAAGACAATTACCAGCGTCCAGATAGGCTACCTTGAATCCCAAGCTGTAAACAGAAGGCTTTGTAAGCGTAGAAAGTATATTCTACAAACACCCAGCAATCACAATACAATCAAGCATACAACTCTCGTTTATTTACACATCATAGAAACGTCTTTGGGACAGTCGCAAAATTAGCACACTAAAATACACAGCAGCCAATCACAGCCATGGATTTTGCTGGTGGAAAATGAGATCTCCAGGTCAACTGATCAGCACATGCTGGCAAACGTGCAATCCAAAATAAGGCATTTATCAAGCGAGTTCTGGAGATCTGACATCCCCAACAGAGAACGATCAAAGCTCTCATCAACACGATACAGGTGTTTATGACCAGTTGTTTACGCAAAATACTTCGGATCTATTGACCAGACACTATTAGCACCAACCTACTGTGAAAGAGAATAAACCAGATTCCAGCTGATAAAGAAATCAGGAAAAAGCATTGGAAGTGGATAGGATATACATTGAGGAAAGCACCTAAATGTGTCTGTTACAAGACAAACCCTCACGCACTTGATATTCTCAAGACCAAAGGAGAACATGAAGATCAAGGAACAAATTAAGTCAAGAATTGGGGAGAGACATGAAAAGAGTGAACAGCGAACGGGTAGCACTAGAAAGGAAATCCCGTGACAGAGTAGATTGGAGAATAATTGTCGGTTGCCTATGCTCCATTAGGGGTAACAGACGTGAGTAAATTTATACAGCCTATGTTATTGAAGTTATTGATGGTCAACCAATAGGCCTGCTGTACATGCACATCGCTGCTTTGATAGGCAACGCAAGGATTCTCACTGTAGCCAACAGTAATCACCCCTGCCCTAATCAGGAACATACATGTTGTCCGGGTTGGTCTGCAGACAAGTTGGACATCCAAAAAGCACGCACACGAGCAGTGGCCCCCGCACGGGCACTTATGAATCAAGAGATCCCACCAACCAAACCACAGCCCACAATCCCCTATCGGCGAGGGCGGCAAGGCGGGCTTACCCATCCGGACATGGCAACCTGAAGTGGATTACCGAGCCACCCAAGCAGTACACTAACCAGCAGCCGTTCCAACCGTCTGGCCTCCAACTGCCCTGCGCTGAACAATCGACCGGAGTCCCCAAGGCCCCACATAAAGCTAAAGATCGAGTTTGTCCCACAAGGTCAGCTAGAACGCACACCTTTCCATGAGGAAGATGTCATGGACTCGACCGAGCGCAAGCACTCAGCCAAGCAGGGTTCATCCCACAGAAGTGGGCAGACATCATTGGTGTCCAGTACCCTTTCAGCACTGAAGCACCGGGACCCAACTGGAGACCCTTGTTTAAGGGGCCTCGACGCCAGTTCACACACAACATCGAGTGAAGCATCTAAGGGACAACCACGTAGGGTCGGCGTCAGTAGTCCAGGATGTCTGCGGCTGCTTCCCCGAACATAGGGTCCAGGGCCGCCCTCGATCATCCTACTACGTCCCTTTCGGGAATTTTCCTACGCTTAATGATCGGAACCCCCAGCGTTCGGAGCGACTTTAGCCGCAGCGATGTATCCACCACCACGTTGCCTAGCGGGACCACGAAGAGGTAGTCGCCACCACAACCTTCCCAAAGGCAGCACGTTGCTTAACCCGAGGCCAGCTCAGGCATTCGGCAATCCGCCCCTCATATGACGAGGCATTTGGCTACCTTAAGAGAGATTCATTGCTCAGTCATTTATAAGTTAAATTTAAGGCTATTTTATTAGCAGTAAGTTAATAAACTATGTAACATATCTAGATATAAGGAATATTTAGATGATCGCTGATGTTTAAAATGGTTGAAGTGTCCTATGTGTAAGATCGATGATATATATGCTTTTAATGCTTTCTAATTTTCTGATTTAAATCATGTGAACTAATGTGAACTTTCTTCAAATTATGAGTCATCTCCATATGACCTTCAATTCTTGTTCTGATAATAATAATAATCATAATAATGACAATAACTTATTGCCATTTTCTTCCTCTCTCCAAAAAAATCAATAAAATATTAGGTTCCGATTGTACCATTCTATGTAACAATGGTTATACTGTATGTCATGAAAATTATATACCAAAAGGTGCATATACAATGAAACGTAATATCCAATCAAGTTTATTGAAAACTCATTGGCAACATTCAAAATCATTAATAGAACATCCAGGAATTTGGCCAATTGTTGATCGATTAATCTATAGTATACAATATCATAAATCGAATGATATAATTCATTATTTTTATACAGAATTAGAAAATACAATTAAAGATAATTTAATTTGGTTAAAAGCCAAACGATCAGGATTAACTGTCATCGAATGGATTCATTCATTATGGAGTCATGATCATAATGATCATGATCAATGTACAATGGGGATACGTGAAAAATTAACAAATCTATTACAGTATTATGTTAGTTTAACTGATTTTGTAATTTATTCTATAGCTGGTGATATTGAGAAAATGAAACATTGTTTAGGTAGGTGGTGTCTTTCAACATGAAATATATATGTGTTACTTATTTACGTCTGTTACTCCTAGTACAGCATAGGCCGCCGACCAGTGATCTCTAAAGTATATATATATATTCTCTGAGCTGGATGATTTGAGTTTTGAAGCTTTTGCAACCATTGTGGACATTGTCATCAGTACATATTATGCAAAGAAGTCTGCTATGATGATCTTGTTCACATTTAACTAACAGCTAGTGCTGTTGTCTTGTGTGATCAGCTTGGTTTACAAGCTCATAGAACAATGGAAACGAAATTGAAGATGTAAATGACAGCAACCACTTATATTTCAGTTTCTCAGAGCAAATTGCTCGTCATTTGCAAAGAGATTCGAATAAATCACTGCCTTTTTTTGATGTACATGTAAATGATGTTGTGTAGAACAGCAGTCCCATGAATTGTAATGCTACCAAAACCCTTGTAGTGAACGAGAACACAGGCGGGAGCAACGGGATCGTATTTAACGAAAATTACAGAGTTACTCAGTAAAATAGGAAAACCATATCGTAAATCGTTAATTTGCAAAATATCAGTTCATCATATCGAACTGGACTGTTCCTGTTGCAAAACATCAATCCATTGTCACTATTCATGCATTTCATACAAATTCCATTGTGTTCCCACTCTTCCTTTCTTGATGTTCCCCCATCTTCTGCTGCCAGACATTACGTTGACACTCACGTCATATACTACTTATAAGTGGCTTACACCACACCCTCACCCTGAACTTTTAAACATTCTCTACCATACAACACTTTTTTCATTATTATTCTATCTAGAAAACCTTTGATTATAATGAATGGTCTCTTTCAAAAAATAATTCGACACTACTTTGTTATAGACTACTATATTTAGTAGTCAAATTAGCTATACATATATGTATGGTTGTACAGTTTAAATAAAGAGATTATGATGTTTGCAAAATGCGGGCATAAAACTTTATATCTAAAATAATCCATTACATAAATGAACAAAATGAAAAGATAGTACAATGCAACAGATTTTGTTGTCAATAATTCTCATCCACTTAAATTGTACAATCAATCACATTTAAAGATAAAGTAGACAATTATTGAATCATTTAACAAACTTACAAAAATATCCAAAAAAAGGCTTTCGAATTATGAGTTATAAGTTGAAGAAAAGGCTTATTTGTTGATTCTCTGACGGAAACAACTAATACTGAGCAGTGAAACGTCAAGAATTTAATTTCCTACTCATTGTGTTGCGTAATAGTCCTAAGGTCTATAAGAATTTAGAATATAATCTTTAGTTAGTATTTTGGGTACTGCTGATCAACATTGGTTGAAAAAACTGAAATGGTAATGTAGATTAAAATACTTTCACTATGGTTCTTCTTAAAAAAAATTTCAAATTTTCATTTCCAAGGTAAACAATAATCATTAGTAGAGCATTTAAGTTGGTATCTCAAGCAAGTCCCTATAGATAACCTTCTCTATTGCAAAGACAGTTAGATCATATGCTATTTCAAGGATAAAGAGTATGTGAAAAAAGCGTGGAGTTACACTGTTTGTGATCATATCATCCATCTAATCCATCCAAGATCTTTGTAGCTGGTTGGGAAAGCTTGTTTTGGGGAGTCGTGTAAAACCTTGATCGATCAGAGTTAGTTGTTAATACCATTCGATGCTGGCTCAGTGGTCCAAAGGTTAAGCTATTCACGCGCATGGCCGAAGGTCCTTGGTTTCATCCCTGTGAGTATAGGCAGTCTTGTATACTTGCTGCTGATGAGTCCCGAACCAGGATGAAACAGCCATCCAGTGCTTCGGGGTTTCTAAAGGTTATCTAACATTGATTAATTCATGATTTCAATGATAAATTAGATTGTCAAACACAAAATGTACTGTATGAATGATTGCTTTTCATTTGGACAACAGTTTGCATTACTTCCTAATGTTGGTTGGTGAACTTTAATTTACTGACTGTTATAAGTAGTTGACGTGGTGATTTATTTTGTCTGTTTTCCTTAGAGTAGATCAAATTTATATATATATGTACATATTTACACATTGAAATCACCAATCAATTATTGTTAGACCTGGAAGTACTGAAGGGCCATTTCGTCCCAGGTTGGAACTCATCAGTAGTGAGCATCCACGACTCGTGCTTCTCGCTGGATTCGAACTCAGGACTTTTGGTCTTGCCAGAACGAGACGTCCATCCATTGCTTCCAGGTTTCTTCGAATGGTGGTCTAACAATCATTGATTGATGATTTCATTGTGTAAAAACACTCATACACATAACTCTAGTTGAAAGAATATATATATATGTATAAAGAATAGTTTCTACTTGACTTAATTTTTTTATGTGTATTTTCATTTATTTTCACATTTAAAGCTATGGGCAATAGTCAATTGAAAGCTCAACTTCATATGAGAAAATTTCTAGTTGGTATTAATAATGATAATAATGGAAGAGCTAATTTTATATCACGTCCATTGTTAGTTAGTGTTATGGAATATTCTACAGCTAAAGTATTAAAACTTATGATACAATATGGAGTAAATTTAAGTGAATATTATACAGGTAAGTGAGTGAGTGAATGATAAATTCAATCAAAATCATCATTGTTCATAGTTTCAACTTGTAGGGTTTAAAAATAAGTGATCCAACAAAACTATTGGTCACACAATTACAATAAACCGTATGATTGAATGACATTAATTATTATGACTTCTTACAGTAAGTATAGATAAATAAAACTTGAAGGTAAAGTCATTAGTAATTAAAGACAGTGTTGGGGATGTTAGATCCCCAAAATTCGCTTGATAATGCCGTATTTTGGTTTTCACGTTTTGCCAGCATGGGCTGATCAGTTGACCTTGAGATTTCAATTCCCACCAGGAAAATCCATGGCTGTAATTGGCCGCTGTGTATTTTAGTATGCTATTTTCTTAACTGCCTCAAGGACGTTTCTATGTTGTATAAATAAACGAGAGTTGTATGCTTGATGGTACTGTGATTGCTGGGTGTTTGTAGAATATACTTTCTACGCTTACAAAGCCTTTGGTTACAGCTTGGTATTCAAGGTAGCCTACCTGGAAGCTGGTAATTGTCTCGTTCGCGTATATCGACTAAGGTAAACTCTTAATAGCCTCAAGCATACTAAGTGA
This sequence comes from Schistosoma turkestanicum, assembly GCA_944470395.2. Classification (NCBI taxonomy): domain Eukaryota; kingdom Metazoa; phylum Platyhelminthes; class Trematoda; order Strigeidida; family Schistosomatidae; genus Schistosoma; species Schistosoma turkestanicum. Next base: position 15,233,984 of record OX103971.1, read on the forward strand.
CGAACTTATCAGATAGCTAGATGTTCGGTACTTCCTGAATTGACCAGTGTTAGACCACCATTAGAAACTTGGAAGAAGTCATGATTAGTAGAGTTCAACCGTGTTTAGGTGTAGACAGTAACTACCGAAGACAGTGTATGAGGTTAGGCAAGACAGTGAATTGTTCGAAGTTAGACACTAACACTAGATATCGCCTCAGTGGTCAAGAGGTGTTTATGAACAGTTGTCTACGCAAAATGTTTCGGATTCGTTGGCCAGACACCATCAGCAACAGCGTACTGTGGGAGAAAACAAACCAGATTCCAGTGGAGGAGGAAATCAGGAAGAATAGGTGGAAGTGGATAGGACACACATCACGGAAAACACCTAACTACATCACGAGACAAGCCCTCACATGTAAACCTCAAGGCAAAAGGAAAAGAGGAAGGTCAAGCAACACATTACGCCGAGAAATAGAGAAAGACATGAGAAGAATGAACAAAAATTGGACAAAATTGGAAAGGGAAGCCCAGGACATAGTTGGTTGGAGAAAACTGGTGTGCGGCCTATGCTCCATTGGGGGTAACAGGCGTAAGTAAGTAAGTAAGTAAGTAAGGTCAAGAGGTTAGGCATTCGCGTTGAAGACTGAAGGTCTTAGGTTGGAATCCCTCGAGGTGCAGGAGTCGTGGATGGCGCACTACTGTTGATTCTCTCAAGAATATTCATTCTTGAAGAGAGTAAATTTTCCTATTAAATTCAACAGATTTCCAATAGTCATACAACTAAACAATCAAAACAGATTAAAAGTAAAGATTTTATGTTCAAGGTGAAATAGCTATTCCAACGCTAAGAAGTTACTCGAAAGAAAATTGTCTTTTAACTACAAATACAATAAATAATTTTCATTCATTTGTATTCACTACATTTCATCAGATCGGATTTGATTGTAGTTGATATTAATTAGGTAATTTTCGTCTTTAATTCAAAACATTCCTGATACATTTACAGACCAGGGAGCACTAAACATCTTCCTTTCCACCTTAATTTGAAATACTCTATAATGATGCTCATTCTTGACCTCTCTGGAGAATGAACTATATTCCTACAGGTTTCACTATGAGCTTTCAATTATTATTAGGCCAACAAGTTGGCATTCAATAGTCTACAGATTAAAATCAAATCAAATCTCAGCATAAAATGACGTCGTCACTGACAATACCCAGTCAGTTAGAGTGTTAGGATACTCATCCATTGTCCTAAGATAATTGTTTGTAAGTCTAATTCTATTGGTCAATCCATATTGGTCGTCCTAAGTATCAATGTCACAGACTTCAATGTAGGTTCCTATTAGACCAAACTGTATAAATACGCATTATCTGTAACGTTTTATGGTCCGGATCCTCTTCCGGACTCAGACCTCGTACTTTCTGGATGCTTGTAGAATACACGTTCTACTTCATATCAGTCTTCTTTTACTCAATGGTGAGTAGCCTTTCGTGTCGCCGGATCCTCAATTCTAGCTCACATTTTCCGACTAAGGTAAACTCGAAATAGTTCAAGCATATCAAATGACGTGTTTACATGCATTTATAACACAGAGCTTTCCATCAGAACTTGAAATTATTTTTAATTTTTAAACTGGTCACAAAATCGCACTTTTGATGAGAGGTTTTGTCGTAGTCAACACATCGGGATCGATATTTTTCAAAGAGAGATTTTTCCGTATTCAATTGCCAAGTGTGTGTGCGTGTATGAGTGTGGTCATTTTATTCTAAGAACAATTGATCGTTTTTCGCATTTTTACTTAGTTAAAAACACGTAATACAGCTCAACTGTCAAGTATATGTCAATCCATTGCTCTTACATTCATAAATTTTTAATAAAGACTAGTGATACTACTTAAATATCAAACATTAAGTAGTTTAAACAAGATTTGAAACTGAAACGTAGCTTGAGGAACTAGGATGTGATTGGTCACTGACAGAAAGACACTCAACCCACTATCTTTTAATGAGTGATTTTCTTCTTCTTATAGATTTCTGCTCTAGAATAATTGGATACCGACCTCTTATAACTGTTAATGAAGTATTTTTTTAGCCTACACCTCGACTCTATACTTTTTGTTCGTGAACCTTGTATACCTATCTAGTAGAACCTGATCCAAGTCTGTTTATTGCCTATCGATCGGGTTTGGTATAATCTCGGTCAGCGGTAATATTATCGAGTCACGGTTGTTTATTGTAGCAAACATAGAACATTTTATTCCATTGTTATAGGAGAACATGAAAATTGATTTCTTGAAACACCAGATTACTTACTATTCCACTATCATAAAACGCGATTGAAACATGGTGTAATCAACAAAATAATGTTCACGCCAAATGTAAACGGTTGATAATCAGGCATTATTGAAGGACATTTGTTAACTCACAGTAAAATTGAGATCAGGATTTATATGCTTCTATTAGTAGGTTTGATACCTTTGAGTTATCTGGTTAAGATCCAATGGTTCACATTTTATGCTTTAACTTTGATCAATAAAATTTCTCAGAGAACATTATAAATTAGACATGATCTTCTGTGCATAGTTTAAATAGAGTTGACATACTTTCTCATTTACTTACTCACTTACTCCTGTTGCTCCTAATGGAGAGTAGGCCACCGACCATCATTCTCCAACCTATTCTGTCCCGGGAACTCTTTTCAAGTTCTAACCAAATTAGTTTTTCTGGTTAGCGTTTTTTTGGCAAATTAGTTTTTGAAGGAATGGGGTCGCCAACCCCATGTCCAACCCTCTTCCTTTACCCGAGCTTGGGACCGGCAGACATTAACACCTTTACATATCTGGGCAGCATCATCGACAATCAAGGTGGATCCGATACAGATGTGAGGGCGCGGATTGGCAAAGCAAGGGCTGCATTTCTACAGTTGAAAAATATCTGGAAATCCAAACAACTTTCAACCAAAATCAAAATCAGGATTTTCAATACAAATGTCAAGACAGTTCTACTGTATGGAGCGGAAACTTGGAGAACTATCAAAGCCATCATCCAGAAGATACAAGTGTTTATTAACAGTTGTCTACGCAAAATACTTCGGATTCGTTGGTCAGACACCATCAGCAACAACGTACTGTGGGAGACAACAAACCAGATTCGAGTGGAGGAGGAAATCAGGAAGAAGCGGTGGAAGTGGATAGGACACACACACTGCGACAGGCACCTAACTGCGTCACGAGACAAGCCCTCACATGGAACCCTCAAGGCCGAAGGAGAAGAGGAAGGTCAAAGAACACACTACGCCGAGAAATAGAGTAAGATATGAGAGGAATGAACAAACATTGGACAGAACTGGAAATGGAAGCCCAGGACAGAGTTGGTTGGAGAAAACTTGTGGGCGGCCTATGATCCAATGGGGGGTAACAGGCGTAAGTAAGTAAGTAGTCTAACTAAATGCTGTTCATTATTTTCATGTCTCTCACTAATTCTAGACATAATGTGTTCCTTGGTCTTCTTATTCTCCTTTGATCTTGGGAATTCCAAGTGAGGTTTCGTCTTGTGACACAGTTTGGTGCTTTCCTCAATGCATGTCCTATCCACCTCCAGTGCTTTTTCCTGATTTCGTTTGCTGGAATATCTAGTTTGTCCTCTTCCACACTAGATTGTTATTGATAGTATTTAAAATGCTTTTCGTACATAAAAATAACCAATACATTTCATAAGAAATAAAACGAAACATTTTCTTGACAATTTTCCCTTGATCTATTTAATTTTTTTCTTCAGAAACAAAACCATTTGGTCCAGTTGCATTTTGGAGTTTTAAAAATTTTGTCAGTCTTCAACACACTTATGAAATAATCAAAGAAGTACCAATTCATTTAAGAGATTCAAATGGATCTTCATTACTTCATTATGCAACTAGCCTTTTTCATACAATACATCCTGAAGATTTGAATGGATTTCAATGGGCAGCGTTAATTTTAGCTACACTATTAAAACGAGGTGTGAAAATTTATTATAGAGATATTTGGCAACAAACTGCACGAGATATTTTGAATAGATCCAAACAGAATTTAACAAATTTTCGACCATTCGAAGAAGAGGTAATCAATTATACACATATTCATTGTAGAGTTATGGAAATTATTGTTTTACATTGAAATCATGAATCAGTTATACAGCCTCGACGAACTTTGTTTTGTCGTGTAGGAGTAGGTTGGAAGAAAGTTAGGGGCGGCCAGACCAAAACATGGCAGAAATCCATGAAGTCATTGACGAGTGGACTGAGCCATGTCAGTAGTTTTCGACTACCTGGTTGGGGTCCGCGAGATGATAATAATCGATGGTTAGATACCCTGAATGACATATCTCAAAACCGTTTGCAATGGCGCCGGTGTATTTATTCTTTGTGTTCTCTCAAATCCTAATCTTCTGGATTCTTTAACACCTCTAGTTTTGACTTTCCAAACTTTTCTCACTGAATCATACTTCTTGAATAATATCTTCTAATCCTAACCTCTCCGATTTCTTCAAATACCTTTACTACCTCTTCTACTATTGGATTTGAATAGACAATTATATCTCTGTGCTGATGTGGTATGACAACATGAACTGATGTACTTACGTACCAAGTTCTACGTTGCATCTGACTGACTGACTGACACAACCATCATTAGAAACCTAGAAGCTGAAGAGTCTAATGCTACGACGAAACGGCCGTCTAGTGCTTTCAGGTTTCTAATGGTAGTCTAACAATGATCGATTCATGTTCAATGTAAAATTAATTATATCTATCATACCATTTTATGTTGCTGATTGCAATGTATCATTAATGAAGTTTTATACAATTTTTACACTATACACCAGTGAAAACTTATCATCTAGTTTAAACCAATAGGAAACCTTGTTTGGTACAGATTATAATTAAACAAAATATCTTCTTATGTGGTGCGCACTACTTGTAAGTAGTATATGAAGCGACTGTAAACGTAATGTCTGGCAGCAGAAGATGAGGGAAGATCAAGAGAAAGGAAGAAGAGTGGGAACACAATGGAATTTGTATGAAATGCATGAATAAGTGAAGTGTCAGTCGTCACCAGTGTTTCTGAGTTTTTAGGTTTGTCGATAAAATAAACTGTTAAACTGAAAAATATTTTATTATTTACAAAAGAAAACAGGAAAGTTACTTCTTGACTTAGTTGTAAAATTTCAACCCTTGAATACTGATAAATTTTTATCAGGAATGATAATCAGATCGTTTGTAGTTTGTTGTTCATTAATTTTACAATAAATTCATTTTACCAAGTAATATTATTCTAAAATTCACCCAGTATTTATATCTATTATCCCTAATGGAGCATAGGCAACCGACTAGTATTCTCCAACCTACTTTGTTCTGGGTCTTCCTTAGCAGTTCTATCTATTTGCTATTCATTCTTCCCATGTCTGTCTTCCGTTCTCGGCATATTGTGATTCTCTGTCTTCCTCTTTTTCTTTGGTCTTTAGGATTCCAAGTGAGGGTTTGTCTTGGGTGCTTTCGGTAATCCGTGTTCTATCCATCTCCATTGCCTTTTGCTTATTTCGTGGTCTGCTGGAATCTGGTTTGTTCTCTTCTACAGTAGGTTGCTGGCGATGGTGTCTGGCCAATGTATCTGGAGTGTCTTAAGTTGAAAACTATCTTGATGTTCTCAGTGAAAATTCTGACTTTGGTGTTGGTCAATAGTTGTTTTGAGTTTCAAATGTTCTTCAACTGTAGAAATTCTGCCCCTTCCGTGCCTTCACATCAGCTTCAGATCCACCTTGCTTGTCAATGATGCTGCTCAGATATGTAAAGGTTTTTACGTCCTCAAAGGAATCTCCATCAAGAGTGATTTTGTTGGCGCATGTCGTATTATTGTATTGGAGAATCTTCCTGTTACCCTGTATATCTTTTGGCGATGTTAGATCCCCAGAACTCGGTTGATATATGCCTTATCTTGGATTTCACGTTTGACAGTATGGGCTGGTCAGATGACCTTGAGATTTCATTTCCCATCAGGGAAATCCATGGCTGTGATTGGCTGCTGTGTATTTTAGTGCGCTATCTTCGTAACTGTCCCAAGGACGTCTCTATGATGTATAATAAATAAACGAGAGTTGTGCGCTTGATTGTACTGTGATTGCTGGGTGTTTGTAGAATATACTTTCTGCGCTTACAAAGCCTTTGGTTACAGCTTGGGTTTCAAGGTAGCCTATCTGGACGCTGGTTCATTGTCTCGTTCGCGTTTATCGACTAAGGTGAACTCGTAATAGCTTCAAGCGTGCTTAGTGACGAACTTAACAATATTTTGAGACCTACTGCTGCAGAGGCTACTGATACACTGACCATCTTCATCTGCATTTGTTGTTTGCGCCAGCTCAGTGGTCAAGAGGTTAAGCGTTCGTGTGCAAAACCGAAGTTCTTGGGTTCGATTCCAACCTGTGAAGTCGTGGATACGAGCTGCTGATGAATCCCATACTAGGACGAAATGACCGTTCAGTACTTCCAAGTTTCTAATAGTGGTTTAGCTTAGATCAGTTTGTAATTTCAACTACGAAAATTCCACTATCTTCCTCATTCTAATAGTACACATATATCTTGCACCATATATCAAGGGTATGATACATTTATTAAAATATTGTATGCCGAAAATTTGATATTGTACTAAACACATTATACTGAAAAAATCGATTATTTTGATTACAATAGTTAAACAATTCAATAAGAACATGTACTAACGGAGAATGATTAATACTACAATCCTGAATAACAAACAAACTCCGTCTTGGGCTCTTCTGGGGCTATTGTCGGTCCCAAGTCAGGATAAAGGAGGAGGCTTTGGCTTGGGTTTAACGACCCCATCTCGTAGAAAACTAACTTGCTAAAAATAACACTAACTAGAAAACATAATGCAGACCATTTTTACTCTGCCCTGGGAGTTGAAAGGTCTTCTCTCAGAAGAGTTATGATGTCTCATAATGAAGGCCGAGTTCCTTTGGAAGTCGGATACCCAACCAGAGCAACCATTTATTTTAGGTACATGGAACATTTAAACATTGTAGTAGACCGGAAGACTATTCCAAGTCGTTACAGAAATAAAGAGATACAACCTGAAGGTGCTCGGAATCACTGAAACGCATTGGACACGATTTTCGACAGCTGAAACTAACTAGTAAGATTAACAAACTATTTCAATACGACTATTTTATTTCTTCAGAGATTTGTTTTATGTTTATGTTGTTTTTTCTTTGATGTACAAATCTACAGCCTCCAGATCCTTTTGAAATGTATAATATTACAAATTCAGAAACTGGGAAATTATTAACTGCTGAACAATTAATTGATCGTCGTGTAGCTTTTCTAGCCTCGATTAATCATTTACAATCTATGGAAGATCTAATTCTCTATGGATATAATGATATACATTTAGCTAATTCTGGTCCTGTACGTTTTAAATCGGCTAGATTATTAGCTGAACAAAAAGGACATCATGAAATGTTATTGTTATTAAATACTGTGGATCGATATCGATCCGAAATGATGGAAGTTCATAAGACAATTATAACTGGTGATTATCATCGATTTCTTCGTTTAGTTAATACAAAAAGAGTTATTATGAGTAAGTATGATTATTATTATTATTATTTTTGTTGTTGATGATATTAATTTTAAAATCAACGATTTTCTCAGCAATACTCAATAAACGACTCCACTGGGAACTGAACCCATGAGATTCAGACACACTGTATTAGCATCCTATATGGTACATATTTCCACCTTCAAATAATTTGTAATTTGGTGTGACAACAATTTTCAATAAAGTTAGGGATAAGCACTGTTGAAGTGTCCTATATGATGACGAAATAAGTGTTGAATGCACCCTGATTTTTAGCGGTTGTCTGAATTAGCTAAGTTCATGATCTCATTAACAGTAAGTATTATCGGAAATCATCTTTGATAATAGAGTAAAATTCAATATTTGTTGGATAGATCTAATATAGCCACACTAATAATCAATAATTATTCTAAACATTGACCATTTCTATATACTAATAAAAAGGTTGTTTAAAATAAATCCTATGATCAATTTTCAATATTTACTTAACTATAGATGAAGATGAATATTGTTATGGAGTTTCGTTCTATGAGCTGGATATTTTGGTTGTGGAGGTTTCATTGTTCTTACGAACAATATCATCAGCACAAACTTCAGATTGAAGCGAAGTATTCGAATTTCTTCTTGATTAAGATCGAGGTTAACAGAACAAACTACGGGTCAAACGTGGAGAAGTTCAAATACTTACTTCACTTCTATCTGAAGTTTTTGCCGATGTTGTTATTCAGAAAAACAATGAAAGCTCCAGAACCAAAACATCCAGTTCAGACAACAGAACTCCGTCACAATCATCCAACTGAGCTTCTACAAATTTTCTCTATCATATCTATATAAATATGGTTCCACATTTTGGAATTTAGTTTTGTTGGGGATGTTAGATCCCCAGAACTCGCTTGATAAATGCCTTATTTTGGTTTTCATGTTTGCCAGCATGGGCTGATCAGTTGACCTTGAGATTTCATTTCCCACCAGCAAAATCCATGACTGTGTAATTTAGTGTGCTATTTTCATAACTATCCCAAGGACGTTTCTATGATGTATAAATAAACGAAGGTTGTGTACTTGATTGTATTGTGTGCTTGCTGGATGTTTGTAGAATATACTTTCTACGCTTACAAAGACTTATTACTTCCGCTTGGGTTTCAAGGTAGCCTACCTGGATGCTGGTAATTGTCTCGATCGCGTTTATCGACTAAGGTATACTCGTAATAGCCTCAAGCATACTTAGTGACGAACCAAATAACTTTACTATGAGAATTATTTAAATATGTAATTCAACCATTCTTCATTAAATATCATCATTACTCTTTTTATGTAATCGTACACAAACTGATAGAGACAGTCAAATATGATGCTATAAGTAATAAATTATTGATGTTAGCAGTCCAGAATAAAATTTGTGTCTTCATTTATAAATTAATTTTGAGCATGTAACAAATAATGCTGATCACAAACTTAAGCCTTTATTTCAAAATTGAACTATTTGACACAGCTTTAAATGGTTAATTAATGTATGCATTTTCAACATATTCATTGATTTTAAACTAGAACTTCAAGAATATATTGAGATAAGTCACTAATGAACTTACTATCATAATTTAGTCAAAGTGGTTTTGTAGAGATTGGTTTGATTTTTGTGGGTTTTATTCATCAAAGGCTGGTTTCAAATGAGGTACTGTAGTGAAGGAGAACACAGGTGAAGGCAAACAAATTGTATTTAACGATCATTACAGAGTTACTCAATAAAATAGGAAAACCATATCGTAACCGTTAATTTGCAAATCTTCAATCCATCATCAATCCATTGTCTGACATTTCACTATTCATGCGTTTCATACAAATTCCATTGTGTTCCCACTCTTCCTTTCTTGATGTTCCCCCATCTTCTGCTGCCAGACATTACGTTTACACTCGCGTCATATACTACTTATAAGTAGCGCGCACCACAGTACCACTAAAAAGCAGGTAATAATTACTAGCTATTTCGTCCTACTATGATATTGTCAGTAGTGCAAACTTATGATCTCGCTTGTAGCCCGTCTATGGACCCACAGATCTTGAAGCAATTATTTAGCCATCAAAAACCGATGGGTCTATATCGACAATCACTCTTCTGACATTTTTAAATTTTACCTGTCAGTATGTCTCACTAGTAACTTAGGAACTATTTAGAGTACTTCACTAGATCTGCCTTCGTTTATGAAAAAGCTGCTCCATTATTGTTTACGAGTAGCATTTTAATGACTGTAATTATAAAATGGATAAGTAAATTTCAAACATGTCACAAACGAAACATGGTACTGAATAAACTTATCCTTATAAAACCTTTTTTAGTAAACTCTAATAGTTAGAACAACACTAGTAAGTTATTTCAGGAAGTTGTAACTGATGAAGTTGAATGGATATCTATTCTGTATCAATGTTTCAATTAAAAACCTAACTTTATCTAATATGGATACATGTTAGATTTTGCTTAAGCAAGTCCTCATGTGTAATTGAAATAAGATATGAACGATGATTAATTGAGATATTTGAAACAACATACTTGGTTGTTCATCTTATCACATTAGAAAATCTATATAAGAACAGTAATAATAAAAGAAGCTTTCTAAACTTCAGTTGAATGCATTCTATAGCGAGATGGTGTAGATATACAATAGCTTGAAAATCATCTAGTTTGTTCTAGTATCACCTTATTACAAGTCTAACTCCTTTCTCTCTTTATCAGTTGTAAGTATTTATATCTTCCTCGCTTTTAATGTTGAGGTCTGCAATCGATCACTCGTTATTGGCATACGTGCATCCTATGTGGATCGCCTTGGTATTGACTCTTAATTACAAGATTTGGTGGAATTAAGTTGTTGAATATTAAATCAATGATGCGTACTTTGCTCTATTTTGGATTTGTCAGCTAAATTTACCTGCTGAGTTTGTTACTTGTTACTGCAGAATAGGCTGCCGACTAGTATTCTCCAGCCTTCTGTGTTCTGTGCTTCCCTTTCTAATTCTGTTCAACTTTTGTTCATTCTTCTCATGTCTTTGACTATTTCTCGGCGTAATGTGTTTCTTGGTCTTACTCTTTTCCTTTGTCCTTGAGGGTTCCAAGTGATGGCTTGTCTTGTGATGCAGTTGGGTGCTTTTCGTAGTGTGTGTTCTATCCTACCGCTTCTTTCTGAGTTCTTCCCCAGCTGGAATCTGGTTTTTTCTCTCCCACAGTACGTGGTTGCTGATGGTGTCTGGCCAACGAATCCGAAATATTTTGCGTAGACAACTGTTAATGAATACTTGTACCTTCTGGATGATGGCTTTGATAGTTCTCCAAGTTTCCGCCTCATACAGTAGAACATTTGTATTGAAAATTCTGATTTTGGTGTTGGTTGATAGTTATTTTGAGTTCCAGATGTTGTTCAACAGTAGAAATGCTGTCCTTGCTTTGCCGATCAGCGTCCTCACATCTGCATCGGATCCACCTTGTTCGTCCATTGTCAATTGATACACCTTGATCGTCAGTACTGAGTTTGAGTCGGCATGCAAACATTAACAATAGAATCAAAGCATATCCAGCTGATGTGTCCCAAATAGAATATATATGCCTCTTGAATTTCACTGATAGTCACTATCCAACTTCACTGACTATCTTGAATGATTTCATAAAATACATGTGTATTTTTAAAACAAAGTGCATATATATGCATATTATTATTATGTTCGTCACTAAGTATGCTTGAGGCTTTTACGAGTTTACCTTAGTCGATAAACGCGAACGAGACTTTTACCAGCATCCAGATAGGCTACCTTGAATGCCCAAGCGGAAGTAATAAATCTTGGTAAGCGCAGAAAGTATATTCTGCAAGCACCTAGCAATCACGATACAATCAAGCACAAAACTCTCGTTTATTTATACATCATACAAATGTCCTTGGGACAGTTACGAAGATAGCACACTTAAATACGGAGCAGCAAATCACAGCCATGGATTTTCCTGGTGGGATAAGAAATCTCAAGGTCAACTGATCAGCTCATGCTGGCAAACGCGGAATCCAAAACAAGGCATTTAACAAGCGAGTTTTTGGGGATCTAACATCCCCAATATATATATATGTTTAGAGAGAGAGAGAGAGAGAGAGAGAGAGTATCCTACAGCTAATCTCATTCAATGTTCCACTGTTCAGTTTTCTTTTACTTTGTGCATAGACGTGTTTAGAATACAAAATGAAATTGTATTCTTATAAACATGATGAATAAATTTGTTAATATCTCTGTTTACATTATCAAAAAGTGCATAAGTTAAAGATGCAATATATATTTTTTAAATAGACCATTCAATAATCAATTTATTATTACCTGTTAAAACTTGTTCTTTTCATGTCATAGTCTTGTTTGACAAATAAAAAAAAACCAAAATGTGATCGATCATATTGGAAATAAAAGGTAACGGGTCTGGTCTATACAAAGTATGAATTTAGAAAAAGAACGATTATAACTGTATAATTGGTATATTGTATTTATGGAAAGAATTCACCATTTAGAAAGTGAACTTTATATCATGAGAAAGGTTAAAGCATACTTTATTGACGAACTTCAAAAACATTTCAAACATTGGAAGAACATAGTCCACTTTTAGCCACTTAAAGTGTAAAAGGCGTAAATACGAATCATGTTATATTAAAACCCGAAAGAGGCTAAGCTTAAGATTCAGGTCTTAATAAATTTTGAATAAGATTCGGGCTATACGAGACCTTGGAACCCTCAAGGCTAAAGGAAAAGAGAAAGGCCAAAGAACACATTACGTTGAGAATCGGAGACAGACATGAGAAGAATGAACAAAAATTGGACAGGACTGGAAAGGAAAGCCCAGAACAGAGTAGGTTGTAGAATACTGGTCAGCGGCCTACGCTCCATTTGGGGGTAACAGGCATAAGTAAGTAAGTAAGTATGGGAGAGAATACATATCTGTGAATTTGTAGCTCATCTACATTTTAATATTCAATATATATGCAATATCTATCCACTCAGTTAGTGAATAAATGCTACATTCTAAAAAGACAAGTTTCATTCGAGATTTCATTTGAAGCTCTAACTCTCATTTTCCGTGCTTTTTCACACACATCATCTTGATATACTCCATAGTATTGTGTTTTTAGAAGACAGATAGATTTAAATGACTAAAATGAAATTCCCAGTGGAAATTATGCCTTTTATATGCAAAACTGACATATTGTTATAATATACACAGAAAAATGTTCGGAAATGAAAAAAAAAAGATATCGAACAATTTTTTGAATATTGCTAAAGGATAGTTGACCTCAAACCGAGAGTTATACGTCACCGCATTTTGTTGAAGTACTGTTTAGTTTTAGCTGATAACAACTATCTAACGTAACATTGAATGAAGTACTCCGTCCATTTTGAGCATATAAACTCCTAGGTATGAATATATCACTTAATGAAATTCTAATTGAAATTCAGGTTTTAAGATTGTGTATATATAGAGCACTCAGTTATAGGCTAATACTAGTTGACAAAATGTTGTTTAATACACAAAGTGAGTGATATTGAAACCTGACCCAGTAGTTAAGTTCAATAGCTAATTTGATTAAGAGTTAAGGACATCAATATTGTTCATTGAGAATTTTTGACCTAAAAAGTTTTAAATCGAAGTGTTATTAATTAATGCCCTTAGTATAAGATAATCATTTCATATATATATTTTATATTATGATGTACTTACTTACTTACGTCTGTAATCTCCAATGAAGCATCGACCACCGATTAGTATTCTCCAACTTTTAGTCTGTTCTGGGCCTCCCAATCCAGTTCTTCCAATTGTTGCTCATTCTTCTCATGTCTGTCTCCATCTGTCGACGTAATATGTTCCTTCGCCTTCCTCTTTTCCATTGACCTTGAGTGTTCCAAGTGTGGGCTTACGTTCTAACGCAGGTGGGTGCTTTCCTCAATGTGTGTGTCCTAATATTAATTATGATGTACGCTATAAATAACTAATGACATGATAATTGAATACAATATTTTATTTTCTAGGTCGTGACTGGAGAGAACGCTCTCTATTACATCTTGCAGTTATTTATTATAGAACAGAGTTCGTTCTTCATCTAATTGAACTATGTCAAGAACTAGTTAACTGTCAAGACTGTCTTGGACGTACTCCCTTTCATTATGCAATTTGTTTACCTGACAACAGAAGGTTATTCTTAAAAATGGTTTCAAAATCTGGAGGTATCAATAAACAGATCAAGGATCTGGTATGCTTTCAGATTAACTACTAATGAATGATTCAGTTATTTCTATATTATTCAATTCATCTTAAAAAGTTTACATCACAGACATATACAATGGATAATACGAATTGGCATGGGACTCCTCAGAAGTGGGCAACTATGAACCTACTAAGGATCAATTCAAATGATCTGATCTTCAAAAACTATAATCTCGCCATACATTCCGATCCCGAGCTCTTCTCTCCAGTAGTAACTTCTGAGCAACACTCCGTTGCATTCTACTTAGATTCTATGTTGCAAGTAATATCCACCACATAAGGACCTTCATATCTTGCAATAACTTCGTAACCCTCAAAACCTCCCCGTTGTAATAATAGTTATTTGTCCGTTGGGGATTAGTTTCAACTGGAGATTCTCAAAGTTCTAATCAGAATCCATGATCATTGGAGTTCAAACATATCTGGTGGTGTGAGATAGTTACCCACACATGATAACAGAGAATATCTGCACAATATCGCAAATTCATTGGGTTTCTAACTTAGTTGCTCAATAGTTAAGTTCTCACTGAAAGACCTGAAGGTTCTATGTTTCATCTTCAGTGGCAAAGTTGTGGATAGTTTGAATCATCAATCAGTCATTGTTAGACAACCATTAGAAACCTGGAAGTATTGGACGGTGAATGCGCACTGCTGATGAGTACCATATAAGGACGAAACGGCGTTGAATAACGTGTAATACAGTGACCATCGTCTATCGATATCGCTTGACTTGTTCATTGATCATTCACATCATAACTTCCCATAGATTTAGTTAAAAGCAGGACATATGAAGACATAAGAATGCACGTTTTGTCCTAGTTAGGACTCATCAACTGGGTTTGCTTATATCTCAAAGTTGATGTACACTTCGGTACTTGAACCCAGTACCGTTTGTTTCAAACCTCATCGCGTTACCCTCTTAGCTAAGGATTCCAGATAGCCATTTACTTAGGCAACGGGTGTGATAGTCATATCTAAAAGGTTTGGATAATGTAGGTGTCTATGTTATTCTCGTATCAATACTACAGACACATTTTAACGTCGAGTAGTACTTGATTTCTTTTGAAGTTATAATTTAATATAATGGCTGACCGAGACTATGGTATAACAGTGTGGAGCAATATAATTAGAAGGATTGTCCCCCTGAAGCCCCTCTGGGGCTACTACCGGTCCCACGCCCAGATAAAGGAGGAGTGTTAGGCTTGGTGTTGGCGACCCCATTCCGTAGAAAACTAACTCGCTAAAAAAGCGCTAACCAGAAAAAAATAACTCAAAATAATCATTGTCTGACAGTGTCTTTTATCAGTCAGTCAGTTGCAACATAGAACTTCGTACGTATATACATAAATTCATGTTGCCATACCACATTAGCACAGAGACGCAAATGTCAAATCAAATCCCATAGTGATAAACATAGTGGGGGTATTAATGGTAATGAAGAAGACTAGGGTTAGTAGATATTATTCAAGAAGTACAATTCAGTGAGATAAGGTTAGAAAGACAAAGGTAGAGGTGCTGACGAATCCAGAAGATTAGGATTTGAGAGAGCTCAGAGAATGGAGGCACTTGCGCCATTGCAAACGATTTTGAGCCATGTCGTTCAAGGTCTCTAACCATCGATTATTATCATCTCGCGGACCCCAACCAGGTAGTCTATATCTACCAACATGACTCAGTCCACTTGTCAGTGACTTCATGGATTTCTGCCATGTTTTGGTCTGGCCGCCCCTAGCTTTCTTCCAGTCTACTCCTACACCACAAAACAGAGCTAGTCGAGGCAGTCGATGGTTAAGTATTCCTAACACATGTCCCAACCACCTCAACTGATGAAGTTTCAATACTTCATCTATTGATCTGCCATCCTTACCTAGTACTCTTTTCCTAACGACAGCATTGCTTACTCGGCTGTCCCACAATATACGAGCAATGCTTCGAAGACACCTATGATCGAATACTAGTAACTTACAAACATCTTATACCCTTAATGGCCATGTTTCGCATCCATATAGCAGAACGGAGCGAACTGCTGCGCAGTACACCCGTCCTTTGGTTAGCGAACGGATATTTCGCCTACGCCATAAGTGACGCAGGTTGGCAAAAGCCAATCGAGCTTTCTGTATCCGTGCTGAGATTTCGTCAGTCACTAGGCTATCAGCGCTGATGAGACTCTCAGATAAGTGGAGTGATCAACACGCTCGACTACTTCACTCCCTAAATGTCTTTTATGGTTTATCATAGATTTACAAGTATAAACTATATTCACTTGTACAACGGACTGCTTTAGCCTATTACAACTTTCAGTATTCATACCTTGAATATATCAAATGTTTGTTATCATTTGACAATATGCTTGATTTTATATGACAACATCTTTGTAATGACATCCTTTTCCCTAAATCCCACTACTTTTTTTTTCTCCCCTAATATTTTTAAGCGAAATATTTCAATTTATCAATATGGTGAATTATATGAACGAAAAATACCTGAATATCAAAATTTAATTCATTTAGAAAAATCAATTGAACTGGTGGAATCAAATTGGCCAAATCAACGACTTTGTTCATTGCCACCTGCATTATTATCAATAGGTGATCGATTGTCAATCGAAAATCAACATGGTGATGATGATCATGAATTGAATGATGAACAATCAATGACAAAAGCAATCAATAAATTAAGAAATGTTACTGATAATAATAGTTTATTATTTCCAATACCTAGTGCATTCAATGCATTTGAAGTGAAACGAATTAAATCAGCATATAATTGGAAACAACGAACGTAGGATAAAGAGAATGAGAGAGTAGTGAACACATTGATAAGATAAATTATATTCTGAAATCAATATAGAGAGATGACTCTATATATATATAGTTTTTATCTTACTAGTAAGAACAAAAAGGTTTCAAAAATGCTTCACTTGAATGGTTTGCTTTTTATATCTTTTCTAATGTAATCTAACATATAGTGTGTACTTATCATGATGAGTAAGTATTATTTATTACTGAATATATTGTATATAGTTGTTTATTAAAATAAAAGCCTATAATCTTTATAGTAGATATTTTCTTTTTTGTTTTTACATGAAAAAAAAATGGAGGTTAAGCGTTCGTGCGCAAGACCGAAGGTCCCAGGTTCGAATCCTGCGAGATGCAGGAGTCATGGATACGCACTGCCACTGATGAGTAGTCTCATACCAGGACGAAACGACCGTCCAGTGCTTCCAGATTTCTAATGGTGATCATCTAACAATGATTGATCGATCATTTCAAATGTGTAAAAACAACACTAATCTCCATAACTTTAATTGAAAATATTTAAGAAGTATTCTATTTTTGAGTTTTATATTTATTGCATGAAATTAATATAAAACCAATGATCAGTTGGAAAAAGCGAAATTCCCCGATGCAACACAACATGCACCAACCAAATCACTCTTGATGGAGATGCCTTGGAGGGCGTTAACACCTTTACATATCTTGGCAGCATCATCGACGAGAAAGGTGGATCGGATGCAGATGTGAGGGTGCGGATTGGCAAAGCAAGGGCTGCATTACTACAATTGAAAAATATCTCGAACTCCAAACAACTTTCAACCAAAACCAAAATCAGGATTTTCAATACAAATGTGAAGACAGTTCTACTGTATGGAGCGGGAACTTGGAGAACTACCAAAGCCATCATCCACAAGATACAAGTGTTTATGAACAGTTGTCTACGCAAAATACTTCGTATTCGTTGGCCAGACACCATCAGCAACAACGAACTGTGGGAGAAAACAAACCAGATTCCAGTGGAGGAGGGAATTAAGAAGAAGCGGTGGAAGTGGATAGGACACACTACGAAAAGCACCTAACTGCGTCACGAGACAAGCCCTCACATGGAACCCTCAAGGCAAAAGGAAAAGAGGAAGGCCAAGGAACACATTACGCCCAGAAATAGAGAAAGATATGAGAGGAATGAACAAACATTGGACAGAACTGGAGAAGGAAGCCTAGGACAGAGTTGGTTGGAGAATGCTGCTGGTGGGCGGCCTATGCTCCATTGGGGGTAACAGGAGTAAGTAAGTAATGGTCAGTTGCATTCTTGAATAGTAACAGCACAAACTGTTACAAATAACAACGAATACCGAAGGTCAGACTTGATAGTTTCGAATAAATTGGGCATTAGCTGGAAAGTTAATAATTACTTATCATTATTACGTCACGAAACGTCAGAAATACAAATTCCTGTTTATTGGAATATCACCAAAAATTTATAATGATTCTTATTATGATTATCACCATCTTGAAACACCGTCTTTCACTGGCTTGGATGTGTTACAAATGTCAACCCAGCGATCTTCAAATTGTGATTTACTCATCGATGTAGGGACTGCTTAGAGGAGGCGAAGAGGTGATTAGCGGCTTGGTATGGAAGAACGCTGTACAAAACTGACACCTGTCGATCCTTCACTATTCCCTGATTGGAGTCATGTGGTGGTGCAACTCAATGAGTTGAAATATCATCAGACATGGTTCAGTACAGAAGCAAATGCTATAAATGTTATAAACCAGTCAATCTCTCATTCACTTATTTATTTACTCTGATTATACTCCACCTTTTCATTCATCTATCTTTCCAATATCTTCATCTTTTGTCTGTAAGAGAATGTTTACTTGGGTACTCAGTTAGAGTTAGCAATCCTGATCATGATTATGCACTGGTGTGAAGTTCGCAATTATGGTAGAATACCCAGATAACTGTTTATCACTAGTTGATTTTATGTCATTCCTTGATGCAAGATACAAACAAACAGCCATTATAGGGTCGTGAGATCGCTGAGTTTCATTGAAATTATAAATAGATCAATCCATTAGAAACCTGGAAGCACTGAACGATCGTTTCGTCCTAGTACGGAACTCATAAGCAGAGTGCGTTCAGGGCCACGCACACGAGCGCGAGCGGGGTCGTGACTGAACACCGCTTATGAGTCCCATACTAGGACTTGACGGCCTTCCAAGTTCATAATGATGGTTTAACATTGATCGACTAGCGATTTTAATAGGAACAAACTAATGGATTTTGTCAAACTACCATTCCTTGATTGTTAAATTTATATGATCTCAGAAAAATGTTCAGCAATATACCACATCGCATTTTTTCGGGCGACAATATAGAGCCTTTCTGTTAAAGTACTCGTTGCGATAAATACAACAAAAAGGGTTGTGGTCATATAGCAATGGCATAGTTTATTTACCTACTTACGTGGAACGTATCATTTTACTGTTTCTCATCAAAATAGACTATAGAAATGGAATCTATTTTCGAAACTTAAATTAAAATCTAAGCGCTATTCACTCGAATAATAGTCTCCAAAATTTCCGCAATCCGTTGACCTCAGAGACTGTCGATAGACAACTCTATTCCAAGCCAGACCTTTAAAAGTACGCCCGCGAATGAATGTAAATGTAAAAAATGTAAAAATTATACATAAATGCACCATTTGCATATTTTCTTTGAGGTGATCTTTACAGTTTCCGTCATTCATTCATTCATTCTCGTTGTTACTGTGATTGCTCTCTGATTTCCTTTTTCCTTCCTTCATTTCTCTCATTTGTCAATGGGAATTCTATTGACTATTCCCGTTGTATACAACTTATATCTGTCAGTATTACGTAGCACACACTATACACATCATACATGTAGTGTGTTTTGCTAGTTGAACATTTTTATTTAAACAGAACTCATTTGAACATTTCATCATAATTAACGCATAATTTTTAGGCTAAATTTTAGTAAATTTATTTTAAAAAATGTATAAGAATCACAAGTCAGCATTTAAAATTGATATAAACTTGACACTGTTCCATTTTCATTGATACATACATTTCTTATCAATAAATAAGAAAAATATAAAGCTATAAATAGAGATTATACAAAACAAGAGAAGTCAAAGGAAACCAACACAAATTGTTGTTCAATGAATAAATTGAACAAGTGTGACATGATAGACAGTCAAGGTCATGTCGATATATATATATATATATATATATATCTCACTAATACTGTCACTAAGAAAATGCATTTTTAAAGGCAGACATTATGGATGTGTGTAAATAATAATAATAATAATAATAATAATAAATACACGAGCATTGTGTAAGAGTATACATCAATAGATTAAAAAAAAACGATCGATATTCTTTACATATTCAAACATCGCAGGTTGTTTCATCCTCATTCTCATCCTCATCATAAGAGCTGACTATGAACTACTACAAAAATAAAATTATTTAAGAAAACAAATAAAATAAAATTATCATCATCAACACAACAACATACAAGAAAATATATGTAATAAATATCACAGCAGAATGTGGAATGATAAAAATCATTTCGATGTATCATGTGATTCGAGAATGCATCATCATCATCATCATCATCATAGGAGAGAATGTAGACGATTTATTGTCAAATGGAAATTGTTTTAAAAATTATCGTTTAAAGGGAAATGTTACACCATTTCAGATTGTTTTCTCTGTGTAGAAAAAAAACAGACAAGATAAAAGATTATTGTATATATATATATTACAAATCAAGACTAGTCCATTAGAAATGATTAATATATATAAGTAACTTTGCATTGGATAATTTGAGAAATATGCCCATGTTCAGTCAGTCAGTCAGTTACAACGTAAAACTTCATACGTATGTATGTACATCAGTTCAGGTTGCCATACTGTATTAGCAAAGAGACGCAACTGTCAGTTCAAATAATATAGTGGAAGAGATAGTAGAAGTATTAGCAGGAATGGAGAAGATTAGGGATTGACGATATTATTCAAGAAGTATATATAGTTCAGTGAGATAGCTTTAGAAAGAGAAAGTTGTAGATGATGAGGAATTCAAAAATCAATCAATCAATAACAACGTCAAACTACCATACCATACCATACCATAAAACTGCCATAACACAACATTAGCACAGAGATGTAATTGTCACTTCGAACCCTATAGTAGTAGAGGCACTAAAGGTATTAGCAGTAATCGGAGAGATTAGGGTTCGAAGATATTATTCAAGAAGTAGAATCTAGTGAAATAAACTTAAAAAGAAAGAGATAAAGGTGATGAGGAATTCAGAAGATTAGAATTTGAGAGAACACAAAGAATAAATGCACCGGCGCCATTGTAAACGATTCTGATCCATGTCATTCAGGGTCTCTAACCATTAGCGATTTACGTCTCGCGGACCCTAACCAGAGTCTTCTGACTATCATAAGCAACAATGCGAGCATGTTCGGGATGCGGTTCTCACCTTCGAAAGGCAAAATGTTGCTTCAAGACTGGGTTGCTTCGGCACCTGAACTAGTGATAGGGAGTGAAGTAGTCGAGCGTGTTGAACACTTCACTTATCTGGGGAGTCTCAAAAGCGCTGATAGCCTGGTGACTGACGAAATCTCAGCGAGGATACAGAAAGCTTGATTGGTTTTTGCCAACTTGCGTTATTTATGGCGTAAGCGAGATACTCGTCTGCTAACCAAAGGATGGGTGTACTGCGCAGCAGTTCGCTCCGTTCTCCTATATGGCTGTGAAATATGGCCGTTAAGAGTAGAAGATGTTCGTAGGTTACTAGTATTCGATCATAGATGTCTTAGAAGCATTGCTCGTATATCGTGGGACAACCGAGTAAGCAATGCTGTCGTTAGGAAACGAGTACTAGGTAAGGATTGTAGATGAAGCAGTGAAACTTCATCAGTTGAGGTGGTTGGAACATGCGTAACGAATGCTTAACCACCGACTGCCTCGAGCTATGTTTTGTGGTGTAGGAGTAGATTGGAAGAAAGCTAGGGGCGGCCAAACCAAAACATGGCAGAAATGAATGAAGTCACTGACAAGTGGACTGAGTGATGTTGGTAGATGTAGACTACCTAGTTGGAATCCTCGAGACGATAGTAACCGATGGTTAGCTGCCCTGAACGACATGGCTCAGAATCGGTTGCAATGGCACAGGTGCATCCACTCGTTGAGCTCTCTCACATCCTAATCTTCTGAATTCGTCAGCACATCCACCTTTGTCCTGCTAACCATGTCTCACTGAATTATACTTCTTGAATAATATCTTCGAACCCTAGTCTTCTTCATTACCATTAATACCTCTACTATCTTTATCACTATGGGATTTGATTTGACATTTGCGTCTCATTGCTAATGTGGTATGGCAACATGAACTTATGTACATACGTACGAAGTTCTACGTTGCAACTGACTGGACCCCAATCACGTAGCCTACATCTACCAACATGACTCAGTCCACTTGTCAGTGACTTCATGGATTTCTGCCATGTTTTGGTTTGGCCGCCCCTAGCTTTCTTCCAACCTATTCCTACACCATAAAACATAGCTCGACGAGGCAGTCGGCGGATAGGCATATGCATAAAAGCACACGAGACCAAACTGGTCACAATCAAATCCTTTCTGATAAGGAATTCAGAAGGTTAGTATTTGAGAGAACACAATGAATGGATGCATCTGTGCCATTGTAAACAAATTTGAGCCATGTCATTTAAGTTCTCTAACCATGCTCAAGGTGATTCTAATTTAAAATCTATTTAAATTTGAAAGTTTCCAACGTTATTGCTTAAAAACTATGTTAAAGTGATTCATATCATCAGTATATATTCACTTTATTAATGATTAACTTTGAGGAATTTTATAGTTCTAGTGAGAAGCTTTGACCGGTGAAATGACAAGATTTTAAACATACATATTGTTACAGTTACTACTGTAGTGAAGGAGAACACAGGTGGGGCAACCAAACTGTATTTAACGAAAATTACAGAGTTACTCAGTAAAATAGGAAAACCATATCGTAAATCGTTAATTTGCAAAATATCAGTTCATCATATCGAACTGGACTGTTCCTGTTGCAAACAACATCAATCCATTGTCACTATTCATGCGTTTCATACAAATTCCATTGTGTTCTAACTCTCCCTTTCTTGATCTTCCCCCATCTTCTGCTGCCAGACGTTACGTTGACACTCACGTCATATACTACTTGTAAGTACCTCGCACCACACTACTACTAATTGACTGTTTAAATTGAAGTGAATTTCGGTGAAGAACTGCTAATGCTAGATAGGAAGTATTGAACAATTGCTTTGTCAATGATTCAGATTCCATAGTAGAATGAAAACCATGATCATTTTTCAGAATTAAACAAGAAACCTTTAAGGATTGGCTGATTCACAAATATAATATATATATTGAACAGAAAACTAAATAATTCTTGTCTCACACTCTCATCAATTTCAAAAGCATCCTCTTTTTAGGATGACTAATCTGATTTATCAAATGATGATAGTATTTAAGACTATTATTATCTTGATTATAATAATACTTTACAAACAATAAACTTTTTATTAATTATTACACTTGTTCCAACATGTTTTCCAACTAACAATTGATTGTTTACTCAAACGAGTTATTGTAA
This sequence comes from Schistosoma turkestanicum, assembly GCA_944470395.2. NCBI lineage: Eukaryota > Metazoa > Platyhelminthes > Trematoda > Strigeidida > Schistosomatidae > Schistosoma > Schistosoma turkestanicum. Next base: position 15,257,345 of record OX103971.1, read on the forward strand.
TATGATAAAATATAAGATTTGTAATTGTTGTAATTGTACTCTAATGTAGGAGGAACGTGAGTGACTGATTTTTTTTACCAAATACACTAGATTACATGATAGATACATAGATTTGATTGATTGTGACCGATTTGATCTCATGTGCTGTTACGAGTATGAGGGCGGAGGTCACTTCTAGGCTGCCCACACCGAGGAAGGGTAATTCTTCAGGAACCTGAATAGGAAGTTGAATTATCGTTGGTCTTATCTACCCGGGGGCGTGACTGCAGAGCCTAAGGGACAACTGCTTGAGGCCGGTCACGCACGGCCTTTTTATAGGAGGTTTTCAAGATGTTAGCTCCGCCCATAAAGTGGCCTTACCGCTAGGGACGGAAATCCGTGGGGTAAGGTGACATGTGACATTTTTAGGGTCGATCTTTGCTAACCCCTTCCTTCTGTTGTGAGAAGGCGGCATCGATGTAGATACTGGTTGTCCATGGGGAAACGCCTTGCTGCTGTCACACCCCTCTACAGTCAGCAATACGATTTCGCCCTCAGACTTTGAGTTGTTGCTTTTAGTCTCGCCATTCTCCATTCGATCTGCCTGGCATGATAGAACCTTCAGGAATATATGTTCCAGCCGATATAGCTCGGTTGGGTCATCACGATAGGCAAGCCCGACCACCACGTCAAGGTAGCAGCTGCGGTGGGAAGATAGATAGATAGATAGACGGTCTGATATCTGGGCTACCTTTTTTGCTTACATTAAAATATTTCAACCAGTTAGCTCTTTCCATTCGGTTTAACACGTCAATTATATCTACTGACTGCATAATCTATTCAGGTACTGATATAAGATTGTATATAATCTATCGTTTTACAAGATACAAAAAAAGTACAATTCAAGACATTGCAGTTGGCTGGCAATATGCACTTGCTGAAATATTCTGTGCTGAGAATTTCACATTGCACTTAACATATAATATTGAATAAAGCCATAATTATTATTTTTGTTATGATTATAGATAGATAGATGAACTCGAACAAATGTATATCAATTTAAGTGGCTATGCATGGTTCATATTAGTACAATCAAGGTAGATCAATCTGAGTATGATAGAAGAATATAGATTATTGACTGAGTTATTTTTCGAATAAATTAAGCAACATGGAAATGTATAAATGTGGTTTAACCGATTATTCAACCCCGTCTGTAGCCCCTATGGGGCTACTGCCAGTTCCAAGCCCGGATAAAGGAGGGTTGGGCATGCGGTTGGCGACCTCATCCCATTAAAAAAACTAACTCGGTAGAAAAACGCTAACTAGAAAAATCAATCCGAACCATTTAAACTCTGCTCTGGGAGTGAAAAGGTTTTCATTCCAAAAGAATTATGACGTCTCATGATGAAAGCTGAGTTCCTTGGGAAGTCATCTAACCTTTTGAATGCATTTTAGTGAAAATGTTTTGGATGTAAGAGGGAATAATAATTAAATCAAACAATATATGCATATTTACATACATACCTTGATGTTGAGGTGAAGTTGCCGGTGTTATACAACATTCATTGTTAATTGATGAGTTTTTTGGCAACTTTTGATCTAAAAGTTTCTGTGGGTAAAAAAGAAAAATTTTAATTAAGGTAAAACAAAACCAAATCTATTCAGTAGACATTGGTGCAGTAAGGTTTTACTAGTCATACATATAGTGTATAGTTGATCCTCAATTGATCCCCGTTATTTTTGATGCTGTTAGGATATTCATCAAATATCCTAAGAGAATTATTGGTCAGTTCCTATTGGTTAATTCCTATTGGTCAATTTTATGGTCGTTCTAGATATCAATGTCACGTACTTCAATGTTGTTTCTTATTGGTTGTCCTGACTATCAATATCACTTCCAATGTTGCTTCCTATTGGTTGTCTTAACTGTCAAAGTCACAGACTTCGGTGCTGTTTCCTAATCAACCTAAATGTATAAATACGCATTATCTGTAACGTTTTATGACCCGGGCCCGTCCCGGATCCCTAATCCGAGATCCTGATTCTCTTCTGGACTCGGACCTCGAACTTTCTGGATGCTTGTAGAATACAGGTTCTACTTCATATCAAGTCTTCTTCTTTTATTCAATGGGGGTTGGGACACTCGGATTAGAGTAGCATGTTGTGTCGCCGGATCCTCGCTCTCGTTCCCCGACTAAGGAGAACTCATAATAGTTCAAGCATATCAAAATGACGTATTTACGTGCATGCGTAACAGTTGCTAATGTACGTTCTTGTGATCATTGTTCAGACAAATGCTACTGATAGATCAAATAAGCTTCCAAGTTCTTAAACTACCTAGAACCTTAAATACATCAGGATTCTTCGAAAGTTCCTGAGAACCCATACAATGCTGAAAAAATAATTTCTTCAATTATTAATATTGTTAGAAGCTTTTGAAGGGATTTCAGAAAACCAATGATTATGACGTCCTTATCCTGATTAGACAATTGCAGAATCTATTATCAATTTTGGTACGTTCTCTAGAACGTGCTCTTAGAATTTCAAGTTAACACATATATTGCAATAAACAACTTCGTCTTCTTTACATTAACTGTGAATTTCGAAACGCAACTTTTCCATACTTCCCATGTGCTTTATATTCAAAGTTCAACATTTTGAGACTTTTACGGACAGAGATGGGGAGTAAAAATTCACGTGTCTAAAGTGTTCACAGTTCAAGACGTATGTTGGTAAGCATAACACAAAAATACTTGTTAATGGACTGTATATACTGATTCAACAACATCATCAGTACAAACTTCAGATAGAAGTGAAGTATTCGATAACAACCAACCAAGATCGAGGTTAACAGAAGAAGCTACACGTCAAACGTAGAGAAATTCGAATACTTCACTTCTATCTGAAGTTTGTGCTGATAATGTTGTTCAGAAGAACAATGAAAACTCCACAATCAAAACATCCAGTTCGCTTAGTTTGCACATATATTCCTCTATTATAAAGTTGGCTACTTAACCGAATGATGTAAAGAAGAGTTTTATCAGCTACATCACCTATGAGATATAAAAGAAACTGTAGGTTTATATAAAAATAAATTAGATCACCTTAGTCAATTTCACATTTCAATTGAATATAAGTTATACATATTTTAAATGTAATGTACACAGATCTATATATGTAAATAAACTAAAACTGACTAACTTTATATTTAGTTACTGTAGTTAACGCTAAAGATTTTTCAATTTCCAACGATTGAATTTGATCTTTTAACATTCTAGGATAAAGAGAGTGGGGTGAGAATGATAATAATTTTGACAAAGCAATTTCTGTGAAGTAAATTAACCGGATACTCATATGCAAATACATTTAAAGGTTAAATTTACTAGTAATTGGAAACCTCGAATTCCTTGGTACAATCAAGGGAGATATCCGTTTGATGACTTAAGGACGAGTGTACTGCGCAGTAGTTCGCTCCGTCTTACTTTATGGCTGTGAAACATGGCCAGTGAGAGTAGAAGACATTCGTCGGTTATTGGTTTTCGATCATAGGTGTCTTCGAAGCATTACTCGTATATCGTGGGACACCCGAGTGAGCAACGCTGTTATTAGGAATCGGGTGTTAGGTAAGAATGGCAGATCAATAGATGAAGTAATGAAACTTCATCAGTTGAGGTGGTTTGGACATGTGTTGCGTATGCCTAACCACCAATTGCCTCGAAGAGCTTTGTTTTATAGTGTAGGAATGGGTTGGAAGAAAGTTAGGCGCGGTCAAACCAAAACATGGCACAAATCCATGAAGTCATTGACAAGTGGACTTAGCCATGTCGGTAGTTGTCGACTACCTGGTTGGGGTCCGCGAGATGATAATAATCGATGGTTAGAGACCTTGAATGACATGGCTCAAAATCGTTCGCAATGGCGCCGGTGCATTTATTCTTTGTGTTCTCTCAAATCCTAATCTTCTGGATTCGTCAGCACATCTAGTTTTAACTTTCTAAACTTTTCTCATTTAATCATACTTCTTGAATAATATCTTCTAATCCTAACCTCTCCGATTACTTGTAATACCTTTACTACCTCTTCTACTATTGGATTTGAATTGACAATTATATCTCTGTGCTGATGTGGTATGGCAACATGAACTGATGTACTTACGTACGTACGAAGTTCTACGTTGCATCTGACTGACTGACTGACTGATCAAGGGTGGGGATGAGTTAGTTCTTGTTCTTCGCCTTGACATGCACTAACAAGGTTATACGTTAATTACCTCCACTAGAAGAGTCTTACTTATTGATTTCATGAAGTGGGAGTGATTTTTTACTAAAATAAATGGATGAAAAGCAAATGCCTAGCATCTAAACCGGGTTAGTGGATACGCGGAGTCAATATATGGAAGTTAACGAATTCTAATTCTAAACCAATAATGTAAATAGGCTCCAAGATTCTGAACCTATTTTGGTTGCCGGCTACCAAAAGACGGTATCTTCTGACGTTGGTTTACTGACTTGTGGATTAATCCCCCGGATCAGAGGATAGTGGAATGATCTACCAAGAAAACCATTTACTTCGAAATGAGTGCCCGGGCAGAATTCCACATCACTCACAAATATGACAACTGATAATGATCAACAAAACGATCTATTGTGTGGCACATACTTTTTTTAACCAAGTACAAGATTATGTCAGTCAGCTACCAGATTGTGTATTAAATAAGTAAGTAAGTAGGGAATAATTTAAGTTGTTTACCAAGTTTACTAAACTTGAATTTTGGTTACGCTAGTTGTAAACGAGATTTTCATTGATACGAACTGGTTGGGAGAACCGATATACGTGGAGTAGGGCTCTATTCTTTGTGTTCACTCAAATCCTAATCTTATGAATTACTCTTGACCGCTTTTTCCCTTTTTCAATGATTCCTTTGGGGTATACATCTGGAATGATATATTCGATCATTAAACTTCTTGATTACTGCTAATACTTTTATTACCTCTACAACTATGGGATTTGAATTTACAAGTGAGTCTCTGTGCTAACGTGGTATGGTAACTTGAACTGATGTACGCACGTACAAAGTTCTATGTTGTAACTGACTGACTGACTTGACTGACTACCATAAATGTAACCGTCAAAATAATGAATGTATTTGTGGTTTCATAATTTAGTCATACATCTACGTAATACCAATGATGAAAATCAGTTTCAAGTTTTGTAAGCTTGCAACAAAGTCATTATATTTTGGGGCACAGTTTTGGAGGTTTGCGTTTTTACACATTTGAAATCATCAATCAATCATTGTTAGACCACCATTAGAAACCTGGAAGCACTGGACGGCCGTTTCGTCCTGGTATGGGACTCATCAGCAGTGCGCATCCACGACTCCTGCTCCTCGCAGGATTCGAACCCGGGACCTTTGTATAGAAAAATAACTGATTTTTTATCATTTGATCGAAAGATGTAAGAAATCTGAACGCTGATTTCTTAATATTGAATGACTTGCAATAAATAATTATAGATTATATAGTTTGTTAATCAAGCTACATATGTTGTGTATACATGTTACAAACTATTCACAATACAGTGCTTAAAATGGGTCGGTGAGTAAGAAGGAGTTGGAAAACCTTAATTCTATACTAGGATTCTGAAGGAAAAAATGAACCTCTTGTTGGTGACCGGCTAACATAGGACTGCATATCCTAACGTCGCTCTACTACTTTGTGAGTTAAAACTTGTAGGCTAAAAACTCGAAGGAAAGTCCTCCATGAAAACTACTTTTTCCAGTTTGGGCAGCCGAACAGTACCACAGCCCATTAATAAATTCAATTATTATGTGGCGTATATATATTTTGATGCTTCTTTGTACCGAATTTTATGCGTTTAAATTAAAACCACCAATTGTGGTGGCAATTACCGTCTTTTTTAGATCACAAACCGACCCAAGTAAGACAATAATTGAAAACTCAGAAGCGGCGGATAGATGCCTTGTTCTAGTATGGGACTACTCAACATTTAGTACCCATGACCCACCGCCAGGGGTCAAACTCATGGCCTTAGATCTCGAGGGCGAACGCTTAACCTCCACATCACTGGGGTGAAATCTAGTGTTGAGCATCTCTAACTCGAATTAGTTCACGATGTTGTGAGACTATTCGTCATCTTCAGTGGGTACCGTCCTCATACGCGACACAGTTCAGCCCCACTAGTCACGGTTTCTCAAACAGATTTAGGGCATTTCCATTACCGGATTTCAGTTTGTTATATCTCAGTAACATTCACTTGTCGTCACAACTCCCATATTGATAATTACATTCTAGTTTGTAACTATTTCAGTGAAACATTCAAAACAAGTCTTCTTAGGTATGAAATTATGTATAATCTTACGGAATTACAATTAGTATAAAACTGTATCCTCGTCTGAATTTTCAGGAGTAGACCTTCTACAAGGAGGCTCGCTTATTGACTTAGAATATGCCCATGACATAGTCCTACTTGGTTAAGACGCTGACAAAATGCAGTCTTCTGACCACCCTAAGCAACAATGCAAGCATGTTCGGGATGCGGTTTTCCCCTCGAAATGCAAAATATTGCTTCAAGATTGGGTTTCATCGGCACCTGAACTAGTGATATGGAGTGAAGTAGTCGAACGTGTAGACCGCTTCACTTATCTTGGGAGTCTCATCAGTGCTAATGGCCTGATGACTGACGGAATCTCAGCTCGGATACAGAAGGCTCGATTGGCTTTTGCCAACCTGCGTCACTTATGGCGTAGGCGAGATATCCGTTTGCTGACTAAAGGACGAGTGTACTGTGCAGTAGTTCGCTCCGTCTTACTTTATGGTTGTGAAATATGGCCAGTGAGAATACAAGACATTCGTAGGTTATTGGTTTTCGATCATAGGTGTCTTCGAAGCATTGCTCGTATATCATCCTGGGACACCCGAGTGAGCAACGCTGTTATTAGGAATCGGGTGCTAGGTAAGAATGGCAGATCAATAGATGAAGTGTTGAAACTTCATCAGTTGAGGTGGTTGGGACATGTGTTGCGTATGCCTAACCACCGACTGCCTCGTCGAGCTTTGTTTTGTAGTGTAGGAATAGGTTGGAAGAAAGTTAGGGGTGGTCAAACCAAAACATGGCAGAAATCCATGAAGTCATTAACGAGTGGACTTAGCCATGTCGGTAGTTGTCGACTACCTGGTTAGGGTCCGCGAGATGATAATAATCGATGGTTAGAGACCTTGAATGACATGGCTCAAAATCGTTCGCAATGGCGCTGGTGCATTTATTCTTTGTGTTCTCTCAAATCCTAATCTTCTGGATCCTTCAACCCCCCTAGTTTTGACTTTCTAAACTTTTCTCACTGAATCATACTTCTTGAATAATACCTTCTAATCCTAACCTCTTCGATTACTTCTAATACCTTTACTACCTCTATTACTATTGGATTTGAATTGACAATTACATCTCTGTGTTGATGTGGTATGGAAACATGAACTGATGTACTTACGTACGAAGTTCTACGTTGCATCTGACTGACTGACTGACTGACTAGTATAAAACTGAGAGGAAAAATACTGATTAACCTTTTTACCTGCTTTCAGTTATTAAGGCGTCAATATCTTGAATTTTTCTTTCATCTCCACTTAAAATATAATTTAATTCATTGTTCAATCGATCACATTTATTACGATAAATATCTCGTTCAGTTGCAATTTCTTGTTTCTCATCAAGACATTGACCTAATTCACGTTTGATTTCCGAGAGCTTTAAGAGAAATGGATTTAATTTGTTTTTTTAGAAAGGAACGTGAAAAAACTGGTCAAAATACATTAATATAACATGATACACAAATTAATATTTGAAAAAAACAGGATTATGTCCGGAGAAAAGTAGAACTATACAACTTGATACATCGGTTAGATTCCTAATCACTAGAATTCCATGCTTAAATCCCCTAAACCAAAATCACTTGTTCACTCAGTATGTAGTGAAAAAGAACACAGGTGGGGCAACCGAATGGTATTTAACGAAAATTACAGAGTTACTCAGTAAAATCGGAAAACCATATCGTAAATCGTTCATTTGCAAAATATCAGTCCATCATATCGAACTGGACTGTTCCTGTTGCAAAACATCAATCCATTGTCACTATTCATGCGTTTCATACAAATTCCATTGTGTTCTAACTCTTCCTTTCTTGATCTGCCCCCATCTTCTGCTGCCAGACATTACGCTGACACTCACGTCATATATTACTTATAAGTAGCTCGCACCACAAGTATATTATTTTATTACTTAAGAGAGAACAATTATAATACATTAGGATATTGGTTTATGAGTGAAGTACGATGCACAGATAGTATGTCAGTTGATGAAGTTGTGAAACTTTTACATACTGAAGTTGTTCGAACATGTGTTGTGCATTTCAAACCGGGATTTATCTCTATATGCCATGATGGTTAGCATATGGAATGGTTTGAAAAACAGACCAGTGCCAATCCATAGAGTCAGTGAATACCTATTTCAGTCACTCAAGGTGTAAGTTATCTAGTCATAGTTTAATAATTTAGGTGAGTTATGAATTCACAGTTGGTCACTGGCTACAGATGTACTCACTCCTAATCCTCTTACGGATTTTCAACGTTAATGAATTTAGCTCTACTTTTTTCCTTCTTGATTACACTTATTTGATTTTGAAACCCGTTTTTGATATTTTGAATTTTCCTACACTATTTACTTTAATTAATTGTTTTTCTTATGTATTTTCATATTCTTCATCTGTTTCGTTGTATGAATACAAAATGTGGTAACTGGAGGAGACATACACATTTGCATCACACTCCGCATTGTTTAGAAAATGAGTAGTGGCTGGGAAGTTACAGTGCATAAGTTATGATGCTGTTACATATTATCTATAAGCAGTCGAACTGAAATAAGCGATATAACAAATTAGTATACTTATTTTTTTTTTAAATTCCTGTTTTAATAAAAACAAAACACAGTGAAATAAATCTTTTACACACAATATGCCGACAGGATTTGACTGTCAGGAAGCATAATAACATAGACAACATATACTGGTTATAATTAAGACATGCACCTATCACTAGTATTCTAGTGTAAAGCTTTGTAGACAAATCAAACAGATTATCAGAGAATATATCAATTTGTACCATATTGGTGATGTACTTAGGTATGTGCGTTAGTTATGAGTAATGTAAAACCTGGCACATACGAGTATCAGTTTAAGTCGTTGCACAATATCACCAAGAACTATGATTTAGTTTACGCAGATATGACCTCAGAGAGATTTAAAGATACTCGAAAAATGTTAACCACCTGAAAAGTAAGCTCTTCTAACTGAGTTACATAGGTTTGGCGATCATTTCCATAAATTTTGGTATCGACTGTCTGCTGATTTTCACATAAACGATCATTAAGTTGTCTCCTCAACACTTTAATATCCCCTTGAAGTTCTTCAATTTTTTCCCGAGAGTTCATTAGTTCATGTTCTAAACTTTTATTAGCTTCTCGGCTTTCTATCAATAAAGAAGCAAGCTATGAAACAAACTTGAACGTAAAAGATAACCATATACCTGTTTAGTAGATAAATGCATTAAATCAGGGGTAGAATACTCATCATCTTTTTCACATTCCATGAGAGTTTTTTTAAGCATCTGGTACCGATTCATCACCTAAAAGACGTAAGAGATAGGTTAACAAGATACCTGTTCTGCCATTCTCTTAAATTCATTCTTCTCTTTATTGCATTTTTCTAATGATGCATTCAAAATCGAAACTGCTTGTGTCTTGGCATTTAACTGCTGGACGGTCACTGTCAGCTATTAGATGTATTGTTGGTTTAATGTTTTGTAACTTACATCATTCTTTAAATTTTCCAACTCCAAATGCAGTCGTTCTTCTAACTAAAAGCGGTTTATAATTAAAATAAATAGTAAAATTTTCGACCAACCATTTGATCAGCGATGAGTAACGCAGTTTTTCATATTCATATCTACAGCAAAGAATTCGCCACGTTTGATAGGTTAACAAAAACATAGAACATGCAGAATTTTACAAAGTATATAATTCAGCCACTTATTTTTCGACAATTGTAATATTGTATCATTTTCAAGAAGCTGAGATCAACTAAGAATATTTGTTAACTGTATTATTTACTCACGACGTTATATGGAAAGCGCTTAACGTGAGAACAAAACCAAAAAACAGGTCATAGTGACAGTATAATCTTAAAAATAATTGGCGATTATCGTTAATAGAACATTATACGTGTACCCAGACCGGAGTAGGTGAAGCAGGATAGAAGCTAGTAATTTAGTGGCTGGAATTGGGTTCTTTAACCATTGAGACACCTACTAGTCTACAGTTCCAAGTTTTTTACCTTTCAGGTATATTATTATCCCCTCAAATTCACATCAGTCTGTATTAAGGTTCCAAGTGGTTCCAGTGATTGTGGGAATAAATATTTGGGCGAACATAGTCTTATTTCTGTAGTTAACACTTTGTTAATTTCTAATGTTACAAGAATTACACTGTCTGTTCTTTTAACAGAACATGGATATCCTGATTATTTCCCGAAACAAACAGGATGGAATGTATCAATTAGAGTGACTCAGAACTCTCCATAACTTCACGAACTGATGTTCTGTAATGTTTTGGCCACCATCAGCTTTATTAAAGCTTGATATTGCAATCATCAACGTAGATAGTAACAGTTACAAGCAATCCAAGTGACAACTACTGTGACGCTCTAACGAAGCAAGTTTCCTCAGTCCAATCATTTGTGTGATTGTATCAGTGACAAGAACTAGTTCAGCATTCGGGCGTCATTTTACACACAAGGATGCGTTTAAACGGAAGTATAATTGGTTGACATTTGTTAGTAGTAATAATTTTAGGTAAGGAAATTTGATTCAGAGAGCTGTATCAAGTTAGTAAAATTCTTAAAGAATTAAAATAACTGGTTGAAGACAAAACACAGGAATAATGAGCTCAATTTGTTATTAAATTACCAGTTAATTGTTAAACACTTTCAAACTACTCTGACCTAGAACATTAAAATGCGACCGTTAACATAACTTTTCAATATTCAATATATTCTTGACAAACTATGACTAAATAGTTAGGAGCTCTGCATTAGTATAATATCAGGACTTCCTCAAAGTATGTTCTATTCACTTCTGGAGTCTTTCGATTTCATTCTTGATTCTGAGCTACTTTTTCTTATCAGTGCAGAAATCTGTGATAATATCGGGTAGGTGGGTTTAGAGTGTGATTCATGGCCGGACAGCAGTTGAACCTCTGTCTAATCGATCTTGCGGATCAGCGAATGTGCTAGACCTAGTTCTCTTAGAGCGTCACTGTAGAACCCACAGAGCTTTATTCATGTGTTTTTTTCGAGGATTATGTTGTCACCTAAAACCATTTTAACGATTTGTGAATCTCCTACAAATGAGTGTCTGGAATACGTCCTTAAACTGTCATACAGATTCGTAACAGGATATAGATAAAATGGATAACTCTGTAAACAGCTAATAGTTATCATCTTTTTCGAAAGTGTAACTTAATGTAGTTGGTACAATCTCAAAATAAAAGTCTATTACAGCAAGAACGATATATATACACATACTGGACAGTATCAGCTTTACAAAACAATGATTCGATAACAAAGAGTTAATCATATTTATATGACAGATAAAATTTTACGACCAATTTTTATATAAAATGGTCAAATTTGTAACCAGTTTGCAATAAATGAGTCTTAAGTGATGGGCATTTAACTCAGTACCCTTGTTTATCCATTCTTATTGACTGAAATTTATACCACATACAATAGTAGTCGTGTAATCTTACGAGGATTACGCAATTGCTGAAATGGAAACATTTACTATTGGACTTAATTCTAACAATAATTGTTCTATCGCGCTCCTTTTGTCTAACCGTACTAAAGACTATGTCTCGCGCGCCAAGCAAGTCATTCTCATTCTTCCCCCACCTCGGTATTTGTTAGCCGCTTCTTTATCCTGCTCTTGATATTATTTCGACATCACAAGACCACGGAACAATAAACTTTTTCATCCGGATACTATCTGCGTTCTGATTTCTGGATCTGTCAGAATCTGACTTGGTAATCGCCCGAAGAGCAGTAAATATCATTTCGCATTACAATCTTTGGCTCTTAGAATCCTTATCGATGTGGTCATGTCCTCTCTTGAGCAGTCTCTTTCAACTGATTACGTCCTCTCTGCAACTAATCTTTATCATCTTATTGCTATGTCTTCCCTGTAGAATTCATCAGGCAGGAAGAAAAATAGGATATATCATGTTCAAAATCATTTCTCAGTCTTCGATTTGTCAAAATCAAATAATCGCGTAATATTTGATATGACGGTGTAAAGATTTCTAACTTTTCAAAGTTCAGACTGATTTTTCCAAGTTATTCAAGTCACCTGATAGACAGGGGCTTGCAGCCTGGATAAGTTTTCAGGTTTGTGTCTCACCAATGTTGTGTATGCTTCAGTGAACAAATTAGCATCCAACTGTGTGAACGTACATATTCAAGCACATTTGGCTCCGAACCTTTTAGCTGTAATCGCATGGTGCTGAGTTACGACCTTAGGATCATGGCTAACTATTTCATCAAGATTGTTGTGGGACTGGACCACAACTGTCCACTCATCCACAATTCTGTACCTGTTCATGTTTGTGCTCCCGACGTACATTTAGACACTTAATTGCGATGATATGCATTAGTCCACTTTTGACCAGCTAACCAGGGCTTCTAAATCAGCCTAAAATGCACTCAAATCTGCATCCCGATGATTTTTAGATAACCAACATAAAATGAAATCGGTGATGTAGGTAATAGGTAGATAATATTTAGTGATTTTTTATTATCTAGCGACTCAGTCCACTTGTCTCTTAATATAAAAAGGTTTATTGTGTATAATAGCCCTTACATGAAACCAGGCTGTTCACTTCTTAACTGCTATTTATTCCTACGAAGGACTACATAGTCATTACGACTATTTTTCACATTATCCACGTACACAGGTAAAGGTCTCATTGACTTATCTTATGAGGAAAAATTAAAACGCCTCAAACTATTTCCGTCATCTTACAATAATTTACGAGGTAGTTCACTACTAGATTCACTACCAAAACCCTGACTAACACACCGACAAAACTGCTGGTTGTTGTTAATCACCCCATCTGTTAGCAATACAGAACAGTGGGTGAACGTGAAGAAGGGGAGTGGCAACCCTCTGACTCACAAGCGGCTACCACCCAAAGACAGGGACGACAGATTAAATTCACTTATTTTATTTAATGTCTCAGTATCAGAAGGAAGCTTGTTAGAAGGTAAGTCTGTCTTTGACAAAGAGCAGTGGGATAAATACAGCAAAACCCTTGGAATGTGCAACATCCCAGCTAAAATATGCTACCTTTTCAAAGGCCAAAATGTCTCGGAAGGAAAACCCCGGCAACGAAGGTAACTCTCGACTCGGCACGACTTGCTGAAGACATCATCCATTCATCTTAGAGACCATCGGTCAAATTGTCCTCGCTGATTCTTATCAGGCATGACAAGCCGTGGTCGGTAAGAACGGCAGCCAGGACTACGCCGGGCACCCAAGAGCAGGCCACCATGTTAGTTCACGGTGTACCCGAATTCGCTGACGGTAACCTGGACGAAGCCCACGTGCACGATGTGAAACATTGGCGATGGTTATCACGTAGCCTAGCCCTTCATACCACGATGGCTGGTTGCATTTCCAGGTTGCCCCATCCGTCACACCTTAAGTCCATCAAGTCACCACGTCTGATGTCTGTGACATTTAGGAATCGGGAAGACCTGACTGAAGCACTCCAGGCTTATAACATTTCGAAGAACTATCTGTCTAGCCACATTAGGTGTTGCAAAAGCCGACCTAGATCTGTGAGACAACAACAGGGAGGCCACGATGAACGCACAAAACTGACAGTTAACCTCGGCCAACAACCTCTGCAGCAAGACCCGATTGAACTCACTGCACAGGCAAAAATCCTGCGGAGGCCATTTTCCACAGAACTAGCCAACTCGGGTTGAACAACTTTTTTGAAAATCTGACAATGGCAGTTGCTTCAGAAGTGTACCAGGTGTTGAGACAAACCACCAAGTGCCTCTATAGCAACGTAAAAGGACTAAGGTGTAGACTGTTAGAAATCAGGAATACGTGCTCTCAGATGGATCTGAATATCATAATCCTAACTGAGGCATGGCTATCCCCTGACATTGCAGACGACGAAGTGAGCCTGCCAGGCATGACACTCTTTCGAAGAGATAGGGTACACCAAACCTGAAGCGGAGTGGCTATATATATAGACAGCCACTTAAAAGCCGAGCGGCTATATGACACCCAACTAACTGAGGTGACAGAATCATGTTGGTGTTGTTTCCACATAAATGGCCCGAAATACTTGATTGGAGGGACCTCCTTCGGGTACTAAGGCCCAAACTGATAGAGGTAATACTGCAACTGCCACTCCCGGGGTTTGATCAAATACTCTTAGCTGGATATTTCAATACCCCATCTCTAAATCTCAGCAATCAGAGTATAACTCCCACTGATTGGTTCCAAAGACGACTTGGTACAGCCATTAGAAGCTCTGGGCTGACTGAGCACGTATGCAGTGCCACTAGATGGACTAAGAAGGGAAGTCCCCAAACCTGCATTATCTGTTAAAAAATGACCTGCTCCTGGTTGAGGTAGTAGTGACCATGGCACAGTCTTGTTTTACGTGATCATAAACGACAAACCCACACAGGACGAAAATGAGCCCTATCTTTGCCACACTAGGGCCAATTATACGCTTATGAGAGAGATCCTCCCACATGCCCCATGGCCACGGGAGTGGGGGAGGCTGACGGTAGGTGATCACTGGCAAACAGTGAAAGATATCATCCAAAACGCTGTCGTAGACAATGCACTACAGTCACACCACTTATGGGAATAGGAGAATTTGTTTGGGCGCGGCACGGAAGGCTTATTACAGACGAAGAGGAGAGCCTGGCACAAGTGGAAGGTCTCGTTGCAGGATTCCGATCGCAGATCTTACTTGGCACTGAGAAACAGATACAGTACCAAAGTTCGAGGTGATAGGAGACAATTTCGGATGAAGCTAGCTGCCAAAATACAGGAAAACCCGAAGCATCTGTTTAGGTTCATGCCCAAAAGAAAACTTAATCAAGGGTTGTTTTCTCTCAAAGGACCAAACGAAGAAGACCTCACCAACCTAGAGATGGCTGAGATCTTCAAAACTAACTTTACTGAGCAGTTAAACCAGACATCCACATGTTCAGAGTATTACGCCAACCCGGTGCCAGCTGACGGCTTAGGGAACATCCGTATCACTCCTGACTTAGTGCTCAGGAAATCAAAATCCTTACGCCCAGGTGAGTCAACAGGTTGTGGCAAAATTTGTCCCACAATCTTGAAACAATGTGCAGAAGTCCTCTGTTCACCGATATGTGACCTGTTCAGGCATTCACTGGAGTCACACCGACTCCCATCAGGATGGAAACAAGCTACTCCCTCTCAAATCTTCAAAGGAGGAGATAGAAAGGACTCAGCCTGTTACAGACCAGTCGCATGATAACCAGTACTATCAAATGTAATGGAAGGGCTGGTGGACGAACAAATAAGGGAGTACATGGATAAGAATAAAATGCTCCATGAAGCTCAACACGGGTTTTGAAAAGACAGGTCGTGTGCATCTAATATTCTCATTGCACGGGACAGTTAGACATCCTGTTTGGACTGTAAAATACCGGTGCACGTAATATTTCTCGACTTTGCAAAACCATTTGACACATTACCCACGCACGCCTAATCACAAAGGTTTTGGAAATGGGGTTCATTGACCCACTCCTATCCTGGCTCAGAAACTACCTTGAGAATAGCAAATTTCTTACCAAGGTAAATAGAGTGCACGCGAGCTGGCGACTATCCACATCGGGAGTTTCACAGGGGACCATCTTAGGCCCGCTTCTCTTCCTGATATTTATTAACGACCTGTTAGGCTCAGTTAGCTCACTGGCATTGATCTACACAGACCATGCAAAGATCCGGAAGTCCATTAGAAACGCAGGGGATTCTACTGAGCTTCAAAAGGACCTTACATCTATTGAGGAATGGGCAGTGAAAAACGGTTTAAAACTCAACTAACCGAAGTGCCACGTCATGCACATTCTGCCTCACACGACGCAGACGATCTACACCCTCACTGGAAGTCCGCTCCCTAATGTATCCTCAGGGCGCGATCTCGGTTTAATAACCACAGAAAGCCTCCACACGAGTCCTAACTATGTATGGAACGCAGCCAAGGCAAATGCAACTCTTCACTTTACGCGAGGACAACTTGGTGCTATCACCCCACAATTACTTTTAACGCTATGTAAGAAGTATGCGCGCCTACACCTTGAAGTTCACAACGTCATCGCACCCCTTTTGCTTAAAAGAGACAAACCTCTTGGATCGAGTGCAGAGACGAGCAACGAAATGGGTGATAGGGTTGAAAAATAAACCCTTAGATGATAGACTCCCGCTCTTGGGATTATTCCCACTGAGCTACATGAGAATCAGAGGTGACCTGATTATGGCGTACACCATATTAAACACGCCAAATCATCCCAATGTGAGCATCTTACCGATGCATCACCACCACTCCCCTTGAGGCAATCCTCGAAAGATTGCACATCAAACAGCAAATACTCAGATTCGTGTACACATTTTCTCATTGCGAGTGGTCTCAACTTGGAATGCTCTCCCAGCCGAGGTAGTTACAGCCCCCTCAGTGGACAGCTTTAAGAAGAGACTTGATAATCACGTACTCACATACGGATTATCATCTCCATCTTGAACAAGCTGTTCATGATGCATATCTTGAGACCTGCTAGTTGTTATCATTGCCATCTCTTCAGATCACTTACTTAATCTATCTCGCCTATTATCTCTGTTTCCTCTCCCTTGCTTACACTTCGGTCCTCTCTCACAATCTTCACTACCAATTAACAAACTAAATTCATCTATATATTACTCAGTTCTGAAATTTTATTCATATTAGCATTATAATTTTATCCTTATTATCCTTATTACTCTCCACATTGCAACTAACTGATCTCCAGTCTGGTAATGTGATAGCTGCTGGTATCCAGAAACCCTACTGCCCTGAAACAAATGTTTTCATTCAAATCCCGAGACATACGAACTCACAACCAGCTGCGAACTGACTAGAATTAGAAAATCGAGTGGCTAGACCACCATCCATTGGACATTACCGAACACCTGGAACCGTACTGAAAGAACAAGAATCGAGCGCAAAGAAAGCAATCGTGAAAAATATATTGGATATTGTATATTGGAAACCACCATGTTCTCAAGGATGAATATGACATTAAAATATTCTCTCTTTTCTATCCATATGTGAACATATTCTGGGGAAGTTAAAAATCGAAATCAAATCGTTTACGTCTGGATTTCCGTTTCTAGTGAATTAATGGGATTCTCTCCAGGAAGACGCATTATCTGCATTTTATGTTGATACATTCAAAGCAAAATCGGATCTCTACAGAGCTTGAAAATGCTAGGAATAATATAAGTCGATTGTCGTAATATCCTTACTACTGAAACTGAAGACTAAGTTGGCGCTGTAGTTGCGATGTGCGTTACTATTCGATAGATGGGTTTTTCAGGGGTTCTAGGAACTCGTGTTTCAACTTGTCTGAGTGAACCCTGTATGAGTCTAAAGTGTTAAAATTTTTAAATATTCTGTAAATTTAAAAATATACCTCGATAAATGCAAAATTCATGTATTTTCTCTTATAATTCTAACCTCTTAAATGTTAGTTCAAGAGGTCTTGGTCATCATAATTCCTACCGGAAATTATTATACCATGATATCATGCTGTAACACAGTCTGTCTTACTCGGGATTGACAATTATGTGCTTAAGAACTCCACTTGGCTCTATAGACCACAGGTGCACAGCTTATAGTTATTCTGTACCTGGTTTACTTTGAACGAATAATTCTCTCATTTGTGATAGTAAAATATCCATATCCCTCGTGTAACTGAGATAGCCTACCAAATCTTTGCTAAAGTCAGTGAAGATCAAACTTACAAATAACTTTTTATCCCTTAGCATATGCCTTAAACGAAGAAACTTTTCTGAAACCACTTTTCAAGAGTATCGACATTTTTTCAAAATGATTAATTTCCTTCTACCCATTCTCAGACTCCTAATGACTATACAAATCAAGTTTTCTAAATGGTACTTTCCAGAAAATGCAAAGGAGGTTGTCTTAAATATCAGGTCTACTGTGATAATGTTCTGACCGTTAGGTATCCTCTAAAGAATGGGATGTTAAAGATTATAGGAAAAATTTTAAAAGTAGATGGTTTAAATTTCTTCAATAACTCTGAACATTGAATCTGATCTCACTCATTGTACCATGTTGGATTTATACATCGACGGTAGGACGTCCACTTTTTTAAAAGTAACTGACTCCAGAACGTAGATTCGAGTGGGAAAATTTACCTGTACATTCAAGTACCCTGGTGCGATTGAGTGTGGAGAGGGTCTGCTTCGTCTCAAAATGCTGTCACATGACCACGGGTATATGGCCAATATCAGGGAGATACTCAGTGCCTCGCGGCGAGGGTGTTTTAACGAATTTGAGATGCCGAGAAGACGGTATTCGACGCTTAAACTGAGTTGGTGGGTACGGGAGATTTGCCTAGGGGAGTTTGAAAACCCTGATTCCAAATCAACGGGTTTCAGGATCGTGATGGAACAAATGGTGCATGAACCTATTGTTGGTGACCCGCTACCATGGAATTGCATCTCTTAACGTTGTTTCACTACCTCACCTAATACATTACTATCAGACGATTAATCAAAACTATATTTGCTTCAACAATTGAAAATGTAAATACTTGAACTAACAAATAGTTATTATTGTTTACATTTTAACGTCCACCTATTTGCTTAGTCTGTTATTCTCATAAAACAATTGTTCGTCAACACCTAAGTAATAGTTCCTAATCAATATAAGTTAGTAGCAACTGTTACGATCCAAATTTTTGTCCATAAATCTTATCATAAATTTCTAAAAACTGAGTTTATTATTATATGAAGACAGAGTCAACTAAGAGTTTATCATCTCATTTAACTTTACGTGAGTTGGTTAAATAATTGAGCTTAAATTTCTCATTTAACAAACAGTTAGTATCGTTCTAAAAGATTGAAAATCAATTCAAGCAGTTTTAGATTAATTCATTTCTGAATTTTGATCATTTTCCAACCTGTTACTTTATTATATTTACTGTCTAATTCAATAGTTCGATGGTATACAGATATTTAGTTGAAACTACATACACTAAGCGATTTTTGTAATTATATATACTAGAGGTTTAATGGTTTCAGCTACCGAATTTTTTTTATGATACTCTTATATGTCAAATACACCTAGGTTGTTAGTGTGTATCTTTGAGATTCATTTGCTTAGAATTATGTTTTTAGCATTAATTTTCATTAGGTTATTTCTTCAGGATTTAACAAGTCAGAAAATGTATCTTGATAGATCCATCATTATGTGGTAAATTTGATGGCTCATGTATTGCTTTAAGGCTCTAATTTTCCAGTCAGTTAGTCAAGTCAACAACAACAACGTAGAACTTCGTACGTACGTACATCAGTTCAGGTTGCCATATCACATTAGCACTGAGATGACATTGTCACTTCAAATCCCATAGTAGTAGAGGTAGTAGAAGTGTTAGCAGTAATCGGAGAGATTAGGATTCGAAAATATTATTCAAGAAGTAGAATCTAGTGAAAGAAACTTAAAAAGAAAGAGATAAAGGTGATGAGGAATTCAGAAGATTAGAATTTGAGAGGAGATAAAGAATGGATGCACCTGCGCCATTGCAAACGATTCTGATCCATGTCATTCAGGGTCTCTAACCATTAGTGACTTACGTCTCGCGGACCCCAACCAGGTAGCCTACATCTACCAACACGACTCAGTCCACTTGTCAGTGACTTCATGGATTTGTGCCATGTTTTGGTTTGGCGGCCTCTAGCTTTCGTCCAACCTATTCCTACACCGTAAAATATAGCTAGACGAGGCAGTCGGTGGATAGGCATATGCATAAAAGCACACGAGACCAAACTGGTCACAATCAAATCCTTTCTGATTAGGAATTCAGAAGGTTAATACTTGAGAGAACACAATGAATGAATGCACCTGCGCCATTGCAAACGATTCTGATCCATGTCATTCAAGGTCTCTAACCATCACAATTACTATTATCTCACGGGCTCAGTATAAAATGATTGTTATGTAATTTAGTTTTGTGTAAGATTTTACTAGTAGTAAAACGTGACAGAAAAGGCTGTTAAATTAGTGCAAGCTTGTAAATCAATTATTAAACGTAATTCTCAACAAAACATCTGTAGACAAGGATATGTAGATACCTTTGCGCTAATGGTAATATTATCCTATATATATATTTTTACCAGAAGTTCATAAATGTTTCTATTATTTATTATTAAAACTATTTTCAAGTATAGGAAGTAATTATCAATCTGATAAATAACTTTCATGTCCGTAGTATGTAACTTCAATTTCCTCATTTTTTTATTTTTGTATGCTATTTAGCTGTTTTTATATGTTTGATCATTGTACCTTAGTTTTTGCAAAATGTATTGTTTTGTTCGATTTACTAAGAGGTTGTTTGGTTTTATTGTTTTCATTTAAACATTAGATCTAATCCCCGTAGACGTTCAAATGGAATGCTTCGGGTCAGTCTATTATATCCACTCATAAATGGGGTCATCCTTTTCGAATTTAAACAAGTCTTGGGGATGTACAAGTTTCGGAACTTCTGGTAACAGAAGTAATCGTAAAGAATTAAGTGCATTTTGCCGTTGTCCTAAGAATTGTTCATCTGGATATACGTTATCTAACACTTCACAAACCAAGACTAATTCGCTGCCAGTAGATGAACTATCAGCTTCTGTTATAACAAGTCCAGCTGCGATTAGTACATACAGTTGTACATGTAAAAACTCTTTAGTGCATTATAATCTAAACTCTGATACACATTTTTCTAATTTGGACAATAGTTATCAATTATGTGGTGTTGGTTCACAAGCATTTGTAGTACCTGCTAATTCAAATATTTCTATCAGCAGTCCTATTCTACAGTCTGATTTTAAACAAGAATACAATAGTAGTCATACACAGTGTACTGATGATGCCGAGAAGTGTGCTAACATTGATACAATTAAAAAAGACAGTGTATTTACAGATCTTTCAATACTGACTGATTGTGCAATTGATCAATTCCGAAATCTTATATCTTCTTGGTCATGTAATGATTTATGTTGTCTTTATTTGGAATATGAAGCATTATATGAACTGCAACTGTTATGGAAAGAAGCAATTAAAACTAGATTAAGGGCTCCTACTCTTAAGGTAAGTGTTTTTTTTATTTATTCTACAACTTATTGGTTTTATGTATTAGTCCTGGTTTACTTTTATTGAGTGGGGTAAGTTACCATTATTAGTATTTATGAGTGAGTACTACTGACATTAGACTCTGTCATTAGATCCTGAATGATATGGCTGAAAGTCGTTTGCAGTGGCTTAGAGGTGCATCCATTCACTGATCTCCACTCGAATTCTAATCTTCTGAACTCCTCATCACATTTATCTCTTTCTTTTTAAGTTTATTTCACTAGATTCTACTTCTTGAATAATATCGTCAAACCCTAATCTCTCCGATTAATGCTAATACTTCTACTACCTCTATTACTATGGGATTGGAAGTAAAAATTGCATCTCAGTGCTAATGTGATATGGCGACCTGAACTGATTTACATACGTACGAAGTTCTGCCTTGTAACTGACTGACTGACTATCGAGGAGCAAAAAAAAATTGATCAGAAAAGCCTGATATCTGAAAATGACCATACATTTATGTTTATTTATAAACTAGATAAGAAATAGTTCTGTGGGAAAAGTGAATTTTTATTTGATCGGTTTCAATCAGGTCAATGAAACTTTATTGTCATCCTTGTTCAATGTCATAACAGACACATGTTTAAATTTAGACCTTTTCGTTTATCGTAAAATTGATGTTTTATTGCAAAGTAAGCTATGCCACAGTTTACTTAGTTAAAAGTATTCAATATATATATATATATATGTTTTGTGTTATAGGAGTAGGTTGGAAGAAAGCTAAGGGCGGCCAAGCCAAAACATGGCAGAAATCCATGAAGTCACTGACTGGTGGACTGAGTCATGTTGGTAGATGTAAACTACCTGGTTGGGGTCCGCGAGATGATAATAATCGATGGTTAGAGACCTTGAATTACATGGCTCAAAATCGTTCGCAATGGCGCTGGTGCATTTGTTCTTTGTGTTCTCTCAAATCCTAATCTTCTGGGTTCTTCAACACTTCTAGTTTTGTTTTTCTAAACTTTTCTCACTGAATCATACTTCTTGAATAATATCTTCTAATCCCTAACCTCTCCGATTACTCCTAATACCTTTACTACCTCTTCTACTATTGGATTTGAATTGACGATTGCATCTGTCTGTGCTGATGTGGTATGGCAACATGAACTGATGTACTTACGTACGTACGAAGTTCTACGTTGCAACTGACTGACTGACTGATTTAAAATATTTAATTCATTTTTTAAATATATCAGATTTATTTTTTATCTTTCTATTCTATTTTCTTCTTCTTTTTTTACATTCTAACATCATTTTATATTTATTCAGGAGGATCTTTGTTCTTTAGCTCAACATGGTTGGTGTTTTAATATGTATCTTATTCATAATCATTCAACTCATAAAGCTCATTCATATTTATTAGCTTCACAGTTAAATAATTTCAATGAATTATTATTTACTTCATTGAATTATGAACAGTCGCATAGATGGTGTTATTTAAACAAATCAACAATTGATAATCATAATTTAATGAAAAATATTACTACTAACATTTCTGCTACCATTATTGTTAATAATGATGACAATATTAATACTTCTACTACTACTACTACTAATAACATCTTGATTAATTCACTTTCCATATCCGACAAACATATTGATCAATTATTCAATGTTCAATCTGAAACATGTCCTGATTTATTATCTAGTTCATATTTAAAATTACAAGATACTTCATCGAAAGTGAACATGTTCAATACTACTACTACTACGACTACTACTACTACTACTTATCCATATGAAAATCGACAACACTTATCGAATTTCAATTCTACACATCATTGTGTAAATGTGAACAACAATCAAGATGAATTGAATTCATTGGAAATGTTAACTAATTTTCTATGTCAATTATATACAGGAAATTATACACAAAAATTAATTTCTAAACCAGATTTATTAAATCAACCAGAAATTAAAGAGAGAATAATCACTACATATAATAATAACACTACTATTACTAGTAGTAATAATGATAGTAATAATAATAATAATTTACTGGAATTGTATAATTTTCTAAAATCATCACCTCCACATCAATGTTTATTATCGCATGACTGTGAATTAATCTTTACATCTCCATCGATATTTAATTTAACATCGATTACTCTACCATGTCATGCAGGTATATTAGCTTGTCGTTCACAATTTCTACGTCGGATTTTATTAAAACGTGGTAAATCCAACTTTAACACTACTACTAATACTACTACTACTACTACTACGAGTAGTATACAAAATTCTATACATAAAATTATTTTAGATGGTAAAATAATACCAGGACATTTTGCTACTGTGATTTTACACTTTTTCTATTGTGATTATCTTAATTTAAATGAATTATCCAATGTATTATTGATTTTTAATCAACACACATTATTGAATAAATTACATTTTAATTGGCACATTGAACATAATCAGTTGATTAAAACTACTACTACTACTACTACTAGTAGTAGTACTAATCATAATAATAATAATTTTACATGTTGCAAGTCATTCATTGAACAAAACTTGCGGTCGTCATCATCATCTTCAACGACTACGACAACAACAACACCTGTATCTAAATGTACACATGCTTATTCATCAAGTTATTGTACAGAATCTACTGATTCAGGATCATTTTTTACATTGATTGAATTTTTAATGAATAATTCAGAATTTTATGTGAAACAATTTTGTTTAAAATGTCCATTTTGTCTGACACATCTAATTCAACTTTATCCAATTGGAGCAATTTTAGAATTTCATAGACTTTCTGAAGGTAATTTTTATTTCTATTCCATATGATTGATGTTAATTATGATTGTTACAATTGAAATAAGGAAATGTTTAAGTATTTGGTCATGGTTCGGACTTGCTTATATGCTGGTTGGAAGTTGAATATACTTTAACGATATTATTCTATGTCAGCACTCTTCACTATGATTACTACTGAATACATAACATAATGTAGTGATGGAGAACACAGGTGAGGGCAACCGGATTGTATTTAACGAAAATTACAGAGTTACTCAGTAAAATAGGGAAACCATGTCGTAAATCGTTAATTTGCAAAATATCAGTCCATCATATCGAACTGGACTGTTCCTGTTGCAAAACATCAATGCATTGTCACTATTCATGCGTTTCATACAAATTTCATTGTGTTCTAACTCTTCCTTTCTTGATCTTCCCCCATATTATGCTGCCAGACATTACGTTGACACTCACGTCATATACTACTACTTATAAGTAGCTCACACCACAATAGGGTTTGTTTAAATAAACATTCCATCGTAGTTTTTTTAAGTTTTCATTATTAATTTTGAAGAAACAATTGTTGTCGAAATGCAGCTGCTTTTCTGTTTTACTTAACGATCATCAAAAGGATTTCAACTTGTTCTGTTAACATCGATCGATCAGCAATCAACACACACATCGACATTGACCCAATTTATCAACTAATCAGAAAAAAACCATTGGCAAACATAGGATCCAGAAGCAGATCAAAGGGGGATACAATCAAAATAAAGGTGCAAACAACGACAGGTTTAAGGTCAATAACAACCAATCAAAATCGAGGTTAACAGAACAAGCTACAGGTCAAACGTGCAGAAATTCGATTACTTCACTTCTATATGAAGTTTGTGCTGATGATGATGATGTTGTTCAAAAGAGCAAACAATGAAAGCTCCACAATCAAAGCATCCAACTTAGAGAACAAAACTCTCCGCCACAATCATCCATCTGAGCTACAAATTTTCTCCACCATCTCAAGATGATGAGTTGGTCATGAGAATTACAAATCTTGGGTTCAGGGATTTCATGTTTGAGAGAAATAGCTGTTCAACGCATCTCAGTTTTCAGCTAAAATAGATAAATGATGTTATTATTTTCTTCTATTGTCCAATAATTCGCTCAACTCTTCACACTTCAGTACAATATGAATTGGATACAATAGGTTCCAATAAGTCTTTTCTAAAAATCACATTCTTAATTTGTTGTCTTCCTGTTAATTGGTACTGTAATTATTTCGACTACTTCACATCATTCATGATTTTAATTTCATCTTATAGTGGTGTGTTTCAGGTATGACAACTTGATCTAGGGAAAATTTATGCTAGATTCTATGTTGATGATGACTGATTGATTGGCTTCAGTGGAAATTTGTGATATTGCATGGCCTACAGTCTGTCACAGTGTCAGTGGATCGTGAGGTTCTGTGGCAGTGTCTGTCATTGAAAGGTGTACGAAAGAAGTACATTAACCTTATACAAGCTCTCTACTCGAACACTACTGGTCGAGTGACAGCTTATGGCGATCTGTCATTTGAATTATCTACATCACGTGGTTTGCGTCAGGGCTGTCCACTCTCTCCATTCTTGTTTAACTTTGTTGTAGACATCCTCTTAGAGTTAACATTAAGCTTGTCAGATTTTTCAGGGGTTGACTTTCTACCAGGAAAATCGCTTACTGATCTAGAATATGCCGATGACATAGTTCTATTCGGTGAAGACGCTGACAAAATGCTGAGTCTTCTGACTACCATAAGCAACAATGCGAGCATGTTCGGGATGCGGTTTTCCTCCTCGAAAAGCAAAATGTTGCTTCAAGACTGGGTTGCATCGGCACCTGAACTAGTGATAGGGAGTGAAGTAGTCGAACGTGTTGATCGCTTCACTTATCTTGGGAGTCTCATCAGCGCTGATGGCCTGACTGACGAAATCTCAGCACGGATACTGAAGGCTCGATTTGCTTTTGCCAACCTGTGTCACTTATGGGGTAGGCGAGATATCCGTTCTCTAACCAAAGGACGAGTGTACTGCGCAGCAGTTCGCTCTGTTCTCCTATATGGATGCGAAACATGGTCGTTAAGACTAGATGTTCGTAAGTTACTAGTATTCGATCATAGATGTTTAAGAAGCATTGCTCTTATACCGTGGGACGACCGAGTAAGCAATGCTGTCGTTAGGAAACGGGTGCTAGGTAAGGATGGCAGATCAATAGATGAAGTGGTGAAACTTCATCAATTGGGGTGCTTGGGACATGTGCTGAGTATGCCTAACCACCGACTACCTCGACGAGCTATGTTTTGTGGTGTAGGAGTAGGTTGGAAGCAAGTTAGGGGCGGCCAAACCAAAACATGACAGAAATCCATGAAGTCACTGACACGTGGACTGAGTCATGTTGGTAGATGTAGACTACCTGGTTGGGTTCGGCGAGACGAAAGTCACCAATGGTTAGAGACCTTGAACGACATGGCTCAAAATCGTTAGCAATGGCGCAGGTGTATTCATTCGTTGTGTTCTCTCAAATCCTAATCTTCTGGATTCGTCAGCTTCTATACCTTTGTCTTTCTAACCTTATTTCACTTAATTATACCTCTTGAATAATATCTTCGAATCCTAGTCTTCTTCAATACCACTAATACCTCTACTATCTTTATCACTATGGGATTTGATTTGACATTTGCGTCTCTGTGTTGATGTGGTATGGCAACATGAACTTATGTACATACGTACGAAGTTCTACGTTGCAACTGACTGACAGTGTCATATTCATATTTATTGTTCACTCGGTTCCCACAATCTAACCTTGGTATCGATTCTTTGATCCGTTTCACAATAGTTGTTGTTCTATCTCTATTATATACGTAATGGTTAGTGATTAATCTATTTTAGTTAGTTCCACTTTAAGTACAGAATGGTTATTTGTCTGTTCGTTAGTGGTGATTGAATTTGGTCGATTTCAATCAAACCAGATCTTTTATGACCACATCCAATCACATGTAATGTCGAATCACTTAGACTAGTGATTTGCATTTCAACTTGATTGATGGAATTCGATTAGTACTGTTAAAGGATTAGACAAACATGACATTAGTTATTACACAATGATTGATTGATTTCATTAGTTCAGTTCTACAGGAAAGATGCGCGGTCTGAATAAGTTCAATGATAAAAACACAGACTATGATACTGGCTAATATAGGTTCGAATCATATATGGGATATCAGTTCTCTGAAGATAGTAGGTACGTCTTGCTGATATGTGTCAGCTAGTTCGAAATCTACTTTCAGAGTTTTACTGTCGATTACTTTCAATTATTAATTAACAGTGTCATTTATAGTATTAAGCAAGAACCGTAGGTACAACACAACATGCACCAACTAAATCACACTTGATGGAGAAGGTTTGGAGGATTTAGAAACCTTTACATATCTGAGAAGCACCATTGATGAACAAAGTGGATTTGATGCAAATGTGAAGACATGGATTAGCAAAGCAGGGGCAACATTTCTACAGTCGAAAAACATCTGGAACTAAAAACAACTACTAACCAACACCAAAGTAAGAATTTTCAATACAAATGTCAAGACAGTTCTACTATATCGGGCAGGAAGTTGGAGAACTACGAAAGCCATAATCTACAAGATAGATACAAGTGTTCATTAACAGTTGTCTACGCAAGATACTGTTGATCCGTTGCCCAGACACCATCAGCAACAATCTACTGTGGAAGAGAACAAACCGGATTCCAGCAGATGAAGAAATTAGGGTAAGGTGGTGTAGGTGGATAAGGCATTCTGAGGAAAATGTACCTATTTGGAATCCTGAAGGCCTAGGGAAATGAGGAAGATCATTGAACGTATTACGCCGAGAATCGAAGGCAGACATCAAAAGAATGAACAACAGTTGGATAGAACTGGAATAGAAGGCCGAAAACAGAGTAGGTTGGCGAATGCTGGTGGTCGGCCTAATGTTCCATTAGGGGTCACAGACGTAGTCAGTCAGCCAGTCAGATGCAACGTAGAACTTCGTACGTAAGTACATCAGTTCATGTCGCCATACCACAACAGCACAGAGATGTAATTGTCAATTCAAATCCAATAGTAGAAGAGGTAGTAAAGGTATTAGAAGTAATCGGAGAGGTTAGGATCAGAAGATATTATTCAAGAAATATGATTTAATGAGAAAAGTTTAGAAAGTCAAAACTAGAGGTGTTGAAGAATCCAGAAGATTAGGATTTGAGAGAACATAAAGAATGAATGCACCGGCGCCATTGCAAACGGTTTTGAACCATGTCATTCAGGGTCTCTAACCATCGATTATTATCATCTCGCGGACCCCAACCAGGTAGTCGACAGTTACCGACATGGTTCAGTCCACTCGTCAATGACTTCATGGATTTCTACCATGTTTTGATTTGGCCGCCACTAACTTTCTTCCAACCTATTCCTACACTACAAAACAACGCTCGTCGAGGCAGTCGGTGGTTAGGCATACTCAGCTCATGTCCCAACCACCTCAACTGATGAAGTTTCATTACTTCATCTATTGATCTGCCATTCTTACCTAACACCCGATTCCTAATAACAGCGTTGCTCACTCGGGTGACCCAGGATATACGAGCAATGCTTCGAAGACACCTATGATCGAAAACCAGTAACCTACGAATATCTTCCACTCTCACTGGTCATGTTTCACAGCCATATAGGAGAACGGAGCGAACTGCTGCACAGTACACTCGTCCTTTAGTCAGCAAACGGATATTTCGGGTAACAGTCGTAAGTAAAACTAATTTATAATATAATTTCAAGTTATTTTTCATATTTTTTTTTAAACTTTTAACCATTTTTATACTTTTATTCTTAATAAATCAAATATATTTTCTACTTATTTATTCCTAAAATAGTATGTGAAGATTTGTTAGCAGAAGCTCTTAGTTTACCATCAACTAATGTTGAAAATTATGAAAATAATAACTGCAAACATTTGTCTACTAGCACTACTACTACTACTACTACTACTACTACTAATACAACTGTTCCAAAAAAACAACAAGATATGTCTTCCTCTGTAAAAATGAGTTCTATCAGTTTAGCTGTTGGTCTATTAAAATGGATCGATGAAAAATCCCCATCATCATCAACATCTTCATCTTTGCCTGAACTATTTTTCAACACTCAATTTTCACAGCATAATAATAAAAGTGCTTCAGACTCTCCAATTGTTGTTAGTCAACAATTTAAATCTAATGAAGATTTTTCATCTACTATGGATCATCAATACAGTTTTCAATTTAATGATCATAAAAATCTTCAAATTTCTTCACCTTATAATGGAACATCACTTGGTTTTGTATATCATCATGCTATACAATGTTTACGAGAAAATTTCTCCGCATTAGTTCGTTCACCGTTTATTTTAAGACGGTTATCACCGCAACACCTTCATGAATTGCTTGATTCTAGCCTTGTTCAAGTATGTTGTTGTAGCATATGTTTATATGAAATTCGATTATAATTTTATTTTATTGTCAACTTGCGTCATCTATGGCGTAGGGGGGGGGAGATATCTAACGGTTAGGGCGTTCGCGCACAATACCGAAGGTCCTGGGTTCGAATCCTGCGGGATGCAGGAGTCGTGGATGCGCACTGCTGAGGAGTCCCATACCAGGACGAAACGGCTGTCGTGCAGTGCTTCCAGGTTTCTAATGGTGGTCTAATAACAATGATCAATTCATGGTTTCAAAAATGTGTAACTTACCAATCTTCACAACCCCTGTAATGAAGATATCTATCTGCCAACTAAAGGACGCGTTTATTGTATAGCAGTTCGCTCCGTCCTAATTTATGTCTGTAAAACATGACCAGTAAGAGTAGAGGATATTCGTAAGCTACTTAACTAGTATTCGATCATAAGTGTCTTTCAAACATTGCTCGTATATCCTGAGACCAATGCGTAGACAATGCTGGTGTTAAGAAACGTGTAGTAGGTAAGGTTGCCAAATCAATTGTATCATGTTATACCAGATACCCAGTTTTACTGAGCAAATAGGTAACCAGAGTACTATGCGATAGGCGCAAAACTTTACTTCATACAGTCATTAACAGTCACTAATCCTGGAGTAGGAGCTAATGATAGGAAAGGAAGTCATATTTTTAATAGCCTGTTTGTCCACACTCAATAAGTAATCACATTTGACCTTTATTACTACGACACATCATAACGCATGGAATATTTATCGTAATCAAAATGAATAAAGTATGTGTAAATTCACAGCTATTATTCATTTTATGACCTGCTAACAATCATGAACAAAATGTGTGTGTGCTGTTTTGAGGTACAGATCAAAGATTCAAATTGAATTGTCATGTGGAACGTTTAGCCTATTATTAGATTCCGGTTATAAATTATTTAGTTCGTTTGCTAAGTAACAGGTTTTTATTAGGTGGTGACTGAAGATTAGGTTCAGTGCTAACTGGACTCTTGAAGGGAACTGATGCTCCTCCATGTAGGATTTGAAAATGTTGAGTCACTTAGACTTTGTCGGTCAGCACTAAATACCAAACAAATATGACATTGGTGACTGCTCAATAGCCGATTTATGTAAATATCTCAATCTTAAAGGATATATATTAACCTAATAGCTCAACTGCAACATCTTATAGTGTGAAATTGAATCCCACATGAAACATCAGTTCCCTCAAGATTACAGGTACGTTTTACTGATTAGTGTCAACTACCTAATTATCAAAACATAGTGTGGATATAATTTTGAGTCACTTAGATTAGAGCTCATATCACACAACTTGGTTGATAAAACTTGATTAGCTCTATAGACTAGACAAACATGGCATTAGTCACTATTCTTTCCATCAGTGTGAACAGTTTTCATTTACTCAGTTTTTAGCCATACTCTTTTGATTCACAGATGGCCGAACTATAGTGGCTAGAACAAAGTTTGAACCTGTGGCCTGCTAGTTTAAAATCCTAGTGCTTTATCACTGAGTCAGTATTCCACTATGTTGAACCAGTTAGTATGTTTAACCCCCTATCTTAAAGGCAAACGGTGATATTTTGAAAATCACAAAAAGTGACACAGTGTAGATTCCGTTACTATTAACAAACTACATAAACTACCGCTTAACTTGAAGAACAATTCTATTAAGTTTGACTTTAGGTTGAGAGTTAAAGACAGTCAAATAAAAAAAACATGACATCAGTCCTTCACTGTCTATCTTGTTCATTTCATCTCATTATGTTAATGTGAAATGAGAACTTAGGCTGATGCAAATCTGCACCAGTCTCCTACATTGGTTAACTGACTAACCCAAAGCTTAATTAACAAACATCATACTGTGATGCGCGCTACTTATAAGTAGTATATGACGCCAGTGTAAACGTAATGTCTGGCAGCGGAAGATGGGTTAAGATCAAGAGAAAGGAAGAAGAGTGGGAAAACAATGGAATTTGTATGAAACGCATGAATAGAGAGTGAAATGTCAGACAATGGATTGAAGATTTGCAAATTAACGATATACGATATGGTTTTCCTATTTTACTGAGTAACTCTGTAATTCTCGTTAAATACAATTCGGTTGCCCTCACCACCTATGTTCTCCTTCACTACAATACTATATACAGATTTTTAAATCCATGCAATTTATACCTTAGTTGTATGCTTTCTATTCTTATATATCATATTTAGGATTCCAATTAATGAAATAATAATATCTATACATTTACACAAATTATGCTCACATTAGATTTGATAGAATGAATAATTAATACAATGTAAAAAAAAAGCATATTCCCTTTCTTTTCCCTCTTTGCTTCTCCCCTTGAGAATTACTTATTCTTCCCCTTGAATCATCCTTATTTACTCTGTTTCTGTTACATTTTTAGTTTGATCTCCTTGTTATACTTTCAAAATATTGTTAATCAGTCAGTCAGTCAGTCAGTTAGTCAGTGTTTTAACTCCCTACCAGTTTCTTCTCAGTACTGTGGTAAAAAAAAATTGTGTGATTTTTATTTATTATCTTCAAGTTAATTTTATCTCACTTTTTTGACTTAAGAGTGAAATTTATTATTGGTTTTATCTATACAGTGTTTATTGTTAATGAGTGAGTAATAAAGAAGTTGAAAGTCTAGAAACTACATTACAGACTATGACTGTTTATATACTTTGATTATAATATCTCACTTATAGCGTAGGTGAGATGTCCGTTTGCTAACCCGAAGGACGAGTGCCCTGCGCAGCAGTTCGCTCTGTCCTACTATATGGATGCAAAACATGGCCGGTAAGAGTAGAAGACATTCGTAGGCTATTAGTATTCGATTGTAGAGATGTCTTTGAAGCATTGCTCGTATATCTTGGGACAGTTGTGTAAGCAATGCTGTCGTTAAGAAACGAGTACTAGTCAGAGATGGCAAATCAATAGATGATCATTGAAACTTCATTAGTTGAGGTGGTTGGGACATGTGTTACGAATGCGCAACCACCGACTGCCTCTTCGAGCTATGTTTTGTGGTGTGGGAGTAGGTTAGAAGCAAATTACGGGCAGCGAAACCAAAACATGGCAGAAATCCATGAAGTCACTGACAAGTGGACTGAGTTATGTTGGTCAGTCAGTCAGTCAGATGCAACGTAGAACTTCGTACGTAAGTACATCAGTTCATGTCGCCATACCACATCAGCACAGAGATATAATTGTCAATTCAAATCCAATAGTAGAAGAGGTAGTAAAGGTATCAGAAGTAATCGGAGAGGTTAGGATTAGAAGATATTATTCAAGAAGTATGATTCAATGAGAAAAGTTTAGAAAGTCAAAACTAGAGTTGTTGAAGAACCCAGAAGATTAGGATGTGAGAGAACACAAAGAATAAATGCACCGGTGCCATTGCAAACTGTTTTGAGCCATGTAATTCAGGGTATCTAACCATCGATTATTAACATCTCGCGGACTCCAACCAGGGTGTCCCAGGATATACGAGCAATGCTTCGAAGACACCTATGATCAAAAACCATTAACCTACGAATATCTTCTACTCTGACTGGCCATGTTTCACAGCCATAAAGTAAGACGGAGCGAACTACTGCGCAGTACACTCGTCCTTTAGTCAGCAAACGGATATGTTGGTAAGTGCAGATTACCTGGTTGAGGTCCACGAGATGATAGTAATCGGTGGTTAGAGACCTTGAATAACATGACTGAAAGTCGTTTGCAATGGCTTAGGTGCATCCATTCTTTATCTCCTCTCAAATTCTAATCTACAGAATTCCTCATCATCTCTATCTTTCTAAAGTTGTCTCACTGTACTATACTTGTTGAATAATATCTTCAATCCCTAATTTTCTCCATTACTAGTAATTTTTCTACTATCTCCACCACTATGGGATTTGAACTGACGGTTGCGTCTGTGTGCTAATGTGGTATGGCAACCTGAACTGATGTACTTACGTACGAAGTTCTACGTTGTGACTGACTGACTAACTGATACCTTAATTATATAAGTGTTGGACAATTGGATCATTGTATTCCTGTATTCCATGGTATTGTGAACTACTGTTGATACTTTCAACTATTTGTTGCTTACTTACGCTCGTTACCTCTAACGGGGAGCATAGGCCACCGACCAGCATTCTCCAACCTTTGTGTCTTGCGCCTTCTTTTCCAGTTCTACTCAATCGCTGTTCATTCTCTTGATGTCTGCTCCCGATTCTTGACGTCATGCGTTCTTCGGCCTTCCTCTTTTCGATTTCGCCTTGAGGATTCCGAGTGAGGGCTTGTCTTGTAATGTAGTTCGGTGACCAACTATTGTTATGCGACTTATTATTCTCTAATTATTATTATTATTAGGGAATTATGTATTGTCTAGTGAATTATCTGTTACGCGTATGGCTTAGTCCTTTGTAATTGATGACCTCTTGTCTGCAACGATGGATGCGTTGTTATCTGATAAATTGATAAAGTAGTGAGTGTTTGACAGAAAGAATTAATACAGGCTACCTGAAATACAATACAAGAAGCTTGTTAACTTATATTCTTTTATTCGGATTTAACAATAGGGATAGAAGGCGCGCATACCGATTACATATCATCAGGGTTTGAAATTACATTAACCTCAACTCGAGATTAATCTTTCCATTAGAAGTTGATCATTGGTCCAAGTTTGAGACGTGGGATATGGAAATTATATAGCGGGATTCTGATTGGCAAATCTAGCACTAATACTTTACTGTTTAGTAGTGCTCGTAATGCAAACGGTATTTTCTCTTCGTATCAACGTAATCAATCTTCTTGTTAAATAAATTTTATTCTAGGGTTAAGGAGATTGCTGAGTTTCGTTGCAATCATAAATCGATCAAGGTTAGGCCACTGTTAGACACCTAAAAGCACTGGACGGCCGAAAGTCCTTGGTCTCTATTCTCGCGAGTAGGAGTCGTGGGTGCTCACTGCTGGAAAGTCTCAACCTAGAATTCGACAACCGTACTGTGCTTTCAGGTTTTTGATAGGGGCCTAACATTGATCGATTCATGATTGCTATGATATAAATTTTAAATCATCAATCAATCATTGTTCGACCACCATTAGAAACCTGGAAGCACTGGACGGCCGTTTCGTCCCGGTATGGGACTCATCAGCAGTGCGCATCCACGACTCTTGCACCTCGCAGGATTCGAACCCGGGACCTTCGGCATTGTAGGCGAACGCCTTACCATCGGACCACTGGGCCGGTATCCAACGGTGTTAATGTCTAACTCTGATTGATCTAGGGATTTTGCGCGACCCCACCCATTTGTCTTTGGTAGTTACTGCCTACACCTCCAAAACTCTGCCCCAAAATATAAATTTTATTCCGTCGAAACAATGCAATAATTTAGATTTGTACACAGTAAATCCTCTGATTAATCACTGAGTATAACTAGTAGTGACAAATGTCATGTTTGTCTTATTGTTGATCAAATTCGCTATCGATTAGGTAGCTTGAAATAAAATCGTAGATTGTATATAACCTAGGTATTAGCAGCAGTAGTACTAGTAACCTTAGTAACAGATTAGTTATGTAGGGATGATGAACCAATAACAATTGAGAGAGAATAACTTTTCAGTGTTTGCACGATATTCTTAAATGAATAACTTTTATGCTATCATTATCAACATATGATGTGATACACTTAGTACTACTTTGTTTGCAGATTGCATATAATACTCAAAAAAAAAACTCTGTTCTTAAAACTCTTGATTCTAACTTTAAATTCTTGAAATTAAATCTTATTCACAAGCAATGTTGGGACTGTGAGTAAATTTTTTACTTCCTTATTAGGACTTTAAGAGGATCAATGTTCTATAACTATTTGGATGAGTTTTTATAAATCTTTGTCTTTTTGATATACAAAGAGAAATAGTCACAAAAAGGCTTTAATAAATTTATTAATTCTGTAAAATTTGTGTGCCCTTTATGATGTGGTTGGTATCTCATCAGTCGTGATGGCTTGGTGTCTGATGAAGTCTCAGCACGGATGCAGAAGGCTCGATTGGCTTTTGCCAACTTGCGTCACTTATGGCGTAGGAGAGATATCCGTCTACCAACCAAAGGACGAGTCTACTGCGCAACAGTTCGCTCCGTCCTATTTTATGGTTGTTAATCATGGCCAGTAAGAGTAGAGGATATTCGCAAGCTACTAGTATTCGATCATAGTTGTCTTCAATTCATTGCTCGTATATCCTGGGACAACCGAGTAAGCAGTGCTGTCGTTAGGAAACGAGTACTAGTCAGAGATGGCAAATCAATAGATGAAGCATTGAAACTTCATCAGTTGATGTGGTTGGGACATTTGTTGCGTATGCCCAACCACCGACTGCCTCTTCGAGCTATGTTTTGTGGTGTAGGAGTAGTTTAGAAGAAAGCTAGGGGTGGCCAGACCAAAACATGACAGAAATCCATGAAATCACTGACAAGTGGACTGAGTAATGTTGATAAGTGTAGACTACCTACCTGCTTGAGATCCACGAGATGATAGTAATCGTTAGTTAGAGACCTTGAATGTCAGTGCTCAGAATCGTTTACAATGGCTTATGTGCATCCATTCTTTATCTCCTCTCAAATTCTAATCTTCTAGACACCTCATCACCCTTATTTTTCTCTTTCTTTTTAGTTTATTTCACTGAGTTGCATTCCGATTACATCTCATATTTCTACTATCCCTACTACTATGTTATTTGAATTGATAATTGTGTCTCTGTGCTAATATGGTATGGCAACTTGAACTGATGTACGTACGTACGAAGTTCTGTGTTTGTGAAATAGCTGTCTTTATATTGGCCATGAATGAACTTAGATTCGTCTCGGTTATTCTTAGCCCTTACCTGTACCAAATACTCTTACAATAAAGAGCCTTAAACCATGAGTTTCCCAAGATACCAGAAAGTTAGTGAGTTTGACCTTTTTCTCACTGAGATTATGTTTTTAGTATAGAGTTGTAAAGGTTGTTGGATTTGATTAAAAGTGTCAAACAATCTAAGTTAGAAAACCATTGAAAACCATGAAGCATTCAGTAGCCATTTCATATTGGTATCTGACTCCGTAACAGTGCGCTTCCATGATATTCTAAAGAAGGAGTCGAATTTTGGACCTTTGATCTCTCACGCGAACGCCTAACCCCTAGACCATTGAGCTGGGATTAATTGGTGTACAGATCTGGCCTCGGCCAGTCTACGATATTGCTTAACCACCTTTGGTGGATATCCTCACACTTAACACGGTCGTGTCCTACTGATCATGGCTGTTGACGGGAACTTCATATATTTTGTTATTCTTTCGTTCTTAATAAAACTCATACAATTGTTGGTAAATACTATGTCTAACTATATTTTTTTTGTACATACAAAACAATAATTATCTAGGCACCTGAATCTGAAATTCTCGCTGGTCTGTTATGTTGGGCTGAGTTTCAACTTAAATTTAAGCAGAATACATGTTTTGATGCTCAATCTGCAAATGTATGCCCTAGTAGAGGTAAGTATCAACAATATAAAATGCATGTGTTTTTGTTTTATCCACTTTTTATTTTGGTCACTTATAACCTTGTAATTTGATGTGATATTAAGAAGCTCTTATCTTTGACATGTTATTATTGTCTATTCCAATGATATTGATCAACCGAGTGTTTGAAAGATGATGGTAAGAGGTGTGATTAAAAAAATTATTTTCAGAACCATGAATCGATCAATGTTAGACCACCATTAGAAACCTGGAAGCACTGGACGGCCGTTTCGTCCTGGCATGGGACTCCTCAGCAGTGCGCATCCACGACTCCTGCACCCCGCAGGATTCGAACCCAGGACCATTGGTATTGTAGGCGAACGCCTAACCATCGGACCACTGAGCTGTTATCTAACGGTGTTAATATCCAACTTTGATCAATTCATGATCTTGCGCAACCCATACATTGTCTTTGGTGAGCACTGCTTCTTGATTCCAATAAGTAACCCAACAATCTCCACAACCGCATAATGCAAATAAAATAATAGTTGAAGATATTTCTCACCATACGCTGACATTACAGTCCTCTGTCTCAAATTGAACAAGTTTAATTCAATGCCCACCTACTATCTTAGTTAGTAGGGTACAAACTCTCAGGACTTCAAAGGTTTTTTTTTAGTGCACTGAATAACCTTAACCAGACTTTCATTAGTTATTGAGAATATACGACAATAGTATTTGGTTTGTTCGCCAAAAAACTTTCAAAACTTTCAAGTCACATATAATGCCGTCAACACCTATATTTTCTGTACATAACTTCACTTTCAAACTAAACCTTCTACATTTGTCGGCTTTTGTAATCTATTCAAGGCTCAGGAGTAACAAGTTTATAGGGATTAAGATGTTGGCCTGGTTGTGAAGCGTTCAATTAAGTGATATGTGTGAGACGGTGGAAACGATTATTATTTTCATACTGTATTTTTTGTAAAATTTCGATTACTGCTCATACTTTTACTACCTCTACCACTATACGATTTGAAGTGACAATTTGGTCTCTCTATCCTAATGTAGTATGCCAACTTGAACCGATATACGTACGTACGTACGAAGTTCTACGTTGTAACTGACTGACTGACTGATTGACAATCATTCAGTTATAAATAACACCACAGAAAGTAGGATAAATGTAGATCAGTTCAAGTTGTCTCAAGCATAGATGAATAGTAGAAGTTATCATTTTGCTGAAAAGCCAATCAGATTACAGCTGGCAATTATCGAGTTCTTGTGCAAAGTTATAAACTTGATCATCATTAATTTGTGTCGTATTATTAAAAGCTAAATAATACTTCCTGAAAGTTTATGACTAAAACTCTTAAAGATTTTTAAACATGAGAAAACTATTAAAATATCGACCATAATTTATGAGGCTTTTGAAAGTAGCCTTAACTCCTAACTCTAATCTCGGTCCTTAATCGCAAATGTTAATTGTAACCTCATCCTCTTTGGGGAAATTTATGTAGTCAATTATTGATTGATATCACCTGGTCCAGCCCAGTGGTCCAGAGATTAGCCGTTCGCACGCAAGACCGGAAGTCCTAATGTGGTGCGCACTACTTATAAGTAGTATATGACGCGAGCGAAAGCGTAATGTCTGGCAGCAGAAGATGGGGGAAGATCAAGAAAGGAAGAGTGGGAACACAATGGAATTTGTATGAAACGCATGAATAGTGAAATGTCAGACAATGGATTGATGATGGATTGAAGATTTGCAAATTAACGGTGTACGATATGGTTTTGCTATTTTACTGAGTAACTCTGTAATTTTCGATAAATACAATTTGGTTGCCCTCACCTGTGTTCTCCTTCACTACACTAGGTTGGAATCCTGTGAGGCGCAGGATTCGTGAATATGCACTGCTGATGACTCCCATCCCAAGACGAAACAGCCATCCAGTGCTTCCGGGGTTTCTAATGGTGGTCTAACAATGATTGACTGATAATTTCAATGTAATATCACCGGCGTTCTGATTGGACAAATCTCGATCTCACTTTTTTATGGTCAAGAGAGTTGTTAAATGTCATCAATAAACTATACTAAAAAATATACCGAAAGAATATAATTTAATTGGAAGTCTTAAT
Organism: Schistosoma turkestanicum; assembly: GCA_944470395.2. Classification (NCBI taxonomy): domain Eukaryota; kingdom Metazoa; phylum Platyhelminthes; class Trematoda; order Strigeidida; family Schistosomatidae; genus Schistosoma; species Schistosoma turkestanicum. The sequence goes on from OX103971.1 coordinate 15,296,806, forward strand.
GAAAGGATTAAAGAATGAAAGTATTTAGATCTCTATCAGTATCGATTTTGATTTAGGTCACATTAAAAAGATCTCAACGCATCGAGTTTACAATTATCACATTGATGAAATGCAATCATGAAGCTGCTTATTTCGAATACTTTTTAATCTAACAACAATCACTAATTTCATTGTCTTTAGTATCGTCATCATCATGAACTGATGATATCGTGTCGTTTTGGTCTGATTGCATCATCAATGTTTGTAGCTTCTATATTGGGTTTACTAATTCAGTCAGCTATAAGCAACACAGAATCTGGATCATATATGCTTCGATTACATTTACCATAAGATATCTGCACACCGAAATAAATTGTAGTAGTACTTATCTATGTGTTATGCTCGTCAATTGATATGCTTGAAACTGTTACGAGTTCACCTTAGTCGGTAAATGAGAGTGAAGACAAATGATCCAGTGATACGAAAGGCTACTCTAATCCGAGCGTCCCAAGGCTCCACTAAGTAGAGGAAGAATTCTTGACAAGACGTAGAAAGTGTATTCTACAAGCACCCAGAAAATCAAGGTTAACAAACACATACATCGAGTTTATTTATACCAAATAGAAACATCCTTGGGAGAGCCACAAAAATAGCGTACTAAAATAATAATAATAATACATCAACCAATAACAGTCAAGAATTTTCCGGGTGATAAATATTATCTCAAGGTCAACGGATCAGCCAATCTGTGAAAGCTTAGAATCCAAAATTAGGACCTTTATCAAGTGAGTTCAAGGGATCTAACGTCCTCAACACTATGTGTTAGAAAACAGACACAGAGTTCACATGCATTGACGTCATTACTACGTTCGACCAGGTAGAGAGAGGTAGCCCCTACAACTAACTAACCAACATGATGCAGTTGGTTCAATTCAGTCATGTCAGACTAAACAATATTATAGATTGATGTTATATTATGTTGCGTTGATTATCAATTCGTAAATCTCTCTTCCTCTATATATTTTATCAATTGATTTTTAAAAATATTTTTTTGTTTTAAATATCTCCATTTCATTCATCATCAATGGTACAATAAAAAATATTTAGATGATAATGAAATCAATAATCATCAATCGAACAAATCATTCAACAATCATATTTTCACTGAATATCAATCAATTTTAACATCAATCATTGATAATCCATCTGTTTTGAACTGTAATCAATCCGATTCGGCAGAAGAAGAAAATGATGATCTTTTTTCCTATTTTAATCATTGGTTGCTATTATGTCTCAACTGGGATAATAATAATAATAATAATAATAATAATAACAGTAATAATAATGCAGGCAATTGCATGAAAAAGTCTACATCAATGATGGATAATTATGTATCCAGTTTGTCATCCTCTTGTCAATTATGTCATCCTCCTCCTCATCATCATCCGACTACTACTACTACTAATAGTAAATGTTTTTCCATTGAATCTTTTCTTCGCAGTCATCATCTTGGTCAATTCATCACTAGTTATTGTACACAATTGATTGATTTTAAAGCAATTGTGAATTTATTAAATGAATATAATTTACTGGATTGTATTCGACCAGCGCATTTACTTAGTTCTATGCCTAATGAATTATTAGCCGACATTCTATTACGTCATCATCATCATCATGTACAGGCTGATCATCAACACAATTTGAATGTATATCATTCATCTTATTTAATTCGAGATTCTGTGAATAGAAGCACAGATTTAATGAATTCACCGTGGAATTCATTTATTCAATTGATAAAGAAGTCTTCCCCGTCGATTTACTCAGAGAAACAAGTAAGTTGTCAATGAGAGAGAGAGAGAGAAAAAAGGCTTGACCATTTTTTTGGTCTGGTGTTTTTTGACAGTACTGACTCCAGCCCAATTGATGAAGATCTTAGATTTTTAAAGCGAATTATTTTATTGGATGAAAAGGTATGGAAAAAATGTTTAAGACTGAATGATGGTGGTATGGGACCCATCTTTGGCAGTGTGCATTGACGACCCCACATAAGGGAATCGAACTGAAGACCTCCGGTCTCGTGCGCAAACACCTAACCTCTTGATCACTGAGGCGAGTTCAAAAGTGTTAATGTGTAACATTAATCAATCCAAGGTATTGCACAACCTCACCCACTGTTTTCGGTAGTTACTGCCTACATCCAACAGGGTTGAACTGGACTGGTCACGACTTCGCACTAGGACTTCGTGAATTTCTTCACGAAGCTAGTCGCTAGTGAGCACTTTGTATGCTATTAGTTATAGAGTTATGGAGGCTGTTGTTTTTCATTGAGATCATGAATCAAACATTGTTAGACCACCATTTGAAACTTGGAAGCATTCGCGTGCGAGATCAAAGGTCCTGGGTTGGATTACTGCGAGTGGGGATCGTGAATAATCGCTGCTGAAAAGTCCCATACTACGACTTGATGGCCGTCCAATACTTCCATGTTTCTTATGGTGGTCTAACAATGTTTGATTCATGATTTCAATGAAAAACAACAGCCTCCATAACTCTATAACTAATAGCATACAAAGTGCTCACTAGCGACTAGTTTCGTGAGGAAATTCACGAAGTCCTAGTGAGAAACCGTGACCAGTGGAGTTCAACCCTGTTGGATGTAGGCAGTAACTACCGAAACAGTGGGTAAGGTTGTGCAATACCTTGGATTGATTAATGTTACACATTAACACTTTTGGACTCGCCTCAGTGATCAAGAGGTTAGGTGTTTGCGCACGAGACCGGAGGTCTTCAGTTCGATTCCCTTATGTGGGGTCGTGGATGCGCACTGTCACTGATGAGCCCCATACCATAACGAAATGACCGTCTATAGTGAGAAGGCTATTTACCAAAAAACGAATTATCATTATTCATTCATATTTTATGCAGGTTATGGGCAAATCGATTGAGCTATTGACTGTTTGTTTGAATTACGAATTTACACCTTTCAGTATACATAAATACATACAGATGTGACTTTTTCTGAGGTTGTATCGTTGGTCATATCGCTCATAAAAGTAGTTAAAATGGTGACAGATATTCTAGCTGCTCAGGTGAACTACTCAAAGAACACAACATAGGGGAAAATTCGGATTAGTAACTGATTATTGATCGAGTTGTATTATAATTAGTAATCTAGGTAACTCTATATCGCCTGAACTATGTTTTCATGTTAGTTGGTTGGATGTAGTCGACAGGGAATCCTAGACGTAGGTTCCGATAAATTCTGATCACTACTTAGTGACTAAAAATGTAGAAATATCAATTCTGCAAGATGTCAGTCGCAACTGGAATAGCTCATCGTTAACGTTTCAGAATGTAAAGATAGTAACGTTGGTTCGTATTCCACAAAGAGTATCAGTTCCCTCAAGATTGTGAGTATGCCTTGTTGGTGAGTGCCATTTAACACAAAACCCTAGGTCAATCAGGGTATACCTTCAATTACATTCACGCACCTAACATAACATTAACTAGCTACTGTGTTGAAATTCAGTCTCATTAGACTTAATGCACACTATAATCTTTATTCAATGTAAATCAGTATAGATCCACTTTGATTAGTGGCTTTGTTTTACTGTCAAAGTCATGTGATCATCCATGATCTGTGGAGTAAATGACTCATCAGTGCCGATGGCCTGGTGACTGACGAAATCTCAGCTCGGATACAGAAGGCTCGATTGGCTTTTGCCAACCTGCGTCACTTATGGCGTAGGCGTGATATTCGTTCTCTAATCAAAGGACGAGTGTACTGTGCAGCAGTTCGCTCCGTTCTCCTATATGGCTGTGAAACATGGCCAGTGAGAGTAGAAGATATTCGTAGGTTACTGGTTTTCGATCATATGTGTCTTCGAAGCATTGCTCGTATACCGTGGGGCAACCGAGTAAGCAATGCTGTCGTTAGGAAACGAGTACTAGGCAAGGATGGCAGATCAATCGATGAAGTGGTGAAACTTCATCAGTTGAGGTGGTTGGGACATGTGTTGCGTATGCCCAACGACCGACTGCCTCGTCGAGCTTTGTTTTGTAGTGTAGGAATAGGTTGGAAGAAAGTTAGGGGCGGCCAAATCAAAACATGGCACAAATCCATGAAGTCATTGACGAGTGGACTTAGCCATGTCGGTAGTTGTTGACTACCTGGTTGGGGTCCGTGAAATGATAATAATCGATGGTTAGAGACCTTGAATGACATGGCTCAGAATCGTTCGCAATGGCGCCGGTGCATTTATTCTTTGTGTTCTCTCAAATCCTAATCTTCTGGGTTCTTCCTCACTTCTAGTTTTGTTTTTCTAAACTTTTCTCACTGAATCATACTTCTTGAATAATAATATCTTCTAATCCTAACCTCTCCGATTACTTCTAATACCTTTACTACCTCTTCTACTATTGGATTTGAATTGACAATTACATCTCTGTTCTGATGTGGTATGGCGACATGAACTGATGTACTTACGTACGAAGTTCTACGTTGCATCTGACTGACTGACTGATTATTTGTTTGACATCCTTGTGATACGTCGTACTATAGGATTGATCCCTAGGAGTACAATTATTTATCGTATAATTCCAAGCCAATGATCTGGACAAATTGTACAGTATACTACTGTCTACTAAGCTATTATGTTCAGATAACATTTTGAACGAGTATGAAGCGCTTATAATTAATGCCCCATTGTTGATCATTTCGTTATATTATTAACAATAGCTAATTAATTATAAAACCGTTCATAATGTTTAAACTAATTATTGCTTTATAATAATAGTAGTTATATAAGTAGTATATTATTTATTATAAAAAAAGAGAAATGACGAACTTCAAGAGTAGTTAATTTATTCAATGTCCAATAAACTTTGAAATTCGATGCATGACATTAAGGTCATTCCTTCATGTAAATTTTAAATACATAGATTTTATCCTAATGTAAGTTGGTTGTTTTATTGAGTTGGTTTTGTTGGCGATTTTTTCCCTTCTTTTTATATCTGTTCATTTGAAAGACTGAATGTTATTAGTTCTAACGTACATGATACTTTCAATAAATACTCAAACTGAAATACTATTGGTTTTTTTGTCGGGGAGGGAGTGGGAGACATTAGTAGAATTCTAGACAGTTCTATAGTGTTAAAGGCAATTCATAGAGCCAATATATTAAAATGTCACTACTCTATAAGAGAAGTGGAATACCAAAAGGGATGATCTAGCTTCAAGGATGATTATCTACTGTGTGTTGTTTGAAAATACTGAACATGTACTACAATTTCTCGTACTTTTAAATAGTGTGTTGTTTGAATAAATAAATGCATGAATTTAAAAAAAACAGTCATGTTTATGGCACATACTACTCATCAATGTTCGATAATAAAGACATAGCTGATAAAAATCAATCTCTTGGAACCTTCTATTACAAGACTAATATAACTGCAAATACACAGAATATTTCAAAAGAGGCTGAAATTGATGTACGCTTAATTTTGTAAAACAGAGTTTTTAATGACCTCACTTCATGTATTTTCTGTACAGACGTTATGCTGCTCTATGTAGCTATTCGAAATTCTACCGATTGATCAAATTCATCTATTCCAGTACGACTCCAGTATTGGGGATGTTAGATCACCAAAACTCGCTTGTTAAATGCCTTATTTTGGGTTTCACGTTTTCCAGCATAGGCTGATTAGTTGACCTTGAGATTTCATTTCCCACCAGCGAAATCCATGTGGCTGTGATTGACTGCTGTGTATTTTAGTGTGCTATTTTTGTAACTGTCCCAAGGACGTTTCTATGATGTATAAATAAACGAGAGTTGTATGCTTGATTGTGTTGTGTGATTGCTGGGTGTTTGTAGAATATACTTTCTACGCTTCCAAAGCCTTTTTACTTCAGCTTGGGATTCAAGGTAGCCTAACTGGACGCTGGTTCATTGTCTCGTTGGCGTTTATCGACTAAGGTAAACTCGTAATAGCCTCAAGCATATTTAGTGACGAACATAACATCCAGTTACTGTTCCCAAATCTCCAATATATATATCAGAACATAACACCGTTAGATGAAGTTGTTTATGAGGTCTAGTACAGAAGAAGTAAAGGAAGGAAGGAAGGAAGGAAGAAATTATAAGCTTTACAGATAATGCATATTTATACATTTAGGTCGAATAGGCAACAGCATTGAAGTCTGTGACATTGATAGTTAGGACGACCATAATATTGACCAGTAGAGGAATTGACCAATAGAATTAGACTTCCAAAAATAGTTCTCTTAGGATGTTTGTTGAATATCCTAACAACAGAGTAATTTCAAGCACTTTTTTTCTAAAGTAATAATACATTCTGAGATCATATATGTAATTGTTCCTGGAAACCCTTCTGAGGATACTACCTATCCCAAGTCCGGATGAAGGAGAAAGGTTGGACGTAGGATTAGCCCCTTCATCTCGGAGAAATCCAACTTACTAAAAAAGAAGCTGGTCGTCGGCCTGTGCTCTATTAGGGGTTAACAGGTATAAGTCAGTTTTGTATATCCGATTAAAATCATTCTGTGTAATATAAACTAAGAAATAAAAAATTAAGTTTCATATATTTATATACCCGTTTATGTTAATTTTTTTTTTTAAAAATATATTTTAGTTTACATTTGCAAAACTACTATCCAATCATTGCAATAGTCTGTCACCTGCACAATTCTCAGAAAAATATCATTGGGCCAGTCTATTATTAACTAATAATAGTAATAATCATGATAATCTTTCAATGAATCATCAACTGAATTCCAATCATCTGATTGACAATGATTGTGTTTGTTGTTGGAATAAACAACATCTTGTTGACAACAATTCATCATCATCATCACCAATCAAAAATCCCAATGATAATAATAATGATGATGATACAAGCAAACAAATGAAATCACAATTGAAATTATTATTTATTCCACCTAGATTATATTATCCATTTTTCAATGAAGTTCGAGTAAGTTCTCTCTCTCTAAATATATATATATATGTGTGTGCTTTTTTTGAGGGAAGCAATTCTTGTGTTCCGTTTGATAATATTTTACTGACTTGTTTGAGGTGAAGACCGGTGTCAGGCAAGGTTGCTGCTTACTCTCACCCTTTCTCTTTCTCCTGGTGATCGACTGGATTATGAAGATGTCAACATCTGGAGGGAAGCACGGTATTCAGTGGACAGCTAGGATGCAGCTGGACGATTTGGATTTCGCAGATGACTTGGCTCTTCTATCGCACACGCAATAACAAATGCAAGAGAAGACGACCAGTGTAGCAGCAGTAGGTCTCAACATACATAAAGGAAAAAGCAAAATTCTCCGATGCAACATAACATGCACCAACCAAATCACTGTTGATGGAGATGCTTTGGAGGACGATAACACCTTTACATATCTGGTCAGCATCATCAACGAGAAAGGTGGATCCGATGCAGATGTAAGGGCGCGGATCGGCAAAGCAAGGGTTGCATTTCTACAGTTGAAAAATATCTGGAACTCCAAACAAATATCAATCAACACCAAAATCAGGATTTTCAATACAAATGTGAAGACAGTTTTACTGTATGGAGCGGAAACTTGCAGAACTACCAAAGCCATCATCCAGAAGATACAAGTATTGATGAACAGTTTTCTTCGCAAAATACTTCGTATTCGTTGGCCAGACACCATCAGCAAGAACGTACTGTGGGAGAGAACAAACCAGATTCGAGTGGAGGAGGAAATTAGTAAGAAGCGGTGAAAGTGGATAGGACACACACTACGAAAAGCACCTAACTGCGTCACGAGACAAGCCCCCACATGGAACCCTCAAAGTAAAAGGAAAAGTGGAAGGCCAAGAAATACATTACGCCGAGAAATAGAGAAAGATATGAGAAGAATGAAGAAAAATTGGACAGAACTGGAAAGGGAAGCTCAGGACAGAGTTTGTTGGAGAATGCTGCTGGTGGGCGGCCTATGCTCGATTGGGGGTAACAGACGTAAGTAAGTAAGTAAGTAAGATATCATTTCAATGACTACATTATATGTTCGAACCCTAACCTGTTTACTTCTATCCCAGAAGACAAGTATTATTATTATTATTGACTTAATCTCCTTTAAAAAATTTTTCACTTGGTTTTTAGTCATTTATATTAAAAAAAAGTTCTGTGATAAATTGGTTTAATGTGTAGGTTAGATTCGCCTCAGATTAGGGTACAATTGAAACTAGGTAGGATTGGGAAATTACTTTAAGCAGAAGTCGTGGCTGTTGAAGCTGAGACATGTCAGGAGTAAAACATTTGGCATTGATGGCATTGTACGAGTGAGTATCTCAAACCGATTGAAATTGGAATTGTACTACTAGATGCCAACCGAGTGGTTTCAATGTTTGCCAGTTCTCTCTTACAGATATGTAAGTCCCTGGATCCGATCACTGGTGGATCATGAGTAACTGCTACTGAGGCGCTCCATACTACGATGAAATAGTTATCTTATACGCCCTGGTCCTTATTGGTATCTCAACTAAGATCAATCCGTTACGAATGCAATCTACATGTCAATTACGTGGTTATTAGAAAGTATCATTAATTATAACCGAAGACATTATATAAACTGCTTAAAATACGGTCTAACCAATCAGATGCCTTTTTGGTGAATTGCAGAAGCTAACCTATTTAAGTTATTTTCGAATCTGATTGGTTAGTTTAATTTGATTATTACAGGTTTTGACTACCAGGATTAAGCTTGAAGTAAATTTTCAGTCGGCATTACTGTCTTTTGATTTCTCCAACGCCCCTACATGTCCTGGTACTTTCGAGAGTGAATAGAATCCGCTCCCCCTCCCGAAATACTCTCATATATCGGTACGTATAAAGCCACTGCCAGAGAAGTCCTACTCACTCACTACCTTATTGGGACACAAATGTTCCCTGAGTAGTTGAGAGAACTAAAAGCAAATGTCAAATAGGTGCTTTAGCCAGGTTGGTGAGTATGGAGGATCCGCCTAGGGGAGTTGGGAAACCCTGATTCCAAACCAATGATGCCCTTGGCCCTCAGTGTCTTAATGAAACAAATGGCTTATAAACCTAGTGTTGGTTACCGTCCACCATGCGGTTTTATCTTCTATGTCTCTTAGTAAAACGCTTGAGGAGTGACCTTCTAGGAAAACTACCCGTTTCGGTTTGACCATTCGAGCAGAATTCAACACAGGCATAAAGTCAATAATTTGTATGGTGTATAAATATTTTGGTTTTCCTCTGTACCAATAGTTAATCTGTTTAAATCAACCAATCAGACAAATAAATCATGATTGATGGATGAACCAATAAGAACTTGGAATTCCGATCATTCCTGAATGTTAAGACAATAAATAATTGGTGAAAGAATGTTATCGATGCAACAAGTATAAGTTTATCTCTTCTAATCTGATTCCACATTGTCTGGTTGCTTAAATTCAAGTAATTGGAGTTAGGTGTCAATCCTATGACCTTTTAGTTGAAAATTTAAACACTATTGGCATCACCCTACATAACCTAGTTTTCTTAAACATTTAGGCTACCTATTTTTTCTAACTGTGTAAATATTAAAATTAATTTTCCTGTTTTAAAACTGAATAATTCTGAGTGTTGATTGTATGCATTCAAATACTTTTTAAAATAAAATAATTAACAATCTATCGTGCTCACTAGTGACTAGCTTCGTGACGAATCTTCTCCGAGTTTGGGAAGACGTGGGAAGACGTGACCAGTGAAGTTCAACCTGTTCGGGTGTAGACAGTCACTACTACCGAAGACTGTGTATGAGGTTGTGCAACTCCGTGAATTTGATCAAGTTAGACATTAACACCGTCAGATACCGGCTCAGTGGTCTAACGGTTAGGGCGTTGGCGCACAATACGTGGGTTGGAATCGTGCGGGGTACAGGAGTCGTGGATGCTCACTGCTGAGGAGTCCCATACCAGGACGAAACGGCCGTCCAGTGATTCCAGGATTCTAATGGTAGTCTAGCATTGATCGATTCACGGTCTCAAAAATGTGTAACTTAACAATCTTCACAACCCCGTAATGCAAATCTATCGAATGTTAAATACAGGAAAAATTACACAGAAACACGATAGTTGTTAGCATATCCTCTGAAGAAGAAGATCAGTCAGTCATTTACAATGTAGAACTTCGTACATAAGTAAATCAGTTCATGTTGCCATACCACCTTAGCACAGAGACATAATTGTCAATTCAAATCCCAATAGTGGTAGAGATAGTAGAAGAATTACTGCTAATAGAGAAGATTAGAGTTTGAAGATAATATTCAAGAAGTATAATCTAATGAGATAAGTTTATAAAGACAAAGGTAAAGGTATTGACGAATCCAGAAGATTAGAATTTGAGAGAACACAAAGAGTGGATGCACCTGCACCATTGCAAACGATTTTGAGCCATGATGTCATTCAAAGTCTGAGGAAGAAAATACAAGACAAAAGACCAATATATATATTGGAATTCATTCATCTTATATATGGCGTATGGAAACAATAGTTATCGCATCTGAACTGGTAAATAACTTTCACAATTGAAATGTTAACCAACGGAACAATAAATTATTTGAATAAATTGGATGTAGAGTTAATGGTAGATTTCAAGGTACCCATTTAGTCCCGTTTTTAGGACTTCTCAGTTGAATGTACCTGAATCCTGATGTTATATTATACCAGGACTCGAAAGCAAGTACTCTGCTCTCTAAACACTCACTTAGTCTAAATAACTACTAGCTTATGCAATGAGTAGGAATTCTAATTAAATTTATATTTGTTTAAATTATCTCATTGTTGATATTCTTGACTGAATTTCATTTAACCTCTGTTTTTATGTGCATATATTATACATGGATTGTCTCGATATGTACATTTGATCACAATTTTTCTATCGAATAATGTGAAGAATGTGACTAACACTAGAATACAGGATGCTCATTGACGTTTGAAATGAATGATACTGGCATTGATTCCTTACGTAGCATATCAATGTTTGAATGCAGATACATCTAGCTTATGAACTACAGATAGAAAGATATATGCAAATCTTGGATTCTGTTGTCAAATGAACTGATCAATGTTAGACTATCATTGGGAACCTAGAAACACTGAGCAGCCATCTCTTTCTAGTATGGGACTCACCAACAGTGTGCTGTTACTCATGGAAGAGTTGATTTAAATTAGACAAAAACACTGTTGGATGCAGGCTCAGTGGTCAATAGGGTTAAACATTCGTACGCGAAACTGATGGTCTTGCGTTTGATTCCTGTATACCGGATTGTGAATGCGTACTGCCACTGATGAGTCCTACAATAGGACCAAAAAACAACCGTCCAGTGTGCTTCCACATATCCACTAATGGTCTAACATTAATCCCCGACCGAAGCTGCTACCTTGACGTGGTGGTCGGGCTTGCCTATCGTGATGACCCAACCGAGCTATACTGTCTGGGACATATGTTCCTGAAGGTTCTACCATGACAGGCAGGTCGATTGGAGAACAATGAGACTAAAAGCAGCTACTCAAGGTCTGAGGGCGAAGTCGTATTGCTGACTGCAGAGAGGTGTGACAGCAGTAAGGTGTTTCCCTCGAATAACCAGCATCTGCAGCGATGCTGCCTTCTCACAAGGAAGGAAGGGTTAGAAAAGGTCGACCCTAAAAATGTCACACCTCACCCTACCTCACGGATTTCCGTCTCCTTGGGTAAGGGTGCCCACTAAGGGCTTTCAAGAGCGGAGCTAACACTCAAAAAACTTTTCATAAAAAGGCCATGCGTGACCGGCCTCAAGCAGTTATCTCTTGGGCTCTGCGGTCATGCTCCCAGGTCGTGAACACCAACGCTAATCTACCTTCCTTTTCAGGTTCCTCAAGAAACAACCTTCCACGGTGTGGGCAGCCGGGAAGTGACAACCGCCCTCATACCCGTAACAGCACACGAGACCAAATTGGTCTTACTCAAATCAAATCCTAACATTAATCAACCCATGAGTTCAATAAAACCCAATATTCTCTACAATCCTATACTAACAATCATCATTATTAAGGCAATCCACATAGAAATCAAATCTAACCAATAAAGAAGATTGACACATTTGAAATCATCAATCAATCATTGTTAGACCACCATTAGAATCCTGGGAGCAGTGGATGGCCGTTTCGTCCTGGTATGGGACTCATCAATCGCAGTGCGCACCCACGACTCCTGCTCCTCACAGGATTCGAACTTCGGGACCTTCGGTATTGTGCGCGAATGCCTAACCATTGGACCATTAGGCCGGCATCCAACGGTGTTAATGTCTAACTCTGATTGATCTAGGGATTGCGCGAAGAAGATTGATCAGAATTCAGTCTTGAATATCAACAACAGAATATTGAATAAAGTTGTCACTCTTCTATTATTATTATTATTATTATTCTCAGTATGTTAATATTATATTTATGGTTTTCGTTATTTGTTTTCTTTTAAGATGCTTTTTATTCAAAAACATGCAATACATCATCAAAAATTACATCTATTGCATAATGATACTACTACCAGTAATAATAATAATAATAATTTCCATTCCCAATCACAATCCACTGAATGTACATGTTGGGAATTTTTATTATCACATAACTTTGATCAGCAGCCATGCCATACAATAAATTTCTCACCGATTCCAACGAAACACATTCATTCACCGCCATCATCATCTTGTAATCAATATCATCATCACCATCATCATCATCATAAATCTTTACATTTCAATCATCAACCATCACATACTACTACTGCTACTACTAATAATAATAGAGATTATTCACGTGATCTTCAATCATTAGAATGTGATTTAAGTTTTCCAGATTTAGCTAAGAAACGTTTCGGTTCAAAAGTATTTAATCATCATAATCATAGCCATAATGATCATAATCATCATCAGCATAATAATAATCATCATAATTATCAGTTTTTTATGAATAAAAAGTTCACCATATGTTGTGATTATAAATGTCGTGATTTTGCTTATTGTTTATTACCATCTAGTCAATGGACTAGTATTATTGATTATTACATGAGATTAGTTCGTGAATTTATGGTAAGTGTTGATAATGATAACGATGATGATGATGATGATGTATTCTGTTTGTGATTTGCTTTTACAATTGACTGGTCACACTGATTAGTGTTGAGTGATGAATGTGTATGTATGTATGTAGTGAACGAGAACACAGGTGAGGACAACCGAATTGTCTTTAACGAAAATTACAGAGTTACTCAGTAAAATAGGAAAACCATATTGTAAATTGTTCATTTGCAAAATATCAGTTCATCATATCGAACTGGACTGTTTCTGTTGCAAACAACATCAATCCATTGTCATTATTCATGAGTTTCATACAAATTCCATTGTTTTCTAACTCTTCCTTTCTCTTGATCTTCCCCCATCTTCTGCTGCCAGACATTACGTTGACACTCACGTCATATACTACTTATAAGTAGCTCACACCACATATATATATCAGATACTTCTTAGCGCTGATCGAATTCAATCGATACAGTAGCAATATAGCTGCTAATCTAAGTGAATTAACATCTCGCACATTGTATAGTAAGGATTTGTTTGTGACCAAGTTGGTCTTGCATTCAGCATGAATACAGAAAGCTCGATTGGCTTTTGCCAACTTGCGTCACCTTATGGCGTAGGGGAGATATCCGTTTGCTGAGTAAAGGACGAATGTACTGTTCAGCAGTTCACTCCGTCCTACTATATGGATGCGAAACATGGCCGGTTAGAGTAGAGGACATTCGTAGAGATTGCTTGTCTTCGATCATAAGTGTCTTGGAAGCATTGCTCGTATATCCTGGAATAGCTAAGTAAGCAATGCTGTCGTTAGGAAACGGGTGCTAGGTAAGGATGGCAGATCAGTTGATAAAGTATTGAAACTTCATCAGTTGAAGTGGTTGGGACATGTACTACGTATGCCTAACCACCGACTGCCTCGACGAGCTTTGTTTTGTGGTGTAGGAGTAGGTTGAGAGAAAGCTAGTGGCGGCCAAACCAAAACATGGCAGAAATCCATGAAGTCACTGACAAGTGGACTGAGTAATGTTAATAAGTGCAGACTACCTGGTTGGGTTCCGCGAGACCACTAATGGTTAGAGACCTTGAATGACATGGCTTGAAACCGTTTGCAATGGCTCAGGTGCATCTACTCTTTGTGTTCTGTCAAATCCTAACCTTCTGAATTCCTCATCACTTTATCTTTTTCTTTATAAATTTATGTCACTGAATCATACTTCTTGAATCATATCTTCTAACCCTAATCTTCTCCATTACTGGTAATACTTCTACTATCGGTACCACTATGTGATTTGAAGTGACACTTTCGTCTCTGTGCTAATGTGGTATGACAACCTGAACTGATGTACTTACGTACGAAGTTCTACGTTGTATCTATCTCTGTCTTTCTGTCGTACACTATATTTTTTCCGTGTTAGGCGGTTACATGTAGTCAATGAAAAAAACTGTGTACTTGAGTTTCTTGCTATTTATTGCATATAATCTTGAAGAAACTAATGCCCTACTGGAAAAAAATTCAGTCAAGCGTTTACCCACATTCCCAGTCAAACACATTACCACATTGTGACTTGATAGATAGAATTCTATCAGTACTAAAAATAGATTTGATATATATTTGGCGTTAGTCGCTCGCTACACGGTAATCAATCTATTGTCAAGACACTTCAACCCTACTGGAGGTCAGTTGTAGCCTCTGAATGAGTTAGCTCAGCGGTGGTGATTGTGACCAAAGTTGTCTGGCGGCATCAGCTAAGCCCCGTGCTAAAGAATGCTGCTAACTAATACAAAACTCAAGTCCAAGAATTCTTATCGACTGCCTCCAAACACCACAGTGCAGTTCTTGTTTTACCTGTTAACGATTATCTTTTTATCATAGTTAACAGCATGAACTAATTAATCTTAGTTAGATAAACCATTAAAAACCTAGAAAGCACTAGAAAAACAACTGTTTTTCACTTCACTATGGTGTACTACTTACTCTTCACTACTACAACATCCATGCGTGACCTCTGCTAGAAGAAATCACACATTGTACTCGTCGGTTATACAACGAACATTTAAAATTTAGATCATTGTATTTTTTTTCTAAAGCAGTAGTAGTAGTAGTCTATGCGTCGTCTAACTTTGATCAATTTTCAATATTACACAACTCTCTCTTCCAATGTCACAGTGTGATGGTGGGTGGTAAGTAAATGTTTGGAAACCAGACATAGTTTGATACAGCTATTAAAAAATAAGTCATCCAGAGGATATATATATATAAAAGTAGCATATGGAATTATTTGTTTAGTTTAATAAGTTAGTCAGTTAGTTAGTTTTCGGTATTTCAACTTCACTATAGTAGTTTCCTTTTTCTCATAATTCCCTCCCTTCCTCCCTCCCTTCACCCTCCTTCGGTTGTCTCTCATACATATATATATTTATATTTCTAATGTTTATGTATTAGTCTCGCTTCGATATCCCCTTACCATATGTCATTTTATTTGAATACAAAAATAATTTGATAGAAATAATTATTTGGTAAGGGGAGAATAGCGAAGTAATAATAATAATAATCGGTCAAATAAATGTCACATCTTATATAAAACTAAAGTCGCTATTTTCTTTCTGAATGATTTCCAATAAATCGATATATGTGTATTTGTCTGTACTTCAGTTTCATTCATTTCAAAGTAGTTTTTCATCTGTTTATTTTAATTTACTCATTATCTTCATTGAAATTCTATCGAAAGTCATACTATTTTTAGAATATGGTTAGCCTGAAAATGACAACTACCTTCATACCCATGACACACAGTACACAAACAAGATCGACTTGTTGATCATGTAATTCTTCCTCCCACCAGTTAGTTAATAACCCTTTTTATCTCGACGACTAATCGTTCTCGCAAACCTTTATCACCTCGTGCCACCAATTGTAAACGATTTGAGTACACGAAATATTGTTCCTGGTCTTCTGAAACCCATCACTAAGTTACATATTGGAGATTTCAATACTCGGACCTTGTGCAAAATAGATAGGAAAACAGGCTTCCTTAGCTAGAACTTTAGAATCTCACGCCGCTATTGATGCATTCTGCGTCCCCGAAACTCACAAACAAGATCCGAGTAAAATCATTCATTTGATCTCACCTTGTCAATCTATGAAGTCACTGACAAGTGGACTGAGTCCTGTTGGTAGATGTGGACTACCTGGTTGGGGTCCGCGGGACGAAAGTCACCAATGGTTAGAGACATTGAACGACATGGCTCAGAATCGTTTGCATTCCCGCAAGTGCATCCATTCGTTGAGCTCTCTCAAATCCTAATCTTCTGGATTCGTCTTTCTAACCTTATCTCACTGAATTATACTTCTTGAATAATATCTTGAAACCCTAGTTTTCTTAATTACCATTAATACCTCTGATATCTTTATCACTATGGGATTTGATTTGATATTTGCGTCTCTGTGCTAATGTAGTATGGCAACATGAACTGATGTACATACGTACGAAGTTCTACGTTGCAACTGACTGACTGACCTTGTCAATACCGACTGCAGCAACTACCTTGACATGGTAGTCAGGCTTGCCTATCTTGGCTGGAACATATAATCCTTTAGGTTCTACCATACCAGACAGGTTGATTAAAGAACGGTAAGACAAAAAACAGAAACTTAAGGTTTGAAGGTGAAGTACTGCTGACTGTAGAGGGGTGTGACAGCCTTCTCACACGGAAGGAGGGAGCTAAGAAAGGTCGACCGTAAAAATCGCATACTTCACATTACTCCACGGATTTCGGTCTCCAGTAATAAGGCCGTTTGAAAAGCGGATCTAGCATCTTGAAAACTTCCCATGAAAAGCCGTATGTGACCGGCCTCAAGCAGTTGTCCCTTGAGATCTGTGATTACTCTCCCAGGTCTCAAAGAACATCATTAACCTAATTTCCTTTTCAGACTCCTCAAGAAACACCCTTCGACGGCGTCGACAGTCAGGAAGTGACATTCGCCGACATGTCCATAACAGCATAGGAGATCAACTTTACGACACCATAACACTATGATGAACCTTCGTGGTTTACTTTAAGTGTATCTGGAAGTACCAGTGCCACTTCCCGTGGCCTCGTTGATGTAGGCATAGCATGGAGTTCTAAAGCAGAGCTAGCTTTCTTAGATAGTTGCTTATGAACTGTCCGATTAAACGGGACAGTAAGAACTTGAAAAGATGAGAACATTCACCGTTGCCTCTTCGTTGTCTCTGTCTACGCTCCGACTGATTGCAGTTCAAATGAAGTAAATGATCAGTTTTACGGAAAGCTGTCTAACCTTCGAAAAGCTGAGCATTCTAATGCAGTAGTAGTGGCTGATGATTGTAATACTCAAGTAAATGGATTAAGCGAAACTAAAAAACCATGGTATATCTTATGGTGTTACGGCTCAATGATCAGATAATGGCAACCGTCTACCGCAGCTATATTCCGATAACAACCTATTTCTGATAAATACCAAGTTTAAGCATAAGGAAAAACATCTTTCGACATGACAACCCCCATAATCGATCCAAGTAGACCACATCGCTATCAGCTACCGATGGAGAGGCTCGACAGAAGGCTGCCGCCTATTCTGGAACACATGTTCAGATTCAGATCATGCTCTATTAGGATCAGGTATCTGTCGGCTGCTCACTAGACCTACGAAAGATACAGTAAGGAAACCCTTTAGAGTTCCACTTGCTGATAAAAAATCTGAGTGTATATTTCGAGAGCAGCTTGAAAAACAGTTAGGCGACCATGTAAGTGACGCTCACCCTGAGACAGCCTGAAACGATATCCAAAAAGCTGCAGAAACAGCAATGATATCTATCAGTGAGTTAAACCAAAAGGTTGGGAAAACTATGTATTTCACTAGCATCTACGGAACTGATAGATGCCAGGAAACGCGTATCGTCTTGCTCGGAGTACAATGGAGAGCAGAGTCAGCTTAAGCTCAGGCTGATAAGAAGCCTACACAATGATCGTGAACAGTGGTGAGTAGTGAAAGCTAGAGAAATGAAAAAGACATTGGCCACTGTTCAGACCTATCAAGGGTATTAGAAGCCAATTTTTTGGAGACACTCGCTAGGGAAAGACGGGACTATTATTCATTCTTAATGTTGGAGATTGGAATCGATGGGCAGAACACTTTAGAGAGCAGTTCAACTAGCCTTCAGTCACGCTTCACTTACCCATGATCTCCATTCACCCTGATTCGCAAGTTGATGTAAGTTTTCCGACTCTTATGAGGTTGAAAAACTTATAGGCTATCTAAGGCAAGGGAGAGGCAGCAGGCGCTGATAGATTGACCCCTGAGATTGTTAAGTATGGTGGTCCAGTTCTACCAGTTAGATTGACTGAGATTTTAGCTAGAAGCTGTGAATTAGATTCCATCCCATCTGACTAGTCTCAATCACTGATTGTCGCAGTCCGCAGTCCTATTTTGAAAATCACAGAGGAATCGGTTTAACTAATATAGTGTTCAAAATATCACCTTCAACAATACTTAGACGCCTAACCAGAGCTCGTGAAGAACAGACTTGTGAAAGTCAGGCTGGTTTCAACCTGGACATGAATGTATAGATCAAGTATTCACACGTCGTCAGGTTCTAGGACACAGGCACACATTCAGACGACTTCAAGGTAGCGCTTGACTCTGTTGGTCAGTGTCTGTCATTGAAAGATGTACCAAAGAAGTACATTAATCTTTTTTAGGCTCTCTACTCGGACATTACTGGTTGAGTGAGAGCTTATGGCGAACTGTCATCGGAACTGATTTATCTTAGTAGTTTCATCATTGCTGACGGCCTGGTGTCTGATAAAATCTGAGCACGGATGCAGAAGGATTGACTGGCTTTCACTGACTTAAGTCACTTATAGCGTAGGCGAGATATCCCTCTGCCAACCAGAGGACTAGTTTACTGAGCATCTGTTCGCTCCGTCCTACTTTATGGCTGTGAAACGTAGCCGCTAAGATTAGAGGATATTCGTAGTTTCCTAGTATTCGATCATAGGTGTCTTCGAAGCATTGCTGGAATATCCAGGTTACAATTGAATAAGCCATGCTGGTGTTAGGAAACGGGTACTAGGGAAGGATAGCGGATCAATAGATGAAGTAGTGAATCTTCATCAGTTGATGTGGTTGGGACATGTGTTACGTTTGGCCAATCATTGGCCACTCCGACGAACAATGTTGTTTGATGTAGGGGGGGTAGGCTGGAAGAAAGCTAGGGACGGACAAACTAAAACATGGCACACCATTTCATGAAATTACGGACTACTGAACTGAGCCATGTCTGTTAATCCATACAACGGAATATATCTGCTGGCGAATTCGTGGTATCTAAAGAATACCGAAATCCTGCCATAGAGAAAGGGCATAGTTACAGCGAGCAGTTTAAACAAAATGGCAGCAACACAAACGGATAGTTTTCACGTACAGAGTACAAATAAACAAAGAGTACAGTAAAACAATCACTGGTACAATTGGTTATAATAATGAATGTTTCTATTAAACTAATCACGTTCTCTTCATAAAAGTCCGGTCAATATAAGTTAGTTAAATTCAATGTTTATTCATTCAATTAATCACGAGATATACGTTGCATACACTTCAACTGTCACTAATGTAAGTCGAGAAGTAGTTTATAGTTGATCATTCCAAGATGATAACATTAGTGTTCATTAGGTCATCCATTGTTTTCATAAGTTGAATCAGAAGGTACAAATTTATTGACAATAGGTTGCATGATAATAATAATAATAATAACCATTGCCTAGAGTACTTGTTCACCGACAGTTTCATGAATACTCTCATTCTTTGTGTTTTGTTTTCGTTTTTAAGTTTCTAGTTTAGTATTATCTTGTTTATAGATTTGTTTTATTGTTAAATATTATTTCTAAAGTTTTAAGGTTCTTTATCACTTTTAATATCTCTATATTCTAATTTCGTGTCAATGTGTGTCATACGAAACTTGGCTGGTTAGAGTAGAGGATATTCGTAGTGATTGCTTGTCTTCGATCATACGTGTCTCGAAAACATTGCTCGTATATCTCGGGATAGCCGAGTAAGCAATGCTGTCGTTAGGAAACGAGTTCTAGATAGGGATGGCAAATCAATAGATGAAGTAATGAAACTTCATCAGGTGAGTTCGTTGGGACATGTGTTACGAATGACTGACCACAGACTGCTTCGACGCTCTATGTTTTGTGGTGTAGGAGTAGATTGGAAGAAAGCTAGTGGCGGCCAAACCGAAACATGACAGAAATCCATGAAGTCATTGACAAGTGGACTGAGTCATGTTGGTAGATGTCGGCAACGTGGTTGGGGTCCGCGAGACGTAAGACGCTAATGGTTAGAGACCTTGAAGGACATGTCTCAGAATCATTTGCAATGGCCTAGATGCATCCACTCTTTGAGCTCTCTCAAATTCCAATCTACAGAATTCCTCATTATCTCTATCTCGCTCTTCCTAACTTTATCTCATTGAATTATACTTCTCGAATCATATCACCGAACCCTAATCTTCTCCATTACTGCTATTACTTCTCCTATCGCTGCCACAATGGGATTCGGACTGATAATTGCGTCTCTGTGTTAATGTGGCATGGCAACCTGAACTGATGTACGTACGTACGTACGTACGTACGAAGTTCTGCGTTGTGTCTGTCTGTCTGTCTATCCATAATTGTGTCCACTTAAGTCGTCATATTTTCTTTCTGTCATATTCTTTTATTTCATTTGTAAATAACTAGCTGTCTAAAAATAACAAAACAAATAATGTACTGTAAAGCAATTTCGCAATCTAACTTAACTCTAATTATTAATCTGTAGCTTTCAATCCTTTGCTTCAGTTTAAGCAACCGAATAGAATATATCACTAGCCCTAAACATATAGAGTGTAAGTGTGTGTGTGTGTGTGTGGCTCAAGGCTATGGAAAAGAAAAATCTGTATCAGTAAATAAATAAACTATTTTTAACGGCGAAAAAAAAATGATGTCAGTAATCAATGGAAAAATAAGTTTCTAAATGAAATATTTTTTTTTAACTCAGAGAGTTGTGAGTGTATGTGTGTGTGTGTGAAAAATCTATCTAGACTTACTTAAAATAGTAGAGTATTTAAACCACACCGTCAAATCTCATCATTATTGCATATAATTGTCTTGTGAATGTGTTGATATCATATATATATATATATACATATATGTCGTCATCAAAGCTGTGGCTTATGAGATTAGTCCTTTTGTTAATAAAGGTGCTTAATATATAATAGTCTAACATTACTATCTGTTATAATAATATCAAATCGATAAACCGTAGGCGTGTTCATCATTCATCAAACCTATATTTAAATCGCTATTCAATGAGATTACTGTCGGTTTAAAGTCGGTTGATCAGTCTCAAAGGTTTGATCACCTAATCAGACATAGCTTGACGGTTACATCTCTGACTATGGCACAGGTTTAAATCGCGCTGCATATGTCAGTTCTCTTATTGTGATAGGTGCTAATTGGTTCGAAACCAAAGTCTAGAACTTTATGTTGATTACTTTCAACCTTTTAACACACTATTCATAAGTGTGATAAAAGGTAAACTTAGCTAACAGTAGAATCTGAGACACGCGTTTCATCCCTCTAACCGGATGCATTTATATATATATATATATATATATATATATATATATATATATATATATATATATCAAAATAACCACAACTAAACTCTGTTTATGTATTTTTCAATTAGAGTTATGGAGATTGGTGTCTTTACACATTAAATCATCAATCAATCATTGTTAGACCACCATTAGAAACCTGAAAGGATTGGACGGCTGTTTCGTCCTAGTAGTATGGGGCTCATCAGTGGCAGTGCGCATCCACGACTCTTGCACCTCGCAGGATTCGAACCCAGGACCTTCGGTCTTGCACGTGAACACCTAACCTCTAGACCACTGGACCGGCATCCAACAGTATTAATGTCTAACTCTGATCAATCTAGAGATTTTGAACGACCTCACTCATTTGTCTTTGATAGTTACTGCCTACACTCGACAGGGTTGAACCCCAGTGGTGACGTCTTCTCAACTAGAACTCTGAGAATTTCCTCACGAAGCTAGTTATTAGTGCGCACATTTTACGATTTTCTTTTTCAATTACAGTTATAGAGATTAGTGTTTCTACTCATTGATATCTTCAGAGGTTAGGCATTCGCGCGCAAGACCTAAGGTCCTGGATTCGAATCGTACGAGAAGCAGAAGTTGTGGATACGCTCTACTGATGAGTCCCATACCATAAAGACGAAACAGTCATCCAGTGTTTCCAAGTTTCTAACGATAGTCTAACAATGATTGATTAATTGATGATGTAAATAAACTCAATATATATTTTATAAAATTAATTCTTGTTTTTGTTTTTTTTCATAGAATGATCCAATAAGTCATCATCCTTGCACAAACATCAATCATATTGATCATATTCTCCGGCTGCGTTCATTATGGAAGTATGGTTTACCGGATTCGTTGGAAAGTTTACTTTTATGTAGAATTAATGAATATATGTTTATGTTACAACAACAACAACCATCACCTTCACCATCACCACCGCCCACAACAACAGCGACAACAACAGCAGTGACCACACCAATAAAACAACAAAAACAACCACAGTATTATTATTACACAACAGCTGATTGTTGTAGTAATCCAGTGAAAAATATCAATACATTCACAACAACTATGAGAAATCCTATTGACTCTGTTAACAGTACAATTAATTGTACGCCTACAATGACTGTCACTTCAACAACAACACCATCATCATCATCATCATCATCTTTCTTATCTGTATGTAATAATGATGATAGTCTATCAGTAGTTATGAGTAGTACCTATTGTTGTGAACATTGTACTACTACTACTACTACTACTAAACAGCGTCAAACATTCAATTCGAATGCTCTAATTAGTAGGAAATCAATAAAAAGTGGTGATGGATACACGAATAATAAAACTACTCCAACTATTCAAATTACTTCACAATCATTATATTCATTGTCTTCAAATAATTTACATAGTACTACTACTAATAGTAATGTGAAAAATAATCATCATAATAATACTCATCATCATAAATTAATGAAACATTCAAGCCATCATCATCGTCATTATTATTTAATGCCACCGATTAGTAAAGAATCTCAGTTATGTCCAATTTGTAATGATCAGGTAAATAAATAAGGCTTTGTTTCTAATGCATAGTGTTATTATTATTAAGATTATTGAAAAACTTGTATTAAACCATTTTAAGCTAAGGACTAGGACAAATCCAGTAGCTTATTATAATGCATGTAATCTCAGTGAGTCAGATGCAACGTAGAATTTCGTACGTACGTAAGTACATCAGTTCATGTTGCCATACCACATCAGCATAGACAGATGCAATTGTCAATTCAAATCCAATCGTAGTAGAGGTAGTAAAGGAATTAGAAGTAATCGGAGAGGTTAGGGATTAGAAGATATTATTCAAGAAGTATGATTCAGTGAGAAAAAGTTTAGAAAGTCAAAACTAGAGGTGTTGGAGAATCCAGAACATTAGGATTTGAGAGAACATAAAGAATAAATGCACCGGCGCCATTGCGAACGATTTTGAGCCATGTCATTCAGGGTTTCTAACCATCGATTATTATCATTTCGTGGACTCCAACCAGGTAGTCGACAATTACCGACATGGCTCAGTCCACTAGTCAATGACTTCACGGATTTCTGCCATGTTTTGGTCTGGCCGCCCCTAACTTTCTTCCAACCTATTCCTACACTACAAAACAAAGCTCGTCGAGGCAGTCGGTGGTTAGACATGCGCAGTACATGTCCCAACCACCTCAACTGATGAAGTGTCATTACTTTATCTATTGATCTGCCATTCTTACCTAGCACCCGTAAGAGAACTGGAATATATGTGGAGGCACTACAACGTGACCACTGGAGTTCAACCCTGTCGAGTGTAGGCAGTAACGACCGAAGACAATGGGTGGTGAGGTTGCGTAATACCGTAGATTGATCAGAGTTGAACATTAAAACCGTTGGTTGCTGACTCAGTGGTCCAAAGGTTAGTCGTTCGCGAATCCTGCGAGTTTCAGGACTCGTGTGTGCTCACTACTGACGAGTTCCATACTAGGACTTGACGGTCATCTAGTGTTTCGAGGTTTCTAATATTGGTCTAACAATGACTCATCCATGATTTCAATGTGAAAAACCACAAGACTCAAGTTCCAGTTGACAAGGAATCCAGAAATAAGACTGTGGTGTGTACTCAGGAGCATATCAGTAGTGTACATTAGATGTGCAACAGAGTGCCTCCCTGAAGTTACGACTGAACAAAGAAGTGCAGGATCTGGACTTATGGCGTGATCTGGGTATTTTGAGATATAGAAGACAGTCAAGAATATACTTATATTACAAATGGATGTTTTATGATAAGCTGTATGTACACTTTCCGGTTATTAGATTGTGTCTTCTTTAAATAAAATTCCCCATTTCATCTAGGCTTCAAATCTTTGTTTCATTATAACAAAAAAAATTCAGCCTTCGAAATTTGCATTGCTACAATCCACAATCTAAGTACAAGTCTGTTGTGTTGTGCTTGTTTTTTGCACCGACCTACCTTTTTTCATTGTTTTTATTAATCGAATAATTTTTGGTGCCCCATTTTTAGGGCAAAGTGGGATTAGAAACATTGAAGTATCATAAGTGTGTTGAGGATGTTAGATGATCCCCGAAATTCGCTTGATAAATGCCTTATTTTTGGTTTTTACGTTTGCCAGCATATGGGCTGATCGATTGACCTTGAGATTTCATTTCCCACCATGAAAATCCATGGCTGTGATTGGCTGCTGTGTATTTTAGTGTGCTATTTTCTTAACTGTCTCAAGGACGTTTCTATGTTGTATAAATAAACGAGAGTTGTGTACTTGATTGTGTTGTGTGATTGCTGGGTGTTTGTAGAATATACTTTCTACGCTTACAAAGCCTTCTGTTTACAGCTTGGGATTCAAGGTAGCCTACCTGTACGCTGGTAAGAGTCTCGTTCGCGTTTATCGACTAAAGTAAACTCGTAATAGCCTCAAGCATACTTAGTGACGAATCCAATAAATTGATTGTGTAAAGTGGTGATGAATTCATCATTGAAAATATGTCAGTCGACAATACATGAAAACCTGACGCATTTGTGCATCGATAAGAATATTAAGTGATATTAGAAATAATTAAAACATGAACAGTATAATTCGAGCCCGACCGAAGCTGCTACCTTGACGTGGTGGTCGGGCTTGCCTATCGTGATGACCCAACCGAGCTATACTGGCTGGAACATATGTTCCTGCAGGTTCTACCATGCCAGGCAGGTCGATTGGAGAACGATGAGACTAAAAGCAGCTACCCAAGGTCTGAGGGCGAAGTCGTACTGCTGACTGCAGAGGGGTGTGACAGCAGTAAGGTGTTTCCCTCGGACAACCAGCATCTGCAGCGATGCTGCCTTCTCACAAGGAAGGAAGGGTTAGAAAAGGTCGACCCTAAAAATGTCACACTCCCCCTAACTCACGGATTTCCGTCTCCCTGGGTAAGGGTGCCCACTAAGGGCCTTTAAGAACGGAGCTAATCCTCAAAATACCTTTCATAAAAAGGCCGTGCGTGACCGGCCTCAAGCAGTTGTCCCTTGGACTCTGCGGTCACGCACCAACACTAATCCATCTTCCTTTTCAGGTCCCTCAAGAAACAACCTTCCACGGTGTGGGCAGCCGGGAAGTGACAACCGCCCTCATACCCGTAACAGCACGCGAGACCAAATTGGTCAAAATCAAATCCTTCCTACACCCCCTAATGTCTCTCTTATCTCTACGACTAACTCTACTCACACTCCCTTTTCTCACTGCACCGCTAATGCAGACGAAGCGAGATCACGAAACGTCGTTCCTGGTCTCTTGAAACCCCGTTCTAGACTACATATTGGAGCTTTTAATGTACGGACATTGTGTCAAATAGGGCAACAGGCATCATTAGCTAGGACTTTAGAATCTCGTGCCATCGATGTATGCTGCGTCTCGGAAACGCGCATACAGGATCCTAGTAAAGTCATTAACCTGATTTCACCTTGTCAAAACGTAGAAGCAGCTCGATTTACTCTTCGTGTATCCGGTAGCCCTGATGCTGCTTCCAGGGGTCTTGCTGGGGTAGGCATAGCGTTGAGTCCTAGGGCAGAATTATCTCTCCTAGACTGGATCCCAGTAGATAGTCGTTTGTGCGCTGTCCGACTAAACGGGACAGTAAGGACTCGTAAGGATAGGGACACTCGCCGTTGCCTCTTCGTCATATCTGCCTATGCCCCCACTGACTGCAGTGCAGACGAGGTTAAAGATGAGTTTTACAGAAAGCTTTCGGACCTCCTCCAAAAAGCTAGGCGCTCTGATATAGTAATAATGGCTGGTGACTTTAATGCTCAAGTAGGTAGACTAGGTGAAAAGGAAAGACATCTTGGTGGATGTTATGGTGTAGCGACTGAGAGAACAGACAATGGTGACCGTCTGTTGCAACTGTGCTCAGATAACCGCCTATTCTTAGCGAACACCAACTTTAGGCATAAGGAAAAGCATCTGTTGACCTGGCGACCTCCAAAGTCGTCTCAACGTTGGACTCAACTAGATCACATCGCCATCAGCCACCGATGGAGGGGTTCGATAGAAGACTGTCGCTCGTTCTGGAGCACATGTTTGGATTCAGATCATGCTCTAGTGCGAGCTCGTATCTGTTTAAGGCTTACTGGACGTAGGAAAGACACCGTAAGAAAGCCTCTTAGGGTTTTACTTAATGATAATCAAACCAAGAAAATATTTCAGGAGCAACTAGAAAGAGAGTTAAGCAACCATGCAAGCGATTCCCATCCAGAAGCAGGTTGGTATGATATCAAAAAGGCTGTGGAAACAGCAGTGATATCTGCTAGTAAGGTAAACCATGAGGCTAGGATGAAGCCGTGGATTTCAGTCGCATCCACCGAACTGATGGATGCTCGAAAACGCATCCCACCTGACTCTGAGCATGATGAAGAGCGTAGTCAGCTTAGGCGCAGACTTATAAAAAGTCTGCGTAACGACCGCGAACAGTGGTGGGTGGCGAAAGCAAAAGCGATGGAAAAGGCAGCGGCGATCGGCAACAGTAGACAACTTTTCCGCCTTATTAAAGAAACTGGTATTAAGAACCCGAATGTGAGTGAGACTATCTCGGAAAAGGATGGTCTTATTATCCATTCTCAATCCAGGAGACTGGATCGATGGGCAGAACACTTTAGGGATCAGTTCAACTGGCCACGAGCCACTCTTCGGTTACCCACGATCTCCAGTCATCCTGAATGGCAAATCGACCTAAGTCCCCCTAGTCTTGATGACGTTGAGAAAGCGTTAGGAAATCTGAAACGAGGACGAGCTGCAGGTCCTGATAGACTGACCCCTGAGATATTTAAGGATGGTGGTCCAGTTTTAGCAGCTAGGTTGACTGAGATCTTAGGTAGAATCTGGGAACTGGACGTAATCCCATCCGACTGGTCTCAATCACTGATTGTCCCAATCTATAAGAAAGGACAAAAGTCTTCTTGTGACAATCACAGGGGAATAAGTCTAACTAATATAGTATCTAAAATACTGGCCTCAATAATACTTCGACGCTTAACGAAAGCTCGTGAAGAGCAGACTCGAGAAAACCAGGCTGGTTTTCGACCTGGACGTGGTTGTATAGACCACGTCTTCACACTCAGACAGGTCCTGGAACATAGACACACATTTAGGCGTCCTACAATAGTTGTTTTCCTAGACCTTAAGGCGGCATTTGACTCAGTGGATCGTAAGGTTCTGTGGCAGTGTCTGTCATTGAAAGGTGTACCACAGAAGTACATTAACCTTATACAAGCTCTTTACTCGAACACCACTGGTCGAGTGAGGGCTTATGGCGAACTGTCAACGGAATTCTCTACATCAAGTGGTGTCCGTCAGGGATGTCCACTTTCTCCATTCTTGTTTAATTTTATCATAGACATGCTCCTAGACATAACATTATCCTCGTCTGAATTTTCAGGAGTAGAACTTCTACCAGGTGGCTCGCTTATTGACTTAGAATATGCCGATGACATTGTCCTACTTGGTGAAGACGCTGACAAAATGCAGAGTCTTCTGACTACCCTAAGCAACAATGCAAGCATGTTCGGGATGCGGTTTTCCCCCTCGAAATGCAAAATGTTGCTTCAAGACTGGGTTGCATCGGCACCTGAACTAATGATAGGGAGTGAAGTAGTCGAACGTGTAGACCGCTTCACTTATCTTGGGAGTCTCATCAGTGCCGATGGCCTGGTGACTGACGAAATCTCAGCACGGATACAGAAGGCTCGATTGGCTTTTGCCAACCTGTGTCACTTATGGCGTAGGCGAGATATCCGTTTGCTGACTAAAGGACGAGTGTACTGCGCAGTAGTTCGCTCCGTCTTACTTTATGGCTGTGAAACATGGCCAGTGAGAGTAGAAGATATTCGTAGGTTAATGGTTTTCGATCATAGGTGTCTTCGAAGCATTGCTCGTATATCGTGGGACACCCGAGTGAGCAACGCTGTTATTAGGAATCGGGTGCTAGGTAAGAATGGCAGATCAATCGACGAAGTATTGAAACTTCACCAGTTGAGGTGGTTGGGACATGTGTTGCGTATGCCCAACCACCGGCTGCCTCGTCGAGCCTTGTTTTGTAGTGTAGGAATAGGTTGGAAGAAAGTTAGGGGCGGCCAAACCAAAACATGGCAGAAATCCATGAAGTCATTGACTAGTGGACTGAGCCATGTTGGTAATTGTCGACTACCTGGTTGGGGTCCGCGAGATGATAATAATCGATGGTTAGAGACCTTGAATGACATGGCTCAAAATCGTTCGCAATGGCGCCGGTGCATTTATTCTCTGTGTTCTCTCAAATGCTAATCTTTTGGATTCTTCAACACCTCTAGTTTCGACTCTCTAAACTTATCTCACTGAATCATACTTCTTGAATAATATCTTCTAATCCTAACCTCTCCGATTATTTCTAATTCCCTTACTACCTCTTCTACTATTGGATTTGAATTGACGATTACTTCTCTGTGCTGATGTGGTATGGCAACATGAACTGATGTACTTATGTACAAAGTTCTACGTTGCATCTGACTGACTGAGTATAATTCGAGACGAATTATTCAATCTGTCGAATGAAAAGTCAAGTACTTTAAGAGAGAGAGAGAGAGATAGTGTGTCTATGTGTGTGTGTGATTACATCTGTGCGATTGTGATCGATACTGAGCCATATAATCCACCATCTCTAATCATTGGTTAAAATGATGATACGAACTTTAGCCTGTGATAGTCTGTACCTATTATATCTTAACTGTTCAGTACAACGGTTTGTTATTTCATAGAATGATACAACTTTGTACATGATAATAATCGACTATGATAATAATCATAGTCGAAATTTCGGTAATAGATCTATGAAAAACTTGAAAACATTGAATATATACCTGTGTTTTATCATACTATTAAGAGTTGATTTATAATATTCTGAGTTCCAGTTCAAAATTTTATCTACTAGCTAGCGTTGATTGGTTGAAAATTGACCAATCAGTGTATTTCAATAAAACAAAACAAAATAGGAAAGAAAAACAATGAACGAAGAATTAGTTGATTATTGAACTGATAATATAATTACACTGAAAATGATGTAGGTATTTTTGTGCAATTAACCAGTGTTGATGTAAAGTCAAGCTCATTATGAATACAATTTAAATTAAGATCAACTGGATGGATTCGTATGTCTTTTTAAAAATATCGATGTTTGAGAGATTTCGAAATGACATTGAACATCTGAGTTGAACGAGATAATCTTTATCACACACAGAACGGGAAACCAGTACTCAAAACAGTTGGCTCTCAAACAGTAGTGTAGTGAAGGAGAACACAGGTGAGGGCAACCGAATTGTATTTAACGAAAATTACAGAGTTACTCAGTAAAATAGGAAAACTAAATCGTAAATCGTTAATTTGCAAAGCATCAATCCATCATCAATCCATTGTCTGACATTTCACTGTTCATGTGTTTCATACAAATTCCATTGTGTTCCCACTCTTCCTTTCTTGATCTTCCCTCATCTTCTGCTGCCAGACATTACGTTGACTGACACTCACGTCATATACTACTTATAAGTAGCGCGCACCACAATAGTATTTCACATATTTAGCACTCTTAAATACATACTTCATTTTAAGGATTAGCTGAATAGTATTGATAGACCTTCCATGTAGTAGTGTATTTTAATCGTGACTTACTTATCAAGTACACAGATTCATATGCTTGGTTTCGAGTCACACTCTATGTGTGTAAGGATTACCGATACTATCCGGTGTAGAAAAATGAAGTAGCTTGCGGTCCGAACCTGAGACTTACTGATTGTACAGCTCAACCTGTTGGAGATTTTAGATCCCCAAAATTCGCTTGATAAATGCCTTATTTCGGTTTTCACGTTTGCCAGCATGGGCTGATCAGTTGACCTTGAGATTTCAATTCCCACCAGGAAAATCCATGGCTGTGATTGGCTGCTGTGTATTTTAGTGTGCTATTTTCTTAACTGTCCCAAGGACGTTTCTATGATGTATAAATAAACGAGAGTTGTGTACTTGATTGTGTTGTGTGATTGCTGGGTGTTTGTAGAATATACTTTCTATGCTTACCAAGCCTTCTGTTTACAGCTTGGGATTCAAGGTACACTATCTGGACGCTGGTAAAAATCTCTTTCTCGTTTATCGATTAAGTAACGAGCGTAACAAATTTATTCAAAAATACATAAACATTGGTAATAGAGGGAACATCAAACATTTATGTGTACCACATAAATTATTGAATTTGTGAATGAACTGTGAATTCCGCTCCAACGACCAAACTGAGAATGAGAAGTTAAGAACAGAAGAGAAGGTCTATTTAGCTATTGAATAATGTATACAAATATTCGTGTATATATTTATATATCTCACTTCTTTAAAAACGAAAGCCTGTAATCTAAAGGTTGTGTCGAGGAGAGATCTGCAGGGTATGTACATATTGCCAGAGACGGATAAATTGCAGTCCTAAATATCAATGGGAAAATTCACCAGTCGCCTGGTGACTGACGAAATCTCAGCACGGATACAGAAAGCTCGACTAGCTTTTGCCAATCTGCGTCACTTATGGCAAAGGCTAGATATCCGTTTGTTGACTAAAGGACGAGTGTACTGTGCAGTTGTTCGCACCGTTCTCCTATATGGTGGTGAAACATGGCCGGTAAGAGTAGAAGATGTTCGTAGGTTACAGGTTTTTGATCATAGGTGTCTTCGAAGTATTGCTGGTATATCCTGGGACACCCGAGTGAGCAACTCTGTTATTAGGAGGCGCGTGCTAGGTAAGAATAGCAAATCAATAGATGAAGTAATGAAACTTCATTAGTTGAGGTGGTTTGGACATGTACTGCTTATGCCTAACCACCGACTGCCTCGTCGAGCTATGTTTTGCGATGTAGGAATAGGTTGGAAGAAAGCTAGGGGCGGCCAAACCAAAACATGGCAGAAATCCATGAAGTCATTGACAAGTGGACTGAGTCATGTCGGTAGTTGTCGACTACCTTGGTTGGGGTCCGCGAGATGATAGTAATCGATGGTTAGAGACCTTGAATGACATGGCTCAAAACCGTTTGCAATGGTGCCGGTGCATTTATTCTCTGTGTTCTCTCAAATCCTAATCTTCTGGATTCTTCAACACCTCTAGTTTTGACTTTCTAAACTTTTCTCACTGAATCATACTTGTTGAATAATATCTTCTAATCCTAACCCCGATTACTGCTAATACCTCTTCTACTATTGGATTTGAATTGACAATTACATCTCTGTGCCAACGTGTTATGGCGACATGAACTGATGTACTTACGTACGAAGTTCTACGTTGCAACTGACCGACTGACTGATATATATATATATATATATATATATATATATATATGTATGTATATTGTTTACGCCTATTGTCCCTAGTGGAGCATAGGCCGCCAACCAGCATTCTCCAGACTACTCTGTCCTGGGCCTTCCTATCTAGTTTTCTCCAACTGCTTTTCATTCTTGTGTCTGTCACCATTTCTCAGCTTAATGTGTTTTTTGGTCTTGAGGATTCCAAGTTGAAGCTTGCCTTGTGACGCAATTGGGTGACATCTGTAAATGTGTATCGTATCCACTTCCAGCGCTTCTTCTGGATTTCTTCCTCCACTGTCCTTTGGTTTGTTCTCTCCTACCGTAGGTTGTTGTTGACAGTGTCTGGCCAGCAGATCCGAAGTATTCTGCGTGGACAAAACTTTTAATAAACACTTGTATCTTCTGGATGATGACTTTCATGGTTCTCCAAGTTTCCGTTCCATATATATATATAAATTAGTGCTTCTCTTTCCACTTCTTATTCATGATACATAAAAATTCTTCTAATTGTTATTTACAAATACAGAAATTTGTGAATATTGAAATATAGTGACAAAGAATTTCACTTTGCATGTAAACAATCTTGATAATGTTTTATCAGTCAGTCAGTCAGTCAGTTGCAACGTAGAACTTCGTACGTATGTACATAAGTTCATGTTGCCATACCACATTATTAGCACAGAGACGCAAATGTCAAATCAAATCCCATAGTGATAAAGATGGTAGAGGTATTAATGTTATAATAAAGAAGACTAGGGTTTGAAGATATTATTCAAAAAATATAATTCAGTGAGATAAGGTTAGAAAGACAAAGGTAGAGGTGCTGGCTAATCCAGAAGATTAGGATTTGAGAGAGCTCAAAGAGTGGATGCACCTGCGCCATTGCAAACGATTTTGAGCCATATCGTTCAAGGTCTCTAACCATTGATGACTTTCGTCTCGCGGACCCCAACCAGGTAGTCTACATCTACCAACATGACTCAGTCCACTTGTCAGTGACTTCATGGATTTGTGCCATGTTTTGGTCTGGCCGCCCCTAGCTTTCTTCCAACCTACTCCTACACCACAAAACATAGCTCGTCGAGGCAGTCGGTGGACGGGCATTCGTAACACATGTCCCAACCACCTCAACTGATGAAGCTTCACCACTTCATCTATTGATCTGCCATTCTTACCTAGTACTC
Organism: Schistosoma turkestanicum; assembly: GCA_944470395.2. NCBI lineage: Eukaryota > Metazoa > Platyhelminthes > Trematoda > Strigeidida > Schistosomatidae > Schistosoma > Schistosoma turkestanicum. Next base: position 15,330,116 of record OX103971.1, read on the forward strand.
GTTTCCTAACGACAGCATTGCTTACTCGGCTGTCCCACGATATACGAGCAATGTTTTATTCTCTGAGTGAGCTATGCATACATAATTTAATTACATAGTTTTCATTGATGCTCTCTGTTATTATAGGAACGAACGAATAAAGTATGGAATTTCATAATTTAACTACTACTATTATAGTTGTTAGTTAAAAAGCAGTCTGACCTGTATTGATTTCAATTTAGATACATATATTATTAATGCACACTGTTCAATTCAGTCAAGTATTTCCGCATTAAATTAATGTTCAAAAATGACATTCAATGACAGTCAATCAATCAGTTACAACGTAGGAGGACTTCGTACGTACGTACATACATCAGTTCAAGTTGCCATACATACCATGCTAGTACAGAGATGAAATTGTCGATTCAAATCCCATAGTAGTAGTAGAGATAGTAGAAGTATTTATGAGCAGTAATTGAAATGATCATGATCCGCTGATATTATTTAAGTAGTATATACAGTGAACTAGATATGAGATAAAAAAAGATGAAGGTAATGAGGATTTTAAAGTAGGATTTGGCGGAATACAAAGAATGGATGCACCTATGGCGTCGTTGCACACGATTTTGAGACATGTCATTCAAGGCCTCTAACCATCGATTACCATTGTATCATGCAGACCACAACGAAGTAGTCTACACTTATCAAAATGATTCAATCCAGTTGTCAGTGACTTCATCAAATAACTGATTTGCCATCCTGACCCAGTATTCTTTTTTTAACAATAATTGCATTACTTACTCAATTGTCTCAGGATATCCGAACAATGCTTTGAAGATACCACCTATGATCGAAAACCAGTAAACTACGAATATTTTCTACTCTGACTGGCCATGTTTCAGAGACATAAAGTAGGAAGGAGAGAACTGCTCTGCTATATAGACTCGTCCTCTGGTTAAGAGGTGTATATCTCGCATCAAGGCATAAGTGACGCAAGTTAGCAAAAGCCAATCGAGCCTTTTGTATCCGCACCGTAGAAAAGAACAAACCAGATTCCATTGAAGGATGAAATCAAGAATAAGCGGTGGAAGTGGATAATACACACACTACGGAAAGCACCCAACTGCGTCACAAGATAAGCTCTCACATGGAATCCTCAAGGTAAAAGGAAAAAAAAGACCAAGGAACACGTTACAACACCGAGAAACGGAGAAAGACATGCGAAGAATGAATAAAAATCGAACAGAACTAGAAAGGAAAGCCCAGTACAGAGTAAACACTGTTCGGCGGCCTATGCTCCATTGCGCGTAACAGGCGTAAGTAAGTAAGTAAGTATTATTAAGTTTTGCAAATTTATTGCCATCTTCTAGTTCAATGGAGGTATTGTCAACCGGTAAACACGACATTTTTTTTTAAATAATAAATGACTAAGTTTTCTTTTTTTCCTTTCAAATTTTTATTATCCTTTTTTTTTTAGGTAACTTTGCCGGCAATTCCAAAAACTCATAAATCATCCTCTTCAAACAATAAATTATTTTGCACTAATCATGAGAAATTACCGAATAACAACAACAACAACACTCACTGTCTCATATCCTCCTCCTCGTCCTCCTCTACTTCTTGTAAGCAATGTAGAAATCTTTTAAAATCACTGAAACCATCTTATCATCATTGTAAAAATGATTCATATTTTCCTACATGTATTATTATGAAACAACAGAATGTATGCGCCCAGTGTATGCCTTCTTCATCTAGGAATAATCATAATCATAATAATAACAATACTACTTATATTACTAATTTCAGTAATCTATCGCTTCGTGAACAACAACAATTTGCCAAAAATCAATTCACTCGTGATATTTATTTTGATTCTAATTATCAATTAAACAATAATTTATTACTTCCTTCTTCTTCTGTTATCAATGATCAAACAGTGAAAAGAAATCATAAATCAAATGATCTGGATCGATCACATGATCAATGTCTGCAACCACAACACCAACAACAATCATCAAACACGTTCTATTGTCCTTCTTATACTAATAAACATAAATTATCTTCTGATTCATTGAAAATTTCATCTAGTCCATGTTGTAGGAGAGCGTTGTTTACTGATGCTATTGTTGAGAGTGATGTGAAGATTGGAAAAAAGCCACTATGTTGTCCTTATGTGTCATATTCACAACAAACACTACTGCTCTCATCACCGCCACCACGACCAACATCATCACCATCATCATCAGCAGCGCTGTTGTCTTCTTCAACAATCTCTTTAATGCATTTAACCAATACTGATAGTAATTTGAAATTTACTACTAATTATAAAGATATAAGTAGTAGAAATGTTAGTAGTAGACATGTTAGTCTAACTGAAGAACAATATGCATGCAGATCAATGAAATTATCCGGCAAAAAAAATGTGAATTATAATAATGATGATGAGAATGAGAAACATTTACAGAATACCATTTATTTGCCTTTATTACTCACATTACAAAGTCATGTGAGTAATGACCAATATTATCAGCATAGTAATAATAATAGGTCTTTAGTTTTTACAAAGAAGAACAAGAAGAATAAATCAGACTTGTATTCAGATTCTACAGCATACTATTCCTCCTCCTCCCCTTCATCCTCTTCATCTTCATCGTCGTCTTCATCATCATCATCATCTTCCTCTTCAACTGGTTTCTCACCAACAAATTCATCGCCATTGTCAAGTGCAAGTGATTCACTACATTAAAACAATCTGGTGAATTGTTGTTATTCTTCTTTTGTTTTTCTTTTCTTTTCTAGAATGTTGTTTATTTGTTGTGTGTGTGTATGTGTGTGTTTTGTACATGATGATTCTAATTCTTCCTACTATTATTATTGTTATTATTATATATGCATATGTAGTAACTGCTACTTATTAATTGATATCCCGGTTGGTGTTTTTCATTATTTTCGCCTACAATGAATGATCTATCTGTCTATCTATCTATCTATCTATCTGTGTCTGTCTTCATTCATTCATTCATTAGAAGAAATAGTCAAATTACTAAAGTTGCCTTCAGTACAACACTATTTTCGTCGTCATCATCATCGGTGCAAAAATCTCTCCTATAAAACAAAAAATTACACTTTTTAGCAGAGTAAAACAGACAGAGCTTGAAAAAAACAAGAAAAAATACAGTAGAAAGAGAAAAAATTAAACTCCAAATACTACTACTTACTACTACTATTACTACTTATTTCGAAATATAGATTTTCTCACTTTCTACTTATTATTATGATTATTATTATTGATCATTTTCTGTTTTTCTTCTAACCGAACAATTGATTATTATATTTATTGAGTGAGAATGCACCATGTTGATTGATTCGAAAGCTACATTTTTTCCTTTTATAGTAGTATACCAATGTTTGTTTTTTTTTTCAACAAGTATCGTCTTTTATTTTTTTCTGGACGCATTGTCTACTAATTTGTAGAATTTATTGACATGCCTTACACTGCCATTACTACTACTATTACTACTGCTACTACTACTACTACTACTACTACTACTACTACTACTACTACTACTCACACTACTACTACTACTGCTACTACTACTATTATTATTATTATTGCCGACCAATCTCATATGGGGATGTCCACTTGGAAGCTTTCAATTGTTTTCAAGTGTACTGCATTTTCCTAACCATCCTAATCATCATCATCATTATGCTATGTGTTATTCCTTGTCCTGTTTGATGATTGAAAACATGCATTTTATTATTGACTGACTGACTGACTGACTGTGAATAGTTAGGTCTCTTATATTTTAATGATACACACAAGTGTCATATATAGTTGTCTACATGTGTGCAATAATGATTATGAAATGAAGCCTAGCTAGCTAGCTAGTTAAGCTTGCTAGTTAGAGCTTTGTAGCCTTTTGTTCTCTTTCTCTCTCTCTAGAAGAGAGTTTCTCTCTATGATTTACTTAATATTATCTATCTATATACATATTTCTCTTTTTATTTGGAATTAGTATTTTATTTATTTTTAATTTTTTTCTGTTTTTGTTTGAACTATATTTGTAAACCGGTTTATTATTGTGTTAAAATTGTAGAAAGAATAAACTAACTAGCTAGATAAACAAATATATATTAAACAAACCGATGCATTTTTGTGTAAAACTAACTCTCTCTGTATTTGACAACAATCAACTAACGGCAGTTTCATCTTTCTTCCTGTTTATGTTTTGGCATTTTTTTTTTCATTGTATTCTTTGTGAATTTTGTTTGTTTTAGTGTTTGTTTGCTTCTCATGTAAGAAAGAGAATTAACTTTCTTCTTCCGAAATAATTAATATGTTGCCTTAAAAATAAATTAATTATAAATGGATTTGTGTTTTGTGATGATACAAACGAGTTTTATTGGCTGGTATATATATATATATGTGTTCCTGTAAGTGAGTTCTGTCATGCGCTAGTCAGGCAAGTGGATTGGAGAACGATGAGACAAAAAAGCAGTAAGTAACTTAAGGTTTGAGGGCAAAGTCGTACTGCAGACTGTAGAGGAGTTTGACTGACAGCAGTAAGGTATTTCTTTCGGACAACCAGCATTTGCAGTGATGCTGCCTTCTCATAAGGAAGGAAGGGGTTAGAAAAGGCCGATCCTAAAAATGTCACTTCTCACCTGACCTCTCATGAATTTCCGTCTCCGGCGGTAAGACCTTTTCACCAAGAGCGGAGTTAATACGCTAAAAACTTCTCATAAAAAGACCGTGCGTGACCGGCGTCAATCGGTTGTCCTTGTATTCTGAGGTCACGCTCTCAGGTCTCTAATACAAACATTATTCTGCCTCCCTTGTCAGGTTCCTTAAGAAATACTCTGAGACGGTGTGAGCAGCCGGAAAGTGACATCTGCCCTCATACACGTAACAACACGCGAGGCCACATTTGTTACAATCAAATCCTTCCTACACCCCCTAACATCTCTTTTATCTTTTTCCTTCATCACCCTGCACCTTTAATGCAAACGATTTGAGTTCACGAAACGTCATTCCTGCTCTCCTGAAACCCAGTTCTGGACTACATGTTGGAGCATTTACTGTAAGGACGTTGTTTCAAACTGGACAACGGGCTTCGTTAGCTGATAGGCGCCTGTAAACTCACCACACCTGGCTTTGAACATGATGAAGAGCGAAGTCAACTTAAGCGTAGATTGATAAAAAGCCTACGCAATGATCGCGAACAGTGGTGGGTAGCGAAAGTGAGAGGGATGGAAAAGGCAGCGGCGATGGGTAACAGTAGACAGTTGTTCCGACTTATCAAGGAAACCGGTATTAGAAATCCATCTGTTAGTGAAACTCTCATGGAAGGATGGTTATATCATTCATTCACAATCAAGGAGATTGGATCGATGGGCAGAACACTTTAGGGATCAGTTCAACTGGCCTTCAGCCACTCTTCGGTTACCCACGATCTCCAGTCTTCCTGAATGGCAAGTCGACGTAAGTCCCCCTAGTCTTAATGAAGTTGAAAAGGCTATAGGAAATCTAAAGCGGGGCAGAGCAGCAGGTCCTAATAGGCTAACTCATAAGATTTTTAAGTATGGTGGTCCAGCTTTAGCAGCTAGATTGACTGAAATCTTAGGTAGAATATGGGAACTGGACACGATCCCATGCAACTGGTCTCAATCACTGATTGTCCCAATCTATAAGAAAGGACAAAAGTCTTCTTGTGACAATCACAGGGGAATAAGTCTAACTAATATCGTATCTAGAATATTGTCCTCAATAATACTTCGACGCTTAACGAAAGCTCGTGAAGAGCAGACTCGAGAAAGCCAGGCTGGTTTTCGACCTGGACGTGGATGTATAGACCACATCTTCACAGTACGTCAGGTCCTATAACATAGACACTCGCTCAGACGCCCACGTAGTTGTATTTCTTGACCGTAAGGCGACATTTGACTCTGTCGATTGTGAGGTTCCGTTACAGTGTCTGTCATTAAAAGATGTACCAAAGAAGTACATTAACCTTATACAGGCTCTCTACTCGAACAACACTGGTCAAGTAAGAGCTTATGGCGAACTGTCATCGGAATTCTTTACTTCAAGTGGTGTCCGTCAGGGATGTCTACTCTCTCCATTCTTGTTTAACTTTGTCGTAGACATCATCTTAGATTTAACATAAAGCTCGTCAGATTTTCCAGGGGTTGACCTTCTACCAGGAAAGTCGCTTACTGATCTAGAATATGCCGATGACATAGTTCTATTCGGTGAAGACGCTGACAAAATGCAGAGTTTTCTGACTACCATAAGCAACAATGCGAGCATGTTCGGGATGCGGTCCTCCCCCTCGAAATGCAAAATGTTACTTCAAGACTGGGTTGCATCTGCACCTGAACTAGTGATAGGGTGTGAAGGAGATGAGCGTTTTGATTGCTTCACTTATCTTGGGAGTCTCATCAGTGCCGATGGCCTAGTGACCGACGAAATCTCAGCACGGATACAGAAGGCTCGATTGGCTTTTGCCAACCTGCGTCACTTATGGAGTGGGCGAGATATCCGTTTGCTAACCAAAGGACGAGTGTACCGTGCAGCAGTTTGCTTCGTCATATTAAAATGGTGTGAAACATAACCACTAAGAGTAGAGGATATTCGTAGTTTCCTAGTATTTGATTATAGATGTCTTTGAAGCATACTCGTATATCCTGAGACCAACGAGTAAGCAATGCTGTCGTTAGGAAACGAGTTCTAGGTAGGAATGGCAGATCGACTTCTATCTGAAGTTTGTGCTGATGATGTTGTTCAGAAGAACAATGAAAGCTCCACAACCAAAACAACCAACTCAGAGAACGAAACACCACCACAATCATCTATCTGAGCTACAAGTTTTCTCCACCATGGCAGATCAATAGATGAAGTGATGAAACTTCATCAGTTGAGGTGGTTGGGATATGTGTTACGTATGCCCAACGACCGACTGCCGCGACGAGCTGTGTTTTGTGGTGTAGGAGTAGGTTGGAAGAAAGCTAGGGGCGGCCAAACCAAAACATGGCACAAATCCATGAAGTTACTGACATGTGGACTGAGCTATGTTGGTAGGTGTCGTCGACTGCCCAGATGAGGTCCACGAGACGGAAATCACCGATGTTTGGAGACGTTGAATGACACGGCGAAGGTGTATTCACTCATTCTGTTCTCTCAAATCCTAATCTTCTGGATTCGTCATCACCTCTATCTTTCTCTTTCTACAGTCATCTAACTGAATTATACTTCTCGAATCATATCTTTGAATACTAATCTTCTCCAATACTGCTAATACTTTCTAGCATCTCACCATTCATTCATTGTACTTTAATGACTTGCCGTTTAAATTATTCGATAATTGTATCGACCATAATTTTGTATTTGTTAATAATTCGATAACAGCATCAATGACTGAATATTTATTTTTTTTTGTATGTATGCGCGGATAGCTTACTCGCTTATTACATGTCTAGTCTAGCTAGCTGATTGAAATAAATTTCATTTTGAATATTCTGAACAAAACCGTAATTCATTTGAATTTACTTAACAGAAATTCTGAACTACAAACAAATAAAGCCACTGTGATAAACAAGTTAGGCAAAAGAGAGAATAAGATTATTAGCAGTTTATTGTGCTAAGAATAAGCTGATAAGAGTATAAGTATATTCAACAAAGATTGTATTATAATCATTGCTTAAAAAAGTATGAGCCTATGGGAAAGATAATAGCAACTTGTTTTAGTGAATCACATTAGCGATTCAGTGTAGCGGACAGATAGATATATTACTGTCCAATTTTTAATAATAACTTAGTAAACATTTCTTTACGCAATAATTAGGCCATACTGTTTGTGATTGTATCCAAATGACTATACTCTGATATCAATTTGTGACGAATACCATCTAGAAAATAAGTGATTTTTCACAAAATCCCTAATAGAAAACCTTAAGCGCTGACTTCTTATGTAGTGAACGAGAACACCAGTGGGGCAACCGGATTGTATTTAACGGAAATTACAGAGTTACTCAAGTAAAATCGGAAAACCATATCGTAAATCGTTAATTTGCAAAATATCAGTTCATCATATCGAACTGGACTGTTCCTGTTGCAAACAACATCAATCCATTGTCACTATTCATGCGATTCATACAAATTCCATTGTGTTATAACTGTTCCTTTCTTGATCTTCCCCCATCTTCTGCTGCCAGACATTACGTTGACACTCACGTCATATACTACTTATAAGTAGCTCGCACCACAATTAGAGTTCCAAAGTGATAAATTCTGACTGGGTAAGTCTAGTCACGTCAACGGTGGAAACAGTCATCATTAATGACGCAATGATAGTCACGGTGGAAACGATTACTTATAGATAAGATAAATTTATGAATCACGTTTAGGATAGTTTTGGAACTGAAGATCCAGTGAAACACAGATAGTGAATATATCTTGCACCAGTGCGACCGATTCTAAGACATGCCACTCAAAGTCTCCAATCATTTGATATGATAATTTTGAGAGCCTCTTCACGAGATAGATAGATAGTCTGCATCTATCATCATGGATTAATCAGACAGTAAACAAATTTTATGCATTCAACATCAACACAACTGCTCTTATGCTTAATGTCATATTGTTTGTCTGTTCTATTCTAAATTCTTCTTGATTTTTTCTAACTATAGACTATTTAAACATGAATCAATTTCATCCAATTAAATTAGAAAGTTCAATATTATAGTTTACATAAGTATTTAGAACAGGAAGCTGATGTCATCTGACTTATTTATCAGCTACAAACTTGTATACTTGGTTTTGAGACATACTTTGGTGTGTGTGTGAAAGTTAGTGATACGAATTAAAATTGCTTAAACTAAAATAAGCTGATGATCGTGATTTGAACTTATGACTTGAGATAGCAAAGAATTGAACAGCTTGAAATCTTTAAAGTCCTACTGGCTGACACTTTTTTTCTTGAAAAAAAATTATTGAGAATAACGTCCTAGTGAAAGTTATAAAAGTATTTTCAATTATTCCCCGACCGTAGCTGCTACCTTCACGAGGTGGTCGGGCTTGCCTATCGTGATGACCCAACCGAGCTATATTGGCTGGAACATATGTCCCTGCAGGTCCTACCATGCCAGGCTGGTCGATTGGAGAACGATCAGACTAAAAGCAGCTACTCAAGGTCTGAGGGTGAAGTCGTACTGCTGACTGTGATGGAGGGGTGTGACAATAGTAAGGTGTTTCTCTCGGACAACCAGCATCTGCAGCAATGCTGCCTTCTCACAAGGAAGGAAGGGTTAGAAAAGGTCGACTCCAAAAATGTCACACCTCACCCTACCTCACGGATTTCCGTCTCCTTGGGTAAGGGTGCCCACTAAGGGCTTTTAAGAGTGGAGCTAATACTCAAAAATCCCTTCATAAAATGGCCGTGCGTGACCGGCCTGAAGCAGTTGTCCGTTGGACTCTGCGGTCACGCTCCCACATCTCTAAGACGAACACTTATCTAACTTCCTTTTTCAGGTTCCTCAAGAAACAACCTTCCACAGTGTGGGCAGCCGGGAAGTGACAACCGCCCTCATACCCGTAACAGCACGAGAGACCGAATTGGTCGAAATCATATCCTTCCTACACCCACACATACCTCTCTTCTCTCCACAACTAACTCTACTCACATTCGCTTATCTGACTGACTTTTTCAATTATTCAATAAGATGTTGTTTATGCTATCTTATTATTCATTTCGGAAATGAAAAACTAGACTAAGCTTGATATATACATGATGGTGAAGAGTGAATGCGTTTGCCACATTTTAGCTGACTCTATCTAAGCCAATTATTCACCTAATCTCTCAAGCCACAATGATTGCGATCGTCACACACTCACACACAGACACCAACCATATAGTGGTCTACATCTAACAAGAAAGCATGACTACGACTAAACAGTTCCATTAACTTCATGAACTTACTTATCTTATGTTATCTTGGTTGTCCTTGACTATATTTTTTTTTCTAACTGACTCAGACATTAGCTAACAAACATCACCCACCACCTGTTGAGGTAGGCGACTCGACCACTTCAATCAATAAAGATTTACATGATATTATGATGTGAAAAAAAAGAAAGTTCTATGACTTTCTGAGTTGAATATGGTTTAATGAACATAAAATCATCAGCACAAACCTCAGGTAGAAGTCTGCGTTGTTGTTCAGAAGAACAATCAATTCCTCACGATCAAGTCATCTAGCTAAGAGAGGATGAAGTCGCAACCTGAAGAGCTAATAATGTGGTGCGCGCTACTGAATTAGAGAATGTAGAAGGTTTGAAAAGCGGTGGTTGAGCTTGGAACTGTGTTCACTGGCAAGAATGATTTGAAAAGTCCAGTGCAACTACCAGACGGAAGTCCAGACTCAGTAGTAGTGGTTGAATATGGAACAGTTAGTGAAGAAGGTTTAAAACCGGAAAAAAGACCTGACGAACCCAATAGTGAGCAGGAACATTCGGGTAAACCAGAACTGCTGAAAAGGCTAGGAATAGATGATTCACCAAATAAACCTCTGTTTGGTTTCATGGTCGAGACGTCCGTTGCCATCCTTATTTCAGCCACTTCGCTACTTTCGTGTATTGGCAATGAACCGTACTTTGTGACCATTTTACCGCTTCTCAAGTCAATTATCGCTTTTACCTCTCTTAGGAAATCTGCTCCTAATATCGGTCTCGATAAGTTTGTGTTTACCAAGAACGGAAAATTTATCTCAGCTCCACCTATTTTTACAATACTGGTAGATACCCCCAACACCTGTAACATATGCCCTCCTATGGTGTGGACAGCTGATGTACGTGGTTTGATTGTCTTACATTGCTCTTTGCCTATTGACGATATAGCTGCCCCTGTATCGATCAAACACACTAACTCCTGTTCATTTATGTACACTCTGGCATAAATTGCCCCTCTATCTACTAGTGCAAGAACCTCCAGATTCCTAGGGTGGAAAGAACACACGTTATAATGTTTAAAAGACCGTCGTCGTCTTCTTGGACAGTTTATCTCCCAATGTCCTGCCTCTCTACAAGCGTAACATTTATCGTTCCTTTTATGATTTACTCGTAATGCTGCTATCTCACGCTCTAACTCCTCAATCTTCCTCTTGACAGTATTTATCTCCTGCTTTCCGCACCCGACCGGAGCTACTGTTCGTGTCATCAGTTGACGAGTCACCTTCGCCAGTTCACCGATGTCCATAGGTAGCGCTGCGTTTACTAGTCTCAGCTGCTGGGACACGGCGGCAGGCACACTCTCAATAAATTGCGACGCCAACAACTGTGCCTCCGACTCCTCATCGATATTCGGCAACGCACGGCGCAGAAACCTGGTGAGCTCCACAGCAAGCACCAGCTGGTCACCATCAGCCGACAGCCTCGTCAACCGGAACTTCTGCAACGCTCCCTCCCTGTCCACCAGGCTGTCGAACTCGGCCATCAGCCGCTCAATGACCGCCTCCCATGGCGTCTCCCCGCCAGCGCCGCCCAAGCTGTCATATACGGCCTTCGCCCTACCTCTCAGCAGCGTCCCCAGCACCACCAACTTCGCCTTCGGTTCCTTCACCCCCACCAGCTCCGCCACGGCCTCAAACTCCTTCAGGAAGCTCCGCACATCTCCGTCCTCAAACTCCATCCTTTGTGTAGGCAGCGACACCAAATGTAGTGAAGGAGAACACAGGTGAGGGGCAACCGAATTGTATTTGACGAAAATTACAGAGTTACTCAGTAAAATAGGAAAACCATATCGTAAACGGTTAATTTGCAAATCTTCAATCAATCATCAATCCATTGTCTGACATTGTCACTATTCATGCGTTTCATACAAATTCCATTGTGTTCCCACTCTTCCTTTCTTGATCTTCCCCCCATCTTCTGCTGCCAGACATTACGTTTACACTCACGTCATATACTACTTATAAGTAGCGCGCACCACACTACTACTACTACTACTAATTTTCTCTAGATTTACATTAAAAGCAATAAAAATCAGTAAAATGTTTAATAATTGTTGAATGTAAACCATTATTTTACTTAGAACAACAATGAAATTGTCAATTCACACACACAAACAGACACACATACACACACACACGAATAAGAAGACAGTAGTCATTTGTTTACCCCCATCTACACACACATTCTTACACATTTATGGATATATATATATATAGAGAGAGAGAGAGAGTGAAATGATCTGAAAGAGAATTGTGCAATTTTCATTTGAGCAATATATATATATATATATATATATTGCCCTGCATATTATGTCTCCTCTTCACATAACAAGAAGAACAAAACAAAAATACATAGTACTCATTCATTTCAAGAAACAAAAAAAGTGTTTAATGATAGTCAAGCATTATTATTATTACTATTTATTTGCCAGTTTGTTTGTTTGTTTTTCTTAATTGGTTAAAGTTAGGTTCAGTATTCAATGATGAATGATTAATGATTAATGAATATGATGCTGCTAATAGTAGTAGTAGTAGTAGTAGAGTGAAGTAATTTTTAAAAAAAACAATATATTTGGCAAATAAACAAACATACAAACTCTCATTCACCATATCTCAATTATACATTAACATTATCCACACTATCCGCTCATGAATGAAAATGAAAAAAACTCAAATGGACAAAAAAGTTCAACGTGTGTACAACAACACTGCTGCTGCTGCTGGTCAATAATGGTCGTTTAACATAATCTCCCCCACACATACACACACACACACACGCACTCACAGGCATACATACATGTAATACAACATAGTAAAAGAATACTTCGAATTGCATAAGAGAGACTAGAAGAGATAGTAGTAGTAGTGGAAGAAGAAAAAAGCAATTTCGGCAAAAACAAAACATCAACTCAATAGTGTGATCCTTATAAAAGCAAGACAAGAAAGAGAGAGAAAAGAGAAATTGATCATTAAACAGAAAGAGAATAAGTAAAAAATAAATAAACTACAAATTACTTTTTTTTCATGTAATAATGCAACAAAAAAAAGCATTAGTTTTCTTTCTATGTTTTTTTTCGATGTGGGTTTGTTTGTAGCGTGATTAGTTCCAAGAATGTGGTGTAGTGTAGTGTGGTGTGGTGTGGTGTAATGTGGTGATGATAAGAGCCGAAGAAGAAAAACAATACAGTTAGTTCAACCACAGACAGAATCAATTTACCGGAGATCATCACGTATAAAAACATATTGGTTACTGTATAAATAATATATATATATATATAGATAGATAGATAGAGATAGATAGATAGATAATTTGAATAAGAAATAATGTTTGATCATGTTTCTTTTTTGTTTTTGTTTAGTGACCCATTAGAAATAAGAAAAAACAAAAAAACAATAATAACACATACAACAAAATGATCTTTTTTATCGAGGTGTTCGCTGATGATGCGGATACGGATGTTGCTGCTAGCACACACACGCACACACACACACACTACTCTCTCTCTCTCTGTGTCTGTTCTCCACCACACACACACCAAAGGAGTTAATTATGTCTAGCGTAAAGTTGAGTCCATTTACGTGCTTTAAATAGAAGAAAAAAAAGACAAACACATTAACAATGATGATGATGATGATGATGATTACCTGAACAGAATACAACAATATAAGGTAAGTGATATTTTTTTTTGTACATTGTAAGGTATTTTTAAAAAAAAGGCGAAACTAGGTTTTATTTATAAATGATATGGATCACTTACTTAATGGAAGTGCTTTTTGCTCAGTGCTAATTGATTTTTCTGCCCCAAAATATCGTAACAGTGCTGCTCACTAGTGACTAGCGAGTTTCGTGAGGAAATTCTCAGAGTTCTACTAGTTGAGAAGACATTGTGATCAATGGAGTTCAACCCTGTCGGGTGTAAGCAGTAACTACCAAAGACAAATGGGTGAGGTCGCGCAAACATCCATAGATCAATCAAAGTTAGATAATAACACCGTTGGATGCCGGCCCGGTGGTCCGATGGTTAGGCGTTCGCGCACAAGACCAAAGGTCCCGGGTTCGAATCCTGCGAGGAGCAGGAGTCGTGGATGCGCACTGCTGATGAGCAGTCCCATACCAGGACAAAATGGCCATCCAGTGCTTCCAGGTTTCTAACGGCAGTCTAACAATGATTGATTGATGATTTCAAATGTGTAATTGATTTCTATTGATTGAATTCGCCCATTAATAAATAGTCTAAGTGACTTTTAACATTGCGTGGTATTTATTATGTTGAGTGATTTTAAGTGACTGGATGCCTTGTTAACAACAACTAACTTCAACTATCTAAACATTGTAACTATGATCATATACTAGTAGTAGTCAGTTACAATGTAGAACTTCGTGTGCACATACATATGTATATTAGTTCAAGTTGCCAGGCCCACATTAGCACAGAGACACAATTGTCAATTTAAATCCCGTAGTAGTATAGATAGTTGAAGTAGTAGCAATAATCGGAGAGAATCAGTCAGTCAGATGCAACGTAGAACTTCGTACGTAAGTACATCAGTTCATGTTGCCATACCACAACAGCAGAGAGATATAATTGTCTATTCAAATCCAATAGTAGAAGAGGTAGTAAAGGTATTAGAAGTAATCGAGGAGTTTAGCATGAGAATATATTCAAGAAATATGATTCAGTGAGAAAAGTTTAGAAAGTCAAAACTAGAGGAGTTGAAGAATCCAGAAGATTAGGATTTGAGAGAACACAAAGAATAAATGCACCGGCGCCATTGCGAACGATTTTGAGCCATGTCATTCAAGGTCTCTAACCATCGATTATTATCATCTCGCGGACCCCAACCAGGTAGTCTACATCTACCAACATGACTCAGTCCACTCGTCAATGACTTCATGGATTTGTGCCATGTTTTGGTTTGGCCGCCCCTAACTTTCTTCCAACCTATTCCTACACTACAAAACAAAGCTCTTCGAGGCAGTCTCCCGACCGTAGCTGCTACCTTGACGTGGTGGTCGGGCTTGCCTATCGTGATGACCCAACCGAGCTATATTGGCTGGAACATATGTTCCTGCAGGTCCTACCATGCCAGGCTGGTCGATTGGAGAACGATCAGACTAAAAGCAGCTACTCAAGGTCTGGGGCGAAGTCATACTGCTGACTGCAGACGGGTGTGACAGCAGTAAGGTGTTTCCGTCGGACAACCAGCATCTGCAGCGATGCTGCCTTCTCATAAGGAAGGAAGGGTTAGAAAAGGTCGACCCTGAAAATTTCACACCTAACCCTACCTCACGGATTTCCGTCTCCGGCGGTAAGTGTGCCCACTAAGGGCTTTAAAGAGCGGAGCTAATATCCAAAAATCCTTTCATAAAAAGGCCGTGCATGACCGGCCTCAAGCAGTTGTCCCTTGGTCTCTGCGGTCACGCTCCCAGGTCGTTAAGACCAACACTAATCTATCTTCCTTTTGAGGTCCCTCGAGGAACAACCTTCCACGGTGTGGGCAGCCGGGAAGTGACAACCGCCCTCATACCCGTAACAGCACGAGAGACCGAATTGGTCGAAATCAAATCGGAGAGAATAGGGTCCGAAGATATTATTCAAGAAGTATTATAATCAAATACTATTAATCCCTAAATATGCTTTTTAAACATTTAAATATTATTATACTTCTGGAATGATGATACAAAGTGATTTGTTATGTTAGCTATCTAATGTTATTATTAGCTTGGAAATCTTTATAATACTGAGATGTGTATAGTAAAACATCAATATACAGGTCGATTGGATGATGACGGAGAACAAATGAGACAATCATGTATCAAAGTGGTTTGATTAGAGTTGCGTGAAATAATCACTACGGGGTTGTGAAGATTGTTAAGTTATTCAATCAAATCATCAATCGATCAATGTTAGAATATTATTAGATCTATTCATGATTTCAATGTGTAACTTAACAATCTTCACAAACCCGTAATGCAATTATTACCTGTGCTCACTAAGGACTAGCTCCGTGAGTAATCTTCTCCGAGTTCTAGTGAAAAATCGTGACCAGTGAAGTCCAACCTATTCAGGTGTAGACAGTAACTACCAAAGACAGTGTGTGAGGTTGCGGAAGATACTGAATTGATCAAAATTATACATTTACAGAGTTTTATATTGACTCAGTGGTCTAGAGCTTAGGCAATTGCGCGCAAGACCGAATGTCATGGGTTCGGATCTTGCGAAATGCCTGAGTCATGGATGCACAATGCTGATGAGTCCCCGCATACCAGGACAAAACAGCCATCCAGTGTTTCCAGGTTTCTAATAGTAGTCTAATATTGATCGATTCATGATTTTAAATATTCACGCTTTACTACTAAAAAACAAATAAATTGTTTATTTAATTAATAAATCAATGATTTATTAACTTTGCTAATTTATATTATTAATTAATTTGTTTGAATCAGCCAAAATAGTTAAAAACATTCCTAAAAATAATCGAATTCTCGTAACTGTTATCATATGACACTCTCCTATTTTTCGTATTCATTTTTTATTAGCTTATTTACAAAATAAAAAATTCATGTACTTGATTTTATAAACCACACCCAGCAGACTATTGAGGACTACTGATACTACTGTGGTGCGAGCAACTTATAAGTAGTATATGACGTGAGTGTCAACGTAATGTCTGGCAGTAGAAGATGGGGGAAGATCAAGAAAGGAAGAGCCGGAACATAATGGGATTTGTATGAAACGCATGAACAGTGGAATGTCAGAAAATGGATTGATGTTTTGCAACAGGAACAGTCCAGTTCGATATGGTGGATTGATATTTTGTAGATTAACGATTTACGATATGGTTTTTCTATTTTACCAATTAACTATGTCATTTGAGATTCGGTCGCCCCACCGGTTTTATCGTTCACTACACTACTACCACTACTACTACTACTACTACATCCAAAACTGTCTGTAATACCAAAGTAACTGGGGGGGGGGGGGTAGAGATTTAGAATGATTTAGTGGCGATTGTTTGAAAAATAGTTGAATTAATAAAAAAACAACTTATTAATATCTTGTATAATCTGACCTTTGGCAAGAGCTTCTGGTTCATTCTGTTTCCAATGTGATGCAACTTCACTATCCAGTGGATCATCAGGATTTGGTGCACTTAACAATGCTTGAATAGACAATAAAACAGTGCGTATTTGAAGAGCAGGACTCCATTTATCTGGATAAGTAGAAGTAAAATTAGCAAAAAACCAAAAATTACAAATCAGTAGTGCTATTTGTCGAAATCAATTATAAATTGACATGGGGTTTAATATACGAACGTATTACAACAAGCTGCTCTATTAATTTAGCACAGACAGACAGACAGACAGACACAACGCAGAACTTCGTACGTAAGTACATCAGTTCAGGTTGCCATACCATATTAGCACACAGACGCAACTGTCAGTTCAAATCCAAGAGTGATAGCAACAGTAGAAGCATTAGCAGTAATGGAGAAGATTAGGGAGCAAAGATATGATTCGAGAAGTATAATTCAGTAGGATAAATTTAGGAGAAAGATAGAGACTATGAGGAATTCAGAAGATCGGAATTAGAGAGAACACAAACAGTGGATGCACCTGCACCATTGTAACCGATTTTGAGCCATGTCGTTCAGGGTCTCTAACCATTGGTGACTTTCGTCTCGCCGACCCCAACCAGGTAGCCTACATCTATCAACATGACTCAGTCCACTTGTCAGTGACTTCATGCATTTGTGCCATGTTTTGGTTTGGCCATCCCTAGCTTTCTTCCAACCTATTCCTACACCACAAAACATAGCGCGTCGAGGCAGTCGGTCGTTGGGCATACGTAACACATGTCCCAACTACCTCAACTAATCAAGTTTCGATACTTCATCTATTGACCTGCCATCCCTATCTAGAACTCGTTTCCTAACGACAGCATTGCTTACTCGATAGTCCCAAGATAAACGAACAATAGTTCGGAGACATCTATGATTGAAAACTAGTAACCTTCGAAAGTCCTCTACTCTTAACGGTCATGTTTCGCATCCGTATAGTAGGACGGAGCGAACTGCTGCACATTACACTCATCCTTTGGTTTGCAAGCGGATATCTCGCCTGCGCCATAGTTGATGCAGGTTGGCAAAAGCCAATTGAGCCTTCTGTATCCGTGCTGAGATTTCGTCACTCACCAGGCCATCAGCATTGATGAGACTCCCCAGATACGTGAAGTGGTCTACACGTTCGACTACTTCCTATCACTCGTTCCGGTGCCGATGAAACCCAATCTTGAAGCAACATTTTGCATACTGAACGAAAAAAAAAACTAAACAATATGAAAAGCAAAAAGAATCAGAGAAATACTAACTCAAGTAGATAGCTTAACATAAGGTTGTATCAAGATAAAGAAAGAAAAGTGAGTAAAACAATAACGATGGATAGAAATTAGTGTATGAGGGTGAGACATCATGTCGTAATTTGACCACCTTTCCGCTTTTCCTAACCAGTCCCAGCCTTGGCAAATGATGCACGATGCACATCTGCATTATTAATTAACATGTCGTTTTCAATGAATGCCAGTTATTTTTCAGAGCCAACGGCGATTGAACATAGAAAGCTTACTAATATCCTATATCATTCCTAGTATCCTATATCAGCTCAGACAGAATAGGTTTCATAAGCGCAGAGTAAAACTGGTCTCACTAACGCATCCGATATTTTACAGCCAGACTAACATCAGGAAGGCACTAGAGGTATCCCAGATTGGCTTAAGCCTCTCTCGCTTTCACTATACTTAAATTGATCTCATTACTAACGTCATCAGCACTTTACACAGCTACCCAGGCACATGAAAGTTTCGACTAGTTCTATCTGCTCACTGAGAAGAGTGCAGGTTTAGGGTCCTGCCAGTCTTGTAAAAGTACTTTGCAGTTACAAGGTGAAAAGTACATGCCATATCTATGGACACCGATTGTCAACAGATTAAGTGCGGGTTGCATGGCTTAGGAATCATCGCATAGTGGGACAATATCAAGGTCGGGAAACCTTTCTCCAGGTAACAGATATACACCACCATTAGCTACATCCATCATGGATGTTTTCAGAATGTCACTGATGGCAAAATTGGAAAGGAATGGTGAGATTAGGTAACTCCGCCTAATCCCAATGCTTGAATGAAGCAATGGAGAGAGGTGGTTGTATGCCCTCACTTTGCCTGAGGTATTTGTACATAAGGCATCAAGCGTGTCATGAAACTCCCCAGGTATACCTTTCTTCAACATAAAATCCTAGAGAACAGTTCTGACCAACGAATGGAAGGCGGCCCGCTTGTCAAGAAATACAAAGATTGTTGGTCTGCGATAAGTGTGGCGGTGTTCTAACATTTGGTGGAAAGCAAAGATATGGAAAGAAATTCTCGACCAGAACGGAAACCAACCTGTTCCTCACGAGTTAATCTTTCTCAGTTTTGGAATAATTTATAAAGTATGATAGAATTCAATAATGTGGACGCAATCGGTAATAGACTTATTCCTCGATAGTTGCTCTACAGAAGACGTGAACATTTTTTAAAGATAGGGATAATTATGGACTCATTCTATAATGTTGGAACATTTTCTAATTTCTAAACGGTTGTAAACAACTCAGTCAGTCTCATAGTCAGAAGGTCGCCAACATCTTTGAAAAGGGCCGGAGGTAAGTCATCCAAGCCTGATTTGTAGTGCCTCAACAGTTGGGGTTCTTTTCAGACTTACGCCTCTTTAGGTGGATCAGTTGTCACCGATCACAGATGACAAGAAAGTCTGATCGATGCCGCTGAAGCAGCAGACTAGCTAAACTGTTTCTCGAAAAACTGTCTATCGTCCAAGATGTCGGTCAGCGTTATTGATTGGTGAACCATCACCACAAACTGTTTTACTGACATTAACCTCCTTGCTGTCAGTGACTCAGACGAGCTGAAAGAGTTTCCGCTGGTTACTAAATGCAACTGCTACTTCTAACTCGTTAGCACGCTCTGATCACCAGGTTTCTCAATGTTCACGAAAACGGCACTATTTGATTATATAAAAACATTTTTATAGTCAAACTCGCGGTTACCGACATGCTTCAAAGAATTGTAAGGAATCTGTAGAAACCTAGTGCTTATAAGCGGGAGTCTTCGTAACGTCTTTCAATTGCAACCAGTGCTCATCTATACTCTTTGGCCGGTTGATAACGAGACTTGAACCTAGCTCGGCTTGATATTTAGTTGTAACAGAAGCTACAATAAGACTAACGCGAACAAGGGCATGATCAAAGCCCAAGTAAGTACTCCGAAAGGAGCGGCAGTCCTGTACACGTACACAACCACACCAGTGGTAGCTGATCGTGATGTGATCAATCCGAGTCCGAGCTTGAGATGTAGAGGGGGGATGCCAAGTAGCACATCGGCGATGACAGTGTTGATAGTGCTAGCCAGAAACAGGCTGTATTCTGTGCAAAGTTGCAATAGACGATTGACGTTATCTAACATGTAACTGTTGGCCACGCAGACGACTCTCCTCCATACCTAGATGTCGACCTACTCATTCCAATCTCCGGCTAATACTACAATATCCGTCGAAAGCACTTGCTGGAGATCATTTAACTGGTAGTAGAACTCATCCTTTGTTGCATCCGGGTTGCAACCTGTCAGGGCGTAGGCGGAGACAACGAAACGGCATGTGCACTATAGGTTTGGAATCAAGGTTTTTCAACTCCCCTAGATGAATCCTCCATACTCACCATCCCGGTTAAAGCCCCGACCGGATATTAGCCTTTAGTTCTATCAACTTCGTAAACAACACTCTATCACAAGAAGGTAGTGAGTAGAACTTTCCTGGCAGTGGTTATATATGCATGGCTATGTGAAAGCATTTCGAGAGGGGGCAGACTCTCTTCACCCTCAGCCGTACCAGAGCATTTAGGAGTCTATGTTATGTAGTAGTATAATTCATTCTACTCAAAAATTAGAGAACTAATCATACTCACATTAGCAACAAACTTTTTCACACTGAATTGAATAAAATATGCAGGAAATGCTTTTCCTGAAAGACAATTATGAAACACTGAGTAGGTTTAGAACTGAGATAATACTATATCTCATTAGAGAATGAAAGCAGATGCAGTGTAACGATAAAATATTTAAAGTCCCTTGATCTGTTTTATTTGTAGACTTTATACACTTAGTAAACTACTTTGTCGATCAAAATCAGCGATTGGATTGATAAATCTGTGTGTGTATTAAGTGAGTAGTGTTCGGCAAAAAAAAGTTTTGTCTTTGATTTATTCTTCTATCCTATTGGATAGTACTCGGGAATATTATATAAGATTATCGCAAATAGGTGGTACACATCCACAACATAAAGTGGAAAACCAGTATGATATTTTACGTTATCTACGTGCAATTGTATAATTACCTAATATTTCAGTTTCAAAAAGATGTTTCGTGATTAGGTAATCAAATATTACTTATTTATTTACTTATGATCAAGTTATTTACATATTAAACATTATGGAAAAAAAACGTAGGCATTTTCTTCAAAAAGCAGCCATTATTACAAAAACAACCATTTGTTTGTGATTCAGAGGCATTTTCCTACTCACTAATGACGAATATAATTTGTTTATATAAACCAATTAGGAAGAATGATATTAATTCTGTCATTATAACTGAGATATTCAACCACTAGAATGAAGTATTGTGGTGTGAGCTACTTATAAGTAGTATATGATGTGAGTGTCAACGTCATGTCTAGCAGCAGAAGATAGGGGGAAGATCAAGAAAGTAAGAAGAGTTAGAACACAATGGAATTTGTATGAAACGCATGAATAGTGGTGACAATGGATTGATGTTGTTTGGCAACAGGAACAGTCCAGTTCCATTGGATGAACTGATATTTTGCAAATGAACAATTTACGATATGGTTTTCCTGTTTTACTGAGTAACTCTATAATTTTCGTTAAATACAATTCGGTTGCCCCACCTATGTTCTCGTTCACTACAGTATTACTTTCAAAATAAATAATAAAAAAAATTACGATCACAGATATTCACGAATCCAATTTTTTTTTCAGGATCGATCACACATGGAGACGTTTTGATGAATAAATAAATCAACTGAATTGAACTCCTAGAATGACCACTTTTAGGCTATGACTAACTAATATGTAGACAAACACCTAACCTCTGTACAGTTAGCAGTACGACTTCGTCTTCCAACCTTAAGCAGGTACTTTTAGTCACATCGTTCTTCAGTTGACCTGCTTGGCATGATAGAAACTAAGGGAACATGTGTTCCAATCATTATAGCTCGACTGGGTCATTTTCAAAAGACAAGCTCGACCATCAAGTCAAAGTAGCGGCTATTGTCGAGGACAAGTGACGATGAGACAATTGTTGTTCATGGGATATATATATATATATACATATGTATAGCGAATTGTTCTTAAAGACGCAGAAAAATATCATAGTTATTTCAACAACCACGATATCATAGTTGCTTACTAAAAAAATTGAAACAAACAACAAAAAATTATTCTTTTAACTTACCTTTAAGAATATCAAGGCAAATCCTGCCAAGGCGATCAATATTTGGATGATATAATTTGGTTGTGAATCGAACCTTAGGTGCAGTCATAGGATATTCCTCCGGAAGAAATAATTCCAAGTCAAAAATACCTCCCTCATAGGCGCTATCTTTCGGTCCAACTATAGATACTAAAAAGTATCTTGCATTGTTTTCATCCGGCACCGCTTTTATGCCATCACATGGATCCTGAATAAGTTTTTGAGTTTCCTACAATTAGTGTTGTTACTTTATGTGTGTGTGTCATCAACATACTTTAATGATCCTTTTTGGAAGTGATGACATTAGGCAGTCAATAAAAAGGATTGAAACTATAAAATAATCAATCAAATTATCATTATTAAATTATTAGCCGTAGTAGGGTTAGGGTTAGGGTTCGTAGAAATTAATTATTCAAGAAGTATAATCCAAGTGAAGTAAATTTAAAGAGAGAAAGGGGTAAAGGTGATGACGGATTCAGAAAACTAGAATTTAAGAAAACACAAAGTGGATGCACCTGAACCATTTCATCTCAAGTCTCTAACCATCGGTTACTACTGTTTCATGGATCCCAACCAGGTAGTCTACACCTAGTAACTTGGCTCAGCCCAGGATTTGCTTGTGACTAATTTGGTCTCGTGTAGTGTTACATGTTTGAGGGCGGGTGGCACATCCCAACCACCCACAGCATGGGAGATTAGTTCTTGAGGGACCTGAAAATGAAGTTGGATAAGTGTTTGTCTGAGAGACCTGGGAGCGTGATCGCAGAGTCCAAGGGACAACTGTATGAGGCCAGTCATATACTGTCCTTTTATGAGATGTTTTGGAAGTGTTAGCTCTGCTCTTCAAAAAGCCTTACCGTCGGAAACAGAAATCCGTGAGGTAAGGTGAGATGTGACATTTTTACTGTTGACTTTTTTTAACACCTTCCTTACTTGTGAAAAGGCAGTATCCCTGAAGATGCTGGTTTTCAGAAGGAAATGCCTCACTGTTGTCACACGCCTCTACAGTCAGTAGAACGACTTTGCCCTTAGACCTTAAGTTACTGCTTTTAGTCTTAACGTTCTCCAATCGACCTGCTTGGCATGGTAGGACCTAAATGAACATAGTTCAGTTGATTCATCTCGATAGGCAAGCCCGACCACCACGTCAAGGTAGAGCTACGGTCGGGCTTATAAAAAATTAAACACTGTGCGACGTGTGGTCAGCAAACTAGCCATAATTATGTTTTTAAAACTATTACATTATGACCAGTAGCACGTGATAACGAGATGTAATGAGTGTTTAGACAACAGAGTGTCTAGTATCACAATTTTAATGGAATGACATTTCCAAAACAATACCTACTACTAGTTTTTTGAGTCACTAGATTCTTAACATGTTAAAAGACCAATTAAGATCAACTCATTCAACAGATGCTTGGATATGAACCCCGCTCTCAATGTGACGGCTGGTAATAGTATCCAGTTACCCAAACTAAGGTGGATGGAACAGAGTCCGAACCTAGGACTTAGTTTCTAAAAGCCAAACACCTTATCTAACAAGAACAAAAACAAGCATTACGCAAATAGAAGAATTAGAGATAGAAAATAAACAGAATCATATCTATAAGACAGCAAAACAGCAGTGTAAGGAAACTGTTATTGCCATAGAGTTTGAATTGTTAACAAATATCCGGTCACAAGTGTTTGCCATTTGTTGGATATCAGTTGGACCATAACAAACTTGGAGAAATAAGGCGATGATTCCTTACAAGAATGTTTTATGGTAAACTGTTCATAAGGTTTCATAAAAATGTGTATGCGTACTTTATATTGTCTTTATTTAATTAAGCTTTGTTACATTGCTTCTCACGATTAAGCCAGAGTTTAGAACTACAGATTGATTCTAAATTGCGAAACACAGGTTGTAGTGGGTAGTATGAAAAAGTATAAGACACTTTAATATATTTAAGGTTAAAGTCAACCATAAAAAGTACGGCATAAATATGCGTCAAATTATGTAGCAGAATGAAAAGATCGTACTATTTCGTTGTAGCTAGTTCGGTACAGTTTTTTTTGCATCCAGTTACACCAGCGTGAAAATTTCTTTCTAGATTTAGGACTGGGTGATCGTTAACATAGGATCTGACACGGAAAGACGCATCCATATATGTGCTATAATCTATTCCATAAAATATATTTCATGGAGGTTCTAAATATTACCAAATTGTTAGGAAGTGACAAAGTCCATTACAAGCTACAGAAATCTACCAGCTAAACATTTTGAATTCGTTTCAGTAGATATCAATCAATCAATAGCAACGTAGAACTTCGTACGCACGTACGTACGTACGTACATCAGTTCATGTTGCCATACCACATTAGCACAGAGATGTAATTGTCACTTCAAATCCAATAGTAGTAGAGTAAGTAAAAGTATTAGCAGAAATCGGAGAGATTAGGATTTGAAGATATTATTCAAGAAGTAGAATCAAGTGAAATAAACTTAGAACTCAAGGTTTGAGGGCGAGGCCGTACTGCTGACTGCAGAGGCGTGTGACAGCAGTAAGGTGTTTCCCTCAGACAATTAGCATCTGCAACAATGCTGCCTTCTCACAAGGAAGGAACAGTTAGTAAAGATCGACCCTAAAAATTTCACACCATAACCTACCTCACGGATTTCCGTCTCCGGCGGTAAGTGTGCCCACTAAGGGCTTTAAAGAGCGGAGCTAATATTCAAAAATCCTTTAATAAAAAGGCCGTGCGTGACTGCCCTCAAGCAGTTGTTCCCTGGGCTCTGCGGTCACGCTCGCAGGTCTCTAAGACCAACGCTAATCTACCTTCCTTTTCGGGTCCCTCAAGAAACACCCTTTCACAGTGTGGGCAGCCGGGAAGTGACAACCGCCCTCACACTCGTAACAGCACACAAGACCAAATTGGTAGATATGACAGTTTAGTAAACAGAGGTCAAAGTCTAACAGTTATGGATCGTTCAACTTCGGCTTTTTCAACAATTATTACCTATTCCGTCTTCCTTTCCCCTATATTCCAAATATATGATGGATAGGGAAGACAGAATAAATGATTAAAAAAACGCCAATCAATGCTTTGAATCTTAGTTGAAGTTCCCACTTATTTAAAGATTAAAACCAGAAATACATGACATCAAATCCAATCTTTTACCTGGTATACTGGCTGAAAGCTTAAATAGGTAGACCGAACAGTCTAGTTAGTTACCTAAGTCTAAGTTGCATTTGATACACCAACAACTGTAGAACAGTAACAGGAATTGTCCTATAGTAATTTTCAATCTTTAAAAGGCAGTGAAGCTAATAGAATATGAGACCAGGTGGTGTCATCAGCTGGCTTAACAGGTATATACCAATATTATAAAAATACTTGGTTGAGCTTTTATCACATTTCAAAAACATTGATCTTAGTGAGTGGAGAAAGTAGCCATAAGGTCAAGAAACTCCTATAAATGTTTATTATCTCTGTGTCGACAGAGAATTATGATGCGGTCTTTTGGCTGACAGGAATTGAGGATAATAATGGCTGGAAATACAAGGTTAAAATTACCAAAGCAAATCACTAGTGTAAGGGAATCTACTATTTCTGGTTTTTGTTTTTAAGCCTTGTTATTACATACTTGGATTAATTTCAGAGGTCCTTACGAGTGGTGAGTGGCCAAGCAATAACTTACATTGACAACAGATAAGGTGGAGGCTAGGAGCTATACGCAATCCGATAGTCGGTAAAAAAGGGACTCCATGTGACAAGCACAGTAGTTGATCTAACTAGTACACTGCCCGTACTTTTAGCTTATACGATTGCCTGACTCTTCATTGAAGCTCGAAAACGGTAAACTAGGGAGATAAAAAATATGTTCTAAGCTCGGTAGTGAATGGAATGATCAAATCCTTACTCGTCAAAAATATTCAGAATAAGCGCCTAACTGTAGTTATATTCCTTGAAACGACAGCAGGACTTAATTCCTGACATCGAATGATGTAATTGTTTGTTTGAAAACTATCCAAACCTACTAACGTCTCTGAATACTACTGGCCGAGTGATAATACAGTGAATTTTCGCCCGGGTTCATTGGGTCAAATAGCGTTCGTCAGAGCTGCTTACGTTCTCACCTTCCACTCACTGTTGCAAAAGTGCTTTTAGAAATACCACTTTCTTCATATGACTTCAGGTTCTGGTTTTGTAGATCAGTGTAGCAATCTGAACGTCCTAAGCAAGTGTTAGGATTGTTGGGAAGTATTTTTTCCAATAAGAAAATACTGCTTGAAGTCTGAGTTTAGCCATAAAGAGAAAAACAGATATGCTTACTGACTAACTGGCTTATCTTTAAAGAATTACAGTCTACGGGGGATTGGTGGCTGACAAAATCTCGGCATAGAACAAAAATCCGGTCCGGCTTTTACAAACTTGTACTACTTATGGTGCAAGCAGAATGTATGTTTACTAAATAGCATTCACAATACCGAAACACAAGGGGTTTATTATTGTAAAGATTACAAACGTTATGACACATCACAACCATATTCGCCCCAGTTCTAGGATGCGCTTCCAAACTTAATGTCTCTAGGAGAGCAGAAAGAGATTGTACTATTCCAGGCTGAGCAGTATAGTCATGTTAAGTTATCCTTTATAGTGGCAAGAGAGAATAACAAATACCTGGAGCCGTACCGAAACAAAAAGAATCTGGCACAACGAAATCAACTGGTTTATACTAGCTCGTGAAAAAGATATTTGATATTGAAATAAAAATATGATGGTATGTATACATCAGATAAGTGGCAAAATTAAAGGTAGCTTTAAGTGAATGATATGAGCTAGATATGTTACTAGATAATGGTCTCAAGTTAAATAACCACACAGGCGCAAATCAAGTCACCTCCTAGTTATAATTACCTCTCTGTCGTTGGTGCGACCTTGAGCGGCTGTGACAGTGGACATTTTATATTTGAACAGCTCCAGTTGGTGAGCTCGTGTACAGGGTGTCTTGCTGCCCTAGTATTGTTGGGTTTGGATGCTCTGAAAATAAGGAAAAAAGAATTTTTACCGGGGTGTATTGCCCTACTTTTTATAGCTAAACAGAATTATTCCGTTTACTTTTGTATTTCCTACGCAAAACCAACATGGTGTGTTTCGAATGCAGTTTCTGTCAGCCTGAGCTTTGGAGTCCAAATACTAGTGTTTCATCAAAGGTTCTAAATACAGGAGGAGTTCGAAAATAGCTTTTAACCAATGTGTGTAGTGAACATATATGAAGCGCATGTAAAGCGTCCCTCAACAGTTAGGGAAATAAAAGCGAAGAATTTTTTTATATCTCACATGGACTACTTAGCGTTCGAAAAAGTTATTTTCTTGGCCATTAGCGCCTATATTCTCTCATCTCTGTGTAGTTAGGATATGCGGATTAGATTAATCTATGGTGTAAAGAAAATCCTAGTGAGCATTAGGAATACGTGTTTGTCGCTTTTATATGTACTTTTGGCATTAAAACAAAGCCATAAGGCGTCGTGCTCGTCGCTAAATTAGGCATATTTACTTACATGTAACTACGTAGGTCTACGTTTCGTGGTTGTCAGTCAATCCCTAGACTTGTTTGACGTGATAATGGGTATACGATAAGGTCTCTTAATATTTCAAGACCTTGTTTTTTTCAATTCTTTGCGGTTTAAGGTCCATTATTCAGGCTGTCTTTCGAAAAGAACTTGGCTACAGCGCGAACCAACTTTTGACGGTATGGTTGAAAATTTAAGAGACTCATTCCAATGAGGAACCATCATCATTAAAGTGAGTATTAGGGACTGTAATCGCATATGAAGTGACAATGTTTGCAGGTGAGTGCTAAAGTTGTGAAGAATTTCGAATGACTAGTTTTCTGTGCACAGAAATTGAGCGAAAATGGTCCTGGTCAAAATGCTTATTTCACAAAACTAAGATAGAACCTAATGGATAATATGCTAAGTGTTCGAGTGAACAACAGGCGACTATTTCGGCTAATTGGAGACCACTGGGGCAACAAAACTGTAGAAGTTACATTATGTGGCTACATAATCTAAAAGGTTTTACGTAGAATCTACGTCATTGTCTATACTGACTCCTCTCATTGTCATAGTGATATAAATTTTATGAACCCTAAAAAATACAGCTGGTCATTGGACGGAATGATATATTTGATATAAGGACGAAGGAGTTACATTAAGTGACGACATCACCACTTCTAATCTTCTTCACGAATTAAACATTGGGTGTAAGTCATGCAAATTTTTGTATGTTTGAATCAAAAGATCCTAGAGTTAGTAACTAATACCACCTCAACTTCATCATAATATACAATATTACGATCATTCCTAGACATTCTCTAAACAGTCACTTGATTTCACTTTTACGACGAAACCTATAGGGAACATTCAAAAGTCAGAAATGCAAAAAAGCGAACTGAATTGTAGGCGTATCACCTCTCAACGTTTAACCAAATCTTAGAACCCCCAGAATTGATACAAGCGCCTTCCATGGAGTTCTTCAAGATGAAACTAGAAACATAACAAAGTTTCCGAAATTTGGTCCGAGCGCAGAGCCAACGAACAAAAGTTTACTTGGCTAGGCCAAACTGAGCTCTTCGGTTTAGCGCCCAAACCTTTTTCAGTGATTCGCATCACAAAAGATTAAAATACAAACTCCGTGTCCAATTTAACTGGTTCCAAATAGGAGAAAAAAATTAAAACTGTTACGAGGGGATCTTTTAGTGCTTAACTATCAACTATTATCATTTCATTATATCTTCTGGGCTTTGAATTCATTTGTTTTACTCAAAAACTGAAGTTCTTTGCCCACAACTTTGGCCTTGGTCGTTTTTAGTTTCAATCTTTTAGTTTACTATTTTGAGAATTCACTCAAGGAACCCAAAAGTGAAGGTTTCTTGTAGACCTTGTTACATAAATTGTTAGAATAACATATTTCCGTTGATTACTCGTATCTTGCGGATAAACTCTGGTGGATGATATGAATTTTTTACTCTTCATTCTGGGTCTATTGCGTTAGTTATCCGTACGTCAAAAACAAACCAAAGTAGAATTTATACATAACGAAAACGGAATTATACGAACCTCGAACGGTGCAGACTATGCTATAAAAACAAAGATTTCTCCCGTACAAAATAAAGTATTGAAGAATAAAATTTATTGGCAACAAATAAGCGTACTGTACCTGGGAAAAAATAAGAATATTCCGGTCAGAAACACTTTTTAGGCTGCAATAATACGGAGCAGATATTTATACCTTCTCAAGTTACCCTGTGTATGGTAAGCCTCAAAGTCATGGAAATACATGAAAAGTCGCCTTTTGTTCCAAGTAATTCAGGTCACCATTTTAAAAGAGCTTGCAAACTAACTGAAGGCTTCAGGTCTCACTCTCAGTAAGATTTCATAAACTATAGTGAACATTAAAATGGTCAACGTAGATAACACCCACTGATTTCATGACGTGGTAATGCATCCGGAACTTCAAATGCAATTCATCCGTTTCTGGACAGTTTTCAGTATGGTATGTAATCTTGGATAAAACCCACAGTCAGAAACAAATTTGATTTCATTGATTTTGGTAGCCGATCTTTGTCGAGGGTCGATTCATAAATTCTAACTGTCAAGAAGTAATTAACCGGGATTGTTGCTTCGTTTTGGCCTTACTTTATCATCAATAGTTCATTCTCATGCGTAATTAAACTTCAGATCCATGGGTGCGTCCATACTCCGTAAATTATGTCCGGCAGTGATCACCTCGGTTGTTTGATTGTAATTTGCTCTAACTAACTTTCATGTCTCCGATGAAATGCACAGATGGTGCATTATTATGGATCGTTTTGTAACGTTCCATCCCATTTTTTGTTCCAAGACTTCGCTGACGTCCTAACGTTATTTTCATCCTGGTAAATATCTAATCTCCCCGTTTATCTAGAGATGCCTGTTTTTTCCTTTAAGGATATCCAAGGTATAAAAATACTGAGTTAATTGGTTTCATAATTACTGGGGTTGCCTCTATTCCTCCTCTAATGGTGTATATGAGTGATTTTTTGATCGCCTTCGTGCCTTCTTTCCATATGTTACGAGAGGGAAGTTTACCTTTTTGAAAAACCATAGCAATAATAATATATTTATTCTCAAATAACTACGTTACAAGAGTCACGCCAGTTTACAGGCTAGATCAAATTGTCACAAATGCTTTCACAATTACTGTAGAAGTTATAGCAGTTAAATTAAGTATAAGAGTCAGTTTCCGATAGCATATTTACACCATGTCACTGACAGAAACAGTATAATACAGCCACATTTTCAATAGTAGAGTACAAATAAGGAAGGTGCACAATAGGCTATTTGGGCGATTTGCCCAGATCAATAGTGAATTTGTTGGGAAAGGTCATATGGAACGCGCTTGATACAAGCTGTGATCCAGACAGTCATGTACATAGGGTGCATGTTCCCTAGAGTCGCCAAGGATTTCCCACCGTGAATGGGGTTCTGAAAATGAGACCAGTTCTCCCTACAGGTGAAAGCTACTTTATCTAATTAGCATCACGAGGAATAGGTCCAGGTCAACAGAGCATCGTAGGTCATATCTGACGAGATCTGTAATGTACTGAGTTAAGACCGTAATGATTAAGGTCTTTAGAAGCTCGTAGTCAAGTGATATTTCTGATAACCAAGTTATTAGGTTAGCCCGATCTGTAAAGATTGAGCAAAATTCGCGTATAGAGAAGCTTCTCCATCTGTGTGAACAGGAATGAAGTTCGTTAAGAATGAAAAAATCTGCCTCATATTCGCGACTGCGGTAGTGTTCTGACACATTTACCTCGGCCGTCACTACACATATCTACATACCGTTGAGGATATGTGCCTGTATCGTCACCTCTTTCGCTTAGGGTTTTCACAACCACGAGATGACGTCACTTGTCACTCTTACAACATAGAAATTCCTACTGTTTAACTTCATTAACGTACACTTCTGTTATCCATGTATCTGGAATGTGAGTGGAATTAGGATTTTTACCTTATAAACTGCCAGAATTCACAGAATAAAACGTCAGTCCTGAAAATCCCTTTCATATAATCTAAAATAACTGAGGTATCAATATGCGCCGAAACTAGACAGTGTGAAAAAACTTGAGTGGCGAATCATTTGTACATTTCAACAACACTCATTTAGTTCCATTTATGAGATCGCTTCTTGAGACAGGGAGCAGTGCTGAGATAACTGACTCCATAATTCCCGCCTTTGCGGAAAGTAAAATCATTCTCAAAATGATGGTCACTTTGAGGAATTTCAAATTTATTTTCTGATACATTCTGTGTGGCTTGTAAATACTAATACCAGTTGAATAAGGTAGAGTTAACTGGTCTAGTTACTGATACTATTCCTATCTCAAGTCATCTCGGGTATCGTATTTTAAGTGTGCGTTGGGATTCTTCTATAACCAAGTGTATACTCATAGATCTCCATCCTAGGATCGAGTCACTCGTGTGTCGTATCACTTTATTTGGCAAGCCTTCTAGAAATACTAAACGAACCTAATCTCAAACATTTTATTTACAGTTGCACTTGTTCGCTATCCCTTAACAACAAAATTATTCAGGTAGAACACCATCCATATAACACTTCGTAGACATCTGTTTACCACATGGAAAATTTTCTATTCATTGCTGTCTATGTAGTCGATAGATGCCTTCACTTGTAGGTAGATTCATGGAATTGTCTGAAAACAATATTGTAAGCCACAATTTAAATATTATTTCATTTTGAACAACTTCAGAAGGGGTAAGGTGTTTGTTATCATATGGAATGTCGAACTAGTTAGAACAGTGTTGATAATAAATAAGAATAAATGTCCTAAATTATGGGTTAGTTTACTGGCATAGGATTGATTGGACAAAAGATGTACTATCTCGTGTGTCAAGCTTTTCTACTTAAACAATTTAACGAGTAGGATACATTATTTCGAGAATTTCTTGATTTGTTGATGAATTACTATAAATCACAGCTAAAATTATTAAAATTCCGGACAAAAACTGAAAAGCCCAAATCACTGAATCATTTTGAAAAAACTCGTCATCACGATTCAAGTGATTATTGACACGTGTGAGCTAGAAAAAACTTACATAACACAGCGAAAGTGAAAGCATTCTCACAAAGATGGTCAGTATGAGGAATTTATGAACTTATTTTCTGGTCCATTATATGTGGCTTGCATACACTAACTGCAGATGATATTTGAGTAAGGTGCTTGTAGGAGACCCTTTCAGCCTGAGAAAAGAGACAGACCTCTCCGAGAGACCTGTCTTTTCAGGTTTTGAGGTTTAGTTCTTTAAACAACTTTCTAATCTCATGTCCGGTTTGACAAACGGGTTTTCGGCTGTGATCTATATTTTGTTAGTTTTCTGGATGTCACTTTCAGCCAGTCATTGATTGTATCGTGTTTTTTAGTCACACTTCCTATGTTGTGCATCCCACGCTCAGGAAAAGTCTTTTTTCTGAGGCCTCATCGCAATTTCCAGAGATTCTTGTATTTTGTTCTAAACATTTCCGACGTTGGATATTCTTGTTCTCGGCATTCTGCACATTGGTGAGATTATCAACTACCACTTTTAGGGGAGAGGTCTATCATATTGATTTTATATAGATCTGGATTAGCGACGACACTTATAATGCCCTCGAGATGTATCAATTACACCAAGTTATCTAGAGCCTGCTGTTTGATGTATGTGCGTTGTTTCTCGAGGCAATCTGTAACAGTGTTAAATCATAATGTATGGTGTTATTGATGTGAATCTGTTGTTTCTTGTTGCAGGTCAACTAACAATCCATATGATGAGAGCAGAATAATGAGCCCTGTGTAGAATGAACTTGAGGAGTGATGTATAGGAGTATTTTGAGGATTAATTTTCTCGCTTGTGCTAAGGACGCGTAATTCAGATTCAACTGAGATAAGAGAAGAGGTTGGATTTCATATGTTAGTCCTAGTTATTTTGATCTCTCAGCTGATCCAGCTTTCTCTTGAATGCATCGACAGATGGAGCTTCAATCACATATTGAGCTAACGAGTTCCTTTCTTTACGATTCCACGGGGAGGCTGGTAAGTAATTTGTTCTGTGCTGATGAACCTTTGATGGTGTCCTCGTAAATTTTCAGTTCCTGAAGAGAAGAAAAATGAGGGCATGTCAGATACAAGTTTATCATGAAGTAGTTCAGAAGTTGTAATGAAGTTACCACTCATCCTCTCATACGACAAAGTAAATAGGTTTAATTTAATCAGTCTCTCATCAAACGGCAGCTTTCAGATTCCGGGAACCAAGTTATTTGAGGTTCTTTGAACCTTGTTCCAACAGCTCACCGTCTTTTTTAGTCAGGGACTGTCGGCTTGTGTGTTGTACTTGAGCTTAGTATGGGTGACTACTGTATACAACGTCAAAAATGTCTTAGCACCGACGCGGCTGAGGGCTCCACGTAAAGACCATGGGACCGTTATACCTTTGGCGGCTATCACACAGCAATGTGCAGTAGTTTTCAAGTATTGGCTAATAGTGATTCTCAGGTCATTGTGCGTCTCAATAACAGGTGGATCAGTGTTATTTACCGTGTATCGATCTGTATTTTGGCGACCAATATACATCATGGTGAACCTGGATGCGTTCATTGGCAACTGCCAAATTCTAGACCATTCAACTAATTTCTGTAAATCATTTTTAGGTTATAGACTATCGTCTCCATTGTATTGTCGCTCTCCATACCTTCATATCTCCAGCATATAACAAAACCAATGAAAATAGGAGGGTTGGAAGGTCATTGGCATACAGGAAGAACAACACTGGCGCTATAACTGCACATTGAGGCATGCCGCTAAGCACAGTTTCCGAGTTAGATAACTAGCAACTAACCCGTACTCTTTGTTGACGTCCGACTAGGAAATCGTTCATCCACATTAAAAAATGTTCCCAGTCTTGATGCGCCCAACTTGGACAAAAGCCGGTTGTGAGGGACTGTCAAAAGCCTTTCTTGAGTCAATGAAACCTACATCGATAGGTAGCTTTTGATCTTTAGGAGAACACCAACTTTCACGAGCTACTAAGAGGTTTGTGAGACATGAATAGTCAGTTCTAAAACCGCGCCGCGTCTCGGAAAGAATCTGACTTTCGTTCAGGTACTTAAACAGCTTCTTATGAATAATCTTTTCTAAAGTTCTCACAAAAATGAGTCTGTAGTTCTCAGGTTTATGTCCCCTATCTGTTTTGAAAACGGGACTTGCTATGGAGTTCTTCCAATCTTTTGGTAATTTACCTCGGTTTACAGATAAGTTAGAGCATGTGCTTGAGGCATTTGTGATGGAATCTGACAGTTATTTGGGCAATATATGATTCATTTTATCGGGTACCATAGATTTACCTGAATCAAACTTATTCAACAGATAGAGTTCCTTAATAGCCATAATATCCAGAATGTGTGTTGAGGGTCTTGCATGAGCTGGAGAGACAGATATCTCTATGGTATGTACATCGCTACAGTAATTTGAGATTACCTGAGCTTTACCACAACAATATTCTATCAATGGCGTGGTATTACCGTCTTCTCATGATTATAGTACGCTGCCTTTTCTCCTAGTCGGTTGGTTTATGTACGAGTATAGGCGTTACATGTATTCTATAAACTCCTTTACTAGATTTGCTTCATACAATCTTCTGGACTCGTGGAGGGTTAGGGCACAAATATTTCGGGCTTTCCGATGTTGGGATTTTGTCTGATCAATGCCAAATGTCCTGAATTTCTCCCACATACTTCATCTCTTACACAGTAGGGTGCGAACCTCTTTACTGAGCCACGGCCAGGAATTTCTTCAGTTCTTCGGTGTAGTCCGAAGAGTTTGCAGGACAGTTACTTCTGTGTACGAATGTCTGAATATCTCTCAAGTCGTTTTGATAGGGGAATCCGGTTCCACTGACCAGCTTACTGAGTTTGCTGGGTGTCTCATTCATTGTGTATTTGGCCTCCAAACATTAGGTCTGACATCTACTAACACATCGTTGTTGATAACGATATGGAAATAAAAGACTAGAACTGCATTGTCGCTCTTACCTAGTGGTGGCAAATGACCGAGATTTGAGATATCATTCTCATAATTGGCTAATATGAGATCCAGTAAGGATGGTTAGGATTCCGCATCATACATAGTCACTTCTTTTATATGTTGTACTAGGGCACTTGTAATAACCGCATCAGCTGATTTCGGTTTTGAAAGAAGTTTCTGACAGTTTGGTCCTTAGATTTTCCCAGTATACCAAAGGTGTATTAAAGCCTCCCAAAATTAGACATCGGCTACCTAAAGGTCAAGTCTGAAGCTTGATTAACAAGACACCATTCACCTCGCAGTTTGGGCTGCAACAAACTAAGCCAACCAGCAGCTCTTATCTTTCGCACATCAAGTGGTACATGTCGATAATGATAAATTCATCCGTTTGTTGAATAGAGTGCCAATTACTTCACATTTACTGCAACCTGTTTGCTTGGAGTATTTTACAACATTCTGGATAGCAGCGTAGAATGACACATCGAACATGTCAGTATTTTGGAATAATCCGTTCCAATAAGACACTTTGATTGCCCACTGTATCGGTTATATCTCCCCACTTCATCATTCCCATCACATTTTGACCATGATGTTCTTCTGCTGAGAGATGCTTTTGCTGGCGATGTCTCCATACTCATACTTCCAAAATATGTTTAAATGAAGGCGAAACACATGACCATTCTGTTGGCTGCTGTAGTTAGTTAATTGCTGTAACTGCATGAGGTAAGTGCAGGTCATCTTAGTAGCTTCAATTTAGACTACCTCTCTTGAATGTGTACTGCCACACGTTTGTTTACATTATTTTGTTGTGGTTGATTGATATTTAGCCTAAATTCATGCAGTAACCTCGTTAAACTTCTGTAAAATTTCGATTGATGGCAACACATGATTCTTGGCTGAAATCCGTCTGTAGGGTTCTTCATTACGTTTCTCATTATTTGAATGAAAATGACAGTTAACTGTAGATAAACTGAATTAAACAGATGATCGAGGGTTGTGACGGCGACAAAAACTCATCTACATGCATTTGGCTTCGTTTATGTGGGACTTTTGCTCACTCTTTACAGATCGGGCTAACCTAATAACTTGGTTATCAGAAATATCACTTGACTACGAGCTTCTAAAGACCTTAATCATTACGGTCTTAACTCAGTACATTACAGATCTCGTCAGATATGACCTACGATGCTCTGTTGACCTGGACCTATTCCTCGTGATGCTAATTAGATAAAGTAGCTTTCACCTGTAGGGAGAACTGGTCTCATTTTCAGAACCCCATTCACGGTGGGAAATCCTTGGCGACTCTAGGGAACATGCACCCTATGTACATGACTGTCTGGATCACAGCTTGTATCAAGCGCGTTCCATATGACCTTTCCCAACAAATTCACTATTGATCTGGGCAAATCGCCCAAATAGCCTATTGTGCACCTTCCTTATTTGTACTCTACTATTGAAAATCTGGCTGTATTATACTGTTTCTGTCAGTGACATGGTGTAAATATGCTATCGGAAACTGACTCTTATACTTAATTTAACTGCTATAACTTTACAGTAATTGTGAAAGCATTTGTGACAATTTGATCTAGCCTGTAAACTGGCGTGACTCTTGTAACGTAGTTATTTGAGAATAAATATATTATTATTGCTATGGTTTTTCAAAAAGGTAAACTTCCCTCTCGTAACATATGGAAAGAAGGCACGAAGGCGATCAAAAAATCACTCATATACACCATTAGAGGAGGAATAGAGGCAACCCCAGTAATTATGAAACCAATTAACTCAGTATTTTTATACCTTGGATATCCTTAAAGGAAAAAACAGGCATCTCTAGATAAACGGGGAGATTAGATATTTACCAGGATGAAAATAACGTTAGGACGTCAGCGAAGTCTTGGAACAAAAAATGGGATGGAACGTTACAAAACGATCCATAATAATGCACCATCTGTGCATTTCATCGGAGACATGAAAGTTAGTTAGAGTAAATTACAATCAAACAACCGAGGTGATCACTGCCGGACATAATTTACGGAGTATGGACGCACCCATGGATCTGAAGTTTAATTACGCATGATAATGCACTATTGATGATAAAGTAAGGCCAAAACGAAGCAACAATCCCGGTTAATTACTTCTTGACAGTTAGAATTTATGAATCGACCCTCGACAAAGATCGGCTACCAAAATCAATGAAATCAAATTTGTTTCTGACTGTGGGTTTTATCCAAGATTACATACCATACTGAAAACTGTCCAGAAACGGATGAATTGCATTTGAAGTTCCGGATGCATTACCACGTCATGAAATCAGTGGGTGTTATCTACGTTGACCATTTTAATGTTCACTATAGTTTATGAAATCTTACTGAGAGTGAGACCTGAAGCCTTCAGTTAGTTTGCAAGCTCTTTTAAAATGGTGACCTGAATTACTTGGAACAAAAGGCGACTTTTCATGTATTTCCATGACTTTGAGGCTTACCACACACAGGGTAACTTGAGAAGGTATAAATATCTGCTCCGTATTATTGCAGCCTAAAAAGTGTTTCTGACCGGAATATTCTTATTTTTTCCCAGGTACAGTACGCTTATTTGTTGCCAATAAATTTTATTCTTCAATACTTTATTTTGTACGGGAGAAATCTTTGTTTTTATAGCATAGTCTGCACCGTTCGAGGTTCGTATAATTCCGTTTTCGTTATGTATAAATTCTACTTTGGTTTGTTTTTGACGTACGGATAACTAATGCAATAGACCCAGAATGAGGAGTAAAAAATTCATATCATCCACCAGAGTTTATCCGCAAGATACGAGTAATCAACGGAAATATGTTATTCTAACAATTTATGTAACAAGGTCTACAAGAAACCTTCACTTTTGGGTTCCTTGAGTGAATTCTCAAAATAGTAAACTAAAAGATTGAAACTAAAAACGACCAAGGCCAAAGTTGTGGGCAAAGAACTTCAGTTTTTGAGTAAAACAAATGAATTCAAAGCCCAGAAGATATAATGAAATGATAATAGTTGATAGTTAAGCACTAAAAGATCCCCTCGTAACAGTTTTAATTTTTTTCTCCTATTTGGAACCAGTTAAATTGGACACGGAGTTTGTATTTTAATCTTTTGTGATGCGAATCACTGAAAAAGGTTTGGGCGCTAAACCGAAGAGCTCAGTTTGGCCTAGCCAAGTAAACTTTTGTTCGTTGGCTCTGCGCTCGGACCAAATTTCGGAAACTTTGTTATGTTTCTAGTTTCATCTTGAAGAACTCCATGGAAGGCGCTTGTATCAATTCTGGGGGTTCTAAGATTTGGTTAAACGTTGAGAGGTGATACGCCTACAATTCAGTTCGCTTTTTTGCATTTCTGACTTTTGAATGTTCCCTATAGGTTTCGTCGTAAAAGTGAAATCAAGTGACTGTTTAGAGAATGTCTAGGAATGATCGTAATATTGTATATTATGATGAAGTTGAGGTGGTATTAGTTACTAACTCTAGGATCTTTTGATTCAAACATACAAAAATTTGCATGACTTACACCCAATGTTTAATTCGTGAAGAAGATTAGAAGTGGTGATGTCGTCACTTAATGTAACTCCTTCGTCCTTATATCAAATATATCATTCCGTCCAATGACCAGCTGTATTTTTTAGGGTTCATAAAATTTATATCACTATGACAATGAGAGGAGTCAGTATAGACAATGACGTAGATTCTACGTAAAACCTTTTAGATTATGTAGCCACATAGTGTCACGTCTACAGTTTGGGAATAGGTCTATCATTCCAGTAGTATAGACTGTGCACAAATATTGACGTCGACCGAAATCATACAGTTATCAGCTGGTAGTTGGACAGTTCATTATGTCCGTCTCTTCCGAAGATTATACTTATGTGTTGACATCCACGTCTTAGGAACCGTGTCCTAGCTTTAAAGGATTTTAGGATTTTAGCACTGCGGCTGTATAGAGAAGTTAAACTCTCTCATTGGGCTAGCATGTATGAACTGTTTTGATTTCTCTACGTCATTCGATTGGGTAGACTGACGTATTCTGTTTCGGATTCCGCATTCATTAAGGTTTGAATGAGCATCTAACGAGATGACTTTTATATTATTTAAGTGGGCGACCACAAGACATTAGCATACTTCCTACTTTAATTGATGAGAAGCAGGCTGCTACAAAGTTCAGTCCTATTCTTCTTATTTAATAATGATCCGCTTAATTCATTAGACTGTTAAAATCTTTTTTACAATGAGGGAATTTATATTTAAAGGGAAATACTTGGCTTAGATGATATCTTAACATATCAAGAATACTTACATAAGATAAGTGACTGAGTTAATTGAAGTCTCGTTCTCTTCAATACCATTAATTGGAGAATTTCGATGGTGAACAGCAGTGGAACTCTTCCTCATTCTGATCGGTGTTATTATTACATGCTGAAGTGTTGTGAAGGGCCCGGTCATCATTACATAGTCTTTCCAGCGCCTCTTCTCATTGGGATTTGTATCTAGTAAAGTTTACTGGTTCTTAGGACTTCCCTATAGAAAATTATATAACCTGATTCAGCAGTTATTCTAAAATGTTTACACCGTTTACCCAAGTGAGAAACCCCTGAGTTATCTATCTGCCGCAGGAAAAGTAATGCTCTTATTGGACGTATGAAGTGATGAACAGCCAAAAATCTACTAGGTCTAAAAAATAAATCTTGGTTTATTGGTAGATTTACATTTGAAACCAGTACAGTATGATAAGATTGAGGGCACTTTGATGATTACATTCCGTAACTCTGTTCTTTATGTCAGAGAGTTTATATGTTATTACAGGACGAACAGAAACTACGGTAAATAGAGGTTTTTGGTATTTGCACTAAGTAGCATTTTACATGAAGCGTCTAAAACCAGCGTCTTGAAGTTGATAAAGACTTTAGGTAAATAAGAATTCAGACCTATTTAATGGTTTCAGACAGAGAGGCTTTTGTTTGTTTATTCTGTTCGGTGTCGAACGCCTCGACTGCCGCTCCTTCAATTATTTTGTCACGCTGGTTTCTGTCATTTCAAAATGACGGTTTCGGGGACTTTGTACACACCGGAAGGATATCATAGGTCTTGGAGGGCCCAAATTGCAGCCCAGTTTAGTGGCGCTACCTTAAAAATTGTGAATTTTATTCCTGGTGTGACTGACAAAGACCAGAAGTTCTTGGAAAAATTCCCTCCCGCAACTGTTCCGGTTTTTGAAGCTGATGATGGTACAAACCTTTTTGATGTAAATGCCATAGCTTATTGTTTGGGAACTGATTATTTGAGAGGTGAGTGACTCATCTTACAGTATTAATGTGACAGGCGGTAAAAATGCACACTTCGTCACACAGTGGGTGAATTATGCGGATAACAGCATTCTTCCGTCTGTTGCTACTTGGGTTTATCCTTGTCTTGGTATAACCCAGTTCAACAAAAGCAATACGGAAAAGGCTAAGGCCTGTATCTCGTCCGTGCTCAAGTTTTTGAATGAACAACTCAGTAAGATGTAGGTGCTTGACCCATACTTTTAATTAAATTAGGACATTCCTCGTGGGTGATCGTTTGTCTCAAGCTGACATTACTGTCTTTACGGCCTTACATCCATTATTTACTCATGTTTATGAGGAAAAGGAACGGAACTCTTATCCTCATGTTGTACGTTGGTATACAACTATCGCCAATCAACCAGAAGTTTTGAAGGTCGTTGGACAGTCAACGTTATGTGTTAAGGCTGCACAGTTCGATGCCAAGAAATATGCTGAACTGCATAAGAAAGTAGGTCTGAAATTACTCGATATCAAATGTTAGACCCCTGAGGCTAAACAACCAAAGGAATCAACAAAAGAAAAACGCAAAACTGAACATCCTAGTGAAAAAGCAAAGCCTGAAAATGTCGACGATGAACTCCCAAAACCAAGCAAAAATCCGCTTGCAGATCTCCCTGTCGGAAAGTTTGATTTGGATGCATTCAAGAGAGTGTACAGCAATATGGACATAGAAAAAGAAGCAATACCATATTTCTGGAGCAACTTTGACCCAGAAGCTTATTCTATCTGGTTTTGCGAGTATAAATATCCTGAAGAATTATCTTTTCTCTTCATGACTTCGAATTTGGTCGGAGGCTTTTTCCAACGAGCAGAAAAGTAGGTTTCAATATGTGAATATATTTACCCTTCAATGAAGTTGATTGATTTCATTAATAAGTAAAGGCATTCCACATATTATAATTACATTCAGGGTTCTTCAATTAATTTTTGCTATCCTACTGTAACTCTACCTTTTCCATACAGGATGTTAAGATATGCATTCAGTTGCATGTGCATATTTGGCGAGGATAAGAACAATACAATCAGCGGTGTTTGGGTGTGGCGAGGAACTGGTCTGATCTTCGAATTGGACAAAGATTTGCAAGTAGATTATGAGTCTTACGATTGGCGAAAGTTAGATCATAATTCAGAGGAAGATAAAGCTATTGTACATGACTACTTTACACGGAATTTCCAAAACAAGCCTTTTAGTCAGTTCAAATTATTTAGATGAACAATAAAGTGATTTACTTTTGTGGGTGAATAACTTTATCTTTTTGTTAACTGCTATTTTTGCGCGTACTGTCGTTATTATCGAGTCTCGATGCAATGTCAACATTTATATGTAGCTTAAGTTATTTTGATTAACGAACTCCACAAATCTAAATACTATCGCGTGCATTGTCAGTATGTATGTCATTAACTATCTCAGGCAACTTATTCTCCGCGTCTCCATGAATGTCATACACTTTCCTTTCGCAGCCTACCCTAGAATCGATTAACTGTTTAACGTTTTGTTCTACCAATATATCTATACTATTGGCTGTTTATTTAATGACAGTTATTGATTACAATAATTTTGCAACCCCTAAATATTTGTATGACATTTATTTATTCGTTGAACGATCACATGGCTGGTCATCTAAAGGCTGACTTCTATAAATTGATTTCTGCGTCAGAAACAGTAAGTTTCTAGGGTTTCATCAGATAGTTTTTTGTGTTTTATGCTGCTCAAGCTATAGTCGTGGCCAATCTCATCTCCACAAAAATGATGATAGTTATTGTAATCCAGTTGGCTAGTATTATGCACTAGATTTCAAGCAGGTCCTTTTGCATCTATGATTTATAGTTCCCGACCGTAGCTTCTACCTTGATGTGGTTGTGGGACTTGCCTATCGTGACGACCCAACCGAGCTATATTGGCTGGAACATATGTCCATTCAAGTCCTATCATGCTAGGCAGGTCGACTAGAGAACAGTAAGACTAGGAGAAGCTACTCAAGGTCTGAGGGCGAAGCGTCTGCAGCGACACTGCCTTCTCAAAAGGAAGGAGCGTTAGAAAAGGTCGACTTCAGAAATGTCACACCTCTCCCTGCCTCACGGGTTCCCGTCTCCGGCGATAAGGGCTACCCACTAAGGGTTTTTAAAAAGAGTGGAACTAATACTCAAAAAACTTTCCATAAAAAGGCCGTGCGTGACCGGCCTCAAGCAGTTGTCCCTTGGACTCTGCGGTCACGCTCCCAGGTCGTTAAGGTCAAAACTAATCTACCGTCCTTATTAGGTTTTTCAAGAAACACCCTTCCACGGTGTGGGCAGCCGGTGATTAACATCCGCCCTCATACCCGTAACAACAAGATCAAGTCGGTTACATTCAAATCCTTCCTACACCCAATAACATCCTCTTATCTTCACGACTAACCTTTCTCACATTACTTTATCACCCTGCACTTCTGCTGCAAACGATGCGAGTTCACGAAACGTTATTCCTGGTCTCCTTTGACCTCATTCTTAATCACATGTTGAAGCATTTAATGTACGGGTTGTGTCAAATAGGGCAACAGGCTTCATTAGCTAGGACGTCATCGATGTATGCTGCCTCTCGGGTATAAGAAAGACAGAAAGGAAACTCCTTAGAGTTCACCTAAAGATAGCAAAGACAAGATTATATTTCATGAGCAACTATAAAACCAGTTAAGCAGCCATGTTTGTGATGCCCACCTTGAGGCAGCCTGTAGTGATATCAAGAAAGCTGTGAAAACAGCAGTGATATCTACCAGTAAGGTAAACCATAAGGTTGGGTGAAAGCAGTGGACTTCACTCGCATCTACTGATTTGATAGAGGCTCATAACTTGATTCTGTCTGGCTCTGAACATGATGAGGAGCGTAGTTTGTTGAGACACAGGGTGACAAGGAGTCTGAACAACACCGTGGGCAGTGGTGGGTAGCGAAAGCAAGAGATGGAAACGGCAGCGGCGATAGGTAACAGTAGACAGCTGTTCAGACTTCTCAAGGGAACTGGTATTAGAAATTCGACTGGTGAGACCATCTCGGAAAAAGATGAGACTGCTATTTATTCTCAATCCGAGAAATAGGGTTGATGGGCAGAACACTTT
Organism: Schistosoma turkestanicum; assembly: GCA_944470395.2. NCBI lineage: Eukaryota > Metazoa > Platyhelminthes > Trematoda > Strigeidida > Schistosomatidae > Schistosoma > Schistosoma turkestanicum. The sequence goes on from OX103971.1 coordinate 15,374,240, forward strand.
AGGGAGCACTTCAACTGACCTACATACACACTTCCACTACCCGAAATCTCCAGTCCACCTGGATGTCAAGTCGGTTGGTGTAAGTTCTTCAACGAGGTTGAAAAGGCTATCAGCAATCTAAGGTGAGGGAGAGCAGCAGATCCCGATAGGTTAACTCCTGAGATTATTAAGTATGCTGGTCCAGTTCTAGCAGTTAGATTGACTGAGATTTTAGCTAGAAGTTGTGAATTAGATTCCATCCCATCTGACTGGTCTCAATCACTGATTGTCGCAGTGTAACTAATATAGCGTTCAAAATATCACCTTCAACAATACTTAGACGCCTAACCAGAGCTCGTGAAGAACAGACTTGTGAAATCCAGGCTGGTTTCAACCTGGACATGAATGTATAGATCAAGTATTCACACGCCGTCATATTCTAGAACACAGGCACACATTCAGACGACTTCAAGGCGGCACTTGACTCTGTTGGTCGTGATGTTTTGTGACGGTGTCTGTCATGTACCAAAGATGTACCAAAGTACATTAATCTTTTGTAGGCTCTACTCGGACAATACTGGTTAAGTGAGAGCTTATGGCGAACTGTCATCGGAACTGATTACCTCGAATGATATCGGTCATGGCGGTCCACTTTCTTCATTCTCATTCAACTTTGTCATTGGTATGCTTTTAGAGCCGAAACTTTCGTCGTCTGACTTCAGGAGTTGACGTTCTACGAGGAGATTCACTTGTTGACTTAAAATACGCAGATGACATAGTTCTGTTTGGGGAAGTCTGTGACATGACGCAGTCTTGTGTTCACCTTACGCAATAATGCAAGCATGTTCGGGTTGCGATACTCCTCTTTGGAAGTGCGAAATGTTTCAGCATTGGCTGGCATCAGCACCTGAATTAGTGATAGGGAACGAAGCAGTTGAGCGTGTTGACCGCCTCATTTATCTTAGTAGTCTCATCATTGCTGACGGCCTGGTGTCTGATATAATCTGAGCGCAGATGCAGAATGCTCGGCTGGCTTCCGTCAACTTGAGTCAGTTATGGCGTAGGCGAGATATCCGTCTCCTAATCAAAGGCCGAATCTAATTCTCAACAGTTTGCTTCGTCCTATTATACTGGTGTGAAACATAACCGCTAAGAGTAGAGGATATTCGTAATTTCCTAGTATTCGATCTTAGGTGTTTTCGAATCATTGCTCGTATATCCAGGAACAATCGAGTAAGCGATGCTGGTGTTAGGAAACGGGTACTATGGAAGTATGGCAAATCAGTAGGTCAAGTAGTGAGTCTTCATCAGTTGAGGTGGCTGAGACATGTGTTACGTTTGGTCAGTCATCGGCCACTCCGACGAGCGATGTTGTTTGATGTAGGGGGGTAGGCTGGAAGAAGGCTAGGAACAGACAAACAAAAACATGACACAAGTCCATGAAGTCGCTGACAAATGGACTAAGTCATGCTAGTAAGTGTAGACTACCTGATTGGGATCTGCTAGACGATGGTAACCGATGGTTCGGGACTTTGAATCATATGGCTCAAAATCGTTTGCTATTGTGCAGATTCATCCATTCTTTGTCTGCTCTCAAGAGATCGGAACCTTTTTCCTTATCCCTTTCCAGATTTATTTCACTGGTTTATACTTCTTGAATAATTTCTTCGACTCATAATCTTTCCCATTACCACTACAACTTCTACTACCTCTGGTACTATGGGATATGATCCGACAGTTGCACCTATGTGATAATGTGGTATGGTAACCTGAACTGTTGAGTGTACGTACAAAGTTCTTGGTTGTAGTTGACTGGCTCACTGACGTATGCATATAAAGCATTATCTGAGTTATTGTCAATGAAATTGCCTTTCATTTTGCAAATTATGCTATCTCTCAGCATTGGAAACTAAGTATCATTTGTTAGTAAATGCCTGCAGAAACAAGAAGTCAACATGCATCAACTAAAACAAATGAAAGGCAGAAATTATAGGGTAATATTTAGATCAATATATTGAGACTAGTTCAATCAATGTATCTACCCCATTGTCGTCAGTGCTGAGTTATGTATTTTAAGGTTTACAGCCATAGTTTATCATTATTTGATGTTTTCCAAAAAAAGGCAGTCTCCATATCTTGCCAGAGTGTAGTCGAATAGTTGGTTACTTTGAGAATTGATAATTTCTTAATGATTATCTTAAACATTTTCTAAGACAATTTTTATAGTTTTCGACAAAATATATCATAATAGGTGATGGTAAGATACTGGGGGAAAACACATGTCTAAACTGGTTAAGTCAAGTATCTTTCTTTTCTGGAACTGTTATGTACTTCATTTATGACGTTTATGGAGGAGTGGTAACGTTGTTTACACACTATTTATTCTCACTAGTCAAATTCTATTGATCTGGCTGCAATGTGGACACTCAGTCAGTCAGTCAGTCAGATGCCACTTAGGACTTCGTACGTAAGTACATCAGTTCATGTTGCCATACCTTGTCAGCACCGAGATATAATTGTCACTTCAAATCCAATAGTAGTAGAGGTAGTAAGGGAATTAGAAGTAATCGGAGAGGTTAGGGTTAGAAGATACTATTCAAGAACTATGATTCAGTGAGATAAGTTTAGAGAGTCGAAACTAGAGGTGTTGAAGAATCCAGAAGATTAGGGTGTGAGGGAACACAAAGAATAAGTGCACCGGCGCCATTGCGAACGATTTTGAGCCATGTCATCCAAGGTCTCTAACCATCGTTTATTATCATCTCGCGGACCCCAACCAGGTATTCGACAATTACCGACATGGCTCAGTCCACTAGTCAATGACTTCATGGATTTCTGCCATGTTTTGGTCTGGCCGCCCCTAACTTTCTTCCAACCTACTCCTACACTACAAAACAAAGCTCGTCGAGGCAGTCGGTGGTTCGGCATACGCAAGATATGTCCCAACCACCTCAACTGATGTGGACACTAGTCTAAGTGTGATGTAGTATCTCGACACATCTCTTTTTTCATTTTCATCAAACTAATTTTGTTTTACCATAACACTGCATCTCTGCTTGAATTAATTAATTAATTTGCTCCATTCAATAATCTACTACTATTTGTCTATCTCATATATCTACTTATTTATGTATAGTCGATGGTATCTGAAAACTGTAGCCGCTAGACAGAAAGGAAACACGTTGTTCTTTTCTACTACCAAAAGTATGCTTCACGGATTAATGCATTATTACAAGCTAAAATTCATTGGTAGTAGGATGTATATTAATCTTGTTACTATTAATCAATATGTCTCTTTGTTGACAAAGTATTATGGATATTCAGGTTGATGCATCTTCATGATCAATTAGATTGATGTGTAATTTTAATGAGAATTTCCGTTAGCACCGACATTTAACAGGTTCTTTGTGAGAATTAATTTTTTTTTTTACTGTTCTTTTTAAGTACTACTTAAATGTTAAACAAAAATAGACAGTAAAATAAGATTGAAATAGCAACCTACAATAAAATGTGTTTATGGCTTATGGGACATTGATTGATTGTGATAATGCCATCAACACACACACCGAATAGCATTGTATGATAGTTCAAATGAATTGAATGTTAGTTAGTTTATTAGCTAGTTAATTAATTAATCTGATGTTATTCGGCAGTGCATTTGTGTTCAAGAAATTTATTATTCGATTCAGCATTTTCCCGGTGTTTTTCTGTTCATTCAGTTTGTGGCATTCAGTGTAACTTTATATGGAGATTTCAGTTCAAGTTCTAACTTTCACTACGTGTGTATTTTACACCCGTCGTCATATTGGTTTACGCTGCCACAGACTTGTCGATAGCAGACTGATGTGTACAACTTGAGATGATTAAAATGAAAACTGTAGTGTCAAGTGAACTTGTGTGGAACATGTACAATAAATGTATGGGAAAATGATGGAACATTGTGGATGTATCATACTCACTTAACATTGAAAACGGTATGATTACCACAGCTATCGGTTGCAGTCACCTGTACAAAAACTGCATCACAATGTCGTATGTATTCCCAGATAGCAGACTATTAATTACCACAACGAATTTCGTGTGTTTAGTTTTGAAGCTTAATTATGTACATGACTAATATTGTAACTGTGTTGGAAAAGCACAACAAATATTTAGAGAATAGCTGTAGGGAACATTGATAGTTGTGTTGGTGCAGTCTCCAGTTTATTCATCAGAATACTGACGTTCAGTAACCTCTTTTGTATGATCAAGAATGCCTCTTGTTACTGTTTTTCGTTGATGTTACCCTCTCTGAACTAGTTAACGTAACTGTGAAGTTTTCATTGTCCTTGTTAGTAACATCTATACTATCTACTTTTAGTATTAGTAGGATTTCGCGCTTAAACGAACAGGAAGCATCATATAGGATAAAGTGTGTTTCACCTTGACCTAGGTATCCGAATAGTTTAACTATTTATTGAACAATGCTATTTGTTGTTACATATATATCAGTGCAGACAAATCACCATGAATTCAAATGACGGTTATAGACAGGAAATTATAAATGTAACAGAAAAATTCTAGTAACCTTTCATTTGGGTCAATATGTAATTATTAATCAAGTAGAAATAAACGTAATCACTTAATCTGCATGACTAAGGCTAATGAATTATATGATTTAAGTTTGACCCAAGAATGTAGACAATGAGAATGTGAGAGAACATTAATTGGATAAAGGATAATATTAGAAAGGAATTATTGATTAGTTACATGCAGCCACTTTGATGTAGGGACTGATGATGGTTCCAGGCAGATTAACATATAGAAACTTCACAGAAATCAATAGTCTAATCGAGAGAACATCATAAACAGTATTCATTTTCTTCATCAATAAGTAAGACTATCATTTTTCTAAAGAATGCGTATTCTATTTATGTTGATGGTAGACTTGGGTCAATAGTTAAATGATTTCTAAGAGCATTTTAACCATAGTTGAATTTGTTTGGACAGTGTGAATTCTAATGTATTACTAGCACACTAGATACTTGCTTGTTATGTATATATATATATATATATATATATATATATATATATATATATATATATATAAATGTAATGAATGGTATGTGACCGGTTAATAAGTTCACAGAAGGTTGTAAATCTGTGAGCGAAATTTCACTGCACAATATTGATTGAATAATCAATACGAGTGTTTCATTATCCTTATGAAACTGTGAAAGAGACAGACTACTGTAAGATGAAATATATATTCTCAAAAATTGTATAGTCGAGGATTATTTGTAATGTAGGATGGGAATTTTGTTGAAGGTTTGAGAAATATCTGAAAGGCGTTAGTTAACAGTTACCAATGTATAACAAGTATTTCTAAACTTTCTGTCTTCTCTTAACGAAAGGAGAAGTTAGATGAGGTCGATCCTTTGAATAGGATGCCTAATTTTTATCCCGTGTATTTCATGTACCTTCAATAAAACGATTAAATAGTATGGAGCTAATACTTCCCAAACTATTGACAAGAATGCCATCCATATTTAATCCACTTCAAGCAGCTATCATTGTTTAGTGTCTGAAATATTGTCAGCAAGTCATGAATATCTTTATAAATCCACACTATGGGGTGTTAGGAAGTGATAAATATCTCGACATTTAGTTTGAATGTAAAATGTATACAGCTAGTTGCTGAAGGTAGTTGTACTGTTTACTGGTAAAATGAAGATTTTCTGATTTATGAATATTTGACAGTTCAGTTTTCAATCAAAATCATTAATACAACCATTTCATTAATGACAAATTATTGTGTGTTTTTTTAGTTACACTGAGCATCATTTAATTATTGTCATGATCTTGTAACATCAACGTTGATGGCTTGGATACATTTGCAGAATTTCTTAATGGTGTTTCTCACAACTCCTTATTTTCCAATGCTAAGACGAAAGATAGCAGACAGACAGATACAACGCAGAACTTCGTATGTAAGTACAACATTTCAGGTTGCCATACCCCATCAGCACAGAGACGCAACTGTCAGTTCAAATCCAAGAGTGATAGCAATAATAGAAGTATTAGCAGTAATGGAGAAGATTACGGTTCGAAGATATGATTCAAGAAGGATAATTCAGTAAGATAAATTTAGAAGGAGAAAGGTAGAGATTATGAGAAATGCAGAAACTTAGAATTTCATAGAACACGAAGAGTGGGTGCACCTGCTCCACTGCAACGATTCTGAGCCGTCATTCAAGGTCTCTAACCATCGGTGACTATCGTACCGCTGACCTCAACCAGATAGCCTACATCTACCAACATGACTCAGTCCACTTGTCATTGACTTCATGACGAAAGATAGCAGCCACATAGAAATATTACTGATTGGTTTGTAGTGGAATGCTTTTACAAAGAGAACACAATAGCTGAAATGGAAATACTTATTATTGTTAAAAAAAAACTGATTTATTGTACCGCTTTTTGTTTAACTGTACTAAAGACCATAACTTGCACGCCAAGCGTGTTCCTACTATTGTTCATTTTTCTTTGGTGGTTGTGTTAGCTGCTGCTTTATTCCAGTCTTGATTACTTTTCGATAACACGAGATCACGAATCAATACACCCTGTCATCCAATCACAGTTTCCCTTTTGATTTCTGTCTGGATTTAATGAGATTTTACTTGGTCATCAATCTCGCGATCAGTAGTCTCAATCTCAGTACATGTTCATCACTAACTTTTTTTTTTGGTTACAATCTCAAAACTCATACAACTTAGTAATTTTCGTCATGATTTCAAATGGAGGGGCCAGTGATTATTCCATAGAAATTGTTGTGTTACATTTTTCATTGAGACGAAATAGTCCGCCTAACTGGAAGAAACTTCTCACAGTTGTATTTTCAACTGAACAATATACATTTCACTGTCAAGCTCTTCTTCCATTTGTGTCAAAATATCTGTATAAATGTATTAATAGTAAAATGCCAGACCAAAACATGGCAGAAATCCATGAAGTCACTGACTAGTGGACTGAGTGATGTTGGTAGATGTAGACTACCTAGTTGGGATCTTCAAGACGAAAGACACCAATGGTTAGAGACCTTGAACGACATGGCTCAAAATCGTTTGCAATGGCGCAAGTGCATCCATTCTTTGAGCTCTCTCAAATCCTAATCTTGTGGATTGGTCAGCACATCTACCTTTGTCTTTCTAACCTTATCTCACTCACTGAATTATACTTCTTGAATAATATCTTCAAACCCTAGTTTTCTTCATTACCATTAATACCTCTACTATCTTTGTCACTATGTGGGAATTGATTTGACATCTGCGTCTTTGTGCTCATGTGGTATGGCAACGTGAACTTATGTACATACACGTACAAAGTTCTACGTTGCAACTGACTAACTGATTAACAATAAAATAATGACTATGTTGGTGTATAATGAAATAAGCATAATAAACCATAAAAAGATAATTTCACTCATCAATATTATTAATTCAATGAATTCAAAATAGACCAAAAAACAAATCAAAACAAAACAATAAAAGCAAAAAAATCAAAACCAAATCGTAATATACAACATACTTATATTAATAATATGCATTAAAGTATATACAGGAGAATGTTGTAAAAGCATACATAGTTAAATTGGCATATTTTATTTATTGACTTATTATTGTTCTCGCCTACCTAATTCACATACATAAAGAAGCATTGTTGATGATATTGTTGAAAAATGACGATGAAAACTCCACGATTAATATAAAATATTTATCCAGCGCAAAGGTAGGTAGGTAGGTAAGCAACAAAATGAAAAGCAGCATTCCATTTTGGATTGTTCATCTTCTTCATTTTCAGTAGAACAATAAGTACTGGAAAATAATTGAATATCTATGTATATGCATAAAGCCAAAGCTTTGGGACATTACTGACTGAATGTTCTGTTGTTAAGCCTCTGTTGGTGATTTGATTTCATGGTAAATACGTTCGTTCGCTCTGTTTTTAATTGGTTTTGTGTCGTGTTTAGATTAGAAATTTATGGGCACTCCGACGTCATATCTTCGATGGTTAGAGATGCATCTTGTTCCATTTGACCTAAAATACAAATAGGCATTTCAGAATCTGGATGGGAATTGCAAAGTACAAGCAATAATTAGGCATTTCAATTGGTCTACTGTTAGTGAACTTACATTAAAGCTATAACAAGTTCGGTTCAGCTTACTAGTATAAGTGAGAGAACATGATCAGTGGGTTGTTAGGATACTTTCAACAAGTGTGAAGTATGTTGAATAAGGATGGTTGTTCATTGGAAATCTTCAGAAGTACAGTAACCGTTTCATGGAAAATCGATGTATCTGGACAATTTCATGTTTATTTATCCCAAACCTCCCATGGACGGCATTTACTAATGTTCCAATGTCTAGATCAGAAAAATCAATGTTAAATAATCCTTCCTCATTTCTGTTATATACCAAGTATCGACTGAAATTTCGTTTTCTCGATTAAAAAATGAATACAGTAACTGGTTTCGAAAACATATCTACTTAATCTGATAGGTAACGTACAGAAGACTGGTCAAATTTTGAAGTTACATTTTCCATTAGCTGAAAATTTATCTTCAAATAGTTTGTGTGGTTGTTGTGTGAAAAATTGCATCAGTTCATCAACTGATATGGATATCGTTTTCTCAATAATTTACTTGTCACCAATTGTTGTATCCCTAATCGTTGATAAATATCATACAACAAACACAAAACACCAATCACAATTACACTAGTAGCAGAAACCGTGAGTTCGCTCTAAATGCTTATTGATTAGAATATCAGAAGAGACAAAGTAGGGATGTAACTGCACCACTGCAAATGATTTTGAGCCTCGTCATTCAGTGTGTAACCACTGGTTAATATTGTTTAACGGAACTCAATCAGGCAGTCTACACCTGCTATCATGAATTTATTCCGTGTTTTAGTTTGATCATTCGTAGATATCTTTTAGCCTAACTATACAAAAGACAGTATTGGTGGTGAAGCTTATGTAATATATGTTCCAAGCACGTCAACAGATGAAGATTCATGACATTATCAGTTGAAATGGCACTGATATACACGAAGAAGGCAAATGTAGAGTAAGAGATAGTGGAGCAAATCTATCGTTCAGGCAGATGATTATAGTGCAGTTTCATGGCGTGGAATTCGGGATGCACGATTCGTTATGTTCAGTATTCATCAGCTGGATGTACTCATCCCAATGCTAATGTATATTCGCACGAGGAATACTGATATATGCATATGATAAGAAGAATAATCTGGTTACTGAATAATTATATCACAATAATTCAATATAAATCACTTCTAAAAGTTACCTTTTCCTTGATCCTCTTCCTGATATTGAGTTTTTCATTTGGTTAACGAATCATTTCATTTGAATGGAATCGCATCGCATCGTCACAGCTTAGTTGGTTCGATTATGTCATAGCTGGTGGAATTCAACTAGCTCACTTCATTTTATTAGGTTTACATTGATCAGAATGTTGTGTGGTTTATTTAGAAAGACGGATAAAAATGCTTCATCATGAAAATTATTCAACTCAGCGAATATAATATAATTCTAGAATCAATCATTTTCACTCAATTTACAAATGATTTCCAGTACCTCATTTCCCCTATATTTAATCCAAAGGGGTTTTTTTTGAAACAGATCTGAGACTGTTGCTTTACTAAACTTGTATACAATATTTATATATAAATATATCTATATTTATAGATATATATATGGCGCTGTACAAATGAATCAATATTGAACAATCAGATGACAGTTTTTTTTTACAAAATGCAGAAAAAAAAGAAGATTTTCTTCGATTAGAAAATTTTTTCTTTGATGATTATGTGTACCATTTTTTTTATTTTTTATTATCTTGCATTTGGTCTCTCTTTTTCCAATATCAACAATCGTGTAACCCATTGTGGTAAACTTGTATAACATTGTACAATTTGTTCTTTACTTGGTCCATCAATAACAAGTATACGTACTAGATTACCTTTATACATAAATAAACATTTACTTAAACGAATTTTACATCCAGTTCTAACTTCTAAACTATGCATACATTTTTTCATACTTTGAAATATTTTTAAAAATTTATTTGCATCCGATTTTGTTTGACATATAAACATGGTATAACATAATCGATTGACTGGTAATAAAGTTTCATCATTATTAGTATGATCAGCGGCCTTATCATCACCAGTATCATTCACTTCGTTCATAGTATCATTTTCATCGTTTGATGCATTTGAATCATCATCTTTTGAGGTTGTTGTTGTTGTTGGTTGTTCACTTGGATGAATTGATGGTAATTGATCCGTTGGGATTTTCGTATGTGTCATCTCTTCATCATATTCTAACCATTCTATACAATTTAATAAATTTGATTTTAACACAGTAAATCCAAGTATATGTGTACTAATCATTGGCCATTCAGGTGATTTAAACAATTTATGACTTATCCCTCCTGTAGCAGTAGCAGCAGTATTAGTAGTAGTATGTCCTGTTTTTTCATATTGTCCAATTTTATTCATAGTAGGTAATGTTAAATCCCATTTTTCTGAACGAAATGAATCTGTATCCGAATCATTACTAGTACTATCTTCTGATATAGAATGAAATGTTTGTGTATTCAATGCATATCCATGTAATAAAGCTTGTATAGCAGATTTCAATTGTTGTACTTCTTCATCATTTTTTAACATACATTGATTTAATTCATTAGAATCTCCAGTGAAAAGTGATATCAATTTATTAATATCATCAACAGATTGATAAGGTTTACACAATGGTAAATTATCTCCATCATTATTAAAATGTTCATTTGGATGTTTACGATTTGAAGTTTTCATACAATTTCCCATTGAGTTAAATGTTAATGAAGAGAGTAGTAAAGTAGTAAGTAAATACGTCTTCAAAATTCCGTTGTCATTGTGTTGAAATGACAATTTTTGAATAAAATATCAGCGTAGGCAGTTCAACATACACAAAATAGAATAACTAAGTAACGAATAGATCTTATTTTTATTTAGAATACAATTCAAAATGGCTGTAGGATTTTTTTAAAAAAAAATTGATCGATTTTATCGATCGATTGATAAGCTTTGTACACACACATACGGAAAGAATGAATCATGTTAAAAAATGACACACATGTATATAAATAAATATAGATATTATACTGGACGAGAAAAGTTATATTCAACCTTTCTGCTAGTTGTAACATTAAAAGCTACTGATTTGGCCAGATGATGTCGTCTGATACATCACTCAGACAATCAGAAGTGCAGAATGAAAGTAACACAATAAAAACAAACTGAATGAGATAAACAAGAAGTAGCAACTGAATAAAAGTGACATGCAGGAAATAATGTTAGTGAATTTGAATTTTGATTATGGGTGGAATTCTCAGTGGACATTTTGTTCTGTTTGGTGGTATTGATCAGATGGATGTACTCATCCCAATGCTGATATATATTCGCTCGAGGACTACTCAAAAATGCATATAATAAGAAGAATAATCTGGTTACTGAATAACTATAATAGTTAAATACAGAACATGAAACTACTGTACAGAAGGAGAGACTGTGTCAGTTGTGGACAAGTTTATTGTGTTTGATGATCGGATTGTCATTCCTAATGGTGTTCGTCAATCAGTCCTTCTCATCCGTGTATGAGTTGCATGGAATCAATAGGTCATGCTTACGAATGCTGGCGAACTGTGGATAAAGATATTGTAGAGATGGCTTGGTGATGTTTTTTTGAAGTGTGTACTGACATCAAAACTATCGTTTAAGGGGAATCTCAATTATCTCCACTACCAGAAGAATGATAGTCACACCTTCACAAATAATTTCGTGGGATCCTTTCAGGAGAAACAATTCCTGATTATCGTTGATGTATTTTCAAAATGGCCAAAGTTTTCGTAATGGGGAGGGTGTTTGCCAGTGCCTTGACAAGAAAGGTCATAGACGTGTCCAATTGTTTCTGACCACCACTTGCTAATGCTTCTGATGATGGAACACAGAAGACAGATCTGCTCCATACCGTCTTTATTCAAAAGTTCAACTGGAACATAATTTCGATTGATTTGAAAAAGCTATTTGAAAGAAAGAAGAGGTAGGAACGGTAGAAGAAGTAATATAAAGTTCGCTATTGAGTTACCGTTTAACGCTGAATCCGGTTACAGCGAATTGAATATTGCTTTCAGAAAATATGTTTGGACGAGAGATCCGGATTGTTCTAGGTGATTTTATACAGAGATCGAAGGAAAAAAGAATAAATAAATCATTTTTCAGTGAAAATCATCATCAAAAAGCCAGAATTTCTCATCCAATCGATAAAGTTTGGATGAGAGATTTCGGCGATTGCAGATCACGATGGACAAGGGGAACAATGGAGATTAGAACAGAAGCAATGAATGACGTGCAAAGTAAAAGTGGAAGGAATCATTATGGATCATATATAACGACGAGATTGTAAAAGAGCTTCAGCTACGGAAGAGGAGGAAAAATTCCGGCAAGATATTCTAATCAAATCTCCAGCTAACAAAAGATAAACCCAACTGGAACCATGAAGCACGACCACATGACCACAATTTGAGAAGATCGCATCTGATTACTAGAAAGGACAACTGTTCGAACAGACAATCTACTACAAACTTATTCCTATGTTGTGGTGCGCGCTACTTATAAGTAGTATATGACGCGAGTGTAAACGTAATGTCTGGCAGCAGAAGATGAGGGAAGATCAAGAGAAAGGAAGAAGAGTGGGAACACAATGGAATTTGTATGAAACGCATGAATAGTGAGTGAAATGTCAGACAATGGATTGATGATGGATTGAAGATTTGCAAATTAACGATTTACGATATGGTTTTCCTATTTTAGTGAGTAACTCTGTAATTTTCGTTACATACAATTTGGTTGCCCTCAACTGTGTTCTCCTTCACTATATTGTAACCAACGGAAAAAGAGCGGGTGTTATTTAGATCGGGAAGATTATTAGAGGAATAATGGTAACTTCTAAGACTAATTTATGAATTATTATTATTATTCTTATTATTATTATTATTATTGTATAGCACCCTTATTGTATAATTATTATTCAATAACTAAATTATTATATGTATGTATGAATATTTGTAGTCTGTTTATCATGCATGATATTCCGATTAATTAATTCATTGACTACTATTGTGTGATTTGTTATTCCTAATAATCAATTGCTTGATTATTATTGATATCGTCTTCTCTATACACAGTCATTGTTGTCTTGCTCATGTGTTGTGTTTATATAGAACAGCAATAAAATGGTACTATTCGATTGCACATTTTCGAGATTTTTAATCAAGTGGCTTTATGGTGTAATGTCCACACTGACATTCAAAGACAGACAGACAGATACAACGCAGAACTTCGTATGTAAGTACATCAGTTCAGGTTGCCACGCCCCATCTGCACAGAGACGCAACTGTTAGTTCAAATCCAAGAGTGATAGCGATAGTAGAAGTCTTAGCAGTAATGAAGAAGATTAGGGAGCGAAGATATGATTCGAAAAGTATAATTCAGTAAGATAAATTTAGAAGGAGAAAGATAGAGATTATGAGGAATTCAGAAGGTTAGAATTAGAGAGAACACAAAGAGTGGATGCACCTGTGCCATTGCAAACGATTTTGAGCCATGTCATTCAAGGTCTCTAACCATCGGTGACTATCGTCTCGCAGACCGCAACCAGGCAGCCTACATCTATCAACATGATTTAGCCTACTTGTCAGTGACTTCACGGATTTGTGCCATGTTTTGGTTTGGCTTTCTTCCAACCCATTCCTACACCACGAAACATAGCGCGTCGAGGCAGTCTGTCGTTAGGCATACGTAACAATGTCCAGACAACCTCAGCTGATGAAGTTTCACTACTTAATCTTTTGATTTACCATCCCTATCTAGAACTCGTTTCCTAACGACAGCATTGCTGATACGGCTGTCCCAGGATACACGAGCAATGCTTTGGAGACACCGATGATCGAAGACTAGTAACCTACGAACATCTACTCTTAACGGCCATGTTTCGCACCCGTATAGTAGGACGGGGCGAACTGCTACACAGTAAGCTCATCCTTTGGTTAGCAAGCGGGTTTCTCGCATGCGCCTTAGGTGACGCAGGTTGGCAAAAGCCAGTTGAGCCTTCTGTATCCGCGCTGAGATTCCGTCAGTCGCCAGGCCATCAGCACTGATGAGACTCCCCAGATACGTGAAGCGGTCTACACGTTCAACCACTTCACTTCCTATCACTAGTTCAGGTGCAACCCATTCGAAGGTCTTCAAATAGATGTCTTGTTTATTCCTGGCAGTACATTACCGAGAAATATCAACATAGAATGAGATATTTGTTCAGTGCTCTATAGTTTCTAATCGATTTTCATCATATGGCTGTGGAGGTTGTTGGGTTTCATTGAATTAATAATGTTAGACCGCTAGTAGTAACCTGGATGCATTGGTCGGCTTTTTCGTTCTTATATGGTACCCAGCAGCAGTGCACGTCCATGGCCCTGACAGAAGACATCGAATCCAGGAACTTCGGTTTTGCATGCTAACGTTTTACTTGTTGACCACTGAGCCAGAATACGACGATGTATATCTGTAACTTGGATCAATCTACCACATTGAGTGACCTGATCTATTGTAATCGGTGGGCACTGCTCCACATCAGACAGGGTTGAACTCCACTGGTCACAATGAAGTTGTGCAAGACCATGGATTGATCGAAGTAAGACATTTACACCGTCGGATGCTGACTCAGTGGTCTCAAGCTTATGCGTGGGTCACCTCTGCCTCACAACTGAAACTGTTAAACCACTGGCCAAACTTTCTCACTAGAATTTGACAAACTTCCTCACGAAGCTGGAGACAGATTTGATTGTATCCATTACTTCAGTTAAACTCAACAATATCCATAATCCTATAATGACAATTATTATGAGCTCACTGGTGAACAGTTTCGGGTTACCTCAAATACACTAGTCTATTGTCAGCATGAGGTTGTCGAGATTGTTGTGTTTCACTGAATTCGAGGATCCATTAATGTTAGGCTATTAATAATTGCTGTGTTTTGATAAATAATGTTAAGTCTGCTAAATGAACTAAAGATCGGATTCCCTATCCGTTTCTAAACACTGTAGACTAAAATGTACTTTGCAACTTGAACGTAAGAGGAAAGGTGTGAAGTAAGAGATGAACACTATACTCCAAGGTTAGTTTATGTACAGAGAAATGAGGTTATTTTTAGAGTTACTAGTGATCTCGTGCTTCTGGATGGTTCGAAAGCCCTACTGAATATACTATCAGTAAGGCTAAATGCACCATCAGGATTATGCCTCTTGATTCCGAAATTTCCATGTTTCTGCGAAGGTTCTATTCAATGCTGATTGGATGAGACGTTTTTTCTGGAGTTTCTGGCTTTCAATATGATTGATTTTCTGAAGGATATTTCGAGGCTTCCCAAAGAATAATATCTATATGTTGATGTCAATTTCATCTAAGTTTGGGAATATTGTTTCTTTCTCAGAAATACAAATTGACAGTTGATTTCATCTAGTCCAGTTGACACTACAATTAATTCACATTAACTTATTCAATCAGTTTCACAGAATACTAACATTTTAGAAGATATATAGATATATCTTGTTATACTTAGATCAAAAGTTACATTCTGGTTACCTTGAGTCACTTAATATTCTTTTACAGCTAGTATCAGACACAAAGTTTGATTATGATAATTTTATAGTACCTCCACATACAATTGAGCTTGTTCATATTTCATTTGGTTAAGCCTCTTTTGATGAACTTATTTACCCGAATCATTTGTATGGCAATAGGTTATATATGCACTATTGGCTTTGATTATACTCTGGTTTGTATGAGTTGATACGACTGAACATTACCTACCGTCTACGTACATAATCATCCTATTCGCTTTAAATATATTTCGATGGCTCATTCATTTTCCTATATATATATATATATATATGAAGTTTGTGCTGATAATGTTGTTCAGAAGAACAATGAAATCTCCACAATCAAAACATCTAGCTGAAAGAACGAAACACCACTGCAATCATCCACCTGAGCGACAAATTTTCTCCGTCATCTCAACATTTTAATTCCATTAATTCATTCTCCAATTCGCTCACTCACTCACTCACTCACTCATTTGTTTGCCTTCCGACAAGCATATACTGATTTTATCTTTGTATGCCTGTGGTCTGGTAGTCTAAATGTGGTGTGCCAAATAAACGTTTCAACACTTCGTATTTGTCTTCTGATTTATAAACCATGAGGTGTTGCTATTCAGTAACAGTTGTCTGGACAAGCGGCATACGAAGTCTAAGAAGAATGCATCGGATACCGACCATCACTAAAATAGTGAGACACTGGCCACTTAAAATTTACCAATGTACTTACTACCATGGACTGTGTTTTTTCCCTTGAGCATGACTAAAATATTTCTTTGAAATTTATTGAACGATTTAATAGAAACTGTTTTCATGATTCATTTTTATTGGTAGTTTGAATCTTTCTAATGATATTTATGACTGCAATTAACTAGTCTCATTTGGCATATACGTATGTATACTGTGCACATAGCCTCGATATAACCATTAGAATAAAAAAAACATGATAAACATAGATGAATGTTGGTTAGCAGTGGAATTCAGAATACGCATTTCGTACAATTTGTCTCTGGTAAGCTGCTGGATGTACTTTTAACTTAGAGTTGATATTCATTCCGGAATTCAGACTCAGTACTGTTCGTTTCGAACACAATCACGTTATACAACTAGCTGTCGAATTCAAATAGCCACTGACTTGTGCAATGGAGATTTATTTTATTTTTGTAATGATTTGCGGATTTCGAGATCTGATCGCGATATGTGCTGCTAACAAAGTAGCAGAACTCGATACAATAACATTATTAGTGTATGGAAGGTTGTTTATAAGGAATGATTAAAAAACTGGAAGGTAAAATATATTAGGTATTATGTAGACTAAATTTTTTCTACTGTCTCTAATTTTCATTTAAATTTCCTAATTGATGTATTATATTAATTGATACAAATGATCTGTTGATAAGTAGATGATAGCTGGGCTTATCATTCATTACCCAATTACCTATTCATCTTAGGTAGCGTTTGCATACAAACTGATATGTTGAACAATCGATTATCAATATTCCTAGAACATGGGAGACAACAAATGATTCTTTACTCAATCGATTTATTATTCTGCAAGAGTGAATAACAACTCCAGCTGAAGCCCCTCTGGGGATACTTCCGGTCCCATGCCTGGATAAGGGAGAAGGGTTGGGCATGGGGTTAGAGACCTCAACCCATAAAAAAACTAACTCGATAAAAAAAACAACGCTAACCATAAAACACAACTCAATCCATTTTAACTTTGCCCTGGGAGTTAGAAGGTCTTCTTTAAGGAGAGTTCTGACGTCTCATTACAAAAAAGCCAAGTTTCTTCGGAAGTCACAAGGCCGATGCTCCTTCTGACAACCACAACAACCATTATTTTAGGTACATGGATCGTTCGAACATTGTGGAAGACCGAAAGATTATTCCAAGTCGCTGCAGAAATGAGAAGGTACAACCTGGAGGTGCTTGGAATCAGTGAAACGTATTGGACACATGTTGGCAACAACGACCAGCTTCAGGAGAGCTGCTGTTATACTCCGACCATGAAGGAGGAAATGCTCCATGTACACAAGGAGTCGCACTGATGCTGTCCAAACAAGCTCAAAAGGCACTGATAGGACGGGAATCTCACGTACCCATGATCATCAAAGCATCCTTTAAAACCAAGAAAGAGGACATTACAAGGAACGTCATCCAGTGCTACGGACCTACCAACAACTACAATTACGATACATCTGGACGATTCGGACTTTGCAGATGACCTGGCTCTGCTATCGCGCATGCAACAACAAATGCAAGAGAAGACGTCCAGTGTAGCAGCAGCTTCAGCAGCAGCAGCAGCAGGTCTCAACATGCATAAAGGGTAAAGCAAGATTCTCCGATACAACACAACATGTACCAATCAAATCACTCTTGATGGCCATGCCTTGGAGGACGTTAACTCATTTACATATCTGGATAGCATGATTGACGAGCTAGGTGGATCTGATACAGATGTGAAGGCGCGAATCGTCAAAGGAAGGGCAGCATTTCTACAATTAAACAACATCTCGAACTCCTAGCAACCATCAGACAACACCAAAGTCAAAATTTTCAACGCAAATGTCAAGAGAGTTCTACTGCATTGAGAGGAAACTTGGAAAACTACAAAAGCCATCATCCACAAGGTACAAGTGTTTACCAACAGTTGTCTACGCAGAATACTTCGGATCCACTGGCCAGACTTCATCAGCAACAACCTATTGTGGGAGAGGACAAACAAGATTCCAGCGGAGGAGGAAATCAGCAAGAAGCGGCGGAAAGGGATAGGACACACACATTACGGAAGCCACCCAACTGCATCTCATGGCAAAGTTCAACTTAGAATTCTCAAGGCCAAAGGAAAAGGAGAAGACCAAAAAGCATTACGCTGAGAAGTGGAGACATGCATAGGAGAAATGAACAAACTTTGGACAGAACTAGAAAAGAAGGCCCAGGACAGAGTCGGTTGGAAAGTGTGTGTGTTTTCCAACCGTCGTCATGTTGGTTTACGCTGCCACAGGCTTGTCGATAGCAGACAGATGTGTAGAACTTGAGATGATCAAAATGAAATCTGTAGTGTGAAGTGAACTTATGTGGAACATGTACAATAAATGTATGGGAAAATGATGGAACATTGTGGATGCATCATACTCACTTGACATTGAAAACGGTGTGATTACCACAGCTATCGATTGCAATCACCTGTACAAAAACTGCATCACAATGTCGTATCGATTCCCAGATAGCAGTGATAAATAATGTCAGACTATTAATCGCCACGACGAATTTCGTGTGTTTAGTTTTGAAGCTTAATTATGTACATGAATAATATTGTAACTGTGTTGGAAAAGCACAACAAATATTTAGAGAATAGCTGTAGGGAACATTGATAGTTGTGTTGGTGCAGTCTCCAGTTCACTCATCAGAATGCTGACGTTCAGTAACCTCTTTTGTATGACCTAGAATGCCTCTTGTTACTGTTTTTCGATGATGTTACCCTCTCTGAAGTAGTTAAAGTAACTGTGAAGTTTTCATTGTCCTTGTGAGTAACATGCATACTATCTACTTTTAGTATTAGTAGGATTTCGCGCTTAAACGAACAGGAATCATCAGATTGGATAAAGTGTGTTTCACCTTGACCTAGGTATCCGAATAGTTTAACCATTTTTTGTAAGTGTTGGC
Organism: Schistosoma turkestanicum; assembly: GCA_944470395.2. Taxonomy (NCBI): domain Eukaryota; kingdom Metazoa; phylum Platyhelminthes; class Trematoda; order Strigeidida; family Schistosomatidae; genus Schistosoma; species Schistosoma turkestanicum. The sequence continues at coordinate 15,393,645 of OX103971.1, forward strand.
TTTGCTCCTCAAAAGGCATTACCGTCGAAAACAGAAATCCTTGTGGTAAGGTAAGTTGTGACATTTTTAGGGTCGACCTTTTCTAACCTCTTCCTTCCTTGTGAGAAGGCAGCATCACTGTAGATGCTGGTTTTCAGAGTGAAGCACCTCACTGTTGTCACACCTCTCTGCAGTCAACAGAATGACTTCGCCCTCAAACCTTAAGTTACTGCTTTCAGTCTTACTTTTCTCCAGTCGACCTGCCTGACATGTTAGGACATAAATGAACATACGTTCCAACGTTCCAACCAATGTAGCTTGGTTAGGTCATCACGATAAGCAAGCTCGACCATCAGGTCAAGGGAGCAGCTACGGTCAGCTAAACCAAGACATGGTACATATCAATGAATCCACTGACAATTGGAATCAGTCTTGTTAGTAGGTGTAGAATACCTGGTTGGGGTCGGGTCCACCAGTTGATAGTAACCGTTGGTTAGATACCTTAAATTATATCGCTCAAATTGTTGTCATTGGCGCAGGTGCATGTACGTAAGTACGAAGCTCTACGTTGTAGCTGACCGACTGACTGAGGAAGTGACAATTCTAGGCAGATTAACAAATAGAAACTTCACAGTAATGAACGATCTAAATGAGAGAACATCATTGACAGCATAAATCTTCTTCATCATTAGAAAAGACTTTAGTGGCTTGTACGGAATTTGAAGTAAAGCTCACAATTCTATTGGCTAGAGACTTGATTCCAGTTGGGCGAATGATCGAGTCTGATATGTTTATTCATTCGTCTAACGCACTGAGTTCGATAGCTTCTCTGTCGACGTAGCTATTCACGCTGCCTTATGCTCGAAGTACGGAATCCTCGGTAATCTTCGGTTATTTGCAGACCATCACGTCAGGTTCACCAAATGTTACGAGTTGAGACAATATTATGCCAATGGCCAAGTTACATCCCCCAACACCCATATATCAGAAGAACAGTTGTGATTGGAGGTTAATATATATATATATATATATATATATATATATATATTGGCAATCTCGCGGTGTCAAAATCATACCATGATCGTGCCAAAGTTCACAGACAAGTTTACTCTGAGTGTACGTGAGCAAGCTCAAGGTCATAATAAACGGAAGATGTGTACTCTTGATACAATCAAACAAACAGGTACAGTCAAACAATCACTGGTACAGTTTGTTACAATAATAAATGTTTCTATTACACCGATCGCGTTCTCTTCATACAACTAGCTCACTACAAGACAATCGTTTTTCTAAAGAATGTGTATTCTATTTATACTGCTGGTAGACTTGGGTCAATAGTTAAATGATTTCTAAGAGCATTTTAACCATAGTTGAATTTGTTTGGACAGTGTGAATTCTAATGTATTACTAGCACACTAGATACTTGCTTATTATGTATATATATATATATATGTAATGAATAGTATGTGACCGGTTAATAAGTTCACAGAAGGTTGTAAATGTGTGAGCGAAATTTCACTGCACAATATTGATTGAATAATAAATACGAGTGTTTCATTATACTTATGAAACTGTGAAAGAGACAGACTACTGTAAGATGAAATATATATTCTCAAAGATTGTATAGTAAAGCATTATTTAGAATGTAGGGTGGAAATTACGTTAAAGGTTTGTGAAATATCTGAAAGGCGTTAGTTAACAATTACCAATGTATAACAAGTATTTCTAAACTTTCTATCTTCTCATAACGAAAGGAGTAGTTAGATGAGGTCGATCCTTTGAATAAGACGCCTAATTTTTATCCCATGTCTTCAATAAAACGATTAAATAGTATGGAGCTAATGTGGTGCGCGCTACTTATAAGTAGTATATGACGCGAGTGTAAACGTAATAATGTCTGGCAGCATAACATGAGGGAAGATCAAGAAAGGAAGAAGAGTGGGAACACAATGGAATTTGTATGAAACGCATGAATAGTGAGTGAAATGTCAGACAATGGATTGATGATGGATTGAAGATTTGCGAATTAACTGTTTACGATATGGTTTTCCTATTTTACTGAGTAACTCTGTAATTTTCGTTAAATACAATTCGGTTGGCCTCACCTGTGTTCTCTTTCATTACATTTGGTGTCGCTGCCTGCACGAAGGAAGGAGCTCCCGTGGCCGAAGGAGTTTGGGGACGGAGATTTGCGGAGCTTCCTGGGGGAGTTTGAGGCCGTGGTGGGGCTGGTGGGTGTGAAGGAGCCCGGAGCGGAGTTGGTGGTGCTGTGGACGCTGCGGGGAGGTGAGGCGAAGGCTGTATTCGACAGCTTGGACGGTGTCGCCGGGAAGCTAATACTTCCCAAACTAATTGTTTAGTATCTGAAATATTATTGTCAGCACATCATGAGAATACCATTATCATTCCATTGTTTAAAAAAAAACATTGTTTCAATAACAGAAATGCAAAAGTATGCATATATGTTTATTGTTCATGCCTAATTGATACAGAAAGCACTTACTGCTGATCTTGTTCAAAATGAAAATGAAAACTTCACGATTGAAATATATCATCTCCAGCGTAGAAGAAAGAAAGCAACAAAATAATTAAAGCCATCCACTTGAGATGAAAAAGAAATCTTTTTCATTTTGTAAAACTCTCATCTAACTAATTGTTCAATATTGATTTAATTGTTGTACCGCGCCAATATATCATGCAAATGAAGTACTGGAAATCATTTGTAAATTGGTTGAATGATTTTTCGAAGAATTGTATTGGTTGAGTTGAGTTGAGTTGAGTATGTTCATGATGAAGTATGATGTTCAGTTATTTTCCAGTACTTATTTTATTCTGTTGACAACAATGGAGAAGATTTGTATTTCAAGTGAATGCTTTTCTCTGCGCTGGATATTTCAATCGTAAAGTTTTCATATATGAATATATAAATGTATATGTATAATTACATTCGCAGCGTGTGCACCTTCTCTGTTTTCAATTGGTTTTTTGTGTAGCGTTTAGATTAGAAATTTGTGGGCACTCTGTCGTCACATCTTCGACTGTTAGAGATGCATGTTGTTCCATTCGACCTAAAATACAAGTAGACATTTTAGAATCTGGATGGGAATTGCAAAGCACAAGAAATAATAAAACATTTTCTTTTGGTCTTGTGTTAGTGTACTTACATTTAAACTATCACAAGTTCGGTTCAGATTACCAGTGTAAGTGAGAAAACGATCCGTGAGTTGTTCGGATACTTTCAGCAAGTGTGAAGTATGTTGAATAAGGATGATTGTTTATTGGAAATCTTCTGAAGGATCGAATACTAGGTTACTAGTATTCGATCATAGATGTTTAAGAAGCATTGCTCGTATATCGTGGGATAACCGAGTAAGCAATGCTGTCGTTAGGAAGCGAGTACTAGGCAAGGATGGCAGATCAATAGATGAAGTATTGAAACTTCATCAGTTGAGGTGGTTGGGACATGTGTTACGTATAGCTAACCACGGACTGCCTCGACGAGCTTTCTTTTGTGGTGTAGAAGTAGGTTGGAAGAAAGCTAGGGGCGGCCAGACCAAAACATGACAGAAATCCATGAAGTCATTGACGAGTGGACTTAGCCATGTCGGTAACTGTCGACTACCTGGTTGGGGTCCGCGAGATGATAATAATCGATGGTTAGAGACATTGAATGACATGGCTCAAAATCGTTCGCAATGGCGCCAGTGCATTTACTCTTTGTGTTCTCTCAAATCCTAATCTTCTGGATTGGTCAGCACCTCTACCTTTTGTCTTTCTAACCTTATCTCACTGGATTATACTTCTTGAATAATATCTTCAAACCCTAGTCCTCTTCATTACCATTAATACATGTACTATCTTTATCACTATGGGATTTGATTTGACATTTGCGTCTCTGTGTTAATAATGTGGTATGGTAACATGAACTTATGTACATACGTACGAAGTTCTACGTTGCAACTGACTGACTAAAGGACAGTAACCGTTTCAAGCAAATAGATGTATTTGGCATTTACTAATATTCCATTATCAAAAGTTTCTACACAATAAATTCAATATAAATCACTTCTAAAAGTTACCTTTTCCTTGATCCTTTTCTTGATATTGAGTTTTTCATTTGGTTAACGAATCATTTCATTTGAATCGAATCACATCGTCTCAGCTTAGTTGGTTCGATCATGTCATAGGTGGTGGAATTCAACTCACTCACTTCTTTTTTTTAGGTTTACATTGATCAGAATGTTGTGTGGTTTATTTAGTAGAATGACAGATGAATGCATCATCATGAAAATTATTCAAATCAAAGATTACAATTTCTCTACGATCATTCATTTTGATTTACAAATGATTTCCAGTATCTCATTTCCCATCATTTTTAATCCACAAAGTGTTTTATTTTCGAAATGAATCTCAGACCATTGCTGTAGTATATATATGTATATGTATGTATATATGTTTATGGCGCTGTACAACTGAATCAGTATTGAAATCATTAGATGACAGTTTTTACAAAATGAAAAAAGATTTCTTTTTCAAAAAACTTTATTATTTATACACCTTTTGTAAATTGTATTTCATATATTATAGAACAGATAAATTATCTTGCATTTGGTCTTTCACTTTCCAATATCAACATTCGAGTAACCCATTGTGGTAAACTTGTATAACATTGTACAATTTGTTCTTTACTTGGTCCATCAATAACAAGTATACGTACTGGATTACCTTTATACATAAATAAACATTTACTTAAACGAATTTTACATCCAGTTCTTATTTCTAAACTATGCATAACATTTTTAATACTTTGAAATATTTTTAAAAATTTCATTGCATCCCATTTTGCTTGACATATAAACATGGTATAACATAAACGTTCCGTATTATCATCATCGTCACCAGTATCATTCACTTTGTTCAGTCCAGTATCATTTTCATCATTTGGTACATTTGAATCATCATCATCGTTTGTGGTTGTTGTTGTTGTTTGATCAGTTCGAAAAATTGAAACTTGATCATACGGTACTTTTGTATGTCTTTCATATTCACTATACTCTAACCATTCTATACAATTTAATAAATTTGATTTTAATACAGTAAATCCAAGTATATGTGTACTAATCAATGGCCATAAAGTTGATTTGTACAATCTACTACCTGTAGCATTAGTAGGATGTCCAGTTTTCTCATTCTCTTGATCGTTAGTTAAATTTGGATCCCATTTTACTGAATGTAATGGATCGTCATTTAAAGGAAAATGGCATCGATCTAAGCAATGTTTTTCTAAAAAAGTTACAATATCACGTTTCAGATTGTCTAATTCCTCTCCATCTTTTAATATACACTGGCATAATTCATTTGAATTCCCAGTGATAATTGAAATAAGTTTAATGATATCTTCATGAGTATGAAAATCTTTACATAATTGTACATAATGTGGTGATGCTAAAAGTTCTTCATTATTCAAATGTGGATTAATTTCTTTTAGGTTCGAACTTTTCATACAATTTCCCATTGGGTAAAAGTTATTTTCATGAATTAACGTTTCCAATTGATTACTTTTCCATTATGACGACAATTTGAACAAAATACTCGCGTATACATTCAAACATACTTATATAACTACTAATAACTAAGTAACGAATATATCTTATTTTTATTTAGAACGTAATTCAAAATGGCTGTAGTATTTTCAAGAAAATCGATCGATTTTATCGATCGCCTTACAAGCTTTGCACACACAAACTGACAGAATGAATCATGTCAGAAATGACAACACACTTATTGAAAAAAAAGACACACACACATATTCGAAAATGACACACCAGTATATAAATAAATATATATATATATTATACTGGACGAGAAAAGTTATATTTAACCTTTCTGCTAGTTGTAACGTTAGAAGCTACTGATTTGGCCAGATGATGTCGTCTGATACATCACTCAGACAATCAGGAGTGCAAAATGAAAGTTACACAATAAAAACAAACTGAATGAGATAAATAAGAAGCAGCAACTGAATAAAAGTGACATGCAGGAAATAATGTTAGTGAATTTGAATTTTGACTATAGGTGGAATTCGCAGTGGACAGTTCGTTGTGTTTAGTGGTATTGATCAGATGGATGTACTCATCCCGATGCTGATATATATTCGCTCGAGGAATATTAAAAAATGCATATGATAAGAAGAATAATCTGGTTACTGAATAATTATATTAGTTAAATACAGAACTCGAAACTACTGTACAGAAGGAGAGACTGTGTCAGTTGTGGACAAGTTTATTGTGTTTGGTGATGGGATTGTCATTCCTAATGGTGTTCGTCAATCAGTCCTGAATTATATGCCTCCTTCTCATTCCTGTATGAGTTGCATGGAATCTATTGGGTCATGCTTACGAATGCTGGTGAACTGTGGATAAAGTTATTGAAGAGATGGCTTGGTGATGTTTTTGAAGTGTGTATTGGCATGAGAACTATCCATTCAGGTGAACCTCAATCATGCCACTGTTTCTGCTTTTCACCTGTAGTCGAAATTTCAGTTGTAAATTTTTGTTATTTCATTGAAAAGAGTTATGCGAAAGGTATAGGCGGATTGTACGGAAGAAATTATACCAAAGTTCTTACGGAGTTACATTACAACACCGAGTTCAGTGACAGTGAATGAATTGTTGTCTACAGTATATATATTTGAATGGAAGGTCCAGATTGTTCTAGCTGATTTATTACAGATATAGAAGGTAGAAAGAATAAAGAAACCATTTTTCAGTGAACATAACCACCAAAAAGCCAGAATTTCTTATTCATTCGATAAAGTTTGAATGCGAGATTTCCGCGAGTAATTCAGTTGTCCATTCTATCTAATTTTTTGACCACTCAGCCGGCATTCAATGATTTCGATTTCTAACTTGAATCAACCTACTAAATTGCGTGACCTGATCTGATCTATTGTAATCGGTGGGCACTTCTTCACACCTGACTGGGTTGAACTCCATTGGTCACGATGAGGTTGTGCAAAACTATGGATTATTGATCAAAGTTAGACATTAACACCGTCTGATGCCGACTCAGTAGTCTAAAGCTTATGCATGGGTCATCACTTCCTCACAACTGGTACGGTCAGACTTCAATGGCCACAATTTCTCACTAGAATTTGACAAACTTCCTCACGAAGCTGACGACAGATTTTTATGCAACCATTACTTGAATGAAACGCAACAGTCTCCAAAATCCTATGATGACAATTATCACGAGCTCTTTCTCCTGGTGATCGACTGGATTATGAAAACGTCAACATCTGGAGGGAAGCACGGTATCAACTGGACAGTTAGGACGCAGCTGGACGACCTGGACTTCGCAGATGACTTGGCTCTTCTATCGCACACGCAACAACAAATACAAGAGAAGACGACCAGTGTAGCAGCAGCCTCTGCAGCAGTAGGTCTCAAAATACATAAAGGAAAGAGCGAAATTCTCCGATGCAACACAACATGCACCAACCAAATCACTCTTGATGGAGATGCCTTGGAGGACGTTACCACCTTTACATATCTTGGCAGCATCATCGACAATCAAGGTGGATCCGATGCAGATGTGAGGGCACGGATTGGCAAAGCGATGGCTGCATTTCTACAGTTGAAAAATATCTGGAACTCCAAACAACTTTCAACCAAAACTAAAATAAGGATTTTCAATACAAATGTCAAGACAGTTCTACTGTATGGAGCGGAAACTTGGAGAACTACCAAAGCCATCATCCAGAAGTTACAAGTGTTTATTAAAAGCTGTCTACGCAAAATACTTCGTATTCGTTGGCCAGACACCATCAGCAACAAAGTGCTGTGGGAGAGAACAAACCATATCCCAGTGGAGGAGGAAATGAGGAAGAAGCGGTGGAAGTTGATAGGACACACACTACGAAAAGCACCTAACTGCGTCACGAGACAAGCCCTCACATGGAACCCTCAAGGAAAAAGGAAAAGAGGAAGGCCAAAGAATACATTACGCCGTGAAATAGAGAAAGATATGAGAGGAATGAACAAACACTGGACAGAATTGGAGAGGGAAGCGTCGGACGGAGTTGGTTGGAGAAAACTGGTGGGCGGCCAATGCTCCATTGGGGATAACAGGCGTAAGTAAGTAAGTAAATAAATCACGAGCTCATCAGCGAACGCTTCTGGGTCACCTCAAATACACTAGCCACATTGTCAGCATAAGGTTGTCGAGTTTCTGGTTCTCCATGAATTTTTCTGAGAGATATTTTGGGGCTTCTATAAGTAAGTTCATGTCAATTTGATCTAAGTTTGTGAATATTTTTCCTTTCTCAGAAATACAAATTGACAATCGATTTCATCTAGCCCGGTTGACCCTACAAATGATTCACGTAAACTTAATCTGTCAACTTCATAGACTAATCACATTTCAAAAGATACATAGATATATCTTATTGAAGTCAAATATTTGATCACTTAACAGATTACTTGTGTACAACATTTTTATGGAAAAGTTTAAATTTTCCAGCAGAGATGATCGATCATTGGCTAGTAGTGGAATTCAGAACTGATGTTTTGTCCTGTTTGTAATTGATCAATGACACTCCTCAACTATATCAGTCATGAAGATTCAAACTATTTATTGATTGTTATCAAAATCTTGCTGTTTTTAAAAAAAATTGATTTTCATGTGATCATAGCTCGAATAACTGAATAGCTTAGGCTTCTGAATATGAAATTCAATGAATTAGAATAGAATCGAATTCACTAGATAAAATCGATTCACGCAATAAATTTGTGGTGCGAGCTACTTATAAGTAGTATATGACGTGAGTGTCAACGTAATATGTCTGGCAGCAGATGGGAGAAGATCAAGAAAGGAAGAAGAGTGGGAACACAATGGAATTTGTATGAAACGCATGAATAGTGACAATGGATTGATGTTTCTCAGCAGGAACAGTCCAGTTCGATATGATGGACTGATATTTTGCGAATAAACGATTTACGATATGGTTTTCCAATTTTATTGAGTAACTCTTTAATTTTCGTTAAATACAATTCGGTTGCCCCACCTGTGTTCTCCTTCACTACACATTTACAAGATACACCCGGCTGATATTGGTATATCGAATAATTCAAAACCTCAGTCAGAATAGCTTTTCTCTATCATCATCAATCTGTAATTGTGTTCCTGACATTACAACACACATGTCAAATAAGATGAAATTTTATATTTTTGGAACCATGAACCGATCAATGTTAGACCACTATTAGAAACCTGGAAGCACTGCAAGACGGTCGTTTCGTCCTGGTATGGGACTCCTCAGCAGTGCGCATCGGTTCATGGTTTCAAAAATGTGTAACTTAACAATCTTCACAACCCCGTAATGCAAATTACCTATGCTCACTAGTGACTAGCTTCGTGAGGAATCTTATCCGAGTTCTAGTGGGAAGACGTGACTAGTGAAGTTCAACCTGTTCGGGTGTAGACAGAAACTACTACTGAACACTGTGTATGAGGTGGTTGCGCAACTCCGTGAATTTGATCAAGTTAGACAATAACACCGTTCAACGTCCCGTCTCAGTGGTCTATCGGTTAGGGCGTTCGCGCACAATAATGTAGGTCCTGGGTCCGAATTTGGCGGGGTTCAGCAGTCGTGGATGCGCACTGCCACTGATGAGTCCCATACCAGGACGAAACGGCCGTCTTTCAGTGCTTCCAGGTTTCTCTAATGGTGGTCTAACATTGATCGGTTCATGGTTTCAAAAATGTATAACTTAACAATCTTCACAACCCCGTAATGGAAATTCTATATGTTAAATGTCAGTGTTAGTCATAGTAGCGTCATGTACGACACTCTTCTATCATTGATGAAACTGAGGCAAAACAAAAAACGAGTTATAAACTTTTTAAACCAATTTATCTTTTTATTTTCGTATTTTTAAAAACAAGAAATCTTGACAAAAAAAAAACAAAAGAAAAAAACGAAGGAGAAATTGAACAAATAAATGAATACTCTAATTATTCAAACAAGGTAAATTCTCCTCTGTTAGTTTTTTTAAACGCATTCATCATTGTACAATACAATATAAATATATAACTGTTTATATATATATATATATATATATATATATATATATATATCAATTTCTACTATAAAAAAGAAAGGAAAATATTATTGATTTTCAATGTTGTGTTTATTTTAAAATGAATGTAGTTTTGTTGTGGTTGTGGGTGTGGGTGTGGAATATTTATTGATTTTTCAATGTTCAATTATTCATTATTATTATCATTGTTATTCGCGAATGCATATTTTAAGAGATGATTTTCTGTATTGGTTTTGAAATAAATTCTCTCGTCGTTATTATTATCAATAAGCAGTAGTTGCGATAGTAGGAGTATTGGTGACAGTAGTAGTAGTGGTAGTAGTAATAGTAGTAGTAGCAGTAGTAGTATTAGTAGTAGTTAGTAGTAACAGTAGTAGTGGTAGTAGTAGTATTAGTAGTAGGTAGTAGTAGTAGTGAGAGTAGTAGTAGTAGTAAGTAGTGGTAGTAGTAGTAGTGATAGTAGTAATAGTAGTATTTGTAGTAGTGGTAGTAGTAGTAGTAGTAGTGAGAGTAGTAGTAGTAGTAGTAGTAGTAGTAGTAGTAGTAGTAGTAAGTGGTAGTAGTAGTAGTATTAGTATTAGTATTAGTATTAGTAGTAGTAGTAGTAAGTGGTAGTAGTATTAGTATTAGTATTAGTATTAGTATTAGTAGTAGTATTAGTAGTAGTAGTAGTAGTAGTAGTAGTAGTAGTAGTAGTAGTAGTAGTCTGAGTAGTAGTAGTAGTAGTAGTAGTAGTAGTAGTAGTAGTAGTCTGAGTAGTAGTCTGAGTAGTAGTAGTAGTAGTAGTAGTAGTGGTAGTAGTAGTGGTAGTAGTAGTAGTAGTAGTAGTAGTAGTAGTAGTAGTAGTAGTAGTATTAGTAGTAGTAGTATTAGTAGTAGTAGTAGTAGTAGTAGTAGTAGTAGTAGTGAGAGTAGTAGTAGTAGTAATACTATCATAGGGAAATAAAAATCACTGTAAATTTCATCAGCATCTGTATTTTATTCATAATCCACATATATATTGTGATTGTTTGTTTCATTGTCTTATGATGAATCGATACATATGTATATTTTCTCCCAATAGAAATAACGAATATACATATATATAGATATATTCACATTGTATTTCACCAAAATCAATATTGATCACATATATTTGTTTGAATATGTAAAAAATTAAAAAAAAACAAACATGAAAGAAAACACTGTTTCTGCTGTAGTATAATGATGAATATTCCATTTTGTTTATTTAATCTATGATATTTATATTTTTCTTTTAATCAATCTGATCAATAATAATCAATTACTATCATTTCTCTATGTATATTATTATTTAAATTAGTTCGGTGATTTTTCTTAAATAAAAAAAAATTAAAGTCAATGAGGCACTTTCAAAGTAGAGTTCATTATGATACAGATTCATCTTTCAATATTTTTGATTATTATTTTTTTATTACTTATTATTATTGTTAGTAGTATGGTTGTAATTTTTAAAAATTTACAATGATCAATGCCATTTTTTTCTAATTTCTCACAAGAAAAATCGTCTCATTTTAAACAAAACAATAAACAGATTATTATTATTATTATTTTGAATGAATATATATTCATCTGCTTTTTTTCATTTGAGAAAAAAGCAACAAAAATCATAATTTTTTTACACGATTTAATTCAAATAATAATGTTTTTCTAGAAATGAACTGTCTATTTTGAACTGCTACCACCACCAGTATTACTACTAGTATTACTGGATCGACTGGATGAAATTCGATTAGTATTGATATTTGTATCTAATCCACTAGGTAATCGTCGAAAACGTGTTTTTGTTGGATAATTCTCTGTTAATTTTGTTGTACCTAATGACATTTGACGATATAATGGTAAAATTGATTTTTTTGGTGATGTTTGTTGTTGATTCATTGAATAACTTTTCATTTCATTCAATGTTGAAGAATTATTACTGTTGTTGTTATTACTGCTATTCTCAGCAGATGTTGAACTCATCGGCGGTAAATTTGATGATGATGATGATGCGGCTGATGTTGTTGATTGATAATTATCTTTATCAGTTAATTGTAAACGTTGAAAAGCATTATTATTATTATTATTATTGTCATTTTCTGTGAAATTATTCATTGAACTAGTTTGATTTTCAGATAATGGTTGGGTAAAACGTCGCCACCAATCAGGATTGGTTAAATCATTTAATTTTTCTGCTTGTCTAGGTACAAGATGTTGTGGACTTAAATGATTTTTGTCTAAATATTCTAAAATCTGAAAAAAAAATATAATGTATGTATATATATATATATATATATATATATATATGTATATTGGGGATTTATTAGTTTAGTGTTTGTAGAAATGGTTATTTTGTATAGTATATACACATTAAGAAGCTGTAACTGATAGAATGTAACCAGCCATACTGTGGTGCGCGCTACTTACAAGTAGTATATGACGCGAGTGTAAACGTAATATCTGGCAGAAGAAGATGGGGGAAGATCAAGAGAAAGGAAGAAGAGTGGGGGGAACACAATGGAATTTGTATGAAATGCATGAATAGTGAGTGAAATGTCAAACAATGGATTGATAATGGATTGAAGATTTGCAAATTAACCGTTTACGATATGGTTTTCTTATTTTACTGAGTAACTCAGTGATTTTCGTTAAATACAATTCGGTTGCCCTCACCTGTATTCTCCTTCACTACATTTGGTGTCGCTGCCTGCACGAAGGAAGGAGCTCCCATGGCTGAAGGAGTTTGAGGACGGAGATTTGCGGATCTTCCTGGAGGAGTTTGAATGATAGCTGCACAATAGGTTGATGAATTGATCGAAGTTAGAAATATCAGCTAATGAATACTTAATCAATAAATAGCCTAATGATTAAGCTCTCACCACCAATAGACCTTAACATCTTACATTTGATCTCTGGTTGAGTCTCTTTTGTTTTAAAATGAAACAACTATTCACAGATTCATGTGGTTTCCAATGGTTGTATAACTTGATTTACACTATAAAATATAAGTTCGTTTCACAGGTAGTCTACAACGCAAATTAACATCAGTTAATAAGTAACCATCATGGATCTCTCACACCGAAAAGAATATATTCCAAGGCATTTATTGAGTACAGTAGATTTTGTTGACCCGCAACAATTGCAAAACATTATTCAAAAATAAATGGCTGTCTTTTTCTAGCTGTAGTAGTAGTTCCCACCCGCGACTTCATCATCAGTGACTAAACTCTGGGGTTTTAGTAGAGTGTCACAGCTTTTTTAGCGTTAAGTTACAATGCAATAATTCAATTAAGTCGGTGATAAATATCTCATTTCGGCACTAAACCTTACCACAATAACCTGATTTCATATTAGAAGTGAAACTCATTTGACACGCTTATATTTAGCTTTTAGATTTTATCTGTTGAAAATCAATTCAGTAGTTTAAAATAAATATCGAAATAATTCTATGACAACAACAACTCAATAGTTTTTGGGGAGTCATTGATGCGCAATTTTTATGAGTTCCATACAAGGACGAAACGGCCGTCATCCAGTGCTTCCAGGTTTCTAATGATGGTCTAACAATGATTGATTGATGATTTCAAATGTGTAAAAAAGTTAATAAATTACATACAGCTTACAAATAAATATCGTCAATATCTTCTTCATTTTAAAATCAGTAATATATATAAATCTTCAAATATATATATATATATATATATTTTTAAAACATCTAACCTGTGAAGGTAATTCAGCTAAAACTTCTTTAGCCAATGCTACTTTACTCCAACGAATACTGTCTGAACCATCAGCAGCTAATCGTAAAAATCGTCTCATTTGTACAAACTAATAACAATAATAATAACCACAAAAGAAATCAATAAATCAATACGTACATTTTATCAGAGAGATATATATTACTTATAGCCAAAAAAGAACAACCCATAATGAATAAGCTTTTTTATTCGGAGTCACGACTTGACTTCAAAGCAAAGCGAATTACGGAAGTTAAGTATGCCAACTAAAATGGTGAGTCCAACGTGATATGACCGGGCTTCGTTATGTACAATGGATACGACATGGTGTTGTCTGCTTGTTCATCAAGTCTGATATGCTGACTCGTTCTTCGTCTAACACATTGAGTTCGAGAGCTTCTTTGCCGACGTAATTCTTCACGTCGGGTTAGTTTTGGCGTCTGAGAATTCTCAGTAATCGTCGGGCATTCTCAGAACAATCACGTCGGAAGATTTCGGGGAGACAAAGAAGCGACGGTAAATGAGTATAAAATTACAAATATCATTCAGAATTATTTTGTTGGCTGCGTTAGATTCGGCGTCGGGCTTAATACAAATTTGTTGCGTTATTTGATTTGATGTGTAGGGCTCACTACTTTGGTGGTCCCCCCAATCCGGTTCGAATATTTATGATCGATCGAGCATGCAGTCGAATAAACCTCCCCCCATCAGTTTCCGAATACTGTACTTTGGCAAACGCCGTTTGTGCGACGGCAGTAATGAGAAGCCAAAGACGGATTCGGTTGGATGAGTTGATTTCAGACAATTGTTCTTCAAGCAGACATGATAACGAAAAGCATACCAGCAAAGCAAAGCGAAGTAAAGTGGGGAAGGCGAGAGAGCTAACTCTAAGCATGACTAAGAATTTATACGTAGTGAGACAAAACTGAGTCAGACATGTAATAAGCGAGATAGGCGTGCACACAGACACAAATGAAAACAACGCAGATATAAACGAATGATTGACAATGGGTCAAAAGACTAGTAGGCTAATTAATTTGCCCTAAGGCTAGGATGAGCCCTGTGAGCCATACATAACAACACTCACTATAATTTCACATATTTAATAAAAGATGAGGATAAGGCATTGAATTAGAGATGACGTATTCAACAAAGAACACATGTCATGAAAATGAAATGAAGAGTAAAGATTGAATCTACAGTTCAGTATGTTGTTATTCATGTAAGGAGGTTATTGACTTTCAATGAAATAATGTGCTCACTAGTAATGATTAGCTTCGTGAGAAAATCTTCAGAGTTCTATTGAGAAGCTGAAACCAGTGGAGTTCAACCTTGTCGGGTGTAGGCAGTTAACTGCCGAAGAAAATGGATGAGGTTGAGCAATATCTTGGATTGATTATTAAAGTTAGATATTAACACTGTTGGATGCTGACTTATTGATTAAGAAGTTAATAGTTTGTTCGCGAAACCGAAGGCCCTAGGTGCGTACTGCTGTGTAGTCCAGACAAGGAAGACACGACTGTCCAATGTTTCTAGGTCTCTAATGGTGGTCTTACAATGATCGATTTTTATAATTTCAATGCTATTTGTTTGTCAAAATACAAGTCTGTGTATTCAGCTGTGAATCATACTTTGATAGTATGAATATCCGGTTGATTCTTATATCATCAAGTCGATGCCATGTAAACAAACTACTTATGACCTATGAAGAAAAATAAGCTCTACTCCATTTGTAAACAATTGAATGTGCTTGTTGTAAGTGTTAAAGTTTGTAATCGATCAGTTCCTTTTGGTATAGATACATTCCGTCAGAACTACTTTGGTATTATCATTATATCGTGAACATCATCGACATAATTGACAATCAAGGTGGATCCGATGCAGATGTGAGGGCGCGGATCGGCAAAGTAAGGGCTGCATTTTTACAGTTGAAAAATATCTGGAACTCCAAACAACTTTCAACCAAAATCAGGATTTTCAATACAAATGTCAAGACAGTTCTACTGTATGGAGCGGAAACTCGGAGAACTACCAAAGCCATCATCTATAAGATACAAGTATTTATGAGCAGTTGTCTTCGCCAAATACTTCGGATTCGTCGGCCAGACACGATCAGCAACAACTTACTGTGGGAGAGAACAAACCAGACTCCAGTGGAGGAGGAAATCAGGAAGAAGCGGTGGAAGTGGATAGGACACACACTGCGAAAAACACCCAACTGCATCACAAGATAAGCCGTCACATGGAACCCTCCATATCAAAGGAAAAGAGGAAGGCCAAGGAACACTTTACGCCGAGAAATAGAGAAAGACATGAGAATAATGAACAAAAAACTAGAAAGAACTAGAAACGGAAGTCGAGGACAGAGTTGGTTGGAGAAAACTGGTGGGCGGCCTATGCTCCATTGGGGGTAACAGGTGTAAGTAAAGTAAGTAAGTAAGTGAACATTTCTGAACAAAGTTTTGACAATGGCCAGTAATAGAGAATCCAGTAAGCTCGTCTCATCCCGTTTAACGCTTGTCAGCTGGATAGATATGCCTACACTCTTGTATGGATGTTCAATCCAACCCAGTACTTATCGCATCAAACGTCCAATGTGTCATCAAATCACATACAAATTCTAAATAGCTACAAGTTAATGCAAACTTTTGCTGAAAAAAATGTTTGTGAGTTAATTCGAGCTAAAATTGCTAGATTACAGTCTTTAACTTCAACAATTTAGAAAAACCAAAAGCTCAACAAATGAAATAAAGTACATTGGTGTTGCATCAATGTTAGGATATTCAGCCAATATCCTAAGAGAATTATTGGTCTATTCCGATTGGTTAATTCCTACAAGTCAATTTTATGGTTGTCCTGACTATCAATGTCACTTCAAATGCTACTTCCTATTGGTCGTCTTAACTGTCAATGTCACAGACTTCGATACTGTTTCCTATTCGACCTAAATGTATATATACGCATTATCTGTAACGTTTTAGGACCATGACCAGAACCAGGGCTCGGTCCCGGATCACTAATCCGGGATCCTGATTCTCTTCTGCACTCAGACCTCGTACTTTCTGGATGTTTGTTGAATACAGGTTCTACTTCATATCATGTCTTCTTATTTTTACTAAATATGGGGGTTGGGATTTGAGTAGCATGCCGTGCCACCGGATCCTCGATCATCGCTCTCGTTTTCTGACTAGGTAAACCCGCAATAGTACAGGTATATCAAGTTGACATGTTTACGTGCAGGCGTAACAATCAACCAATGGCTATCTATCTACAACCAGTATACAGGCATATTTCCAACTCACAAGTCCAAAACAACCAACCCCGCCTTGATTGTACTATTAGCTACTATCATAATTTTATTTGGCTGATAAGAGTTATCTGTCAGTTTTAAAATGTAACCAATTGTCGCATGTTATATTGATTCACATTAATTTCGACTTTACTGAACCATGATAATTTATAGAAATGGGTTAAATTAAAAAAATGATTACTACGAACAATATAACATCATCCATAACTTTGTGTGTAAGATGTTTAAACATGATAATTTAAGTCCAAGACTTGATCTCATATTGAGAAGACTGAGGCAGGCGAGGAAGATTGTATTATGCCCAGTTACACTCTGAGTCAATTAAAAACGAGAAACATTACATTGAATACACTCTATTTGCACACCATCTTTGAGTCGTGACTTCCAACACTCCATCATCCTTCTTCCATTCCTGTTGTTGCTTCCTTTCCTTCCTGTTGGTACTCCCTCTTTACTTCTTGCTTTTGCTCCATTTGCTTTCCGTTTTCCTCTTCTGATCGTGAGACTTCTTTCACGTCCCTTCTTATACTACTTATATCGTTCGTTTAAGTAGCATACATCACAATATTACAAGTGAATAGTACAAATATATTTCTGCAATTACTAACTGTTTGATTTATTTTTTAAAATAAGTCCTAAGCAAAGATTAATGATATTTTTTACTTAGATTTGAGTGATTTGGTTTTGTTTGTTTGTTGAAAAACAATATTATTCAAAATTCATTTAGTTGAAAATTAAATGATTGAATAAAATCTTACTTGTACATTATCTCTGCAAGCTTGTTCTTGACCAACTTTTAATAAACTAAAATCTTGATCTAAAATTTCCATTTCTAATAATAAATAGTAAATAACAATAGAAATAATAAATATTTATAGGTAAAGAGAAATATTAAAATTGATATGTTTGAAACTATTGTAGTGAACGAGAACACAGGGGGGGGGGCAACCGAATTGTATTTAACGAAAATTACAGAGTTACTCAGTAAAATCGGAAAACCATATCGTAAATCGTTAATTTGCAAAATATCAGTTCATCATATCGAACTGGACTGTTCCTGTTGCAAAACATCAATCCATTGTCACTATTCATGCGTTTCATATAAATTCCATTATGTTCTAACTCTTCCCTTCTTGATTTTCCCCCATATTCTGCTGCCGGACATTACGTTGACACTCACATCATATACTACTTATAAGTAGCTCACACCACACTATGACGAGTTCCATTTACTTGGTAAACGGAACGAAGATCAACGTTACAGTGATACGATAGGCTATTCTAATCTGATTGTCCAAGGCTCAGGCTAACTAAAGAAACAAGTCTTGATAAGATGTAGAGAGAATGTATTCTACAGGCACCCGGAAAGGTTGCGGTTCACAAAGCACACAACTCAAAATTATTTATACAATGATAAAAACGCCCTTGGTGAGAGTTACTACATAATAGTCTACCAAAATAATCCATCAACCAATGACAGTCAAGGATTTTCTCGAGTGGGAAATTTAAGCTGAAGGTCATCTAAGCGTCCTTGGCGCCAAAAAACACAAAAATTCAAAAATTTTGGAATAAATTACAAAATCAGGACCTTTTTCAAGTGGGTTCTAGGGATCTAATGTCCCCAAGATATTATTGAATTAATAATATATCGAAAATTTACTTTTGATGTTTAATTCAAATTTGTCTGTAAAGTATACCTATATTGCTTACGAGACTGATGCTACCTGTTGGATTTTTAGTTCAGTAGAGTAATGATAATTATACAAGATAATGAGATGGACAGATGTGTAGTTTCTTTAATTATTATATTCTGGCCTCTATAATATTGATTGTCTACAAAGTAATTGAAATCATCAACCAATCATTGGTAGACCATTATCAGAAACCCTGGAAGCACTGGACGACCATTTCATCTTGGTATGAGACTCATCCGTATTTGGTCCAGACGTTAGGCATTCGCGCTTAAGACTGTAGGTCCTTGGATCGAATTCTGCAAGTAGCAGGAGTTGTGTATGCACACTGCTGATGAGTCCCATACTAGGACTTGCGGGCCGTCCAGTACTTCTAGGTTTGTAATGGTAGTCTAACAATGATTGATCATGATTTCAATGTGCAAAAAACACTAATCTCCATAACTCTAAATAGAATAGTTGATAATTATAGTGTCCTGTAAAATGTAAGTGAATTATTAAACTTATGAAATCAGATCGGAAATCTAAGTTAAATAGATTTCTGAAGAAAGTACAACTGAACATGAAACTGTTTGAATATGAAGTGGGGAATAATAAGTTATTTATGTATAAAAAAACTAGGCAGCAGATAATTTAAATTATTTATTACTTAATGAAGGATTGATCAAGAATAAAATGTTTCATGAAAACCAGTATGTACACTTTTGTTTGTCATATCAAATAACTTGGTATCTTTTGTTCGGGTTAGTTAAAGTTTCTTTTTGTATATTAATATATAATTCGATTTTTTCTCCTAATAACGAGGTTGAAATAATTAACTCCGCCTGGAGACCTTCAGGACTTACTATCGATCTCAAACCCACATAATGAAGGAGGGTTGGGCATGGTGTTATCGCATCTATCCTGTATAAAATCAGTAGGCTCCGAAAATGTATACCGGAAAAATAACCGTGATCGCCGACCTATACTCCAGTATGGGTGACAAGTAAGTTAGTAAGTAAGTAAGTAAGTGCATAAGTAAGTAAGTAAGAAAGTAAGTAAGTGCATAAGTAAGTAAGTAAATAAGTAAGTAAGCAGGTAAGTAAGTAAGTGCATAAGTAAATGCATAAGTAAGTAAGCAAGTAAGTAAGTAAGTAAGTAAATTAGTTAGTTAGTTAGTTAGTTAGTTAGATAGTTAATGAATCAAAAGTTTCATTCGTGAAAATGTTGAATTTTTTTTCAAAATTTTATTGTGATGTTAAGGACTACACAGTGAAAGAGTCTCAAGTGGCATCTTATCGATCTTGAGCTGGTTGGTTATATAACTAGCATCATTGAGTGATAAAACATTTGTTACCGTTTTCATTAAAAAACAAATTTAGATAACAATAAATTTTTTTTGGTATTGATCAGTTTGATGTACTTGTATACAGTGGTGCATAATAATCACATTTAAAATTGAAACGAGGGTTTTTTTACTACTTCACTGTGGGAAAGAACAAACTAGATTCGATTAGAGGAAGAAATCAAGAATAGAGGCTGGAAGTGGATAGGACACACATTGAGGAAGGCGCCCAAATACGTCACAAGCCAAGCCATCACTTAGAACCCTCAAGGCCAACCTAAAAACGGATGACCAAAGAACACATTACGCTGAGAAATGGAGACATACATGAGAAGAATGAACAACAGTCGGATAGAACTGGAAAGGAAGGCTCAGAACAGGGTAGGTTGGAGAATGCTAGTCGGTTTCCTATACTCTATTAGGGTATAACAGACGTAAGTAAGTAAGTGCATAAGTAAGTAAATAAGTAAATAAGTAAGTAAGTAAGTAAGTAAGTAAGTAAGTAAGTAAGTAAGTAAGTAAGTTAGTTAGTTAGTTAGTAAGTTAGTCAGTTAGTAAGTAATTAAGGCGAAATAACTGCTAGATATCAAGAATTTTTCGTTTATTTTTAGTCTGATGACGAAAACTAATTTATTATGTGAAAGCATTCCGGGAATAAAAAGTATCTGTTACACAAGTTTCACTATGAACAAAGTAACAACATATATATATATCTATCTATTGATAAACAGTTACCTGAAAATTTTCCTCCACCAACACCGAGTACAATAATTGAAATAGGAAGAAATGAAGTCTGTATTTAATAAAATAAAATAAAATAAAATGAGATGATTAGAAAATTCCCCAGAAATAAAAAATATCATTTAAACAATTTTAATTCACCTGTAACAGTGTGTAGTACAATGAGCAGTTAGTTTTATTTACATTTTTATTGCTTTTTTAGGAAAAATAAACCCATTTTTAGTGAGAGATAAAAAATTGAAACCATTGAACAATTTGTTTGAATGAAAAAAGATAAAAAGACAACTGGTTTTTTTTTTATCAGTACTGCTGCATAAAAAATTTTCATAGTGCATTCTCTGTGTGTGTGAGTGTTTTCCCAGTGTTTTTTTTCAATAAACAGTTTGACTTCTTGTGTAGACCATATTTGATCGTATTCAATAGACCTCCTATTGTAGTGAAGGAGAACACAGGTGAGGGCAGCCGAATTGTATTTAACGAAAATTACAGAATTACTCAGTAAAATAGGAAAACCATATCGTAAATCGTTAATTTGCAAATCTTCAATCCATCATCAATCCATTGTCTGACATTTCACTCACTATTCATGCTGTTTCATACAAATCCCATTGTGTTCCCACTCTTCTGCCTTTCTCTTGATCTTCCCCCATCTTCTGTTGCCAGACATTACGTTTACACTCACGTCATATACTACTTATAAGTAGCGCGCACTACACTATTATTATTATTATTATTAACCTTTTATTACTGCTTTGTTTATTATTGGCTTGTTGAATATTAAATGCTTTTATCGATAGTATTCCATTTGTTGATGTTTAGCATAGAATTTTGGTTAGCCATTTATGAAATCTATGTGTCCTAAGCAGATTTTCTAAATGTGTCACAAGTTTTATAAAATAGAGAAATCATAATTCGGAATAGAATTTCTGTATGTGTGAGTGTTTGGAGAGGTTCTGTTGGGGATGTTAGATCCCCAAAACTCGCTTGTTAAATGCCTTATTTTGGATTCTACGTTTGTCAGCATGGTCTGATCAGTTGACCTTGAGATTTCAATTCCCACCAGGAAAATCCATGTGGCTGTGATTGGCTGTTGTGTATTTTAGTGTGCTATTTTGCGTAACTGTCCCAAGGACGTTTCTATGATGTATAAATAAACGAGAGTTGTATGCTTGATTGTGTTGTGTGATTTCTGGGTGTTTGTAGAATATACTTTCTACGCTTACAAAGCCTTTTATCTTCAGTTTGGTATTCAAGGTAGCCTACCTGGACGCTGGTTCATTGTCTCGTTTCACGTTTATCGACTAAGGTAAACCCGTAATAGCCTCAAGCATACATAGTGACGAACCCAATAGGTTCTAATTATAATGTGAACATTGACAGTAGAGTGTAAGTAAGACCATTTGACGAGTAGAAATTCGATGTAATACGTCTATTGTATTCTATAATCTAACTAACTAATCTTTGTTTACACTGTTATGATTTCAAGTAAAGATAAATTTTGATAATTACACTGAGAAATAAGGAGTAGTTTCTTCAATGTCCAAACAATTATTATAAACAACCTTATGTTATCTAATAATGATCTAATTGTGAAAAAAAGATGACTCAGTAGTTTGAGATCACCTTTTTTCTAGTTATCAGTTTTTTTCGTTACTTGTCTATTTCATCTGAAAAAAATTCTTCTCGATGACTGGACACTGTATAAAAAGAGCATATGTCAAAGACTGGATTGTCGATATCTTGTTGAAAGTGGCATGTAGTGTGTTAGGTATCACGAAGTTTGTTCAACTATGACAACTGCGTTGTTTAAACGTTTCAACAAAAAGAATGTGTTTGGTTCTGTCACTAATGTTGCTAGGATGGAAAGAGCTTTTTATCCGATGTGACTGTAATGGTGAAAGCCGTCAATAGGCATAATAACAAGCAATGTCGAGATTAGGATCAAGTTATTAATGTGAATTAGGGATTTACTGGTTGGATGTCAACAGAGAGTGCGGGTTAACTCCAAGTTGTCGAGCTAAGAAACTGTGCTTAGTGGGGTGTCTCAATGTACAACAATTCTAAGGCTAGTGTTGATCCTCTTGTATGTGAATGACCATTCAAATCTCCTACTTTCATTGATTTTGTCATAAGCTGACGACATGAAGCTATGGGGAGCGATAATATAATCTAGGAGATTGTCTACAACTTAAAAATAACATACAGAAATTATCTGAATGGTCTAGAATTTGGCAGTTGCTGATAAACGCCTCCAGGTTCACTATGATGTATATTGGTCACAATGATACAGATAGATACACAGTGAATAATAACATTGAGCTACCTGTTATCCAGACGCACAATGACCTGAGGATCACTATTAGCTAAGACTTGGAAACTACTGCACATTGTTATGTGATATCCGCCAAAGTTTTACAGTCCTGTGATCAATGTGTAGAGCCCTTAGCCACGTCGATGCTAAGACATCTTTGACTTTATAAACAATAGTTACCCATAATAAGCTCAAGTGCTAAACACAAGCCGCCAGTCCCTGCCTAAAAAAAGACGGTGAGCTGTTGGAAAAAAGGTTCAAAGAACCCCAGATTACTTGATTCCCGGGATTTCAAAGCTGCGCAAATTAAATCTATTTCTTTTGTCTTATAAGAGGATGAGTGGTAACTTCATTACGACTTCTGAACTACTTCATGATAAACTTGTATCTGACATGCCCTCATTTTTCTTGCCTTCAGGGACGGAAAATTTATGAGGACACCATAACAGGTTCATAAGCCCAGAAAAATTACTTGTCAGCTGACTACCGACTTTCCCATCGAATCTTGAATGAAAAGTACTAGTTACCTCAATATGTGATTAAAAGCTCCATCTGTCGATATTATGTTCGTCACTATGTATGCTTGGGGCTATTTGGAGTTTACCTTAGTCGATAAACGAGAACGAGACTTTTACCAGCGTCCAGATAGGCTACCTTGAATCCCCAAATAAAGTAAGAAGGCTTTGTAAGCGTAGAAAGTATATTCTATTCTACAAACACCCAGCAATCACACAACACATTCAAGCATACAACTCTCGTTTATTTATACATCATAGGAACGTCCTTGGGTCAGTTACGCAAAATAGCACACTAAAATACACAGCAGCCAATCACAGCCATGGATTTTCCTGGTGGGAATTGAAATCTCAAAGTCAACTGATCAGCCCATGTTGGCAAACATAGAATCCAAAATAAGGCATTTACCAATCGAGGTTTGGGGATCTAACATCCCCAACAGTCGATGCATTCAGGAGAAAGCTGGATCAACTGAGAGATCAAAATAACTAGGACTAAAACAAGCAATCCTGTCACTTCTATCTAAACCGGAACTTTTGTAAACTTTTGTAAATCTATATGACTGTCCATGAACTAATTAAATTATCCAATAAAACTTTTATTTTTCCTGTTATACTACTTACTATTAAAGAATAAACGATATGACTTACTTCAATTACAGATTTTTTAGTTTCAATCCAATCATCTACAGTACCATTAGTTAATATTAATAAAACATAATAATTTTCAGCTGCTTCACTTTGTTTAGCTGCTCTATAACATTTTAAAATAAATAAAACATTGAACATGATAGTTTATTTGATAATATACACAAAGGAATATTATATATGCGAATTTTTAGAAGTTTGAGATAAACTACTGACAAGTAGTTTTTATTTTTAAGTCAAAAATGGTATCATCCAGTGTTGAAGGCAACCATTAAGAAATTTCACGCAAGACTAGCTGTTTTCATCGGGCATCAAAGTTATATTGTGATTTGAGATATATTGAATCTAACTTGTTATGGTCGTCAAGTGATATGCTACTATAAACTATTACGAGTTTATCTTAGTCAGTGGTGACACGATAGGTTACGCTAATTCGAGTATCCCAAGGCCTTAACAAGTAGAGGAAGAAGTCTTGATAAGGCGTGGATAGTGTATTCTACAAGAACCAAGAAAAATCGAGGTTCACAAGCACACAAATCAAGTTTATTTATACATCATGGGAATATCCTTGGGAGAGCCACAAAAATAAGGTACTAAAATAATGCATCAACCAGTAGCAGTCAAGGATTTTCCGTGTGGGAAATGTAATCTCAAGGCCAACTAATTGGCCGATGCGCTAAAACATAAAATCCAATATTAGGACCTTTATCAACTGAGTTCTTGGGATTTATTGTCCGCCAACATAACTAAGCACTAACATCTATCTATACGATATGTCAGTGATTACAAAAAAATTATTATAGTTACTATTACTCCTCTTTTCAAAACTGATTTTACGTTATTCTTCTGGATCACGTTTTACTATATACAGTTGTGAAGATTGTTGAGTTTCGTTGAAATCATGTAATAACACCATTAGATACCTGGAAGCATTAGACTATCAGTTCGTTCTAGTATAGGGCGGCTCATCAACGGTGCGGATCCACGACCCTGTTCGCAGCAGTCGAACTCAGGACCTTTTTATTTTGCCTGCGAACGATTAACCTGTTGACTGCTGAGCCGTTAATTAACAGTGTTAATGTCTTAACTTAAGTCGATTCACTCTCTTGCGTGACCTCATCTGGTATTTGAAATGAATATATTTATATTATTCACCTCAATGACTAGCTTCCTCTTTCTCTCGTAAAATCTCCTCTCTCTGTCTCTCTTTGTCTATATCGATTCGAAGTGTCTTGACTGAAACTAATAAATGTTTGCATTACGGGGTTGTGAAGATTGTTAGGTTACACATTTTTTGAAACCATGAATCAATCAGTGTTAGAGCACGATTAGAAACCTGGAAGCACTGGACGGCCGTTTCGTCCTTGTATGGGACTCCTCAGCAGTTAGACATGAACACCGTTAGATACCTGGTCAGTGGTCCGATGGTTAGGCGTTCGCCTACAATACCGAGGGTCCTGGGTCCGAATCCCGCGGGGTGCAGGAGTCGTGGATGCGCACTTCTGATGAGTCCCATACCAGGACGAAACGGCTGTCTTGCAGCGCTCCCAGGTTTCTAATAGTGGTCTGACATTGATCGATCCATGGTTTCAAAAATGTGTAATAAATGTTTGTCCTAAAGGTTATGCTTTTATTACTATTATTATTTTGAATTACTTGTTATTTCTTGATAGGTAAAAAACAATCAGCGAGAAATTCTTCAACAACGGCTATATTCACACAACATGTATGATTTCTCACATTCGTGTTATTTATTTCATTGAGATCAATTACCAATAAAAACATCAATCACTGAATACGCACACACACACACACTTACTCGCTAACTTCACGTATGATCGGTGCGAATAATATTGGACCAGATGAGTATAAATCAGTTAAACAACGTCGATAAGCTGAAAGTACACCGACCATACCTTTACAATAACAATTGGTCACATCACCATTCTATAATAAAATCAATAATTCAGTCGATCAATAAATCAATAAATAATATAGACTGTTGTGAATGTTTGTGTCAATACATACAAGTCGATAAGGTTTCAAATTTTGACCGTATGATTGAGAATTGCATACATTAATCGATATGTTAACATCACGTATACATTGAAATCATGAATTAATCATTGTTAGACTTTCTTCAGAAACTCGGAAGCATTAGAGGGCGGTTTTGACCTGGTATGCGACTCATCAGCAGTGTGCATCCAGTGGGCCCTCACTACTCGTGTGAATCGAATCGAACATCTTCAGTCTCGGGAGTAAACGCTTAACCTCTAAACGACTGAGTCGGCATCCAACAGTGCTTATGTCTAACGTTGATCATTTAAACTTGATAAGTTTTTATAATATATATTCTCCCTCATTTTATGTTGGGTTATTCACCAAATATCCTAAAAGTACTATTTTTGGAAGTGTAATCCTATTGGTCGAAATGATGGTCGTTTTAACTGTCAACATCAAATACTTCAATGTTGTCTCTTATTGGCCCTCCTAAACTGTCAATGTCACAAACTTTGATGCTCTTTCCTATTCGACCTTAATGTATAAATACGCACTATATGTAAGCCTTCATGATTCCGATTTCGATTCCGTTTCTCCTGCCTACTTCTCTTCTTTACTCGACCCAATAAACAACTCCATCCCATGGTGTTGCGTTCTGATATCTAGGAGATTTGGAAATAGCATTTTGGTTTGTATTGAGATATTTGAATTGGACGCCGCCAGGACTGAATAGCTAGCTGCTATACGTAGCAGCGTTATAACATTTTAAAATAATCAACTTTTGAAGTTTGAACATGAAATGTTTTTAAATAAACTACAGTTTAAAAAGATATTTAGTTTCATTAGTAGTAATATTTCAAGAAATGCATGAATAATTTCAGTAGTATAGTTAAGATTGAGTTGATTTTATGTATATATATATACATAGATAATTATTAAGGGAATACAGATTTGAAAATTTGAGTAAAACTAATATCTCTCTATGTGATAATTAATAGATCAAAAGTTTATTGAATGAGAATAAATAATTAAAGACTGTGTAATTTAAAATAGTTTTTTTTAAAAAAAAATATTCTTGTCATTCATCCTATGTATACTATTTATGTCTGGACTCGCCCTGTATTGCTATTTCAATTGTTAACTAATTAAATGTTCAATTGAAGTAAAAAAAAAAACACATAATAACTAGTTATTTGAGATTGGGAATAATAGTTAGAAAACGGTTAAAAGAAAAAAAAAGGGAGTGATTGTCGTTCATACAATAATACTATTGAGTTATTTATTGAGTTAAAATTCAACAATCCACTCTCCATATTGTCGTAATGTGATACTGTATAGATTCTATCAAGGAATACTTGCGTATAAAACTTCACTAAGTCCATAGATATATTTAATTTGGGTATATCATTATTTAAAAATCCATGAGCTATCATAGATAATCTTCAATGGCTGAATAATTATTTTTTTTATATGTGAATAGATATCAACACTTTGTGAGTTTTACAGATAGTATCAACAAGAACTGATGTCATTTAGATGACCATTGAAAATCAGGAAACACAGGACAGTTGTTTCGTCGTTGTATGGAGGACCTCAATGCCATGTAGGATCTCACTCGAGAGTGAATTCAAGACTTTCAGGAATCCATTTAAGCTTTTAAGCTTGATACAAGAATTACACTGAGGAGCTACAACTGTTAGAGTCCAGCTGTGTTAGGCATGAGGTGGTTAGTGATGATTATATAATTATACAAACTGAGTCTAGAGATGTGAATCCTTTGATCCCAACTCCACTTAAGATTTGATCTCTAAACGTAATAAAATCTAAGGTTTGATACCTGGTCGGGTGTTGATCAGCACTGATGAGATAGCCCATATTAAAATGAACTAATTTTTAATTTCTTGTCACTTCTCCTTGGTTACCCCCTAACTACCTAAGATCATTTTGCGATACCAACTATAAGATTCAATATTTTTCTACAAACTTTTTCCATTTTATAGATGTCATAAGAGTTAATCCCAAGTCTTTTTAGTCTAATTTAAGTTTTTAATAAACTTATTTCATAATATATACTACTAAACTGATATAAGTTTGCCTGTCAATTATAAATACGTTCTTACAATCCTAAAAAAACGAATAATATCTCAAGATTCATAATTTTTTTCAAATATCTGTCATTATGTAGTGAAGGAGAACACAGGTGAGGGCAACCGAATTGTATTTAACGAAAATTACAGAGTTACTCAGTAAAATAGAAAAACTATATCATAACCGTTAATTTGCAAATCTTCAATCCATCATCAATCCATTGTCTGGCATTTCACTCACTATTCTATGCATTTCATACAAATTCCATTGTGTTCCCACTCTTCTTCCTTTCACTTGATCTTCCCCCATCTTCTGCTGCCAGACATTGCGTTTACACTCGCGTCATATACTACTTATAAGTAGCGCGCACCACAATTATTGCTCTTTTTTCAAGCATACTTGTTCATTTTTCATTATAGAGTTATAGAGATTGTTGTTTATGGCAAAAAATCATGGAAACATTAAAAGTAGAGCTTAACGCTGCCGGGTGTAGGAACAAACTACCGTAGACAATGGGTAAGGTTGTGCAAAATGCTTAAATTGATCGGAGTTAGACACTAAAACCTCTGGATTCAGATTCAATGGTCAGGAAGTTAAGCGTTCGCGCACAAGACCAAAAATCCTGGGTTCGAATCCAGTGAGTAACAGGAGTCTTGTATGAGCATTGATGATGAATCCCATACCAAAAAACGGTTGTCTAGGAGTTTCATGTTTCTAATGGTGATCTAACAATAATTGACTCATGATTTGAGCAGTTCATGCTCATGTTAATAATATAATTTATGTTTTAGTTAGCTGATTTATTTTTCAAGTAATTTCTTTTTACTATTAGTATTAATTTAAAGTATTAGAACTAACTATACATAAACTTACCAATGGATATCTGTGCGATAATTTACCACCTGATGAAACTTTTGCACCGAATCCAAAAGCAGGAAATAGTTGATCACTTTGTTTGTTTTTTAAAAAGAAAAGAGAATAAATCATTTATTATACAAGTAAAAATAACAGTATTAATGATATATATATTTATATTAATATTAAGCAAACGTCACGCAACAGGTATTCTAGCTTAATCGATTGAACTTCACGTAAAATGCAAAATTGAATTATTTATTACATATAATTTATACTGTTTAATTCCATTTTAAGTAGTAGAAATCTAATCTTGTAAATTAATTCTAATTATTACTTATCATGTAAATAAATGTATATAAATTCAGTCATTGACTAATCAGTATCAAATGCCATTTAAGTTCATATCTTGTTTTACATTTAACTGTGTTTTATTCGGTGTTGTTTCGCCATTTTCTACGTGTTTTGAAAAGAAAAATTCCAGTTTCTTGTAGTACTAGTAGTAGTAGTAGTAGTAGTAGTGGTAGTGTAGTGAATGGGAACACAGGTGGGGCAACCGGACTGTATTTAACGAAAATTACAGAGTTACTCAGTAAAACTGGAAAACCATATCGTGAATCGTTAATTCGCAAAATATCAGTTCATCACATCGAACTGGACTGTTCCTGTTGCCAACAACATCAATCCATTGTCACTATTCATGCGTTTCATACTAAATTCATTGTGTTCCC
This sequence comes from Schistosoma turkestanicum, assembly GCA_944470395.2. Classification (NCBI taxonomy): domain Eukaryota; kingdom Metazoa; phylum Platyhelminthes; class Trematoda; order Strigeidida; family Schistosomatidae; genus Schistosoma; species Schistosoma turkestanicum. Next base: position 15,423,676 of record OX103971.1, read on the forward strand.
ACTCTTCTTCCTTTCTTGATCTTCCCCCATCTTCTGTTGCCAGACATTACGTTGACACTCACGTCATATATTACTCATAAGTAGCTCAAACACACTACAACAAATAGTCGTATCATGATTATGTTTAAAACTATGAGCATTACTTCCGAGGAGAATATGCTGACTGTAAGCTTACACATTTCTATTCAATCTTTCATGTTGAATAAGATATTTATTTCAATGTCAAATAAAAGTTTGGGAAAAGGCAAGAAAATTGATGAGTGTTGATGATGCAGTGTGATTTTTTATTATCGATTTATCGATCGATTGGTTCAGGCTTTGAATGAGAAGAAAAGAAAAAAAAGGTATTTTCAAAATCACAAACACTCACAAGTCTCAATCCTATTTACTACTACTTTACAGTAAATAGAGTGAAAAAAAAAACAAAATCTCTCACCTATCATATTCTTGTAGTATTTCCATGACAGCTTGAATGGCAACTTCATATTCTGTATGAGATTGTGATAATTCTATTTGTTGACTTGGTGTATTTTTCATTGAAGTCATTGAAGCATGCGTTGACATATCGACAGCTACGACAACATTTATACTGAGACTTAAAAATACAAGAGAGGAAAAAAAAGTGTCATAACAGTTGACGAAGAGAAAAGCAGAAAGTGTGTGTGTGAGAGAGAGAAATGTTCCAAAAAAAACTAGTTAGGTGTATATTAATCGAATTCTAGTTCGCTTTCACCTTATATGGTATTGATAAAGCTTCATATTTAAATGTTTTGAGTAGAATAATGTGGACAACTTCCTTTAAGGTGTTCGATCTGTGACATAATTCATAAGGGATTACTATTCGACACATGTTTGATTTTGATGCGCTACAAATTTAAAAAAAACTTGAACTTAATTTCGGTGATCAAAAATACTCATTGTGAGTGATTTTTAATGGCCCACGGCTTGACTTTAAGTTTGAATGAATGATCGAGTATCAGGTGAAATAAATCTTACTTTCCTGTTCCATAAATCATACTTAGGCAAATTACGTTTGTGCAACGGTGATTTAATAAGAAAGCCAAATACAATTTTATGGATAAGTTTATTTCATACATTCAATAAATCAGATAGATATCATGATGCAAAGGTACAGTCAATCAGTCAGTCAGTCAGATGCAACGTAGAACTTCGTATGTAAGTACATCAGTTCATGTTGCCATAACACATCAGCACAGAGATGTAATTCTCAATTCAAATCTAATAGAAGAAGAGGTAGTAAAGGTATTACAAGTAATCGGAGAGGTTAGGATTAGAAGATATTATTCAAGAAGTATGATTCAGTGAGAAAAGTTTAGAAAGTCAAAACTAGAGGTGTTGAAGAATCCAGAATATTAGGATTTGAGAAAACACAAAGAATAAGTGCACCGGCGCCATTGTGAACTATTTTGAGCCATATCACTCAGGGTCTCTAACCATCGATTATTATCATCTCGCGGACCCAAACCAGGTAGTCGACAAATACCGACATGGCTAAGTCCACTCGTCAATGACTTCATGGATTTGTGCCATGTTTTGGTCTGGCCACCCCTAACTTTCTTCCAACCTATTCTTACACTACAAAACAAAACTCTTCGAGGCAGTCGTTGGTTAGGCATACGCAACACATGTCCCAACCTACTCAACTGATGAAGTTTCATTACTTCATCTATTGATTTGCCATTCTTACCTAGCACCCGATTCCTAATAACAGTGTTGCTCACTCGAGTGTCCCACGACATACGAGCGATGCTTCGAAGACACCTATGATCGAAAAGATGAAAAGGCACAAGCAATGACGAAGCGAAATAGACTAGGTGAATGAGCCAACTCCTATGCGCTGAAGCAATGACTAAGTATTTCATATTATTATACTTTCACTAAATTGATGACACTCAATTCGTGTTATACTTACTTAGCAATATTCTGTATTCAGCTGTGTGTTATGCTCTTTAGATAAGCCAATACCGTAGATGACATTTCTGAGAGAAATATACAAGAAGGACTAGAGATGTGCCACTCTATGCTTGAAGAAGGGTCTAATGCTAACTTGTTCCAACCGGTGAGGAAGAACAAAACTTCCATGACCACTATAGTTCAAGATTTTTCGTTATGACACTTCAGACATTTCTATAGATGCACACACACATATACACACAACCAGATCATATCATACCGATAAATGAAAATTAATGAGCCAAAAAGGAGGTTATGAGTAGGGGAAGACTACAACTAGTTAACTGTCCAAAAAATAGGAACAATAAATCTTTTGGTAATAGTGATAATAATAATAATGGTTTTCAAGAATTTATCCTTTCACGTTGTGTTGAATTGTAAACAGTAAGAATATCTTATTCATTGTTAGATGATAAAGCACATTAATTTACAATTCGCCTTTTTTATTATAAAATATAATGACTTCTGTGCATGATTTTAATTTTAAACAATTATATATTTGTAAGCAAATGATAAAGAGTTGAATGAAATCAACTGTATTCATGTTAAGACACCGGCTCAGTGGTCTAACGGTTAGGGCGTTCGCGCACAATACCGACGGTCCTGGGTTCGAATCCTGCGGGGTGCAGGAGTCGTGGATGCTCACTGCCACTGATGAGTCCCATACCAGGACGAAACGGCCGTCTTGCAGTGCTTCCGGGTTTCTAATGGTGGTAGTCTAACATTGATCGATTGATGGTTACAAATAAAACTTAACAATCCCGCAGTGTATTCATGTTATTCTGTTCAGTTGTTTGTTTTTTGCGTACTTCAAGATAAAATAATGAGAAGTATAAGTATGGCGTTATGTAATCTTTTTCTATTGTATGAAATAAATATGATATGAAATTGTAAATCAATCATTGTTAAACTACCATGTAAAGCCCGGAAGCACTGAAGGACGGCCGTTTCATCCTAGTGGTATGGGACTACTCATCAACAGTGCACATTTATGATCTTCACTCATGGGAATTGTATTCAAGATCTTCCGCCTAGAGCTCGAACGCCTAATCTCTTGACCACTGAACCGGTATTCAACACTGTTAATGCCTAACTTGAATCGATCTCTCCCATTGTTTTCGGTAGGTAAATAACTACCTACACTCCACAGGGTTGAACTCTACTGGTCACAATTTCTCACCTAGAACTCTGTAAAGTTTACCCCCACGAAGCTAGTCATTAGTGATTACAACAATTTGATATGATGTTTTGTCCTGTTTATAATCAGTTATAGATCCATCCAAAATGCAATACAATGTGTGTTTATTATTTCTATCATAGTTTATTTACATTGACACTAGTTAACAAAATAATTTACACTCAAGTAGATAATCGAATATAATTGACAGTTTTCGAAAAAAATAACTAACAAGTAAGCTGAAATGTATATAAATAAAATAAATGTTAAATATTTATTATTCCTAAAAAAAATTTGTTTAGATTATATCATTTTCAAATTTGGCGACAAATTCAAATCAGTGAAAATAAAAAACATTTCAAAATAAATCCAGTTATCAGTGTAAAAAAAAAGAAAAATATTGATTTAGTAAAATGCAACGTCGAGTGTTTTTTTTTATTCATAAAAGATTGCTGTGAATCAGATTATATTATTCAAGACTATAATATATATGTATATGCCATGATTATTCCAGGATGGGATCGATCCCATGAAGTTACACTTTGAAATGTTTCATAATTGTAGGTAATGATTAGTGAAAAACAGTGATTTATAAATTTTTATTCATTCCTTTGCTGGGACACCCGAGTGAGTAACGCTGTTATTAGGAAACGGGTGCTAGGTAAGAATGCCAGATCAATAGATGAAGTAATGAAACTTTATCAGTTGAGGTGGTTGGGACATGTGTTACGTAGGCCTAACCACCAACTGCCTCGAAGAGTTTTGTTTTGTAGTGTAGGAGTAGGTTGGAAGAAAGTTAGGGGTGGCCAAACCAAATCATGGCAGAAATCCATGAAGTCATTGACGAGCGGACTTAGCCATGTCGGTGATTGTCGACTACCTGGTTTGGGTCCGTGAGATGATAATAATCGATGGTCAGAGACCTTGAATGACATGGCTCAAAATCGTTCGCAATGGCGCTGGTGCATTTATTCGTTGTGTTCTCTCAAATCCTAATCTTCTGGATTCCTCAATCCCTCTAGTTTTTACTTTCTAAACTTTTCTCACTGAATCATATTTCTTGAATAATATCTTCTAATCCTAACCTCTACGATTACTTCTAATTCCCTTACTACCTCTTCTACTATTGTATTTGAATTGACAATTATATCTGTGTGCTGATGTGGTATGGCGACATGAACTGATGTACTTACATACGAAGTTCTACGATGCATCTAACTGACTGATTCATTCCTTTGAATGTAGATAAGTCAACTATCATTATTGACTGTTCGGATGGTTGGATGCATGGAGTTTTCGAAGTGCTGGGTAGGAGGTGGTAGTCAATATTGATATTTTATCGACGACATTTCTCTCTATTCAATTTATCATATTCGTTAGTGTTGTTCTAATATATAGTCTTTGTGGTAAGTAAGTCATGAACTCTCAGTTAAGATGGATTTGAGATAGTAACTCGCATAATCTAACTAGGTAATGATTCTGCTGTTTCAAACTTCTTACAGGAGATGATGTTATCCACTGTAGAAGAATGACTGTTCATAGTTATTAATCTTATCATTGTTCTAATTTGAAACATTTTCATCAAAGTCAGACAAAAACACAGTTAGATACCGGCTCAGTGGTTCAAACAGAGGTTAGGCATTCTTGTGCAAGACCGAAGGTCCTGGGTTCGAGTCCTGTTGGTGGAACGGGTAGTCATGGATGTGCACTGCCACTGATGAGTTCCATACCAGGATGAAATGACCATCCAGTGCTTCCAGGTATCTAATGCTGGTCTAATATTGGAAAAGTAAATTAAAAATCTCCACAACCTCATAACACATTCGAAAGTAGATATGTTTAAATAAACAGATATCATAACAATGGTTTCCTATGTTGAAATCATTGAAAAGGAAAGTCATTCATTGCTATTATCAATGATTTTTGTGTATATATATACTTTGAAAACTTACAAAAAAAAGTCAAATCTCAATGGATTTTTATTATAATTAGGAATATATTTTAATTTTTTAACACTAATCTACTTTAATTGTTTAAATTAAAATGAACACAGATATTTGGACATTGATCCTACTTGATAGTGTGAAGTAATCAAATTAGCATACTTACTTAGTATACTTAGTTATATAAAATACTTATCTAACAGAATTTCTATAAACATTTTTATTTAATTTGTTTTTATCAAACATAATAATTATGTTAATTATTTAAGCAGTAGAATTGATCAAGGGATGAAAAATAATGATGATTATTGACAAATTCATTTTCCTACCTTTTAAAACTATTGTGAATCTGTGATGAAGTGTGTTGATCATAGTGAGAAATAATATTGATATGGTTTGATTAGTTCTAGTCTTTTTAGGTCTGAGGGCGAAGTCAGTGCTGCTGACTGTAGAGGGGTGTGACAGCAGTAAGGTGTTTCCCTCGGACTACCAGCATCTGCAGCACGCTGCCTTCTCACAAGGAAGGAAGGGGCTAGAAATGGTCCACCCTAAAATTGTCAGACCTCACCTTATCTCACGGATTTCCGTCTCTGGTGGTAAGGGCTGCCCACTAAGGGGTTTTAAGGGCGGAGCTAACACTCAAGAAACCTTTCATAAAAAGGCCTGAAGCAGTTGTCCCTTGGACGCTGCGGTCACGCTCCCGGGTCTCTGAGACCGATACTGATCTACCTTCTTTTTCAGGTTCCTCAAGAAATAACGTTTCACGGTGTGGGAATCCGGGAACTGACAACCGCCCTCATACCCGTAACAACACACGAGTAGGATAAACATCGGTACTGTTGTTTATTAATCTCTCCGATTACTGCTAACACTTTTACTACCTCTACTACTACTATGGGATTTGAATTGACAATTATATCTCTGTGCTAATGTGATATGGCACCTTGAAGTGATGTACGTACGTACGAAGCTCTACGTTGCTATTGATTGATTGATTGACTGAGTCTTTTTAGTTATTTGATATTTATGGAGAAAGCAAACAGCCGTGATAAAATAATAATTAGGCTGCATTACGGTGTTGTGAAGATCGGTAAGTCACATATTTGAGATCATCGATCAATCATTGTTAGACCACTATTATAAACCTGGAAGCACTGAAAGTGCGACCGTTTCGTCCTGGTGGCATGGAACTCATTAACCCCTCACTAGATTCGAACCTAGAACCGTCGGTCTGGAGTGCGAACGCCTAACCTCTGGAAAACTGAGCCGGTATCTAACGGTGTTAATGTCTAACTTCAAAACAGCTGTCCATTGCTTCCGCGTTTCTGATAATGATCTAACACTTATGGATTCATGAATTCAAAAGTAATTAGGTGTGAAAAAAAGTGATCAAAAAGTGAGAGTTAATTTTTTAATGGCTCGCGGCTTGACTCCATTTTGAATGAATGATTGAGTATGTGATGACATGAATCTTCCTTTCTTATTCCGTATATCCTACATACACACGTTATATCAAATAGAAATCAGAATGAAAAGTGTACAAGCAATGACGAAGCGAATTGAAGAAGATGAGTGAACCAACTCTCATGCACAGAAAGCAATCAGTGACTAACTACTTATAGTCAGGCAATCATAGGCTATTCATTTAATAAGCAAAGTAAGCATGCGTGCGCGCACACACACACACATCTACTCAAATATACAATAGTCGATACTATAATCGAATTATTTAAACAATTAATCAATAAAGCTAACCTTTTTATGAGGTGCTATAGTAGTAGTGTGATGCGCGCTACTTATAAGTAGTATATGACGCGAGTGAAAACGTAATGTCTGGCAGAAGAAGATGGGGGAAGATCAAGTGAAAGGAAGAAGAGTGGGAACACAATGGGATTTGTATGAAACGCATGAATAGTGAAATGTCAGACAATGGATTGATGATGGACTGATATTTTGCAAAATAATCGTTTACTATATGGTTTTCCTATTTTACTGAGTAACTCTGTAATTTGCGATAAAATACAATACGGTTGTCCTCACCTGTATTCTCCTTTACTACAGTAGTAAGTAGTTCATTAGATATATGTATATCAATTTTTCAATTCGATTTTTCGGTGGTTTGTTACATTTTAATAGACTATGCTATTCGATCAAAAGTTTCATTTGTATAAAAATGTTGAATTTCTTTTTTTTTCAAAATTTTTATTGTGATGTTAAGGACTGACTACATAGTGAATTAGTCTCAAGTGGCATCTTATCGATCTTCAGCTGGTTGGTTATATAACTAGAATCACTGAGTGATAAAACTTTTGTTACAGTTTGCAAAAAAAAATTTAGATAACAATAAAATCTTTGTTTTTGGTATTTATCAATTTGATGTACTTGTATATAGTGGTGTATAATAATCACATTGAAACTTGAACCGAGGGCTTTTTTATTACTTCACTGTGGGAAAGAACAAACTAGATTCTATTGGAGGAAGGGAATCAAGAAGAGAGGCTGGAAATGGATAGTACGCACATTGAGGAAGGCACTCAACTATGTCACAAGCCAAGCCGTCACTTAGAACCCTCAACGTTAATCGAAAAAGGACGACCGAAGAACACATTACGTTGAGAAATGGAGACATACATGAGAAGAGTGAACAACAGTCGGATAGAACTGAGAAGGAAGGCTCAGGACAGGGTAGGTTGGAGAATGTTGGTCGGCTGCCTAAGTAAGTAAGTAAGTAGGTGCATAAGTAATTGCATAAGTAAGTAAGTAAGTAAGTAAGTAAGTGAGTAAGTAAGTAAGTAAGTAAGTGCATAAGAAAGTAAGTAAGTAAGCAAGTAAGTAAGTAAGTAAGCAAGTAAGTAAGTAAGTACGTAAGTAAGTAAGTAAGCAAGTAAGCAAGTAAGTAAGTAAGCAAGTAAGTAAGTAAGTAAGCAAGTAAGTAAGTAAGTAAGCAAGTAAGTAAGTAAGTAAGTAAGTAAGTAAGTGAGTAAGTAAGTAAGTAAGTAAGTAAGTAAGTGAGTAAGTAAGTAAGTAAGTAAGTAAGTAAGCAAGTAAGTAAGTAAGTAAGTGAGTAAGTAAGTAAGTGAGTAAGTAAGTAAGTAAGTAAGTAGGTTAGTTAGTTAGTTAGCTAGTTAGTTAGTAAGTAAGTAAGTAAGTAAGTAAGTAAGTAAGTAAGTAAGTGCATAAGAAGGTAAGTAAGTAAGCAAGTAAGTAGGTAAGTAAGCAAGTAAGTAAGTAAGTACGTAAGTAAGTAAGTAAGCAAGTAAGTAAGTAAGTAAAAAAGCAAGTAAGTAAGTAAGTAAGCAAAAAAGTAAGTAAGTAAGCAAGTAAGTAAGTAAGTAAGTAAGTAAGTAAGTAAGTAGGTTAGTTAGTTAGTTAGTTATTTAGTTAGTTAGTAAGTAAGTAAGTAAGTAAGTAAGTAAGTGCATAAGAAAGTAAGTAAGTAAGCAAGTAAGTAGGTAAGTAAGCAAGTAAGTAAGTAAGTACGTAAGTAAGTAAGTAAGCAAGTAAGTAAGTAAGTAAGTAAGCAAGTAAGTAAGTAAGTAAGCAAGTAAGTAAGTAAGTAAGCAAGTAAGTAAGTAAGTAAGTAAGTAAGTAGGTTAGTTAGTTAGTTAGTAAGTGAGTAAGTAAGTAAGTGCATAAGAAAGTAAGTAAGTAAGCAAGTAAGTAAGTAAGTAAGCAAGTAAGTAAGTAAGTAAGTAAGTAAGTAAGTAAGTAAGTAAGTGAGTAGGTAAGTAAGCGAGTAAGTAAGTAAGTAAGTAAGTAGGTTAGTTAGTTAGTTAGTTAGTCAGTTAGTAAGTAAGTAAGCAAGTAAGTAAGTAAGTAAGCAAGTAAGTAAGTAAGTAAGTAAGTAAGTAAGTAAGTAAGTAAGTGAGTAAGTAAGTAAGTAAGTAAGTAAGTAAGTAAGTAAGTAAGTAAGTAAGTAAGTAAGTGCATAAGAAAGTAAGTAAGTAAGCAAGTAAGTAAGTAAGTAAGTAAGTAAGTAAGTAAGTAAGTAAGTAAGTAAGTAAGTAAGTAAGTAAGTAAGTAAGTAAGTAAGTAAGTAAGTGAGTAAGTAAGTATGTAAGTGGCGAAGTAAGTAAGTAAGTAAGTAAGTAAGTGCATAAGTAAGTAAGTAAGTGAGTAAGTAAGTAAGTGAGTAAGTAAGTAAGTAAGTGGCGAAGTAAGTAAGTAAGTAAGTAAGTAAGTAAGTGGCGAAGTAAGTAAGTAAGTAAGTAAGTAAGTGCATAAGTAAGTAAGTAAGTGAGTAAGTAAGTAAGTGAGTAAGTAAGTAAGTAAGTAAGTAAGTAAGTAAGTAAGTAAGTAAGTAAGTAAGTAAGTAAGTAAGTAAGTAGGTTAGTTAGTTAGTTAGTAAGTGAGTAAGTAAGTAAGTGCATAAGAAAGTAAGTAAGTAAGCAAGTAAGTAAGTAAGTAAGCAAGTAAGTAAGTAAGTAAGTAAGTAAGTAAGTAAGTAAGTAAGTAAGTGAGTAAGTAAGTAAGTAAGTGGCGAAGTAATTAAGTAAGTAAGTAAGTAAGTGCATAAGTAAGTAAGTAAGTGAGTAAGTAAGTAAGTGAGTAAGTAAGTAAGTAAGTAAGTAAGTAAGTAAGTAAGTAAGTAAGTAAGTAAATAAGTAAGTAAGTAAGTAAGTAGGTTAGTTAGTTAGTTAGTAAGTGAGTAAGTAAGTAAGTAAGCAAGTAAGTAAGTAAGTAAGCAAGTAAGTAAGTAAGTAAGCAAGTAAGTAAGTAAGTAAGTAAGTAAGTAGGTTAGTTAGTTAGTTAGTAAGTGAGTAAGTAAGTAAGTGCATAAGAAAGTAAGTAAGTAAGCAAGTAAGTAAGTAAGTAAGCAAGTAAGTAAGTAAGTAAGTAAGTAAGTAAGTAAGTAAGTAAGTGAGTAAGTAAGTAAGTAAGTGGCGAAGTAATTAAGTAAGTAAGTAAGTAAGTGCATAAGTAAGTAAGTAAGTGAGTAAGTAAGTAAGTGAGTAAGTAAGTAAGTAAGTAAGTAAGTAAGTAAGTAAGTAAGTAAGTAAGTAAATAAGTAAGTAAGTAAGTAAGTAGGTTAGTTAGTTAGTTAGTTAGTTAGTTAGTTAGTTAGTTAGTTAGTTAGTTAGTTAGTTAGTTAGTTAGTTAGTTAGTTAGTTAGTTAGTTAGTTAGTTAGTTAGTTAGTTAGTTAGTTAGTTAGTTAGTTAGTTAGTTAGTTAGTTAGTTAGTTAGTTAGTTAGTTAGTTAGTTAGTTAGTTAGTTAGTTAGTTAGTTAGTTAGTTAGTTAGTTAGTTAGTTAGTTAGTTAGTTAGTTAGTTAGTTAGTTAGTTAGTTAGTTAGTTAGTTAGTTAGTTAGTTAGTTAGTTAGTTAGTTAGTTAGTTAGTTAGTTGGTTAGTTAGTTAGTTAGTTAGTTAGTTAGTTAAGAATCAGCCACAGAATACAGATACAATGAAATGAGGAATCTCAAATAAGATAAAGGAACTCTTATCCTAGTTTCCATTGTCAGCTATTATTCAATTTTAGTCAAAAATACTCTATCCAATAATGATTATAAGATATCAACCAGCCCTATTGATTACTGTTTATTAGAAATAAGCAATAGTAATAATCATTCTTTGTTGACCACAGTATACACCACATGAAACTGAAATAACATAACAACTAGAACAAGATTGACAAATCATAATAGAACATCATCAAATCATAAGAGACATTGATTAGAATAATCTTTCTAAAATCCTATTCTCAAGAAAAATAAACAATGAATTGATCTTGCATTTTATAGGTAAATATCCATGAAAAAATTTATAAAATAATTAACCGTGATAATAATAAAAATAATAAAATCTTTCAGATAAGAATCAAGATTGTGTACTATTGATTAAAATTAAGAATTAACAGGATGCATAAAAATATGATAATAATCTGATGAGGTCAGTTGAACATTAGTTATATATATATATATATATATATATATATATATATATATATATACAGAGAGAGAGAGAGAGAGCCATGAATTACGTTTCTTCCTTATGAGCATCAATATGTTGCTTTGTTGAGAAAAGATTTAGATAATCTGTTAAAATGAATAAGTGTGTATCATATGTATATGTGGGGGGAAATAAACTTTATAGAATGTTGAAAAATGACTTGGGAAATATTGTTAGATTGATTACATAGTCAGTGGATACATTTTAAAGTAAATTTGACATATTTATGTTCGCTGTAGTTTAAATATGATCAGTACTAATTTCAAGTTGGCTAACTCAGTGTGTTTACTAGTGATTAGCTATGTAAGGAAGTTTCTCTGAATTCTAGTAAGAAGTTGTGACCTCTGGAGTTCAACCCTGTCCGAGTGTGAACCAGAGGTCACTGAAGACTTTCGATGGGGTTGAACAAGACCGTAGAATAATCGAAGTTAGACATTAACACTGTTAGATATCGGCTCAGTGGTTTAGAGGTTAGGCATTTGCACTCAATCTAAAGTCTTAGGTTCGAATTCCATGAGTAGCAGAAGTAGTGGATATGCACTATTGATGAGTTCAGTACCAGGACGAAACGGCCTTTAAGTGCTTCCGGGTTCCTAATCGTGGTATAACAGTGATTGATTCATGATTTCGAATCTTGCGGGTATCAGGGGTTATTATTATTATTATTATTAATAATCAACCCTAATTACATCATTGGTATTGATTCAATTGCTTAGAACTTAAATTATCTGAAAAATGAAAAAAAGTTACACCAAGAAATGCCATCGAGCTATGTCTTGCGATATAGGAATGGGTTAGACGAAAGCTAGGGTTGGCCAGACTAAAACATGGCACAAATCCATAAAGTCACTGACAATTGAACTGAGTCATATCGGTAGGTGTCCACTACGTGGTTAGAGCCCGCGAGATGAAAATAGTCAATGGTTAGAGACCTTGAATGACATGACTCAAAACCGTTTACAATGGCTCCGGTGCATCCAATCTTTGTGTTCTCTCAAATCCTAATCCTCTGGATTCTTCATCACCTTTATCTTTCTCTTCACAAATTTATTTACACATTTGAAATCATCAATCAATCATTGTTAGACCACCACTAGAAACCTGGAAGCACTGAAAGACAGCCGTTTCGTCCTGGTATGGGACTCATCAGCAGTGCGCATCCACGACTCCTGCTCCTCGCAGGATTCGAACCTAGGACCTTTGGCATGATGATTGCAAATGTGTAAAAACGCAAACCTCCAAAACTGTGCCTCAAATTTATTTCACTGAATTATACTTCTTGAATAACATCTTCAAATTCCTAATCTCTCCGATTACTGCGCTAATACTTTTACTACCTCTACTACCACTATGGGATTTGAAGTAGACAATTACATCTGTGCTAATGTCATATTGGCAACACTTGAACTAATGTACGTACGTACGTAGGTACGCAGGTTCGTACGAAGTTCAATGTTGCTGTTAATTGAGTGATTGATCAATACAGAGGTGTAATAAAAAAAATCTAATTAAAACTTTTCAAAATGAATAAAATCACGTGAACTAGAATGAAACAGGTATTTAGCAAAAAGAAAAAAACTGTTTCTTCAGTCAAATATCAAGAAAAAAAAACAACAGCATTTAAACTGATTCAAATTATTTTAGAAAATCTTACATTTAAACAAAAATTAATTTATTCATTCAGTTGTTAATAACATTTTTTAAAAAAAATTATTATTATTATTACTATTGACAAGAACATTGTGGAGTAAGTAAGTAGTGGGAAAAAAATATTCCAAAATACATTTATGTACTTGAATGTCAAGAAGCTCACGAGGTTTGTCTCAGTTTTGAGACAATTTCATCAAACTTTTGTTTTTCAAGTGATTTTATTCATTCACACCTCTTTCAATCTTGCCAACTGTTCGCTTTTATCTTGGTCGTTTCTGTTTTGGTGTGTGTGTGTGTGTGCATACTTACTTCGCTTCAAACACGTCTGACTTATTAATTTGTCTGACTATAAATACTTAGTGATGATACTTTGTTGCATAGAGTTAGCTCACTCACTCACCCTCTGCACTTCACTTCGCCTTTGTTTTGCAGCCTCATGTCTGTCTGTCTATCTATCTGTCTATCTATCTGTACGAACGATTATTACCTGAAATAAATTCATCCAACCAACTCGGTGTATTCGACTTCTTATTACTGCCGTTGCACAAATGGGCTTTGCTCAATCAAGTATGATATAGAGAGGACATCGAAAAAGGGAGGAGATTTATTTCACAAAATAATTTTACTTGTTAATCAATCAAAATATCGGAGTCAGATCATGGGGACACTGAGGGTAGCGAAGCCTACAGTCCACAAATAAATATGTTTCCTTCATTTTTTTTCAAAAATTTAATTAAATCAAATTAATTTCTTAGTAGTTAAAATAAATTTGGCAATTATTTAATTGGGTTACAAAATTATGTTACACATTGTTATGATTATTATGAGTTTTTCTCTTTTGAGAATGAATTAACTTACCCGCCAAATATATAATCGAGAAATGAATATTTCGATTGAGCAAAATATAATTTTACAGTAAGCTGAAAAGCAACGAAAATGATATGTACATATAGAATTAATTTTTTAAAAAAATTATGAGGAAAAATTTTCATTACCAATTTATTTAATAGAATTTTTGATACAATTTAATGAAACCCAATGAAAATAATTAATTAATTGCTCGCGGAGTAAAATGTTATTTTTTTTGTAGTTAAAATGGTTAACAAAGAGTTAATTAGTAGTAGTGTAGTGCGCGCTACTTATAAGTAGTATATGACGTGAGTGTAAACGTAATGTCTGGCAGCAGAAGATGAGGGAAGATCAAGAAAAAGGAAGAAGAGTGGGAACACAATGGAATTTGTATGAAACGCATGAATAGTGAGTGAAATGTCAGACAATGGATTGATGATGGATTGAAGATTTGCAAATTAACCGTTTACGATATGGTTTTTCTATTTTACTGAATAACTCTGTAATTTTTGTTAAATACAATTCGTTTGCCCTCACTGGTGTTCTCCTTCACTACAGTAGAACAGCTTTGGTTGGAAAAAGTGATGCATTTTAAGCATAGTAAAATAAGGGCTGCATTTTTACAATTGAACAACAGCTGGAACTTAAAACAACTATCAAAAGAAAAAACACCAACGTCACAATTTTCAATACAAATGTCAAGTCAGTGCTATTGTATGAGGCGGAAACTTGGAAAACTACCATAGCCATCATCCAGGAGGTATAAGTTTTGATTAATAGTTGTTTGCTCGAAAATACTTCGGGTCCATTGGCTAGACACCATCAGCAACAATATACTGTGGGGAGAGAAAAAATCAGATTCCAACGAAAGAACAATTCAGTAAGAAGCGCAGGAGATGGATAGAACATACACTGAAGAAACCACACATCCACATCGCAAGCCAAGCCGTCACTTCGATCACTCAAAGTTAAAGGAAAAGAGGATGATGACTAAAGAACATATTACGCTGAGAAACGGAGACAGATATGAGAAGAATCAACACTTTTTGGATAGAACTGGAGAGGTCCAGGAGATAATAGGTTGGAGAATGCTACTTGGGGGGTAAGTAAAACATATCTTTATCGTCCTTTAGCTTTTCTTGTTTCGTCAAAGGAGTTTAGTCACTGATGGAATTCGACAACAAGAGAAGACCTGTTCAAAAATAAATGGATACTTTTTTCATTATTTAGATGTATTTGTTGAGCTTACATGGTTGTTTCGGTCAATATGATCATGAGTATTGAGTGATAATGAGTGAGCCTCTAAGTTATTATACAAGTATTAAATCAGAATGGCTTTGTTTATTACTGGTTGTCAGACCAGCATTAGAAAGCTAGAATTACTGGACAGCTGTTTCGTCCTGTTATGGGACTCATTAACAGTGTACAACCTCGACTCCTGTTACTTGCAGGATTCAAGCTCAGAAATTTTAATCTTGCGCGCGAACATTTAACCTCTGGACCACTGAGCTGACATCCAGTGGTGTTTGTGTTTAACTCTGAATTTTGTTCAACTATGATGTTGACTTATTTACCAAACAGTGAAATTCTCATAGTGTGGTGTGTGCTACTTATACGCATGAATGTCAGTCTACTCCAAAGGTAGTTCCAGGTGCAGCAAAAAGTGCGAGCCACAAACACTGATAAAGAAGACGGCTGTACGGTGATCAGAAAGACTGAGAGAGCGACTTGTTAAAGGGGGGACGAGTATGGTGTAGTGTGCTACTTATACGAACGATATAAGTAGTAGTATAAGAAGGGACGTGAAAGAAGAAGTCGCACGGTCAGCAAAGGAAAATGGAAAGCAAATGGAGCAAAAGCAAGAAGTAAAGAGGGAGTACCAACAGGAAGGAAAGGAAGCAACAACAGGAATGGAAGAAGGCTGGAGCGTTGGACGTCACGACTCAAAGATGGTGTGCAAATAGAGTGTTGAATGTAATGTTTTCGTTTTTAATTGACTCAGAGTGTAAATTTGCATAATACAGTCTTCCTCGCCAGCCTCAGTCTTCTCAATAGTAGATATATTATCGTATAATCTGTGAGTTTATTTAACAGTTTGTAAACTACAAAAAAAATTTAACAATTTACTCGTTGATTTGATTATATTTTATATATATAATAGAATGACCTTTTTTCTCTCACTCTTATATATTTACTATGTAATATATATAAGATAAGAAGGGAACAAAAATAGGCTTCAAATAAAAAAGGCGTTAATCATTAAACATTATTTTATTTTTTTGTGGTAAAATTATCTTTCACTCATCAAACCTGATAACATACATACTACCGAATAAGAAGAAAAAACAAAAATTGATAGAATTTTTAATGGAATTTCATATTGTTTTAAATTGTTAAGGTCATCGAGAAAGCGAAAGCGCGCGCGCGCGCTCGCCTAACAAAGTGATACATTAAAACAAATACAGTACCTAGTGTATTATATAATTTTTGCTTCTATATTGAGAAAATAATAGAGAAAAATTGTAATTTTTTTGCAATTGACAAGTGGCAATTTAAAAGTGATACTTGCGTTACGTTTCATTTGATTCTAGTGAATTTTGGGTGGATATTTTTTCGGATACATCAGGTGGAACTAAATGTTGAGCGGAATGAACTTTATGTGTGGGGAGTACAAAAAACATTTTTTTTCTAATGATTTCTTTGGACAATAAAAAAAGAAAATGAAATTTTTTTTATGAAAAAAGGTTGACCTTAATTTTGTTGTTGTTGTTGTTGAAGAAATCTCATTTCTTTTCTCCGTTTTTTTAATTTTTTGGCTCCTTTTTTATTGTAAAAATAGTTAGTTAGTTTCTCTAGACCTTTTTTTCTTCTTTGGTGTTGTTATCAGTGATAAAAAAAAAGAGAAATGGAATGTTGTTAATTTGAAAAAGAGAATTTTCTTATCTTTCCCTCTATTCCATAGGGAGTTGATAATTGAAAGCAATATATATATATATATATATATATATATATATATATATGTACATATAGACTTTTGAAAGTGGGTCTTTTGATCACAGGAAATTAAACTTCTATGTATGGATATATATATAGATTGATATAGAATAAATCGTACTGTATTAATGAGTGATGTATCAAATAAATGGTTCATTGAATTCTTAGGTTATTTACAATGTAGTTTAATTTGAAGGCGTTACAAAAAAGAAATGGTCATTTTTATTTTATTTTATTCTTTGTGAAATATATTTTTCTTTTAAAAAAAATTTTGAATAATAAGTGTATTGTAAAGAATGAAATAAGGCTAATAGATTATATATATATATATATATATATATATATATATATATATATTTGTTCAAGTTAGACATTAACACCGTTAGATACCGGCTCAGTGAGTGGTCTAACGGTT
>OX103971.1:15441123-15499961 GCA_944470395.2 Schistosoma turkestanicum
TTAAATTTGTCGTAGACATGTTTTCGAAGTTAACATTATCCTCAATAGATTTTTTGGGCGTAGACCTTCTACCAAGAGGATCGCTTACTCACCTAGAATATGCCAATGACATATTCTGACAAAATTCAGTCTTCTGAATACCCTAAGCAACAATGAAAGCATTTTCGGGATGCGGTTCTCACACTCAAAATGCAAACTGTTACTTCAAGACTGGGTTTCATCGGTACCTGAACTAGTGATAGGGAGTGAAGTAGTCAAGTGTGTCGACCGCTTCACTTATCTTGTTAGTCTCATCAGTGCTGATGGCCTGGTGACTAAAGAAATCTCAGCACGGAATGAGAAGGCTCGATTGGCTTTCGCCAAGCTGCGTCAATTATGGCATAGACGAGATATCCGATTGCTGACTAAGGGACGAGTGTAATGCGCAGCAGTTCACTCCATTGTTCTATATGGTTGCGAAACATGGACGGTAGAAGTAGAAGATATTCGTAGGTTACTAGTATTTGATCACACATGTACATGTACATGCACATGTATCCTGCGACAGCGGAGTAAGTAATGCTGTCATTAGGAAACGAGTTCTAGGTAGGGATGAAAAACCAGTAGATGAAGTAATGAAACTTCATCAGCTGAGGTGGTTGGGACATGTGTTACTCATGCCCAACCACTGACTACCGCGACGAGCTATGTTTTGTGGTGTAGGAGTAGAATGGAAGATAGTTAGGGGCGGCCTAACCAAAACATGGTAGAAATCCATGAAGTCGCTGACAAGTGGACTGAATCATGTTGGTAGATGTAGGCTACCTGGTTGGGGTGTGCGAGACGATAGTCACCGATGGTTAGAGATCTTGAAAGACATAGCTCAAAATCATTTGCAATGGCGCAGGTTCATCCACTCATTGTGTTCTCTCTAATTCTAACCTTCTGAATTCCTCATTATCTCTATCTTTCTCCTTCTAAATTTATCTTACTGAATTATACTTCTCGAATCATATCTTCGCTCCCTAATCTTCTCCATTACTGCTAATATTTCTACTATCGCTATCACTGTTGGATTTGAACTGACAGTTGCGTCTGTGTGCTAATATGCTATGTCAACCTGAACTGATGTTTTTACTTACGAAGTTCCACGTTGCATCAGCTGACTCACTTACTGACTGAGTAGTAGTAGTAGTAGTAGTAGTAGTAATACTAAAAGAGATATAATCTTCCCACTAATCTATTGCTTTTTCCTTATTTCATTTTTCTTTACTGTAATAACGCTAATAATAATAAAGTTTCAATGTTATGTAAATTATATTTCATTTCCTGACCATTTGAATAATATCATAACCCTTTAACTCACTAACTCACTTATTAACTAACTAACTAACTAACTAACTAACCCACTAACTAATTACTGATTACATAAATTCTTGATTCAACGCACATCATAAATGTGGTATGAAAAAACAACAACCAAAACAAAAACACTGAGAAGCACATGACATAATCAAATTTCACAATGCACTTACTCAATTTCTGTATCAACGTCTTCTCTATTGATGATGAGAAGAAATGAAGGAGAAAAAAAATAGTGAGACGTTATTAACTGATGATGATGATGCAATAAATTAATGAGTCTTATTTTTTTTTTGTGTATGATTAAAATAAGAAATTAATGACATTTTTCTGAAAAAAATCATAAATTTATGTCGAATTATGACGAAATGTCATTACTGTTAGTGATCAAAAAACCAAGAGTCTTTTCCAATGAGACAGTTATTATTTGAGAATTTTGAATGAAACTAGTACACTAGAGTACTTGTCAGTATTTTTTTTTACGGAATGAGGTTGATAACTTCATGCCCAACCCTTTAACTTTGTCTGGGCTTGGGACAGGCAGTTAACTCAGAGGAGCTCCGGGTGGGGAATGCTGGTGGCTGACCTATGCTAGACTAGGGGTAATAGACGAAAATAAATAATATAGTCCTCGTACAGAGGTTAGCAGTAGGCTCTTTGATAAAATGAAATATCGCCCATTGAAATCATCAATCAATTATTGTTAGACCATCATTAGAGAACTTGCAGCACTGAACGGCCGTTTCGTCCTGGTATAAGACTTATCAGCAGTTCTCATCCACGACTCCTGCACCTCGCAGGATTCGCACCCAGGACCTTCAGTCTTGCGCGGGAACGCCTAACCTCTGAACGACTGTGCTGGCATCCAACGGTGTTATTGTTTAGCTTTGACAAATCGACAGATTTTGCTCGACCTCACCTATTTGTCTTTGGTAGTTACTGACTGAGGTTGTGTTCACGCGCCGAACTGAAGGTCCTAGGTTCGAATCCTACGAGGTTCAGGAGTCATGGATGCGCACTGCCACTGATGAGTCCCATATCAGGACGAAACGGTCATCCAATGCTTCCAAGGTTCAAATGGTGGTCTAACAATAATTGATTGATGATTTCAATGTGCAACAAACATTAATCTGCAAAACTCTAATTGGAAAACAGTATACGGCCGGAGAAATTCTAATATAATCTTCTCAATAGTTAAAAATAACTTGACGAGATCAAGTTTCCTAGTTTATTGAGATACATTGTAATTGAAAAAAAAATTGTGAAAAACTGTCCATTTTTCCTGATTTCAGAGATTTAATAAGAATCCATAGTCTTTTTTGCCAACGATCATTTTAGACAATGAAATGACGTGATTTTCTGCTTGTCAAATGTTATCCAGATAACATAAAAAAATATATTTGAAAAGTGGGTAAGTTTTTGTCTTCTACAGATATTTACTAGTGTTTCTGTCACTTCTAATCTGTCGAAATCAATCTACACGTGTCTTATATGCTATTGTAGGGCACATGTCAGTTACAAAAATAGTAAACGAAATGAAATCAAATCCTCAGTGAGAATTTTACTCACAAAATAAACCGCAAATTTAAAATACTGACAGTTGAGAGTCAAATAAACTACAAATTCACAGACACATATCCTATTCTGCCATGATTAGTGATCATGTGAAATGTGTAACTTCTCACATAACAGTGTGTAAGATCCATTTTTTTGAAGGCTTTGTTTGTGAAAATCCCACAATGTATATACATTTTTAATTTGTCCTAATTGATTCCTTCAGTTGTATAGTTGGTTAATCTGTTCGATTCCATTTTGGGGATGATAATATTTGTATTTTAATATGGTTTCTATTTCTTTTGCCTTTCTTTCTGACTTGCATTGATGTTCTTTATGTTGAGGATGTTAGATCCCCAAAATTCGCTTGATAAATGCCTTATTTCGGTTTTCACGTTTGCCAGCATGGGCTGATCAGTTGACCTTGAGATTTCAATTCCCACCAGGAAATACATGGCTGTGATTGGCTGCTGTGTATTTTAGTGCGCTATTTTCTTAACTGTACCAAGGACGTTTCTATGTTGTATGCTTGATTGTACTGTGATTGCTGGGTGTTTGTAGAGTTTACTTTCTACGCTTACCAAGCCTTCTGTTTACAGCTTGGGATTCAAGGTAGCCTATCTGGACGCTGGTAATTGTCGACTAAGGTAAACTCGTAATAGCCTCAAGCATACTCAGTGACGAGTGTAACAGTTTAAGTTGATACTTAGTCATGGCGACAGACATATTGATTTGTTCCTCTTTTAATTGTGTTGCTTGCATTGACTGGAATTGTGCATTTTGATTGTGAATTGAAGCACTCTTCCAGAATAGGAAACACTCTGTGTTTTTAAAGCAACCAAATATTATCTGTCGAACGAATCTGATCTATCCGGGAGGGATAGAATATCATTTATTTGTTGCTGTTGATTTGAATAATTGAACAATTGTTGGTGGAATAATTGAGTGGTAATATTTGTATAGATAATGATGTATATTTATTATTTATGATGAATAATAGATCCGTTATTTACCCAAATCACTTATTTTGGTCTTAGACTGGGCAATAGCGCGTTTCCAAACTCCCTGAACAGTTGTTCCTCAATCCAAACCTCTGAGTCAGTTAAAAACGAAAACATTACATTGAGCACTCTATTTGCACACCATCTTTGAGTCGTGATTTCCAACACTCCATCATCCTTCTTCCATTCCTGCTGTTGCTTCCTTTCATTCCTGTTGGTACTCTATTTACTTCTTGCTTTTGCTCCATTTGCTTTCTGTTTTTCTCTTCTTACCGTGAGACTTCTTCTTTCACGTCCCTTCTTATACTACTACTTATATCGTTCGTATAAGTAGCACACACCACACTACAACAGTTATTGGCTAAAGATATTTTTGCTGTTGTTGTTCAAATTCTAAAGGTATGATTCTTCCACCATCATGATTATGAATTCATTTCACATTTGAATTTGTTTTATTCACAATTGAAAATAAAACAACAACAACAAAAACAAAATGAATTGACATTTTAAAAAAACACTCATGTCAAATCTAAAAGGCATGAATAATATTAGTCAATAAACTTACGAATCACCCACAGCTCCATCCCAATCAAAGCATCGAAAATATAATTCACTAAAAAAAGAAAATCAAAATCAATAACACTCAGTGTTTTTTAAAATTCTTTCTATATGCAGATTTAAAATAAAGATAGTTTGACATAATTATAAATTTGTGATATTATCGACCTTTTGAGATTTCGATATTCGACAAAAATTTCAAGAAAGGAATTATTAATATTATTATTATCAATTCGGATGAACAGGTTCACAGGTGATATACATTTTTGGATTGATATGAGTTTGGACATTATTGACAAACGAACACAGAGTAATGGACAGGTTTTTCAACTTAGCAGGGGATTTCTCTTTCAGTGTTTACTTACAAATCTATCAAGGATTGAATTCAAGAGATTAACGACACACATCAAACACTCCTGACGAATTTTATACTGGTGTAGTGAAGGAGAATACAGGTGAGAGTAACCGAAATGTATTTATTATCTCAAATTACAGAGTTAATTGGTAAAATAGGAAAACGATATCGTAAATCGTTAATTTGCAAAATATCAATCCATCATATCGAACTGGACTGCTCCTGTTGCAAACAACATCTAATCCATTGTCTGACATTTCACTGTTCATACATTTCATACAAATCCCATTGTGTTCGCGCTCTTCCTTTCTTGATCTTCTCCTATCTTCTGCTGCCAGACATTACGTTTTTGTTCGCGTCATATACTACTTATAAGTAGCGCGCACCACACTAGTAGTTGAATGGATAGCACTTTGTAAGATTTTTGATGTATATTTCAGACGAAAACGATTCATTTTAGTCAAAGATGAGATTGTCTTTAAAAAACGATGTTTAGTTTGATTCATTCAAATAAAGTTAGTTTAGTGATGATTGAAACGGAAGTTTGTTTTTAAAAATAGGTGCAAAAACTAAGAGGTTTTTGCATTTTAAAAAAAAAGTTGATGGATTAGTTTAATATTTGAACAGTTGACTTTAATTTTATAATGGAGAGAGAAGGCAGGAAGTATGAAAAAAAGTACTACTATAATTAATTTGGGTTTAGAAAACACAAGTTTTGCTAGGTTTGTGTAACTTTGATCAAGGGAAAGATTTTGGAAACGCGTTAATTTTAGTAACACGATATTCAGTAATTTGAACAACATTATTGATTGCTTATAATATTATCGGGCAGAGTTTTGGAGATTTGTGTTTTTACACATTTGAAATCCTCAATCAATCATTATTAGACCACCATTAGAAACCTGGAAGCACTGAAAGACCGTTTCGTCCTGTTATTGAGTTACTCATCGGCAGTGCGCATCCACGAGTCTGGCTGGATTTGAACCCGGGACCTTCGGTATTGTGCACGAATGCCTAACCACCGGACCACTGGGCCGGCATCCAACGGTGTTAATTTTATTTGCTTTTGCTTGTTCTGGTATGAAGCAGTGCTCACTGAAGGCAGTGGATGAGGTTGTGTAAGACAGTGGACTGATCGGCTCAGTGCTCTACAGGTTAAACGTTCGCGTGGGCTCAAATCCTGCGAGTAGCAGTAGTCGTTAGCACTCAGTGCTGATACGTTCCATACGTGGACGAAACGGCAGTCTACATCATCCAGGTTTCTAATAGTGGTCTGATAGTGATTGATTCATGATTTCAAAAAGTAACTCAACAATCTATACAACTCTATCATGACAGTCAGATGATATCTTGTTGTAAAAAATATTATAAATAAATTAGAATAAATAACGTACTGACAAAAATAGTAAACAAGAAATATGTCTATCTAATTGAATATGAAGTGTTCTGAGAATTGAGAAATTTGATATATATCTAAGTAATTCATCAGTAATCAAACTGACGTGTTATGTTTTGTCAAAAATGAGGTTAATTTGACAATTTCCTATTAAAAAAAGTTATATTTTATTGAAAATGAATATACAGATAAGCGAAACTGTCAAAGGATGGATTTACTGATTGAAAAAGGAAGAAACATAATAACTTTACATACTTATTCACATAATCTGAGTTAGATATCCTGCTAAGACTTGAAACTTTAAAGTCAGTTACATCATAATTATTACCACTCGTAACTTTGCAAAATAAATGGAATAAAGAGTATTTAGTTCTAGACAAGTAACTGAATAGTCTCATGCTCATTATGATACCAGTGGTATAGATCACGAACTGATCTTATGTAGACCATCACTGGAAACCAGGAAACACTAGACCGCAACTTTGTCCTATCATGGGACCCCGTAGCAGTCAGTGCCCGTTCATGACTTCTGCCCTCAAGAGTCGTATCGAGGATCTTCGATCTCGCTCTTTCAGACTACTGGGTCGGCATTCACTAACATTGAGATCTAGGTTCAATCAGTCGAGAGTGGTGCTTAACCATTGCCTGTAGTAGATAACTGTTTCATACCCGATGTAGATTGAACTCTTCTGGTTACGATTTCTCACTAGGACTACAGGGATTCCTTTAAAAGTTATTCAATTGTGAGTGCATGATTATTTTATTAATAAAGGAGAATTGTAGAGATTGTATTGTTTCCATAGTTGAAATCGCGAACTAATCCGACGTCCGATACTCGCGTGCAGGATGCGCACACAACCAAGTAGTCCAATACTAGGACGGAACGGCCGTCCAGTGATCGCAATTTCTCGGTTAACTTTGATTCATCCTATGAACTAACGTTTATTAGGATCCATTGGCTATTGGGATAGTTAAAATATCAACACTAGAATGAAGGTATATCCATCTCACACACACCGTTTACATTCTTGTTAGGGACGTTAGATCCGCAGAACTCGTTTGATAAATGCCTTATTTTGGATTTCACGTTTTCGAGCATGGGCTGATCAGTTGACCTTGAGATTTCATTTCCCTTCAGGAAAATCCATGACTGTGTTTGGCTGCTGTGTATTTTAGTGTGGTATTTTCTTAACTGTCCCAAGGACGTTTCTATGATGTATAAATAAACGAGAGTTGTATGCTTGATTGTGTTGTGTGATTGCTGGGTGTTTGTAGAATATACTTTCTACGCTTACCAAGCCTTCTGTTTACAACTTGGGATTCGAGGTAGCCTATCTGGACGCTAGTAATTGTCTCGTCCGCATTTATCGACTAAGGTGAACTCGTAATAGCTTCAAGCGTACCAAGTGACGAGCGCAACAATTCTCTTGCAAGCTATTTTCCTACTTGATACAAAACACTTCATTGTAAGGTATATTTATTTTAAGGTATAATATGCATGTTTCTAGGGTGGACTGATTACATATCAGGCAGTTCTGAATGCAAAACTCGACTCATAGGCACAATATGTAATTAACAAATCAAATTTGAATATTGAATACGAACATACATTATGTATAGTTTGAAAACATTTTTGTCATCACAATCATAAGCTAGAGAATTAATTAGAATCAAGAGATAGTGGATAGTTGCGTCATCTTAAGTTTTGGGATTAATGACTTGTGATTACATAATCATTTTTTTCAATTAGAGTTGTGGAGATAATTGCTTTCACACACTGAAATCAATCAATCATTGTTTGACTAACAATAGAATGTGCTCACTAGTAACTAGCTTCGTGAGGAAATTCTCGGAGTTCTAGTTGAGAAGACCTGACCAATGGAGTCCAACCTTGTCGGGTGTAGGCGGTAACTACCAAAGACAAATGAGTGAGGTTGCACAGAATCTTTAGATCAACCAGAGTTAGACATTAACACAGTTGTATGGCGGCAAAGTGGTCCGGAGGTTAGGCGTTTGCAAGCAGGATCGAAGGTTCCGCGTTCGAGTCCTGTGAGATGCAGGAATCGTGGATGCGCGCAGCCACTGATGAGTCCCGTAATAGGACGAAACGGTCTTTCAGTGCTTCCAGGTTTCTAATGGTGGTCTAACAGCGCTTGAGTGATGATGGCAATACGTAATAATCATGATGTCATGTTAAACGAGATCTCAATCTAGAGCATATAAATGTTTGTATTACTGCAATATTGCATCATAAGGTCCTACCTAAGAATTTGTATAAATTTTTTGGGTAATTTAGTTATTTGAATAAATAGAACTTACCAGTCAATATTTCCACCACATAATCGATCTAAACATATTAGAATGGGTTTCCAGTCTGGAAATAACGTATTCTTGATCACTTCACTTCGATAACATTTTTGTAATCTATTTTTGTTCAAAAAAAGAAAAAAAAATGAAAGTTACAAAGTTACAAATTTAAACGTGAATAGTTAAAAAAACAAAACTTAAACTAAGAATCAAACCTATTCATTCTATAGTTATCATTTTTCTGATTGTTTTTGGTTAAATGTTCAATACTCAGATGTAAACTGGCAGTGTGGTGTGAGCTACTTATAAGTAGTATATGACGCGAGTGTCAACGTAATGTCTGGCAGCAGAAGACGGGGGAAGATCAAGAGAAAGGAAGAAGAGTGGGAACACAATGAAGTTTGTATGAAATGCATGAATAGTGACAATGGATTGATGTTTTGCAACAGGAACAGTCCAGTTCGATATGATGGATTGATATTTTGCAAATGAACAATTTACGATATGGTTTTTCTGTTTTACCAACTAACTCAGTAATTTGAGATAAATACAATTCGGTTGCCCCACCTGTGTTCTCGTTGACTACGGCAGTTTTTTTTAAATGATGACGTTTTCCATACAGTAGATTGATGTTAAAACTTGAAAACAATAATTAGTAGGCTATATCAGTCAGAGATTTATCTCTATTGGAGTATTACTCAATAACAAGGAGCAATGGACAGCTGTTTCGTCTGTGTGTGACACTCTTCATTGTAATAATGACTGATTTTCGATGCTTAAGTGTATAGATCAGCAAGGGACAAACTGTTATACTGATGATAAATATGTGTATTTATTAGCAACTGATGTTGAAGGGTCATTAGTTGGATAACTAATGTGTTCAAGAATGTGTATTTTACAAAGGAGTCCTATACTAAGATGAAACAGTTTTATTTTTAATGTTCTTTGGTTTTCATTGGTTGTCTAGTTACAATATGTCTGTGTAAAAATCATGAGAATAAATCACTGAATATTTTTATCATCAGTATTTATGCCAGTACACTTGTTCGTTCAACATGATGGCTAAAGAAACATTAAGTTGTCAAAACATGCAATCTTCTCTCATGAGGTAACCATATAGAATACTATACTCGCTAGTGAATATATGGATATAGGGAAAATGTTGACGTTTCTATGTATAATCACACTGATGATGGTGGGCAACTTCAGTATGACTTCAAGTGAGTTTAGCGAGCAGCAACTTTAGTTTAAGTTTCATTCCATCATATCGAACTGGACTGTTCCTGTTGCAAAATATCAATCCATTGTCTGACATTTCACTGTTCATGCATTTCATACAAATCCGATTATGTTCCCGCTCTTCTTCCTTTCTTGATCTTCCCTCATCTTACGTTTTTACTCGCGTCATATACTAATTATAAGTAGCGTGCACCACACTCTGACCACAAACACTTCTCTTTATGAACTCTAAAACTTTTTGGTCTGATTTTGGGAACAGCACAATATCATCAATAGAATGTCAACAATCTCTCTTATAAGTAGTCAATATTATGTAGTTTGTCAAGAAATCATATCGATTATGGCATATTGTTGTACAATATTCTGATTGAATTAAACTATTTTTTTTAATTACAGTTATGGAGATCATTTTTTTGATCACCAGTAGAAAAACCTAGAAGGTTAGACGTTCTGATGCAAGACCAAGGGTCTTTGGTTCGAATCCTGAAAGTTAAGGGAGCCATGGGCTCTACTGATAAGTTCCATACTAGTGTGGTGCGCGCTACTTATAAGTAGTATATGACGCGAGTGTAAAATTAATATCTGGCAGCAGAAGATGAGGGAAGATCAAGAGAAAGGAAGAAAAGTGGGAACACAATGGAATTTGTATGAAACGCATGAATAGTGAGTGAAATGTCAGACAATGGATTGATGATGGATTGAAGATTTGCAAATTAACCGTTTATGATATGGTTTTCCTATTTTACTGAGTAACTCTGTAATTTTCGTTAAATACAATTCGGTTGCCCTCACCTGTGTTCTCCTTCATTACACTAGGACGAAACGGCCGTCCAATGCTTCAAGGATTCTAATAGTGATCTAAGAATGATTGATTCATGATTTCAAATGTGTATAAAGTAAACTAATAAATTATTTAACCAAATTTAATTTTTTCTTGGGTTTTAAACAAATTAGGTATATCATGGATTTATACAGACAGATATGTGGATGTAAATTAACTTTGAAGAAAAAAAATATCTATTCATTAACTTACTTTCCTCGTTCATTTCTTCGATAAATAATTACATATGGATCTGATTTACCAAAAAAGTCTTTTTTGTCCAAATTTGCTCCATTCATTTTAATAAAAATATTTTCCTAAAATGGTTTTGAATTTTTTTTTTTGGGAAATTTATTAAATAACAAATTAGATATTTGGCAAGCAAATTAATTTACCAAAAATTGAGACGATTAGATAATAGCTAACAGTTAGAATGATATTTTACTAAAAGGTTGTGAAGATTGTTGAGTTTCATTGAAATCATTGTTAGATCACTATTAGAAACGTGAAAATATTGAATGGTGTTTTGTCGCAGTGTGGGCCTCATCATCAGAGGTGTACATCCACGACTAGTGTCCACAGGAATCGAACCCAAAAGACCTTCGGTCTTGCGCTAGAACGCTTAACTTGTAGACCAGTGAGCCGGTATCCAACGGTATTTCTTCGAATTCTGGTGAGGGGCTGGAGTTTAACGAAGTCCAAGGGGAAAACAGTGTTCACTAAAGGCAGTCGATCAGATAGTGCGATACTGTGTATTGAAGTTAAACAATAACTCCTCTAGATTTCGGCTCTGTGATCTAAGAGTTAGGCGTTCAATAGTGAAACCGAAGGTCCTGGATTCAGTCTCGTGAGTAGGAGTTGTTGATGAGTCCCATACTAAGACGAAATGGTCTTCCGGCGCTTCCGGTTTTCTAATGACTTTCCTACATTGATCAATTCATGATTTCAATGACATTTTAGTTCATTAATGTTTGAATTATCTCGTTGTAGTTGTGTTGACTGAATTTTGATCAGTCTCAGACAGAATACATATATCCCATGTTGACTGCCATGATAAAACTATTTTTCACGAATTTTTATGGGATAGATAGAATATAGCAAATACATTTGTTGATATTCGAAACAAAAGGTCATCTGTCCGAATCATGAAGTAAATATCAACTTTAAGGTGTGAAAGTACATTCAACTAACTAATCTTGAGTAGGACGATGCGGGTATTGTGAATTTCATTGCTAACTACATTCCAGTTATTCTGTGATAATAATAACAATGAAACCGCATGTAATGAGCGGATTTTCTAAGTCATTCTACAGGAATACACTCATTTTTGTATATTACTTGTCGGATTCGTAGAAGAATGATCATAAGTGATTGCTGAGATCAACATTTTAAAGGATGTCCAATGCTGTTCGATTGGATTTAGAGTATCTATTAAAAACGTCACATTAGTATTTACAGTATTATTCAGTTAGTGAAGTGAATTATACTTGTTTCATATTCTCTCGTAAACACTTGTTGTTTTCTACCTGTTAATAAGGAGTATTTACCACCTTAAATGTACTTGACGACATTGTTTATATGAATCAAGGCTTAATATCCCAATCAGAAGTGTTATCATAGTTCAGTAAAAAGTATATACTGAGAAATTCTTGTTAGCTAACAAAACAGCTAACATTAAATGAACTCCAGGATACGAGTTTTTTCCTATTTGCGACTGGTGATATGGATAAATTTGCCTCGCAAAGGTGATGTTCACTACGGAACTCGAACCTAGTACTGTTCACTTCCATCGATTTAGCTACTGAGTTCACAGAGGCACTCACTTGTGCGATGGGATGAAGATTGATTCATGTGTATTGGTTGTTTGAATCTGCTCATTGATGTTTAGGACTGGGGATTTAGTCCCAGAGTGAATATCAACTTTGAGATCATGACACATCCAGCTGACAAGTTCACATTAGGACATTATTTAACATTGATCTAGTCAGTATAAACTGCGGTGACCAGTGCCTCATTAGTTTCGTCCGATACATTCTTAGACTTCGTATACCGTTACTGAATAGCGAGCACCTCACGGTTTATAAATCAGAAGACGAATACAAGGTGTTGAATATGTTTATTTGGCACACCACAATTAGACTACCAGATCACAGGCGTACAAAGATAAAATCAATAGGCCAGTACCGGAAGAGGCAAGCAAGTGAACCAGTAAGAGAAAAAAGAATCCTGACAAATAGCTATTTTTTGAATTTTCAAACTGAGCATTTGAATTAGAATCTTAGCAATTCTTCATAATTATTGTGAGATTTTGAAATACAGCCTTAACGTTTTTTTATAACTAGTCGTGCGAACGTACATCAGTTCACGTTACCAGTTCACAATTGAAGAACGTTTGGAACTCAATACAACCATCAACCAACATCAAAGTCAGAATTTTCAATACAAATGTCAAGACAACTCTACTTTGTGGGGCGAAAACTTGGAGAACTACCAAAGCCATCATCCACAAGGTAAAAGTATTGATTAACAGTTTTCTACAGAAAATAACTTCAGATCCGTTGTCCAGACATCATCAGTAACAACCTACTGTGTGAAAGACCGAACCAGATTCCAGTGGAGGAGGAAATCAAGAACAAGAGCTGGAAGTGAATAGGACACACATTGCGGAGATCACCCAGCTGAGTCACAAGACATGCCCTCATATAGTATCCTCAAGGTCAATGGAAAAGAGGAATACCATATAACCTACTGTGCAGAGGATTAGACACAGACTTGAGAATAATCGACAGAAACTGGGGTAGTACTGGAAAGGAAGGTCCAGGACAGAGTAGTTTGGAGAATGTTGATTGGCGGCGTATGCTCCACTAGGGGTAGTAACAGGCGCAAGTAAGTAAAAGTAATTAATAAATTTTGTTTGATCTTGTGTGGTGTGAGTTTATGTGTGTAACGTTTTGATTTGAACATGTTCACAAAAATTATAATAATCACAATTTAAACATTCAATATCATGACTATTTGATAAATTTTATACTTTTTTATCAGAAATGGAAACTTACTTTAGAGAAAGGATCTTCTCGAATGCAAACTGTTTTTTGTTTTTAAAAAAAAAATAGATTTCAATAAGTTATTTTAAATACTACTCAAAAAACTACTTAATAAAAAATGTGTATATTATGGAAAATAACGAAAGATAGACATGTCATACTTTCACTTACTCCTCTAAAAATTATAACATTACTGTAAGACGGTTGTTTGTTCCCAATATTTTTCATCTTACAGCTTTCTGACATCGATTCCATGTATGTGAGGAGGGCATGGCAAAATTATTTATGGAGTCATTCAGACTGTCTACTCAGGTTGAGACAGACACATACAAGTTATGTGGCTACTACCTATTTCAATGCTTTATCCTCAGTAGAATGAGTTGTGATTGATATATTGGCCATGTATCCAGAAGGTACATCGCGTTCTACTTATAATTCGACAAATAGATGAACCTATATGCCAATGAATGTGTCCACACTAAGATTCGAATCCAAGGCTTATTGTTTCTAATAAAATCAAGTTAACCGCTATTGTTACTCAGTTCAAACTGCCAGTAACATTTAAGGTATGAATACATAAATGAAGATTGTGGTTTGGCTTTGTTGAGATTTGCTACTGGAATCCGCTTAGGTTGTATATATAAGATCAGAGATTGATCAATCATAGTTTCAAATTCCAACAACGGGCAACAATGAAGGTATTTATAAGGTTTTGTGATAAAAACGTTGAAGACAAAATCCTGCAAAAATTATAATTCTTACACCATTATAGATTATACTGAAAATATATATTCTAAAATATTAGGGACTGTTAGAACATTGTTATAAGTGTTGTTTCATTTCATGAACAGGTTCACATTTGAATTATCATACGTTTTGTTCAATATTCAATGTCTGATTTTAAGTTGATGCTGTCTGTTACTGAAAACACTTTTTTAAAAATGTTAATCAAGGTTAGATCACATGCTATTGTCTTAGTATTTTAGTCGAAATCATAAATCTGTAATTAATCAGTGTGCAATGCATTTGTTCAGCAATTATACTATGCATTCACTATTTGGTTCTTGGTGTCAAGTGATGGATAGACATCTTATACACCTTCAGTTTTTATGTTACCACGTATACGAACTCATTAACTTGTTGTAGAAGTCAGTGATAGAGAAATGTCAGGACATAAATACATCATGTGTATATTTTGAATTTCGTATATTAATTATTTTTCAAAATATAAAATTTAAGTCATGCGCACTTTAAATAGCTTCTTATTACTTAAAATTTTTTTTCCAGAAATCACTGATTGATTGATGATTTTAAACAACATTAATCCATAACTCTACAATGAAAAATTGTACAATATGCCCGGAGTTCTAGGGACAAGACGATATCAGTGGAGTCCAACCATGTTAGGTGTAGGCAGTAACATATCGGAGACAATAAGTGTGGTTGCTCAAAATCTTAGATTGATCAAATATAGAGTGTAACACCGTTGGATGCCGGCTCAGTCGTCTCCAAGTTAAGCGTTCACGCGTAAGACCGAACGTCCTGGGTTCGATTGCTGTATCAGTAGTCGTGGATGCAACAGTGCTTATGGTTTCCATACCTGGACAAAACCTCTGTCCAATGCTTTCAGATTTCTAACAGAGTGGTCTATCAATGATAGATTCTTGATTTCAATAAGAAACCAAAAGAACGCTATTCTTTCCAAAAGTATGAAAATTGTTGATATTCCAAAGAAATCTATTAAATCTAACTAATTGTGGTGGTTTTTCGTTCTTTGAGCTGGATGTTTTGGTTGTGGAGCTTTCATTGTTCTTCTACTGAACAACATCATCAGCACAAACTTCAGATAGAAGTGAAGCATCCGAATTTCTCCACGTTTGACCTGTAGCTTGTTCTGCTAACCTCGATCTTGATTGGTTGCTGTTGACCTTTAACCTGTCGTTGTTTACACCTTTGTTTTGATTGTATCCCCCTTTTGATCTGTTTCTTGATCCTATGTCATCTATGATTTCTCTGATTGGTTGATAAATTGGGTCAATATCAATGTGTTTGTTGATTGCTGATCCAGGTTAGCAGAACAAGCTACAGGTCAAACGTGGAGAAATTCGAATGCTTCACTTCTATCTGAAGTTTCTGCTGATGATGTTGTTCAGAAGAACAGCAATGAAAGCTCCACAACCAAAACAACCAGCTCAGAGCACGAAACACCACCACAATCATCTACCTGAGCTACAAGTTTTCTCCACCATCTCAAATCTAACTAAACTACTTTCAATTATTAAACATGATTATCTGTAATTATCCCAAGAAAAATGTTAACGATAAGAATAGATTTTTTTCAAAGTTCTTAAACACAGAAAAAAAATAAAAGCATTTCATTCGGTCTTCAACCGGAAACATTTAGGAATATTTATCTACATATATATATATATATATATATATATATATATATATATATATATATTCGGACAAAAATATATAAAACTATATTTGATTTGATTTCAATAAATTTCAGGAAACTCACAATAGTTGGGGTCATAATTAATAAATAGAAATCTTATCTGAGAAGGGTGTAGGTAGCTAGTGCTACCAGAAGATAAGAGATTGTAGTTTCATGTTTAAAAATGTTCAATTTCATTCATATACTACTAACAAAAGATAATTTATTAAATGTTTCTTTTTTCTCTTTCTTTCAGTGGTTATGTAAATTAAAAACATCCTTAATTGTAAAATAAATTTCTTAAGAGGTTGTTGATTAAGCAGTAGTGTAAAAAAACAATTCAGCTTATATTAAGTTGAACTATAGAATGAAATAAGTATGTATTGTAAAAATATTGGATTTAAGTTTGTTAAGTTTGATAAAGGACTCACTTCCTTTACATAAAAAACATTTTTGGTAGATATAATGAAAACTGAAAGTTATGAATGATTATCGAAATTTTGAACCGATCTAAGTGTTCTCGAGAATGAAACCACGAACTACTAAGTGGCCGCCTAGTTCCAGTCTGGAGCTCCTCACTGATGTGCGCAACATAGGAATGAAATTGAGGACCTTCCGGTATCGCATACGGACGCCTAGATTTTAGGATGCTGAGCTATTATCAGACAATGTTACTGTAAGATCTACATCAGTCCGCAATATTCCGTGTCAACAAACACTCTTCAATGGTCTTTGACGAGTAACTGTTTTACACCCCTGTGAACTTCACCGGTCATGACTTCCCATTAGAACTGTGAAAATATCCTATTGAAGTTTCTTGCTAGTTAGTACATATTAATTTTAGGCATAGGGTAGAAGAGATTTTCGGATTTCTAGGTTTTCAATGGGGGTCTCACTCAAATTGGTTGATGACTTCAATGAAATTCAATGATCTCCACAATCCTTCTATACTTACAATCGGTGATTCGTTTAACTGTAAAACATCTATTAAGTTAGCTTAACATTGAATTTTGAAAGCATTTCTTTTACTCAAAACAAAACATCATCATGTGTAAATGGTTTTGATTCACCAGCTTCTCATTCATTCTACAAGTTTACATCATCATTCATTGTAGAGTTATGGAGATTGAAGTCATGAATCAATTATTGTTAGACCGTCATTAGAAAACTGGAAGCATTTGATGGCTGTCAAGTCCTAGTATAGAACTCTTTGATAGTGCGCATCCACGGCATGATTTAAACCCAGCACCTTCATTGTTTGCTCGAAAAATCAGCTAACTTCTCGACTACTCATCTGGTATCCAACAACATTAATCTATAACTAATATATATAGCTAAGGTTTTCACAACCTCATCCATTGTCTTCGATAGTTACTGCCTATAACCCGACATGGCTAGACGTTAACACCGTTGGATGCCAGCTCAGTGGTCTAGAGGTTAAGCGTTCAAGCACAAGTCCAAAGATCCTAGGTTCCATTCCTTTGAGTGGGGGTTGTAGATAAGCTTTGCTGAAGAGTCTCATATTAAGAGCCGTGAAGGCCATCCAATCCTTCCAGTTTTCTAATTTATGGTAAACTAACAATAATCGATTCACGATTTCAACATATAATATATCACACGGAATCATCAACGCTGGAATATTTCAAGTATTGTTTAGTGACTCAGTAATTGAAAAGTATCATATATAACATAATTCCTTGGAAAAAACTTGAGTTCAATCTTATTTCAAGTCATGAATGCACACTGCTGCTCTTTGATGTAAAGCTAAAATCAATTTTTTTCTATAAAATAGACGCTATAAAATTAGCAATGGAAATTTCATTGGGATATAGCCTAGAATTGACAGGAATCGATCATATCCGAGATATAAGTGGATATACTTTATGTAAGTACCACTTTTTGAATGCTTTGTTTGTGAAAATCCCACAATGTATATACATTTGTCATTTGTCCTTATTGATTCCTTCAGTTGTACAGTTGGTCAATCTGTTCGATTCCATTTTGGGGATGATAATATTTGTATTTTATTATTATAGTTTCTATTTCTTTTGCCTTTACTGAGTTTCTATGTTTCTTTCTGAACTGCATTGATGTTGTTCCTCTTTTGATTGTATTGCTTGCATTGACTGGAATTGTGCATTTTGATTGTGAATTGAAGCACTCTTCCAGAATAGGAAACACTCTGTGTTATACAGCAACCAAATATTATCTGTCGAACGAATCTGATTTATCCAGGAGGGATAGAATATCATTTATTTGAATAATTGAACAATTGTTGGTGGAATAACTGAGTGGTAATATTCATTTAGTTAATGATGTAAGAATTGATATTTACGATGAATATTAGAACTGTCATTTACCCAAATCACCTTGTTTTGATTTTAAACTGGGCAATAGCGCGTTTCATCTAAACTATCTAGACAGTTATTCCTCAATCTAAACCTCATTTTACATCTTACATTTATATTGAGGAGTCCCAAATCAACCGACACTCCTTAATCTACATCTTACTTGATACTCAAATTACCGAATTATGCAAACATATCAACTCCGCCAGTAGAACCTTAGGGGCTACTGCCGGTCCCAATCCCGGATAAAGGAGGAGAGTTGGACATGGGGTTGGCGACCCCATTCTGTCGAAATCTAACTTGCCAAAAAAAGCTAACCAGAAAATGCAAACATATCGAGTGTCGCATTTGGCTATTCAGATGAATATTATCGATATTCTTTTACAAACTCATATGGCTTGTTTCAAATGGGAATCAAACGATTTCTTTAATATTTCTACTAATATTTCTCATTTAGAATTAAAATCTATTTTATGGGTTTTCAATGTAACATATTTATTGACAGCGATTTTTTTGATACGTTTTTTTCTCTCCCTATTACAGCTAAAGAAATGTGTTTGTTTCTTCTTCCTCTGATTGGAAATAAACTGGAAATAAGAATACATAAATTATTCTTTGGGAATTATTGTTACAATTTTCTAAAATCAAAATTTACTATCATTTTTGGTATCAGTGTAGAATAATTAGTGTTGAATTTCGAATTGTCATATCATATGATATTTTTGCGATAAAAGGAATTAACACAGTTAAGTGTGATATGTATTTAGACCAATATTAAAAGCGTGGAAGCATTGGACGGTCGTTACATGCTGGCAGGTAACAGCAGTGCGCATCCACGACTCTTGCTACTCACAGGATTTTGAAACAAGGACCATGGGTCTTGCGCGAGAACACTCAACCTCTGGACCATCAAACTGGTATCTAGCGATCTGAATGTCTAAGTCTGATTAATCTAAGGATTTTGTACTACCACACCTATCATTGTCTTCGGTAGTTACTGACTACATCTGACAGGGTTGGGCTCCTCTGGTCATGACTTCTCACTAGAATTGCGGGGATTCGCTCACGGTGTTAGTCATTAGTGAGTAATGATCCATTCATGATTATAGTGTAAAACAACGATTTTCATAATACTAATCAAATAGTGTTAAGCATATTTTCCTAAAAATTTATTTTGTAAATTTATTCTTCATAATAATGAACAATCATGGTGAAATAACAATAAGGAAGCCATAGAAAACTGTTTTATCATAGTCTAATGAACAAAGACGTTAAGATCAGAAAAGACATAGTTTACTGGCAAAAATATGTACACCTAATCTTTATAGGCTTCCATTAACGAAACAAGCAGACTATTAACTATTGCCATGCATCCAGATAGGACACTCTTCTCTTCGGTAGTAACGTCTAGCCGATATTCCGCTAAATACTATTTGGGATTTCGATTGGTATCCATCTAACCTTGTACGGGACAGACAACTCAACTAGAATAACCCATGACTACACTAGTTATGAAAGCCATAAAGCTTAGATCGTGTGTGGCAAAAGTGCTTAACAATCAAAACTACTATGTCTGTATCTAAATGTTTACATTGATAAATTTAGTCTCAATTACGGGGTTGTTGTGAAGATTGTGATGTTTTATTTGAAACAACCCCGTAATGCAAATTACCTGTGTTCATTAGTGACTAGCTTCGTGAGGACTCTTCTCCGAGTTCTAGTGGGAAGATATGACCAGTGAAGTTCAACCTGTTCGGGTGTAGACAGTAACTACTACCGAAGACTGTGCATGAGGTTGCGCAACTCCGTGAATTGATCAAGTTAGACATTAACACCGTTAGATACCGGCTCAGTGGTCCGATGGTTAGGCGTTCGCTTACAGTACCGAAGGTCCTAGGTTGGAATCGTGTGAGATGAGCGAGTCGTGGGTGCGTACTGCCACTGATGAGTCCCATATCAGGACGAAACGGCCGTCTTGAAGTGCTTCCAGGTTTCTAATGGTGGTCTAACATTGATTGATTCATGGTTTCAAATCTAGTCTCGTCAAAAAATTTCGTGTCACTACGAGCTTTCAATATTCTTGCTTCCCAACTGTTTCAAATGTGGTTGTAATTTATCATCCACTACAATTCTAGAAATCACTTCTCACCAATGACTGCATGATACATTCATTTCTCTCATCAATTCAATTTTGTTTATAAAACAATAATTCATCACAAAATGAACGCTTCTATGTACGCACATAATATTGATTAAAATGAAGAAGAAAAAAACAACGATTTAAGTAGTAAATTAATTTAAACGAAAAAGAAAACAAGAAATCTGAACAAATCATAAAAGTTGTTCATACATTTGTTTGTTTTAGTTGTTAACAATATAAATAATAGAGAAGAGAAAATTGCAAACAAGATTTATACAAGCGGAATAAATTTATTTCCCATTAACTTAAGTGTAAAAAAGTTGATTACTCGAAAAAAAATACATAAATTTAACTTATAAAATAGATTAAGTCGCATAATAGTATGGATCGATCAACATTAGGCAATAAAGCATTGGATTCCGGCTCAACAGTCTATAAAGTCAAGCGTTCGGATAAAGCACCGAAGCACCTAGGCTTGATTCTCGCCTGTGAGCTGATGGTGTGATGCGAGCTACTTATAAGTAGTATATGACGTGAGTGTAAACGTAATGTCTGGCAGCAGAAAATGGGGGAAGATCAAGAAAGGAAGAGTTAGAACACAATGGAAGTTGTATGAAACGCATGAATAGTGACAATGGATTGATGTTTTGCAACAGGAACAGTCCAGTTCGATATGATGAACTGATATTTTGCAAATGAACGATTTACGATATGGTTTTCCGATTTTACTGAGTAACTCTGTAATTTTCGTTAAATACAATTCGTTTGCCCCACCTGTGTTCTCGTTCACTACAATGAATGTGTACATTTTTGATTAGTCTCACATTAGTACGAAATGGTGGCTGTCCGATGCTTTCAGGTTTCTCTAATGGTAGTCTAATATTGATCGATTGGTGGTTTCATTAAGAATTTATCGTTAAACTCGTCATAAATTATTAGATCGATCATGAAAAGTTGATGTAACTGTCAAACTGTAATTAATTTTAGTCCGAATCATTCATTTATAATTTTAAACTGCCATTGGTCTTAAAAAAAAATGTAGTTAGGCTTTCAAGTTGTTCTGTTTTTCTGTTGAAAACATTGAATATGCTTTGAATGAATTTATACTCTGTGAAAGGCACAGTTAATTTGTGTGTAACAACACTCTTTTAAAGTTTCACAATGTGTATGTGCAACATATATGGTCTTTGCATTACGGGGTTGTGAAGATTGTTAAGTTACACATTGTTGAAACCATGAATCGATTAATGTTAGACTATCATTAGAAACCTGGAAGCACTGGACGACCATTTCCTCCTGATATGGGACTCCTCGGTTGATGCGCACTGCTGAGGAGTCCCATACCAGTACGAAATGGCCATCTTGCAGTGCTTCTAGGTTTCTAATGATGGTCTAACACTGATCGATAGATGGTCTTTAGCGAAAAAAATTATCAAATATATTGCGTCTTTTGATTGGATTATTTTTAAATGAATATCATTAAATGTTAACAATAAACGCTTCAATGAATTTAATATGAAGTAATTAATAAGTTTGTGTCTTAGCCAGATTATTTGAAATAATAAATCGATCAATGTCAGATCACTATTTGAAACCTGGAAGCATTGGACAGCCGTTTTTTCATAGTATGGGACTTATTAACAATGCACATCTACGACCCATTCATGCACAAAATTGAACCCACGATCTTTGGTGTTGCGCGCGAACACTTAACCTCTCTAGTAACAAGTTTAGTGATGGATATCTCGGAGTTCTGGTGAGAAGCCGTGACTAGTGGAGTTCAACCCTGTTTTAGTGTAAGTTAACACTTACCGAAAGGAATGACTGATGTTGTGCAATACCTTGAACTGATTAAAGTTAAACGATAACATCGTTGGATACCACTATCTCAGTGGTCTGGAGATTGAACGTTAGCATAGGAGACCGGAGGTAGTTGGTTTGAATCCTACTAGTCGAGGTCGTGTGTGTGCGCTCTTGATGAGTCCCAACCTAGGACGAAACGGCCATTCAGTGGTTCCAGGTTTCTAATTGTCGTCCAACGATGATGATTGATGAACAGTTTCAATGTAATAAATTTTATGCCGAAATTTTTTACTCAACAAAGATAAATAACAGTGAAGTAAAGAAACCAATTAAGACAAAAGTTTATAACCAGACTGGGGTGACTAGTTTTTCATTTTAGCTACAAGTAAATTAATAATTACACAATGATGTTAGTTTGATCACCTACCACTCCTCTTCTCCATATCAATAAAGGTTAATAATACATAGAGAATTAAGATGAACTTACCAACTACATCGGTTGATGTATTTCGATCAACTTGAATATCTTCATTCCATCTAAGAAATTTAGAAAAAACAAGATAGTCGGCAGGAATATCAGTAAAAATCTTGTGTTTATAGAAAATAGTATCGATTATATATTTTTTCAAACAAAAAATAAGTTGGATGCCGGCCCAGTGTTGTCCAATGGTAAGGTGTTCGCCTACAATGCCGAAGGTCCCGGATTCGAATCCTGCGAGGTGCAGGAGTCGTGGATGCGCACTGCCACTGATGAGTCCCATACCAGGACGAAACGGCCGTCTTGCAGTGCTTCCAGGTTTCTAACAATGATTGATTGATGATTTCAAATGTGTAAAAAATAAGTGTTACTTTAGAATACAGTGAAATTTTAAAACTTATAACTTGCTGATAATAATACCATCATAGTTTAACTTATTAGTCATTCAAATTACAAATTGAATTAATCATTGAAAGATTGTAATGTATTTGAGATGTAATGTATTTTGGAATTATATAAAGCAAAGTCATGCTCTGTCTGTATAAGTTATTGTCTAGATTAAAGTCACTTTCATATTTCGAAAACAAACATGTTTGCATGTTATCTTTATGTCATGCCTGTTTACTTGTTTAAGATTGTGTTAGGTTCGTTCGTCACTAGGTATGCTTGAAACAATTACGGGTTCAGCTTGGTCGATAAACGAGAACGAGACAATCAACAGCATCCAGGTAGGCTAACATGATCCGAAACGGCTAAAGAGAAGTCTTAGTATAGTGTATAAAGTATATTCTACAAACACCCAGCAAGCACACAACACAATCAAGCACATACAAATCTTGTTTATTTACACGTCGTAGAAACGTCCTTGGGACAGTCACTAAAATACACAGCCGCTGATCACAGCCAAGGATTTTCCTGGTGGGAAATGAAATTTCAAAGTCAACTGATCAACCCATGCCCAAAATAAAGCATTTATCAAGCGAGTTCTGGGGATTCAACGTCCCCAACAGATTATTCTCTCCGTTGGAACACAGGTAACCGACCAAGGATGTTCGATTAAATGTCCAGAGCCGTTCTGGATAGCTGATGCTAGACAATTTCCATAGTCTTGATGTTTGATTACTGTCCTAATGATTATATGTTCTCTAGTATTTCTGAAAAGAGTGCATAATATTAATTATCTCAATGAGTTATTGTCAAGTTCAACCTTTGTATGACTTAGTATATTTTTTTTCGGTTAACCAGTTAGAACACTTCACTTCTGACTGAAATTTGATTATTCTTACAATATAATTATTAGATTTTTCTGTTTTCATTACAGTGGGAAAAAACTGTTGATGATTTGTAGTTATTTAGCTATATTGATGATATCCTCGCCAATTGATATGTTTGCATGCTATTACGAGTTCACCTTACTCGGTAAATGGAGCGCAGTTGAATGATGCAGTGGCACGATAGACTATTCTAATCCGTTATCCCAAGCAAGAAGTTTTGACAAGGCACCCGGAAAATAGGAGGTTGGTAAGCACACAAATCAGGCTTATTTAAACAATGATAGTAATGTCCTGCGGAGAGCCACAAAAATAGCATACTAAAATAATCCATCAACCAATCACAGTTAGGGTTTTTCCGAGTGGGAAATGCAAGCTGAAGGTCAACTAAGTGACCTGTGCATGAAAACGTAAACAATCCAAAATTAGGAACCTTTCTAAGTGAGTTCGGATGAACTAATATCCCGAACAATTATCAAAAAATAATAATAAATGACATTTATATATTCTTTTGAATTTTCGACTGTATCCTTCTGAGACTTGAACATTACTTACTTACTTACTTATGCCTGTTACTCCCAATGGAGCATAGGCCGCCCACCAGTTTTCTCCAACCAACTCTGTCCTGGGCTTCCCTCTCCAGTTCTGTCCAATGTTTGTTCATTCCTCTCATATCTTTCTTTATTTCTCGGTGTAATGTGTTCTTTGGCCTTCCTCTTTTCCTTTCGCCTTGAGGGTTCCATGTGAGGGCTTGTCTTGTGACACAGTTGCGTGCTTTTCGTAGTGTGTGTCCTATTCACTTCCACCGCTTCTTCTTGATTTCCTCCTCCACTGGAATCTGGTTTGTTCTCTCCCACAGTACGTTGTTGCTGATGGTGTCTGGCCAACGAATCCGAAGTATTTTGCGAAGACAACTGTTCATAAATACTTGTATCTTCTGGATGATGGCTTTGGTAGTTCTCCAAGTTTCCGCTCCATACAGTAGAACTATCTTGACATTTGTATTGAAAATGCTGATTTTGGTTTTGGTTGAAAGTTGTTTGGAGTTCCAGATATTTTTCAACTGTAGAAATGCAGCCCTCGCTTTGCCAATCCGCGCCCTCACATCTGCATCGGATCCACCTTGGTTGTCGATGATGCTGCCGAGATATGTAAAGTTGTTAACGTCCTCCAAAGCATCTCCATCAAGAGTGATTTTGGTTGGTGTATGTTGTATTGCATCGGAGTATTTTGCTTTTTCCTTTATGTATGTTGAGACCTACTGCTGCTGGAGACTTGAACATTGCGGTTGTTTATTTCAGAACGTCAATTTATATTCATTAGGTTTGTTGATCAACACACTTAACTGATATGATAAAATTATTCTGAGTTTACATTTATGATATTTAATCCCTGTTAGTAAATCATCCCTTTGACTAGACAGGTGGATGATTTGAGCCAAAAATATGTGAATGTCAACACTAAGGTATACACTCACTCATCCAGATGATAAATACGAGATAAGATGAAGTTTACATTTTTGAAACCATGAATCGATCAATGTTAGACCACCGTTAGAAACCTGAAAGCACTGCAAGATGGCCGTTTCGTCCTGGTATGGGACTACTCGGCAGTGCACATCCACGACTCCTGCGCCCTGCAGGGTTCGAACCCAGGACCTACGCTATTGTGGGAAAACGCCTAACCAGTGGACCACTGTGTTAATTTCTAACTTGATCAAATTCACGTAGTTTACATTGTGAATTCTGTTGCTAAACCACCAATAGACTTCACTTAAGAAAAGTCAACTATATAAACGAGTATGATTCATTCACATAGGAAATATGAAAGTTAATTGATCTCATTCAACAAATATCGATCGATAACAAGGATACTACTAATTCCCACGTTTGATTTTTATCACCTACCTATCTTAATTACATAGGTCAGATTGAAATTACAGAAAAAGATAGAAATAATCCATGATGAATCTTTCTGTGTATTAAGATAGAAAAGACTTTGTCTGTTAGTGAACTTATGAAAATAAACATTGAAGTTTAGTAAGTTATATATAGGAAGGTAGCGCTAATCGATATAATATGTCTTATTAAAACTTTTCATCCACTGTCCTATTTCAAATAAAGGTCAAGTTGAGTTTTAGAATGGAATCAAAATATGAATCATGTGAAAGGCGAAATGTTTCTCAAAATAATTACACATTGTTTATGTGTACAACATGTCCATCTACACATATCTGTCATCAATGATTGATTTAATTTATGTTGATAATTAAGATTTAGGTGAAATTTTATGAATATGCATGAAAGTTTAACAGAGTGTTGAGTTAGTTTTTGAAATCTCAAATCGATCAATTTTTATACCACTATTAGATACCTGGAAGCATTAGATGGCCATTCAATCCTGGTATAGAACTACTCATCAACAGTGCGCATCCACGACTCTCACTATTCGCAGGATTCGAACCCAAGACCTTCTGTCATACGCGCGAACGAGTAACCTCTCAGTTTTGAAAAATTAGAATGGTTTGCATATTTAGTAATTGAAACGGATAATAGATTAAGGCGATTTTTGTTTACTGACTGATTTTATTGCGGGGTTGTTGTGAAGATTATTAAGCTTTATTTGTAACCATGAATCGATCAATGTTAGACCACCATTAGAAACCTGGAAGAACTGGACGGCCGTTTCGTCATGGTATGGGACTCCTCAGCAGTGCGCATCCACGACTCCTGCACCCACAGGATTCGGTATTGTGCGCAAACGCCCTAACCGTTAGACCACTGAGCCGGTACCTAAAGGTGTTAATGTCTAACTTGATCAGTTCACGGAGTTGCGCAACCTCATACACTGTATATATCCGAACATGTTTGAACTTCACTGGTCACGACTTCCCACTAGAACTCGGAGAATATTCCTCACCAAGCTAGTCACTAGTGAACACATGTAAATGCATTGCGGGGTTGTTGTGAGGGTTGCTAAGTTTTATTTGTCCCATACCAGGACTTGACGGCCGTGCAGTGCTTCCAGGTTTCCAATGGTGGTCTAGCATTGATCGATTCATGGTTACAAATAAGGCTTAACAATCTTCACAACAAACCCGCAATGCATTTACATGTGTTCACTAGTGACTAGCTTGGTGAGGAATCTTCTCCGAGTTCTAGTGGGAAGTCGTGACTTGTAAAGTTCAAACATGTTCGGATGTATACAGTGTA
Organism: Schistosoma turkestanicum; assembly: GCA_944470395.2. NCBI lineage: Eukaryota > Metazoa > Platyhelminthes > Trematoda > Strigeidida > Schistosomatidae > Schistosoma > Schistosoma turkestanicum. Next base: position 15,468,431 of record OX103971.1, read on the forward strand.
TGAGGTTGTGCAACTCCGTGAATTTGATCAAGTTAGACATTAACACCATTAGATACCGGCTCAGTGGGCTGACTGATTTTATTTAAACAATAGCTAGTGGAGACAATAATAACTCGGTGCTTTTTGATTCTCGACGATTGACTAACTGAACTCGCCCAGGCTTTAAGTATCCTTCAGTCATACTGCAAATAAGGTCACTTTATTGTTTCTCTGTATAAATGTACAGCATGTTACAGACCTTCGCATGTAAATGATGTTTTAAACGACAATTTCCGAATCTATCTAATATATTCTCTTCAAATTTACTTATGTGTCATATTGAAGTAGTAGTATTCAATACTTTGTTTGTAGCAGCTAATTAGCATGACATAAACGAGTATTTTGTTGAAATCAAATCTATTTATCGATTGCAGAGTTGTTTTTTTTGGCATACAGTTGAAAACTAATGAAGTTGATAAGTAGTATCATACGAAATCGTTCAAAAATAATCTATTTAGTAGTTGACTAAAAATACTCATCGAATGTGAATGAGTACACTGTCAATTTAACCAAAATTGTTATCATTTATGATGACAAAATGCAAAACTATACAACATATATTTTTATCTGTTTATGATCGATTTTAAATGAATTTTGTTATTTGTTCAATATTGAATCTATTCACTGAAAAATTGTTTAAATATATGCTTTCAAGTAACAGTAAGTAGCTCAATAGATAAACACATTTGGTGTTTTTAAATGCGAGATAAATGCCAAGTTTGAGTTCAGCTAGAAGCATACTGTTTTTATATTTAATAAATTTAGTGAATAAATCTTTAAAAGACAAGAAGGGCAGGGAGCGGTGGCGTGCGCCTATAGTCTAGCTATTTGAAGGCCAGGGTGTAGGATTTCACAGGACAGGAAGTTCTGGCATGAGTGTGCTCATGTTGATCGGGTGTTTACGTTAAGCATGGCGCTGATATGGTTGACCTGTCTGTGAGCGGTTCGTCTAGGTCGACTAAAGGGGAGAAGAAAATTTGTCATTCTGAAATTCAATATTAGCTACTGTCAAAAATATACCTTCAGATGTTGAAACATTCTTCTATTTTGCATTTAGGTATTATAGATGAATGAATCATTGTCGCAGCAAAACAACGATCTCCATAATATTCTGATTTAAAAATCAAAAATGTGTTGATGAGTGGAAATTCTTGGAGTTCCACTTGTGGTGCGAGCTACTTATAAGTAGTATATGACGTGAGTAAAAACGTAATGTCTGGCAGCAGAAGATGGGGGAACATCAAGAAAGGAAGAAGAGTGGGAACACAATGGAATTTGTATGAAACGCATGAATAGTGACAATAGATTGATGTTGTTTGCAACAGGAACAGTCCAGTTCGATATGATGAACTGATATTTTGCAAATTAACGATTTACGATATGGTTTTCCGATTTTACTGAGTAACTCTGTAATTTTCGTTAAATACAATCCGGTTGCCCTCATCTGTGTTCTCGTTCACTACACAATGAGCAGACTTGACTATTGGAGCTGAACTCCGTCGGGTGTAGACAGAGTTACCTACCGAAGATAATAACTGAGGTTGCACGAAATCCTTAGGTTGATCAGAGTTAGACATTCACACCATTAGATACCGGCTCAGTGGTCCAGAGGTTAGGCATTCGTGCACAAGACCGATGGTCCTAGTTTCGAATCCTGCGAGTAGCGGCAGTCTTGAATATGCACTGCTGATGAGTAGCAGCTCCATACCGGGACGAAACATCCATCCAGTGTTTACAGGTTTCTAATAGTGGTCTAACAATAATTCATGCATTATTTTGCCATTTAACTGTTAGATGATGTAGAAATTATCATTTCTAAGAAAAAATAACCTGTCTAATTCAATTTTTAAATTCACCTGGGATTGCATTCTCTATTGAACATTTAAACCTTGAACGACAAGTTTCGATTTAAATAGAAAAAAAATTAGGTCATAAATATTGAGAGATAATTCAAATTCTTCTTGATAATAAAAGAAAATATCATAACCGTTGGATGAATTTGTGATTATCTGGACTCATTAGTTTAGTTGGTAGGATGTTGCTGTTTTGAATAAAAGCTAGTGAATATCAATGGGTATATAAATATATATGTTAGGTTCGCCACTAGGTGTGCTTGAAACAGTTACAGGTTCACCTTAGTCGATAAACGCGAAACAAGGCAATGAACCAGCTTCCAGGTAGGCCACCCTGATCTGCTGCTAACTAATGAAAAGTTTTGATGTAGTTTAGGAAGTATATTTTACAAACACCCATGCAAGTACAATGCAATCAAGCAGACGAATTCCGTTTATTTATGCATCATAGAAATGTCCTTGGGAAAGTCACAAAAAGAGCCCACACTAAAATACGCAGCGACCAATCACAGCCAAGAATAGTTCCTGGTGGGAAAAGAAATCTCAAGGCCAACTGATCAGCCCATGCTCGCAAACGTGAAATCCAAAATAAGGCATTTATCAAGCGAGTTCTGGGGATCCTAACGTCCCCAACAATATATACGTCAGTCAGTTAGTCAGCAGCAACGTACACCTTCGCACATACTTGCATCAATCATTTCAAGTTGCCATACCATATTAATGTACAGAGACGCGATTCAAATGCCTTAGGGCTAGATGTGATAGAAGTTGTAGAGGTAATGTAGAAGATTAGGGTTCGAAGATATTATTATTCAAGAAGTATAAACCAATAAAATAAATTTAGAAAGAGAAAGATAATGGTGATGAGAAATGCAGAAGATTAGGATTTGAAGAGAATACACAGAATGGATGCACTTGCGCCTTGGGGAATGATTTCGAACCATGCTATTCAGCGTCTCTAATCATCGGTTACTATCATTTTGTGGATTCTAACCAGGTAGTCCACCCCTACCAACATGACTCAGTCCATTTGTCACTGACTTCATGGATATATATATATATATATATATATATATATATATATATATATATAGCTGGCAAGTAACATATGAGATGATGCCTGTATCTTGCATTAACGTAACTATTTTTCCTAAGAGCCACTATCGATTTTCATTATTAACGTCTCAAGCAAGAATAATACCTATTGGTTATAACAATAAAAAATATGTACATATTGTCCATTTTAGATACAACATTCATGATAACCCAACACATCGATTTAATTTTCTTATTTAATATTTTGAAAAAAAAGTTCACTGTTTTTTGTCAGTCAAAATCAATATCATTACAAACATGTTTGTTCATTTTTGTCAAGATATTAGGCGAATCGAAAAGGTACCTGGATAACATTAGATTTATGTTTTTTAGTCAGACATTTCTAAAAAATATTGAGTATTATTATCATATAAATTAGTGACTAGCTTGGTGAGGAATCTTCTCCGACTTCTAGTTGGAAGACGTGACCAGTGAAGTTCAACCTGTTCGGGTGTAGACAGTAACTACTACCGAACACTGTGTATGAGGTTGCGCAACTCCGTGAATTGATCAAGTTAGACATTAACACCATTAGATACCGGCTCAGTGAGTGGTCTTACGGTTAGGGCGTTCGCCTACGATACCGAAGGTCCTGGGTTCGAATCGTGCGGGTTGCATGAGCGGTGGATGCACACTGCTGAGGAATCCCATGCCAGGACGAAAAGGCCGTCCAGGTTTCCTTCCAGATTTCTAATGCTGGTCTGACATTGAGCGATTCATGGTTTCAATTTAAATTTGTATTGAGTAACATGTAAGTTATTTTATCTTTGTTTGGCAGTAAGTCTAAATGGGATTAATTTTTTGACGTCTATAGTGGTTGAGTGTTAATGCTCAGTAAATATGTACAAGGCATTAGAAATCGTAGGCAGATATGTATATATATATATATATATATATATATATATATATATATATATATATATATATATATATAAGGAAATGGCTAATTACATTTTCAAAAACCTCTCTGTTTACGGTTTGTTCAGACATGTGTCTGTGATGTGCTTTTTTCACATTTTGGTTTGGTTGTAACTCAACTTACTTACTTATTGACTACTGTCAAGGGGCGTGGGGGGAGTATTCGGAGTAGTTGAAACTTTTGAAACTTTTACATAATTGATAATTGGGATAATCGGATTTGAGTAGAATGTCGTGTCGCCGGATCCTTGATCCTCGCTCTCGTTTTCTGACAAGGTAAACCCACAATAGTTCAAGTATATCAAGTTGACGTCTCTACGTTCAGGCGTAACAGCAGACTACGTAAAAAAATTCTTATTCTCAAAGTTTACTTCAAAAAAAAGCAAAACTGTTTCATTTCAAAACGTCTCAGTTATTTTCATGATTAATTACAAGTACGCATGAGAAGTAATTAAACAAAATTTTATTATATACAAAAAGTATTTCACTCGAAATTTATAATAAAATGTTTACTTACATGATTGGTAATATTAATTCACCACCACTGTGTATCACACGACCAACAGTACATTGAATGTAACCGAGAAGAATGGAATTCTGTGTAAAAAAAAGGAATAAGAAAATAGGGTGAATAACTGATCTGATATTTTTAGAAATGTACAATACAGTTGAGTTTGCGAGTGTACTGTTTTTTGAGTTCACCTGAATTGATTTTCTGACTTGATGGTCATGGGGAATGTTTATCGTTGGTTTGTGTAGACTGATATCCAAAGCAAGCTATCACTTCGAATGATCAAGTTCAGAGGAAAAGAGAAAGACTAAATAAAGGATACAGTACTCTTAGAATCCAAAGTAGGCTTAAAAAAGAATAAACAGCAGTCGAGTAGAATTGGTAAGGTTGGGCCCCGGTATAGAATGGATTGAAGAATGCCAGTCGGCGACCAATGCACCACTAGGGCTAACAGGTATATGTTAGTAAGTAAGTAAGTAAGAGTATATTGCTGGAATAATTCAAACATTTTCAAATTTCTAATGAGTATCATGATGTAAGTAGCAGAAAAGTTATGAAAAAGTAGTTTATTCATCAAATTTCAAGTCATTCTAAACATTTAGCTTTTTTTGAAAATTGTTTAATAGTTAGAAAAGATTAATGGTCTGTATAGTTTCAACCTACTATCCTTTCAGGAAGTGAGTTTCAAATTATGTGGCAGACACTATATTCAGTGAGAAGACAAACTGGATAAAATAGTTAATACAATCTGCTCACTACTGACTAGCTTCATGAAGAAATTCTTGGTGATCACTGGAGCTCAACCATATTGGATGTAGGCAGTTACTAACGAAGACAAATGTCTGAGATTGCGGAAAACCCCCAGATTGATCAGAGTTAGATATCAACATCGTTGACTAGCGGCCAACTGGTCCAGGTTATGCACCAATTCAAATTAGACAACCCTTGAGAACTTGAAAGTACTGGACGGCCGTTTCGTCATGGTATGGGACTCCTCAGCAGTGCGCATCCACGACTCCTGCACCCCCCACGATTCAAACCCACGACCTTCTTTATTGTAGGCGAAAGCCTAACCATCGGACCACTGAGCCGGTATCTTACGTTGTGATTGTCTAACTTGATCAATTCACGGAGTTGCGCAACCTCATACACAGTGTTCGGTAGTAGTTAATGTCTACACCCGAACAGGTTGAACTTCACTGTTCACATCTTCCCACTAGAACTCGGAGAAGATTCCTCACGAAGCTAGTCAAAAAAAAACTTGACAATCTTCACAATCCCGTGATGCAAACCTTTGAGAACTTGGAAGCAATGTGTTTATCAGGGTATGGATCATACCAGATGAAACCCAAAAAGCTTTGGCTTTTCAAAGTCAATGTTTACTTTCTGGTTTCATGACTTGTGTTTGTTACAATTTATTCAAAAACTGTTTATTATTCAAATAAATTTTAAAATCTGATGCATTCATCTCTTCTATTTTTTGAGCATAATTTTTCTTTGCTTCAAATTAGGTTAATTTGTGTAAATCATTATTCTCTTTTATTTTAAGATTCAATAATTCTTTTCAACAAAACGACCAGTCAATAACTATTAAACCTAATTTTTTTAATCAGTAACTAAAAAGCAGTAACAAGGTACTTAGGAATGTATGTAAGATGGTGATTGGAAGTATTAACCACGAGACCCTCCTCAACCTAAGTCTCCTGTTATATGACACATGTCAACAAAGTGTACTTTGATTCTTGACAGAACTGATTCCTCCTAGTTGGTGTGAGCCCAGTTTCACACTAGGAGACGTCACCAATAAGCGATTCGTGTCACAACTGATCTACAGAAGGATTAGGAGATATTTTTTTAAACAAGCAATTGATCATTGAGCAGTTACCAGTACGATGTATATTAAATCCTTCATAATCTTAATTGATTTCCATCAATCAAGTTACAGTATAGCTGTTAGTCTTAATGTTTCTCCCAATGTGAGTAAATACTACTCACATCTTATTATAAGTAATTAGTTAAAGACAAAACAAGGTCTTGTTTAATTTATAACACAGTTGTACAAATCGTTGTTTTTTACTTCTTAACAATCATTTACATCTGGTTTATATGTGTACGTACGTACGTACTTGAGTACATACGAAGGTCTACGTCGTAGCTGACTGACTGACTGAATAATGTCAATGCAATCAATCAATCCAATCAACAGCAACGTAGAATTTGTACCTACGTACGTACGTACATCAGTTCATGTTGCCACACCACATTAACACAGAGACACAAGTGTCACTTCGAATGCTATAGTGGTAGCAGAGGTAGTAAAGTTATTCGTAGTAATCGGAAATCTTAATTTTACGACGTTATTATTCAAGAAGTAGAATCCAGTGAAATAAACATAAAAAGAAAAAGATAAAGGTGATGATGAATAAAGAAGTTTAGGATTTGACTGAACACAAAGAGTGGATGCACCTGAGACATTGCAAACGATTTTGATCCATGTCATTCAAGGTCTCGCATGATCAATTATTATCATCTCGCGAGCCCCAACCAGGTAGTCGACACCTACCAATATGACTCAGTCCACTTGTCAATGACTTCATGGATTTCTGCCATGTTCTGGTTTGGCCTCTCTTAGCTTTCTTCCAACCTACCCCTACATCGCAAAACATAGCTTGACGAGGCAGTCAATGTTTAGGCATACGCAATACATGTCAATAAATGATGACTAATTTGTCAATTATGAATTTCTGCCATGTTTTGATTTGGCCGCTCCTACCTTTCAACGTCAATGAAGAATAATACCTATTCTCGAACGTTCTAGAACATCCTGATTGTAACAAAATTATTATAATCATTTTAACAACTTTAACTTGTTGTTATTTTACAAAACAACACTGAAACAAAACAAAACAATATCTCTATCTGTTTGTTACTCAATAATAAAAAAATATGTAGGTAGAAACGATTTAATTTATGACATGAAATTTAGTTAGAACAACAACGAATATTTCTGAATAGAGGGAAACAGATTTCCGTTTGCATACACTTCAACTAGTTCTCTCTCTCTCTCTACACTTTTATCAGGTGTTTGTGATGAGAAGAAGAGGAATAGTTTACAGCAACAACATCAACAACAAAGCTTAAACACTAGCGCCTCATCTATCACTGTTGTAATCTGGAACATCACACACTCGCACACATACACACACTTACGTACACACACACACACACACAAAGGACCGGAATAAATCAACGAATCAATTTTCATACACAAGTTAAAATGTAAATAATCATTTTACTCTACATTTCAAACTGACACACTGATTTAACGCTGAAGTTTAAGATAAAAATCATTTATCTGTGTAATAATAATAATAATTATTATTATTATTTACTCTTTTATTCAGTAAACAAGTGTTTATTTCTTATTTTCCTTTAAAAATAAAACATTTTTTATTTACACCATCAATAATTGATTTGTTTTGATGTGTAAATATGTTGAATTTTGATCAAGGAGGAGGGAAAAACAAACAAACAAGATTTTATTGAATGTTGAACGTTTTATTTCTTCTAAAAGTTTCAATAATAACCGGATGTAAATGATTGTTGAGAAGACAAGAATAATAAAACAAACAAACAATTAAACAAGATCTTGTTTTGTTTTAAACGAATTACTAACAATAAATTGTGAGTAGTATTTCCTAACATAAGGAAGAATATTTAGACTAATAGCTATGCTGCTGTAGCTTTGTTATGCTCATCTCTAGAGGTATGCTTAAATTGTTTACAGGTTCACCTATAGTCGAATAACGAGAACAAAACAATGTAGCAGCTTCCAGGTAGGCTACTGTGATCCGATTGTCACAGTTGTACTAGCAAGAAGTCTTGATACAGCGTAGGAAGTGTATTCTACAAACACCCAGCCAGTACACAATGAATCGAAACACACAAATCACGTTTATTTATACACCATAGAGACGTCTTTGGGAGAGTCACAAAAATAACATAATAAAATGACACAGTAACCAATCATAGCCAAGGATTAATGTGATCAATCTCATGGTCAACTGATCGGTCCATGAATATAATCCAAAATAAAGATGTTTATCAAGCAAGTTCTGGGGACCTAACAAGCTTGATTGATGAAAAATCAATTAAGATTATGAAGCATTTAATAAACATCGTACTGGTAACTGCTCAGTGATCAATTGATTGCTTAAAAAATATCTCCTGATTCTTCTATAGATCAGTTGTGACCCGAATCGCTTATTGGTGACGTCTCTTAATGTGAAACTGGGCTCACACCAACTAGGAAGAATCGGTTCTGTCAAGAATCAAAGTACACTTTGTTGACATGTGTCATATAACAGGAGACTTAGGTTGTTAGTGCTTTTTAGTTAATGATAATAATTAAAATAATAATTAAAACTAGATTTTCTGTTTTTTTTAATTGACTAATCGTTTTGTTGAAAAGAATTATTGAATCATAAAATAAAAGAGAACAATGATTTAAACAAATTAACCTAATTTTTTAAAAAAAACTAGTTAAAAATTCAATCTCATTTGACTTATAAACAAAAATCAACAATTGAACAGTGTATATGCAAGATTATGTTTACGAACAAATTCACTCTATCCAATGACTTCATATCAACTACAACAAAACCGAAGCCTGAAAAAGTGTAATGCATATTCTGCACATTTAAATCATCAATCAATCATTGTCACTAGACCACCATTAGAAACCTGGAAACACTGGACGACGGCCATTTCGTCCTTATTGTATGAGACTATTCATCAGTGGCAGTGCGCATCTACGACTCCTGCACCTCACAGGATTCGAACCTAGGACCTGCTTCGGTCTAGTGCACATGAACGCCTAACCTCTGGACCACAAAACGTAAGCATACTCTAATTAGTGAAGTTTTTTTTATGAGCAAATACAAATTGAAATATAAAATCCAAGAATAGCTATGCATGTGATAACTTTATTACTGATAATGAAATGAATTTATGTTTGCTCGTTTTTGTTCTGTCATTTTTTTTCAAAAACTGTAACGCATCTAACAAAATGTTCAGTGAAGCATGAATGAGAAACCTAATTCGAACTATTGAACAATGAAATGTAAATGAGAGAAATATTGACAGGACAATATGGCTTTTGTTCTAATATTTATGTGAATGACGTCTAGCCTAAATGAGATGCTCAGACAACAGAACAAATAATTACTTGAAGTGATCAGAAGGAACCATGTAGAGAAAAATAGTTTTATTTCAAAACGTAATAAAGAATCAGCTTTCAAAGTAATCACCGATAAACTGTTCTCACAGGTCTCCCATTCAAAAAAGACTTCAAAAGACTTTGGAAAGAATTATCGGTAAGTTTTAAAATAGCACTGAACAGAAGCTTTTGGTGCAGCCTAATTGGTTTCATTGTATAGTACATGTTGTTCAAGAAGCTGCTACTCATAGGTCGATCAATATGCTTTTGATATTACCCGTTAGAAGCGTATAGGAGTTCATATGTTGTACCTGTGGTATCAAGTATGTGAGAATGATAGGAAAGTAGAGTTTCTGGCAAGTTTGTTTAAGGACCTTCGATAATCTAATATCTTAAAGGTGGTCAAATCTTTACAAATGTAATCAGTAGACACTTGATAGCTCGTGAACATGCATTGAAAAAAGCATTCAACATGAAGTTCTGTCTTAGTTTTTCAGAGACATTGGTTATCAAATACTTTCGACCAATATGTACAGTAGGAAAGCGTAATAAAAAACACTCTCTCTCATGGGAAGTGAAACTCTAAGTTTTTTCTTCATTTAATTCCTTTTTATCTCGTATGTTGATTTCGTTTCAATTGAAATCATGAATCGACCATTGTTAGTCAGACAACCAATTAGAAAACCTAGAAGCACTACTAGACAATGAGGTGACGTTGTGCAACACCGTGGATTATGATTACAGTTAGACATTAACATTTTTGGATGCCAGTTCAGTGGTCTAAAAGGTTAAGCGTTTTCACGTGAGACCGAAGTTCTTGCGTGGAATTCATGTGACTAGCGAGAGTCGTGGATGTGCACTTCTTATGAGTCTCATGCAGGAACAGAAGGGTTGTCCAGCGTTTCTTATAGTTTCTTATAATAGTCTAACACTGATCGATTCATGATTGCAATGAAACTCACCAGTAGTTGTAATTCTATAGTAAAATTTTCATTTTAGTTGTAAGTATATTAATCAGTAGTATATGTAGGCAAATAAATCATCGAACATGAATAAAACATTCTTGAACTTTTTGATTAAACTAAGGGTTCTGTGGAGCAAGTTAACTTTTCATGCTTTACATTACTAGAGATTAACGTCTAGACCCAGTCTCAAGGATTCTAGTGAAAATTCGTGAAGACGGGTGTTAAAATCACGTCATGTGTGAGACAGTCGTTTACTTTAGATAATGAACGACGTGAAACAGAAGAAGTTAGACATCAAGACAGTTGGATGGCAACTGACTGGTTAAGAGGTTGAGCTTAGGGGTTTACTCCATTTTTGGTAGCTCTTTCGGGTTGTGGATTCCTACTGACGGGGAGTTACGCACTGGGACAAATCAACTACCCAATACCTTCTAATTTTCAATGTTGGTTAAACTCAAATCAATTATTACTATTAACTGCTGTTCACGGTTGATACGTTTTAAAACAGTAATTCTAGTTTGTGGATAGCTTTGTTGAGAGGATAACTAACAGAGCGGTAGAATATGAAACTAAAGAGAATCAGACAAGTGAGTCGTTTAATTGTGAAGTTGGCAGACAGTGCTTACTCTGTACCCTGTTGTGAATCTAAACCAAAACATTCCTTAGTGATTAATGCTTACTCATGAAGCGCAGACAGTTGAAGCCAACAAAACTGTAAACGAAACTAGTCAATCTATGATGAAGGCCGTATACATATTTTTGTTATGTCAAATAACTTTTGAAAACCTAGAGAACTACTAAAGCCATCACTCAGAAGATACACGTATTTATAAACAGTTGTCCACACGAGATACTGAGGATCCCCTTGACTAGATATTACCAACAACAACCTACTGTGGGGACGGAACAGAATAGAATACAGCAAACGAAGAAATCAGGAAAAAGTACCAGAGTTTGAGTAAACACGCACATTGTAGAAATCACCCAATCGAGTCACAAAACAAGCCCTCACTTTGAATCATCACGTTCAAAGGGAAAAAAATCAAGACCAAAGAACATGATACACTGAGAATTGAATATAGACATGAAAAGAATGAATTTTGTGTATTCACTGGTTATAAGTAGTATGTAATATTAAATAAACTCTATAGAAGACTGTAGAGAAGAGAATCACTCTATTCAATTTCGATGGGACTGCGTTTTCATTCCAATAATTGAAATGGTCAATTCAAAAACGTTTGACTACATTTTTTCCTTGTTAATTAAATTTATTATGTTTCTTTTCATCACATGGAAAATTCTAGAAAAAAAATAGTTTTTAATTTAATCGAATATATATTTATATATATAGCTATATATTAGAATGAAAAATTTTCCTTTGGAAAAAAGAAAAGGTATACATCTTTATTAAACCAATTCAATATAATTGAATTGAAAATGCGACTAGATTTTCAGTCTAACTCAAGTATCGTTCTTTTTTCGGTTACATAATTTTCAAGCTCAGCAAAATAAATGCTCGCCTAATTTAATATTATCCATCTATACATAAATTCGTGTTAATGTCTAGAGGGCTAGTAAGAGGAGAAAAAAATCAATAGGAAACATTTTGGTTAGTAGGTTTTTGAATAAGGCTACATGGTAGTTTGTATGTATGCATGTTTAGGACAATTAATGTACTTACTTACGCCTGTTACCCCCGATGGAGTATGGGCCGCCGACCATTTTTCTGCAACCAACTCTGTCCCGGGGTTTCCCTTTCCACTTCTTTCCAATTTTTGTACATTCTTCTTAGGTCTTTCTCTATTTCTCGGGGTAATGTTTCCCTTGGCCTTTCTCTCTTCCTTTGACCTTGAGGGTACCATGTGAGAGCTTGTCTTATGATGCCATTGGATGCCTTTTGCAGTGTGTGTCCTATCCACTTCCACTGCTTCTTCCTGATTTCCGCCTCCACTGGAATCTGGTTTGTTCTCTCCCACTGTACGTTGTTGCTGATGGTGTCTGGTCAACGAATCGGAAGTATTTTGCGTAGACAACTGTTCATAAATACTTGTATCTTCTGGATGATAGCTTTGGTAGTTCTCCAAGTAGAACTGTCTTGACATTTGTATTGAAAATCCTGATTTTGGTTTTGGTTGAAAGTTGTTTGGAGTTCCAGATATTTTTCAACTGAAGAAATGCAGCCCTTGCTTTGCCAATCCGCGCCCTCACATCTGCATCGGATCCACCTTGATTGTCGATGATGCTGCTCAGATATGTAAAGGTGTTAACATCCTCCAAGTTTTGAATAATTGGTGTGAATTCAAACCAACTGTACTAATTAACAGGAATTTTTATTGCTGACTACTTTTAACCGTTTAATTAATTTGAAGTGATGAACAATTCTATGTGTTATGTTATGTTCGAGATACTCTAAAACTAGTCATTAATAAGCATTGTCTCTAAAAATCTAATATAGTCACTTTTCATAGATATTTCAGTAATGAATAACATTTTTTTTACCTAATAATGTAAATTTAGAATTGAATGTAAATGGAATTTTAAAACTGGCACCGAAACGAAATGTTGATATATTTTACTTCAATAAGATAAAACATGAACATTGTTGGTATCATATTCGATCGATCAATAAATCAATAAATATGACTCAGATTTATCTTATATATATATATATATATATATATATATATATATATATATATATATATACATGCATTACTCGAAGTCTTTTCAGTGTAACTAAACTATACCATATAGATTTGAAATAATAATTTGAAACAACTGGATATAATGAATTGAAGCTAGTTTAGTTTTTCACAAAGAAATAGCAGATAGCCTGCTAAACGTGGTCAGATACTTGACCAAATGTTATATTTTAGTACAATCTACAAGGTGTTGTGTTACTGAGAAATAACACCCTAGATGATATCATTGTAAGATTGTAAAGTTTGCATTCTGTCTATTTTAAGTAGAATATCATGGTTAAGCCAATAACGACTTAATCCTAACACTCCAAAACTCTATGTACTTCACACTTAAACATTTTATCTTGTAATATTCAGTTCATTAGCGATAGCTTAAAATTCTGGTTGACTCATTATTCTTTAGTTGGATGAAACTGGTGGGCGGCCTATGCTCCATTGGGTGTAACAGGCGTAAGTAAGTAAGTAAGTAAGTAAGTGCATAAGTAAGTAAGTAAGTAAGTGCATAAGTAAGTAAGTAAGTAAGTAAGTAAGTAAGTAAGTAAGTAAGTGCATAAGTAAGTAAGTAAGTAAGTAAGTAAGTAAGTAAGTAAGTAAGTAAGTAAGTAAGTAAGTAAGTAAGTAAGTAAGTAAGTAAGTAAGTAAGTAAGTAAGTAAGTAAGTAAGTAAGTAAGTAAGTAAGTAAGTAAGTAAGTAAGTAAGTAAGTAAGTAAGTAAGTAAGTAAGTAAGTAAGTAAGTAAGTAAGTAAGTAAGTAAGTAAGTAAGTAAGTAAGTAAGTAAGTAAGTAAGTAAGTAAGTAAGTAAGTAAGTAAGTAAGTAAGTAAGTAAGTAAGTAAGTAAGTAAGTAAGTAAGTAAGTAAGTAAGTAAGTAAGTAAGTAAGTAAGTAAGTAAGTAAGTAAGTAAGTAAGTAAGTAAGTAAGTAAGTAAGTAAGTAAGTAAGTAAGTAAGTAAGTAAGTAAGTAAGTAAGTAAGTAAGTAAGTAAGTAAGTAAGTAAGTAAGTAAGTAAGTAAGTAAGTAAGTAAGTAAGTAAGTAAGTAAGTAAGTAAGTAAGTAAGTAAGTAAGTAAGTAAGTAAGTAAGTAAGTAAGTAAGTAAGTAAGTAAGTAAGTAAGTAAGTAAGTAAGTAAGTAAGTAAGTAAGTAAGTAAGTAAGTAAGTAAGTAAGTAAGTAAGTAAGTAAGTAAGTAAGTAAGTAAGTAAGTAAGTAAGTAAGTAAGTAAGTAAGTAAGTAAGTAAGTAAGTAAGTAAGTAAGTAAGTAAGTAAGTAAGTAAGTAAGTAAGTAAGTAAGTAAGTAAGTAAGTAAGTAAGTAAGTAAGTAAGTAAGTAAGTAAGTAAGTAAGTAAGTAAGTAAGTAAGTAAGTAAGTAAGTAAGTAAGTAAGTAAGTAAGTAAGTAAGTAAGTAAGTAAGTAAGTAAGTAAGTAAGTAAGTAAGTAAGTAAGTAAGTAAGTAAGTAAGTAAGTAAGTAAGTAAGTAAGTGCATAAGTAAGTAAGTAAGTAAGTAAGTAAGTAAGTAAGTAAGTAAGTAAGTAAGTAAGTAAGTAAGTAAGTAAGTAAGTAAGTAAGTAAGTAAGTAAGTAAGTAAGTAAGTAAGTAAGTAAGTAAGTAAGTAAGTAAGTAAGTAAGTAAGTAAGTAAGTAAGTAAGTAAGTAAGTAAGTAAGTAAGTAAGTAAGTAAGTAAGTAAGTAAGTAAGTAAGTAAGTAAGTAAGTAAGTAAGTAAGTAAGTAAGTAAGTAAGTAAGTAAGTAAGTAAGTAAGTAAGTAAGTAAGTAAGTAAGTAAGTAAGTAAGTAAGTAAGTAAGTAAGTAAGTAAGTAAGTAAGTAAGTAAGTAAGTAAGTAAGTAAGTAAGTAAGTAAGTAAGTAAGTAAGTAAGTAAGTAAGTAAGTAAGTAAGTAAGTAAGTAAGTAAGTAAGTAAGTAAGTAAGTAAGTAAGTAAGTAAGTAAGTAAGTAAGTAAGTAAGTAAGTAAGTAAGTAAGTAAGTAAGTAAGTAAGTAAGTAAGTAAGTAAGTAAGTAAGTAAGTAAGTAAGTAAGTAAGTAAGTAAGTAAGTAAGTAAGTAAGTAAGTAAGTAAGTAAGTAAGTAAGTAAGTAAGTAAGTAAGTAAGTAAGTAAGTAAGTAAGTAAGTAAGTAAGTAAGTAAGTAAGTAAGTAAGTAAGTAAGTAAGTAAGTAAGTAAGTAAGTAAGTAAGTAAGTAAGTAAGTAAGTAAGTAAGTAAGTAAGTAAGTAAGTAAGTAAGTAAGTAAGTAAGTAAGTAAGTAAGTAAGTAAGTAAGTAAGTAAGTAAGTAAGTAAGTAAGTAAGTAAGTAAGTAAGTAAGTAAGTAAGTAAGTAAGTAAGTAAGTAAGTAAGTAAGTAAGTAAGTAAGTAAGTAAGTAAGTAAGTAAGTAAGTAAGTAAGTAAGTAAGTTGCGAAGTAAGTAAGTAAGTAAGTAAGTAAGTAAGTAAGTAAGTAAGTAAGTAAGTAAGTAAGTAAGTAAGTAAGTAAGTAAGTACATTCCTACAACTACTCTTGATCATCAGTATGGCTTATTATCTTTCTACATAGAAGTGAAAAGATAAACCAACTTTTCTATTTCCAGAATAATTTTTTTTTCACTGAGGAATAATAGAAACTTTAATGAAGCCAGATCAACGTTAGAAACCTAGAAACACTGGACGGCCGTTTCGTCTTGCTATGGGACTCGTCAGCATTGAGCATCACCGACTCCCGCTACTCTCAGGAATCGAAACCAAGACCTTCGGCCTTGTATAGGAACTCTTCGCCTCCAAACCACTGAGTCGGCATCCAGTGATGTTATTATTTAACTGTGATCAATTTCTCGGTCATGCTCAACCGCACCCATTGTCCAGTGCATCTAGGTTTGTTATGATTGTCTAACACATTGATCGATTCATGCTTTTAAAAGAAACTCAACAATCTCCACTACTCGTATCATTAATAAAAAAAAGTTGTATTTTGCTAAATTATGTTTGAATTTCATCATACAGACAAACAATAAAATTCAAAGCATTTTTTTGCAAACACATGATTTCGCCTACTCACACAAGAGGGAAGTTTATGCAATAAAAAACATGTACAATATTACTTCATACATAAAAGATTTACGCAGATTTGCTTATTAATAAGAAAAATAAAAGAGGAGTAAAAATTATTTTTAAATTATTTATTATTCAGTGTAGTTTAGTGAATAAAGATTTCGAGAAAAAAATTTGCAAGTTGATCGTTTTAATTTTAATGTAGACTCTGCATTGCTACATTTCTCAATATTCACTATATACTCTTATATATACATTTTTGAGATATTCATGTCGCTTGATTGACATTTACTTAAAAAAAGAAACAAACTGTTTTCATGCTTTCTTTGAATAGGGGATTTTTGCCAGGATAAAAACCATTTAGTTACTTCCTATTTTCCATGGATTCTATCAATCACATAAAGTGGATGACACACCTTGAATATATTTATTGATAAATGCTAGGATTAGTTATGTTCTAGTTAAATCTATACAATTTAACTAGTATTTTGATTTGTATAAGGGATATTCATTGATGTTATGCAGTTTTCACTGTCTACTTCAAGAAAGAAACACTAGAAGACCATTTTATCTTAGCATGAGACTTAGCAGTGGTCAACTTCTAGAGTTCTAGTAAGAAATTGCCAACATTGATATCAAACCATATTGGATGTGAGACAGTTAGTAATTGTTCAGCCTGGGGTGCCGTCTTCCCGGCTGCACCGTCCAAGCTGTCGAATACAGCCTTTGCCTCACCTCCCCGCAGCGTCCCCAGCACCACCAACTCCGCCCCGGGCCCCTTCACACCCACTAGCCCCACCACGGCGTCAAACTCCTCCAGGAAGCCCCGCAAATCTCCGTCCTCAAACTCCTTCGGCTAGGGGAGCTCCTTCCTTCGTTCAGGCAGCGACACCAAATTTAGTGGAAGAGAACACAGGTGAGGGCAACCGAACTGTATCTAACGAAAATTACAGAGTTACTCAGCAAATTAGGAAAACCTTATCGTAACCGTTAATTTGCAAATCTTCAATCCATCATCAATCCATTGTCTGACATTTCATTCACTATTCATGCGTTTCATACAAATTCCATTGCGTTCACACTCTTCTTCCTTTCTCTTGATCTTCCCCCATCTTCTGTTGCTAGACATTATGTTTACACTCGCGTCATATACTACTTATAAGTAGCGCGCACCACACTTCTAGTAAGAAACTGTAAATATTGATATCAAACCATATTGGATGTGAAACAGTTATTAGTTGTTCAGCCTGGGGTGATGAATATGTGCTGCGCAAAATCGTAAATTAATGGAAAAGTTAAATACAGTGTTGGATGCCGTTGGATGTCAGTTAATTGATTCCAAACTTGAACATGCAAAGTCGTGCAAAGTCAAACGTAGTGTATGTACACTGTTTGAAAAAGGCCATAATCGAAATGAAACAGCTATTTGAATGCTTACACCCTAATTCGTGATTTTAACTATGACCAAAATTATTTGATTGAAAGTGTCAGCTTAGTTTTTTGCTAAAAAAAATCATATTTTCGATAGAAAAATAAATATCTCAATAATCTAACATTTTCATTTTCTATCGAAATCATCCAAAACACTCACTGGTTACTAAGCAACGTAATTAAAACGATTTACAAATGAATGCATGTAATTTTCTAATATTGAAAGTAAAATATGCAATTTTCTTTCATTCCGTAGGTTATTTCTTTCAAAAATCCTGCTTAACTTAACATTGATAATGTTCAGAGCAGTTTACGAGATCTAGTCAGTCAGTCAGTCTGTGGTGTGTGCTACTTATACGAACGATATAAGTAGTAGTAGTATAAGAAGGGACGTGAAAGAAGAAGTCTCACGGTCAGAAGAGAAAAACGGAAAGCAAATGGAGCAAAAGCAAGAAGTAAATGGAGTATCAACAGGAAGGAAAGGAAGCAACAACAGGAATGGAAGAAGGATGATGGAGTGTTGGAAGTCACGACTCAAAGATGGTATGCAAATAGAGTGTTCAATGTAATGTTTTCGTTTTTAATTGACTAAGAGTGTAAATTTGCATAATACAATCTTCCGCGACTTCTCGAGTCAGCTACAATGTAGAACTTAGTACTTACCTATGTACATCAGTTCAAGTTGCCATACTACATTAACTCAGAGAGATCGAATCGTCAGTTCAAATACCATAGTAGTAGTAGAGGTAATAGAAGCATAAGCAGTAATTGGAGAGATTAGGGTTCGAAGTGTAATCTGGTGATGAGGAATTCAGAAGATCAGAATTTGAGAGTGAGTGAGTCGATGTATCTGTGCCATTGTAAACGATTGTGTGCCATTTGAGTCATTTAAGGTCTCTCATCATCAATGACTATGATCTTGCAGAATCCAACCTGGTAGTCTACACCGATCAACATGACTCAGTTGACCCATTGACTGAGGACTTCAAGTTTACGAAATTCACAATAGTTACAACATTACACCCTACAACTGAATAGTGTGCAGTTAAATTTCTTAGTACAAGAAAACTGTTTAGTCTAGTGTTTAATGATTAAGGTAGATATTTTTTTAAAGATTTTTTGGTTAGTTAAGATTATTGTTATTTCAAAAGTATTGTTTGCAGTTTCACAGAATTTTTTACTATTAGACTGTACTTAACCTTGACAAGTATTTTTTACTGGTTAGGGATAAAAAAAAACGAATTGTAAACAAATTATTTAACAAATTAATGATAATCAAGTCATAATAAGGAGAGAATGTTACCACTGATCAGGCTTTAAAATAATCCATATAACTGGTCTTGCTCTGGTAGTGATAAGTTTTTTGTCACACTTTCTTTCTGAGATGCAAAGGTCAGGTTAAAAGCGCTTGATGACAACAATGTCCTCTACAAAATGATATAATAATGGTATACGTTGCTTGTTAATTATTTCAAATACGTTTGAAGTGTCCACGTGGTATTCTACTC
This sequence comes from Schistosoma turkestanicum, assembly GCA_944470395.2. Classification (NCBI taxonomy): domain Eukaryota; kingdom Metazoa; phylum Platyhelminthes; class Trematoda; order Strigeidida; family Schistosomatidae; genus Schistosoma; species Schistosoma turkestanicum. The sequence continues at coordinate 15,487,704 of OX103971.1, forward strand.
GTATTCACTCAAGATGCTACCTTTAATGTTATGTTTATTGGAGGCCTTGATTATCAACCATTCGGTTACAACGTATCAATAAGTTTAAATTATCTGGTGCAGTCACGTAGGTATGAGAACAACCATCCTTCATTATTGTAACATTTATACATTTTCGAGCACTTTTCATTTATTTAGTAAGTAGGTATTACCTTCACGATTGATCTATCATAATCTATCAACATGACATTGTAACGTACTCCAACTTCCTTGAAAAAAAATGCATGCACAGTGAAAGTTAGAACTTCTTATGAAATCTTCAGGGAAAACTATGCTTTGTTACACAATATCCACTCACTCTGTAAATGAAAAAGCTTCATATATATATATATATTACACACATATAAAACATCTACAAATTCACGGACACTAATCTGATCCTGTCGAACAGCTTTTATTTATTCAGAAACGAAGCATCTTTACAAAATGTTACACATTCATTTTCAAAGTGAGATTCAATGTCCAATAGTTCATGTATCTTTTCAAAGTTCATTGATTAAATATATCTCTAATCATGGTTATTTTCATGTTCACTATTTTACTGAAGCGAAAAATAGACTCTGTTTATCTGGCTAATGATTATATTTGAAATCATCAATCAAACATTGTTAGACCAACACCATTAGAAACCTGGAAGCACTGAAAGACGGCCGTTTCGTCCTGGTATGGGAATCATCAGCAGTGCGCATCCACGAATCCTGCTCCTCGCAGGATTCGGACCCGGGACCTTCGGTATTGTACGCGAACGCCTTACCATCGGACCACTGGGCCGGCATCCAGCGGTGTTAATGTCTAAGTCTGATTGATCTAGGGATTTTGCGCGACCTCACCCATTTGTCTTTGGTAGTTACTGAGAGGAGCATGAGTCGTGGATGCGCACTGCCACTGATGAGTCCCATACCAGGACGAAACGGCTGTCCAGTGCTTCCAGGTTTCTCTAATGGTGGTCTAACAATGATTGATTGATGATTTCAAATGTGTAAAAACACAAACCTCCAAAACTCTGCCCCAAAATAATGATTATATCTTTGATCTCTAATCATTTGAAAGCTTACAGTAATAATTTAGTCTTTTGAACAGTCGTTACTGAATCCTGTTGAGTCATTGATCATCACATATTTCTGTCTGTATTCTCACTTTCCATTTTACTAATGGTTTTATGGTGTTAAGGAACTGGAAGTGATCAATATCTTTTTGACATATGCGTATCCTATGTGGATTGCCTCGATAGCGCCTGTTAGATTACAAGCACTATAACCAGAGGTAGATAATGTCTAACAGTGGAATCCAGCATTCACGTTTCATCCTTATTTGTGACTCTTCAGCTGGATGTCCCACATCTCGTGATTGATATACACTCCGGCACTCGAACCAAGTAAGTACCTTACGCGCATCAAATCCTAACGTGTTATTTATTCACTTTTGACCAGTCCTAGATTTCACCATCAGCAGCCACTTTATTTATTTGAATTAAATCTATACTTTTTCGTTGTAAAAATCACCTTTCTTTCTTTCTCTCCGTTGATCAGGTGAGGAGTTTCTCAATGGTTCTGCCTTTGTTAATTCCACTTATCAATAGTTAATCAATTGAAGTATGAAATCAATTATTTTTTTATTAATCTGTTTTATTAATTTTGTGGATAATTGTGGATAATCTGTTTGTTTATTTTTTTTTAAAATTATTTGTTAATCAAATAAAAATAATTATTAATAAAAGGGAAAAAAAGTGATTGTTTATTTTTGTTACCTATCAAAGAAGTGAGAAAACCCCTTTTAAACGATACAATTTCTAAATGGCGTAGAAGTGATCAAGTGGATAGGATAGTCTTAGGAAGGACTTATTTTCTGAGCTGAATTGTGAAACTCTCCCGAAAATGCCTCATGGCAATTTCGTAGAATTATGTCATTATGTCATCGTCACATTGAGGAAAGCACTCAACTGTGTCACATGACAAGCCTTCACTTGGAATCTTCAAAGACATAGGAAAAGTGGTAAAGCAAGGAACACATCATGCCGAGAAATGTAGACAGATAAGAGAAGGATGAATGGAAGTTCGACAGACCTAAAAAGGAAGTCTTAGAACAGAGTAGGCTTGAGTAGGCTAGTCGGCGGCCTAAGCTCCATTGGAGATAATAGGTGTAAGCAGGTAAGTAGGTAATAGTGGGTTGCATCAGCAACTAAACTAGTGATAGGGAGTGAGGCGATTGAGCTTGTCGACCGCTTCACTCACCTCTGGTGTCTCACCATTGATAATGGTCTGGTGTGTGACGAAATATTAGCACGGATACAAAAGGTTCGATTGGATTTGTCAACGTGCATCTTTGCGAGATTTCCGTCTATTAAATAAAGGACGAGTCTACTGTGTAGCAGCCCTCTCAGTCCTACTTATGGCTGTGAAACATGGCCAGTCAGAGTAGAAGATATTCGAAGGTTGCTGTTTTTCGAACATAGGTGTCTCCGAAGCATTGCTTGTTTATCTTGGGACTATGGAGTAAGCAATACAGTTGTTAAGAAACGGATACTAGGTAAGGATGGCAGATCAATAGATGAAGGTGGTGAAACTTCATCAGTTGAGGCAATTGGGACATGTGTTACTTATGCCTAACCACCGACTGCCTCGTCAAGCTTTGTTTTGTGGTGTAAGAGTAGGTTAGAAAAAAGTTAGGGGCAGCCAAACCAAAACATGGCGCAAATCTATGAAGTCACTGACAATTGGATTGTCATGTTAGTAAGTGTAGACTACCTGATTGGGGTCCGCGAGATGATAATAATCAGTGGTTATAGACCTCGAATAACATGGCTCAAAACTGTTTGCAGTGACGCAGGTGCATCCATTCTTTGTGTTCTTTCAAATTCTTATCTTCTGAGTTCTTTATGACCGTTTTTTCGCTCTATTTTTCAACTGATTTCTCTGGGGTATGCATCTCGAATGATATTATTCAATCATGAATCTTTTTGATTACTGCTACTACTTCTACTTACCTCTACTACCATTATGGGATTCGAAGTGACAATTACGTCTCTGTGTTCATGTGGTATAACAACATGAACTTATGTACGTACGTAGGTACAATGTTCTACGTTGCTGTTGATAGGATTGATTGATTGATTGCATTGACATTAATCAGTCAGTCAGTCAGTCAGCTACGACGCAGACCTTCGGATGCACGTACATGCGAAGTTCATCGTTGTAACTGACTGACTGACTAGCTGACTGACTGAAGTAATATTGTCATCCCAGTGAAATGATGATACACAAGTACTTTCAAATATTATCTATGAACTGGAATGAAATTTATCTTAATCAAATCAAAACAACGCCAAAAATCTTTCATTTTCTTTTTTTTTTTAAATTACTGTTATTTTTTTTATTGTAAACACTAATTAACTCTTTTCTTACAATCATAGACTTGATAACTATGAAAAAAAAAAATTTACAATTATTATCTCTAATTATATTGAAAACAAAACAAAGTTTAAATAATTAATAATAATAATATGCAATAGATAAGCATTCAAAAAGCAGCCAATATAATAAAAAACTGATCATCCAGTTGCAGAGAAAACGACATTGAAAAAACAAAAATATTACGATTAAATCTTATAGTTAGGAGGCTGTGTATTTTTTTTTCTCAAGAGATTACCACTGCCAATTATAAAAGTAGTTTAGTCTCAATGACTGACTGACGCGGTGACATAGAGTCGGAGAGAAAAAGACAGAGAGAGAGAGGTAAAGAGAGTAAAGGCATAGAAAGCGAAGAGACGACAATGAAATATACAACATAACGTAAGACAGATGATATATAGGTTGATTAATAATCGGATAAGATATCATATTCAACACAGACAAGCAAGAGTTGTTTGATCGTTTCTTTGGGAAAAACTTATCTTGGCCTATGAAGATTATTCGGTGTTAATGAACCGAAATAATTTTAATTTCCAGTAAAAGAAGTACTGGATGACTGTCAACATCTAGAGGGAAGCACGGTATCAACTGGACAGTTAGGACGCAGCTGGACGATCTGAACTTCGCAGATGACCTAGCTCTTCTATCGCACACTCAGCAACAAATGCAAGAGAAGATGACCAGTGTAGCAGCAGCCTCTGCAGTAGTAGGTCTCAACATACATAAAGGAAAAAGCGAAATTCTCCGATGCAACACAACATGCACCAAACAAATCACGCTTGATGGAGATGCTTTCGAGGACGTTAACAACTTTACATATCTGGGCAGCATCATCGACAAGAAAGGTGGATCCGATGCAGATGTGAGGGCGCGGATTGGCAAAGCAAGGGCTGCGTTTCTACAGTTGAAAAATATCTGGAACTCCAAACAACTTTCAAACAAAACCAAAATCAGGATTTTCAATACAAATGTCAAGACAGTTCTACTGTATGGAGCGGAAACTTTGAAAACTACCAAAGCCATCATCCAGAAGATACAAGTGTTTATTAACAGTTGTCTACGCAAAATACTTCGTATTCGTTGGCCAGACACCATCAGCAACAACGAACTGTGGGAGAGAACAGGTCAGATTCCAGTGGGTGAGGAAATGAGGAAGAAGCGGTGGAAGTGGATAGGACACACACTACGAAAAGCACCTAACTGAGTCACGAGACAAGCCCTCATATGGAACCCTCAAGGCAAAAGGAAAAGAGGAAGGCCAATGAACACATTACGCCGAGAAATAGAGAAAGATATGAGAGAAATGAACAAACATTGGACAGAACTGGAGAGGGAAGCGTCGGACAGATTTGGTTGGAGAAAACTGGTGTGCGGCCTATGCTCCATTGGGGATAACAGGCGTAAGTAAGTAGGATGACTGTTCCATCCTAATATCGGACTTCTCAGCGGTACTTATTTATCAAAAGCCCCAGAAAGGAATCGGACCAAAGGCCTATAAGTTTCACATTGGGCTCCTAAACTCCGACGAAATCCAATAGTGTGTATGTCTAAGCTTTGAAAGGCAGTTTTTCAGCAAAAGGACTGTAAGAAAATTGTATACTATCGTGAAATATTTGAAGCTATACACATACACCATTGGATTCCAAGGTCATTGGTCTAGGAGTCATATATTCACCTGCAAGACCAGAGTCTGTAGGGTTCAATGCCCTGTGGTGAAGTTATGGATGCAAACGGTTGAGGATTAAGGGGTTTTTTTTAGTGATGATAATGGCTTTATTTAGTATTTTATACGTTTGATACAATATGGATTTCTTAGTAAGGAATATTTCAACAACTTCTTCCTCTACGAAACAATTAGCGATCGGAAGTTGAAAGTAAGCATTTCAGGAATTGACATATTATTAAAGTTGATTCTTTTCTCAACAGATCATGAGCCACCAAGATATCTCAGATTGTGCCTTTTCAAACCGTATGAAGTGATGGATCGTAAACGTTTTATATACGCGCCTGATTATTAGACATAATTGATATGATCAAACAAATAAAAAGTGATAACTTGTTGAAATATTTTGATGTTTGGAAACAGTTAGCCAAAATATTCAAGCAGGTTCATGATATCAGCAAAAAATAATTATTATTTGTTTAGAGAACCATTAGACATTTGTTCTGTCCTTGTATATGATTCTTCTTCTCCTGTGTGCATGCTCAACTATCAAGAAGAATACAGACCTGGTGGCTGTCATATAATAATAATAATTAGACCACTTAATTGATACCCAATAGTCATTGATGAGTAATCTTGATCGATGACTCTCAGAATTCCACTGACAACCTAAAACTAGCTGAGTTCAGTCCTGTTAAATGTAAATTAGTTGCTTATCAATGAATGGTATTAGAATAAGATTAGAGATTAAAGTAAAGCCTCCATTAGATGTCTTTCAATCTCCGGTAAAGTTAAGATTGCGCACTTGAGGGAAATACCAAAATAGAATGAAATGGTTGACAGAAAACTTAGGACCTAAATTTCATCTAATATGGCACTAGTCAGCAAGATATTAACAAAACCAATCCTCTCTAGATGATTTAACACTATAGTACACAATGATAGGGGTTATCTTTATGCCAGACGGCTCAGTGGTTCAGAGGTTAAGCTTTAGCGCTCAAGACAAATATTCCTGGGTTCGAATCCTGTCGCTGCCTGGATTCATGTATGCACACTGCTGATGAGTCCCGAAAAACAGGACGAATTGGTCTGCCAGTGCTTCTAGCTTTTCTAATGCTTGGTCTAACAATGATTCATTCATGATTTAAATGTACTGGATAAAAATTAACACAATCTTACCTCACGATCTTCACGATCACATTCAAATCTAAAACATAGAGGGTTTGAAGAAAAAAAACAACAGAAATAAAGTGTATTGTTATAAAGTGAGTGAAGTAAAATGTATTGATCATTTTATCTAGTCTACTGAATGATTCAGGTTTTTAAAATCATAGACAGTACTAATCAGTTTGTAACAGTGTACAGTGTACATTTCACTGGTAAATACCATTAGGTATGATGCATTTATTTATTCACACAATTATATAAATTAATCCCACTATTGTCGAAGCTAATTTTACATTGGTTTTCAGAAGAATTGTGAAGATTGCCCACATGTTAACATTTCGACGTGAACAGTTCGGCTCAGTCTCGTGATGCAGCCGCACAAGTACCTGATACCTTGGTGGACCATTTATATACACGCTAGTAGATATATAGTGATTATTTCCGATCCATGATCGCGTCAGTCAATATGCAGAGTATGAACTGGCCAATGCGAACCATCCTGCTTACATCACTGTCCAATTCATCATAATTAGCAATGGTGATATGCAGTAATACAGCACCACAATGATAATGGCCCTCGAGAATGTTGAAAAACAATCACCAGTATCAATGAAATCGGTCAACCTGTTAGCAATATACTTGCCAAACAAATGCCAAGCCATCCACAATGATCATCACAGAAAACCTCTAGTCTCACAGGAAACCTTCAGCTGTATACAGCAGCAGTATAGCATGTGGTATACACATAGTATGGCATAGGATGATAGCAAAGGATGCAGCTCAGCTTGATGCAAATAAACTCAAACACTCTTATTACCTAGCACACTTTTTCTCATGTTGAGTAATGATTTTTTTTCACAATACCGAAATTTCATTCATTTTTTCAACTATATGAGATCTGAACTGGGAGTAGTATCCCTTATATTTAAATTACAAAATGATAATTTGAAAATAATTTTCATTTAAAAACCAGCGGATAATTAATTTATTCTCCTCATTAAAATGTTCGTTCAATGATCAATTTTTTTGTAACGTTATTTTTTTTTTGCTAAAGTTTATTTGCATTGTATGCAAGGTATGATGATTCGTTTTTTTTTTTCACAATTCACAGTAACGATAGATTAAGTGTACTACTGAAGTCATCCTGCTCCAAGTGATTTAAACTGCCCACAATTAATAAATTTAATGACATTATTGTTATTCTTTATGTTTATTTCGTTTTATCAGTCACGAAAGTTTGTGTATTCAAAAGTAGAATAATAATCACAGATAACAATTAATGATTGTTAAGTTTTGGCAAATTAGGATGGGCGGAATTAAGTTTTTTTCATTTATTGATTGAATGTTGAACAGATGATTTTCGTTTTGATTCATAAATTCTGTTTTGCTTTATTTTTAAAACAATAAACTAATCGATCTATTGCATTGCGGGGTTATTGTGAAGATTGTTAAGTTTTATTTGTAACCATGAATCGATCTATGGTAGACCACCATTAGAAACCTGGAAGCACTGCAAGACGGCCGTTTCTTCCTGGTATGGGACTCATCAGCAGTGCACATCCACGACTCGTGCAGCCCACAGGATTCGAACCCATGACCTTCGGTATTGTGCGCGAACGCTGATGAGGACAGATCGCCGATTGGAGGACAGGATAGGGGAACATATTCCAAAATGGTTAATCAAATCCATGATTTATCAACCTAGCCCATCATCTCAAAATCGATCAAGAAACCCAGCCTCGTCCATTGCAAAACATCTAATGATGAGTGGTCATCAAATTGACCCAAAATCAGCATTTAGAATTGTGACATGTCATCAAAACCCACACACACACTGAAACTAATCGAAGCTAACTTGATTGGTCGGAAAAGTTCAACTTTATGTGTTCAAAAACAACAGTATGTTGACCTTTGTTTACCATGGTTCTAGTGAGTGAATGTCATGCTAAATAAGAAATTTTGACCTTATCTTCAAAACTGCTGTATTTACATAAATAACATGTTGCTTGTAGTATGTGACTGACGAGAAAGCATGAAATGGTACTTACTATCTCACAAAATATGTCTTCTCATTTCTCTGTTCAAATTTATCAAAGGGAACCACTGTTTTAAATAATGAGCTACCGTTTTTTTGTTGTCTTTGGTAGTTTACTGTTACGTATGAACGTAAACATGTCATTTTGATATGCTTGAATTATTACAAGTTTACCTTAGTCGGAAAATGAGAGCGAGGATCGAGTATCCGGCGACACGACATGCTACTCTAATCCAAGTGTCCCAACCCCCATATTGAGTAAAAAGAAGAAGACTTGACATGATGTAGAACCCGTATTCAACAAACATCCAGAAGAGAATCAGGATCCCGGACTAGGAATCCGGGTCATAAAAACGTTACAGATAATGCGTATTTATGCATTTTGGTCGAATAGGAAATAGCATCAAATTCTGTGACATTGACAGTTAAGACGACCGATAGGAAACAACATTTGAAGTGACATTGATAGCTAGGACGACCATAAAATTGACCAGTAGGAATTAACTAATAGGAATTCACCAATAATTCTCTTAGGATATCGGATGAATCTCCTAACAGTTACTGCATAGAATGGTTGATTTCTACTCGTCTCGGCTTCTCAAAACAACTACAGACTTTCTCTCCTGGAGCTAGCTACTATTAGGGGCATGGTCATTGTTAGAATATTCTAGAGGTTAAGCTAACTAACTCTAAAACCAATTTTAATTCCTCCCACTAATACAGAACCCTCATGTTCATTACAATTCATAAAGTTATTCTGTTACAAATTCACCCATCAGAAACATGTTCATTTACATTATTTTCAAGACTTAAAGAAGAAAATGAAGTCATCAATTTGATAACTGACCAGGCATTAAAGAATTCAATTCACAAATGTCATGTATTTTGTGGTTTTTAAAAAAAAAATGAAGAAACTAACATTTATTGTACATTTATTTTCAATTCAATGTTCACTGTTATACACAATAACAAAATGGAGTACTGTCAAGACTGTAGAGTGTCTAGTAAATCTGTTTTAAACAGCTACCGTGAAAGTAAATAAAATCTCATTGAATTTAAAATGTTCACTAACTAAACAAACTTGATGTTTTTGTTTAGTGTGACGATAAACTTATTTCTATCAACTTGGTTATTTTTTTTCCATGTTATGTAACTGACATGTTGTATAATATAAGTATCAGCTGATAGGTTAGTTACGTAATTACTGTTCACAATTATTTCGTGATTTTTTTTGAATGGATTTCGATTTTGAATATGAGATTGATGTTGATATCTCGCCAACCTGCGTAGGCGAGATATCCGTTTGCTGACTAAAGGACCAGTGTACTGCGCAGCAGTTCGCTTCGTCTTACTTTATGGCTGTGAAACATGGAAGAAGATATCCGTAGGTTACTGGTTTTCAATCATAGGTGTCCCCAAAGAATTCATTCCTCGTGTATTATGGGACAACCGAGTGAGCAAGGCTGTTATTAGGAATCGGGTGCTAGGTAAGAATGGCAGATCAATAGATGAAGTGGTGAAACTTCATCAGTTGAGGTGATTGGGACATGTGTTACGTATGCCTAAACACCGACTGCATCGTCGAGCCTTGTTTTGTAGTGTGGGAGTAGGTTGGAAGAAAGTTAGGGGCGGCCAAATCAAAAAATGGCAACAATCCATGAAGTCATTGACAAGTGGACTGAGTCATGTCGGTAATTGTCGACTACCTGGTTGGGGTCCACGAGATGATAATAATCGATGGTTAGAGACCTTGAATGACATGGCTCAAAATCGTTCGCAATGGCGCCGGTGCATTTATTCTTTGTGTTCTCTCAAATCCTAATCTTCTGGATTCTTCAACCCCTCTAGTTTTGACTTTCTAAACTTTTCTCATTGAATTTTACTTCTTGAATAATATCTTCTAATCCTAACCTCTCCGATTACTTCTAATACCTTTACTACCTCTTCTACTATTGAATTTGAATTGACAATTATATCTCTGTGCTAATGTGGTATGGCGACATGAACTGATATACTTACGTACGGTGTTCTACGTTGCATCTGACTGACTGACTGACTTGATGTTGATCAATAGTCAATCAAATCGTATTAGTTTACTTATACGAAAGTAAAAAAAAATTTATATGATGGTTTGAAGTAAAAACTTGTATTTAAGGAATAAGATTTCATTTGGTTTTAAAATAATCAATTTGAATTATTCCGCCTGAAAACTGTTATGCTTGCCAGCAGTTGATATGCTTGAATGCTAATACGAGTTCATCTTCGGTTGGCAAACAAGAGCGAAGACAAATGATCCTGTGACATGATAGACTACACTCATCCGAGCCTCCCAAGGCCATGCTAACTAGAGGAATAAATCTTGATATGGTGTAGAAAGTGTATTCTACAAGCACCCAGAAAATATGAGGTTGACAAGCACACAAATCGAGTTTATTTATGATGCATGATAGAAACGTCCTTGGGAGGACCATAAAAATAACATACCAAAATAATGCATCAACCAATAACAGTCAAGGACTTTTCGTGTTGGAAATGTAATCTCAAGGTTAACTAGTCAGCCCATGCTCGTAAACATAAAACCCAAAATGAGGACCTTTATCATGTGAGTTCTAGGGTTCTAACGTCCCCAACACAAACGATGTGATATAGTTCATCAGTAGTATGAAATTTTGGACAGATATTCTATGTAAGATTTTTATTTAGAAAATTCATTTACAAATTGGAAGTCAATTTCTTCAAATTAATCTATCCGCCAATGTCAACTGAAGTACTGCTGTTAATCATAGAAACACTTCGTAATTATTTGGTTAACAGTTTCAAACATGCATTCCAACAACCCTTAAATTGTCAGTAATCGTAGTTAGGGAAAACATTTCTAAGTCGGTGCATTGAAGTCTAATGAATTGATTTATCAATAACTAACACCTTAGTGAGATACTCGTTAACCACGTACTAACTCATCCTTTGTTCTAAAATATATCACATTTAACGAGTAGATGTTTAACATCTTTTGACAAATTACTCAGTCGCAGATCGATTTCATTGAACTTGATTGGATTTTCAAAGAACTTACATTATGTGTTTGGGGCAGAGTTTTGGTGGTTTGTGTTTTTACACATTTGAAATCATTAATCAATCATTGTTAGACGACCACCATTAGAAACCTGGAAGCACTGAAAGACGGCCGTTTCGTCCAGGTAAGGCACTCATCAGCAGTGCGCATCCACTACTTCTGCTCCTCGCAGGATTCGAACCCAGGACCTTTGGTTTTCCGCGCGAGCGCCTAACGTCTACACCGATGTTAATATTTACCTTCGATTAATTCACGTTCTTGCAACAACCTCATACATTGTCTTCGGTAAGCACTGCTTCACATCCGAACATGGTTGAACTTCACTGGTCACACAGCTTCCCATTAGATTGTTTCAACTGTGTTATCGAATTAAATTTCAGACGAGAAAATATGAACAACACAACAATCTCAGAAAACAAATATATATATACATATACACATAAAATGGCAGTAAACTTACATTTCTGTTGTGATAATTTGTTTCTCTTCAAAACAATATTCTAAATTAAGACGTGTTGTATAATTCGGTGAAACATTATTATAAACAAGTTCAGTTTCAGTTACCTTAAAAACAAAACAAAAAAAAAAAGATTTTTTTTAAAATTTAAAATGTGAAATTATTTTGATCGTTAAAATAACATTTAGAAAACTTTCTGTCTATCTTATTATATTACGGGGTTGTGAAGATTGTTAAGTTACACATTTTTGAAACCATGAATCGATCAATGTTAGACCACCATTAGAAACCTGGAAGCACTGGACGGCCGTTTCGTCCTGATATGGGACTCCTCAGCAGTGCGCATCCACGACTCCTGCACCCCGCAGGATTCGAACCCAGGACCTTCGGTATTGTGCGCGAACGCCCTAACCGAAA